>CP136056.1:81285471-81889637 GCA_032464435.1 Aegilops umbellulata
CAAAAGTTTAATGCTATGGTTAGAATTTATTCTTAATACTTTTCTCATAGTCGCGGATGCTTGCAAGAGGGTTAATCATAAGTAGGAGGTTTGTTCAAGTAAGAACAAGACCTAAGCACTAGTCCACCCACATATCAAATTATCAAAGTGTTGGGGACGCAGTAATTTCAAAAAAAAAACCTACGCACACGCAATATCCATCTAGGTGATGCATAGCAACGAGAGGGGAGAGTGTTGTCCATGTACCCTCGTTGACCGAAATCGGAAGCGTTATGACAACGCGGTTGATGTAGTCGTACGTCTTCACGATCCGACCGATCCTAGTACCGAAAGTATGGCACCTCCGCGATCTGCACATGTTCATCTCGGTGATGTCCCACAAACTCTAGATCCAGATGAAGTCGAGGGAGAGTTTCGTCAGCACGACGGCGTGATGACGGTGATGATGAAGTTACCGACGCAGAGGTTCGCCTAAGCACTACAACGATATGACCGAGGTGGAAATCTGTGCAGGGGGCACCGCACACGGCTAAACAATCAACTTGTGTGTCTATGGGGTGCCCCCTCTCCCGTATATAAAGGAGTGGAGGAGGGGGAGGGCCGGCCCTCTCATGGCGCGCCCAAGGGGGGAGTCCTACTCCCGGTAGGAGTAGGATTCCCCCTTCCCTAGTTGGAGTAGGAGAAGAAGGAAGAGGAAGAAGGAGAGAAGGAAAGGGGGGCCCGGCCCCCCTCCCAATTCGGATTGGGCTTGGGAGGGCACCTTGGCCGCCTACTCCTCTCTCCCACTAAGGCCCATTAAGGCCCAATGACTCCCCGGGGGGGAGGTTCCGGTAACCCCCCGGTACTCCGGTAAATGCCCGAACTCACCCGGAACCATTCTGATGTCTAAACATAGCCTTCCAATATATCGATCTTTATGTCTCGACCATTTCAAGACTCTTCGTCATGTCCGTGATCACATCCGGGACTCCGAACAACCTTCGGTACATCAAAACACATAAACTCAAAATACTGATCATCATCGAACGTTAAGCGTGCGGACCCTACGGGTTCGAGAACTATGTAGACATGACTGAGACTCGTCTCTGATCAATAACCAATAGCGGAACCTAGATGCTCATATTGGTTCCTAAATATTCTACGAAGATCTTTATCAGTCAAACCGCGTAACAACATACGTTGTTCCCTTTGTCATCGGTATGTTACTTGCCCGAGATTTGATTATCGGTATCTCAATACCTAGTTCAATCTCGTTACCGGCAAGTCTCTTTACTCGTTCCGTAATGCATCATCCCGTAACTAACTCATTAGTCACATTCCTTGCAAGGCTTATAGTGATGTGCATTACCGAGAGGGCCCAGAGATACCTCTCCGACAATCGGAGTGACAAATCCTAATCTCGATCTATGCCAACTCAACAAACACCATCGGAGACACCTGTAGAGCATATTTATAATGACCCAGTTACGTTGTGACCTTTGATAGCACACTAAGTGTTCCTCCGGTATTATGGAGTTACATAATCTCATAGTCATAGGAACATGTATAAGTTATGAAGAAAGCAATAGCAACAAATTAAACGATCATCGTGCTAAGCTAACAGATGGGTCAAGTCAATCACATCATTCTCTAATGATGTGATCCCGTTAATCAAATGACAACTCATGTCTATGGCTAGGAAACTTAACCATCTTTGATTCAATGAGCTAGTGAAGTAGAGGCATACTAGTGACACTCTGTTTGTCTATGTATTCACACATGTACTAAGTTTCCGGTTAATACATTTCTAGCATGAATACTAAACATCTATCATGATATAAGGAAATATAAATAACAACTTTATTATTGCCTCTAGGGCATATTTCCTTCAGTCTCCCACTTGCACTAGAGTCAATAATCTAGATTACACAGTAATGATTCTAACACCCATGGAGCCTTGGTGCTGATCATGTTTTTCTCGTGAGAGAGGCTTAGTCAACGGGTCTGTAAGGGCATATTTATCCCTTAGTTGTTTTGGTGATTGATGACAATGCTTTTGCGGACTAATCGTGTGCATGGAGTATTTCAGACATATCATGACTAGGCACAAGACGATTTGGTGCCCCTCGAAGCCTATTGAAGACGACGTTTCTCTACGTTTCTTTTCAGTGGATTTGAGTCGTAGGAAAGCCGTACTATTAAGAGGGGGTCCACTTTGGAAAGGTTTGGGTGGAATCATCACGTACACGTCTACTCCTTTTGCACCACCTTTCCTTTGGAGCATCCTCCGTCTCTCCTTGTCTATGCAAAATGAAGGTCTCCTAGTGTTGCTGAACTGGGGCATGCGGTAGTACTGCTCCTCGGAGCGGTAGTACTGCAGGCCCTTGCGGTAGTACTGGCCTCTGGTGCGGTAGTACCACAAGTGCTCACAGTAGTACCGTGGCCTCAGGCCAGGCGCTGCTGCTAGTGCGGTAGTAGGGGCAGATGTAATTTTTTCATCCGCACCCTACGCGGTAGTACTGCTCCATGGGCGCGGTAGTACCGTGCGCTCTGGACAGGCTCAGCAGCATGAGCGGTAGTAGGGGCGGATGTAATTTTTTACATCCGGGCCCTACGCGGTAGTACCCCTCCAGGTCTGTGGTAGTATCGTGTCGGATTTTTGCATGGATCAAAACTCAGCGGAAGTAGTCACGGATGTATTTTTATATGTCTGCGCCTTCCCTGGCCTAATCCATTCCTGCCTTGCGGTAGTACCGTGCCAGCGGTTCTACCGCTCCTTGCCTTAGAGCTTCAGGACTGGTCTCAGGCCCTTCCATGGCAGCGGTAGTATCGCGGTTCGCCGCGGTATTATCGTGAGCCCTTGCGATAGTACCGCAGGTCGCGGGCTGGTTATGTGGATAACGGTTGGATTTGTTCTTTCACTATATAAGGGGTTTCTTCTTCTCCGAGTTGACCACCTCTTCCATCCCTAAGATCCATTGTTGCTCCAAGCTTCATTTTCGCCCGATCTCTCTCCCTAGCCAATCAAACTTGTTGATTCTTTAGGGATTGGTTGAGAAGGCCCCGATCTACACTTCCACCAAGAGAAATTTGATTCTCCCCACTAATCCCTTGCGGATCTTGTTACTCTTGGGTGTTTGAGCACCCTAGATGGTTGAGGTCACCGCGGAGCCATATTCCATTGTGGTGAAGCTTCGTGGTGTCGTTGGGAGCCTCCAATTAAGTTGTGGAGATTGCCCCAACCTTGTTTGTAAAGGTCTGGTCACCGCCTCCAAGGGCACCAATAGTGGAATCACGGCATCTCGCATTGTGTGAGGGCGTGAGGAGAATACGGTGGCCCTAGTGGCTTCTTGGGGAGCATTGTGCCTCCACACCGCTCCAACGGAGACGTACTTCCCCTCAAAAGGAAGGAACTTCGGTAACACATCCTCATCTTCACCGGCTCCACTCTTGGTTATCTCGTGCCTTTACTTGTACAAGCTTATTTGTGTTATATCCCTTGCTTGCTTGTGTTCTTGTTGTTGTTTCATCATATAGGTTGCTCACGTAGTTGCATATCTAGACAACCTACTTTGATGCAAAGTTTAAATTGGTAAAGAAAAGCTAAAAATTGTTAGTTGCCTATTCACCCCTCCTCTAGTCAACTATATCGATCCTTTCAATTGGTATCAGAGCCTCGTCTCTTTATTAAGGACTTTGCCGTCTGAAGAGTATGGTTGACACCGTAGACAATGGGGAGGAGCACTCCGGTGTGAATCCGTTCTCGTCTATGGCCGATGGGGGAACCACGGTCTCTCGTGAGGAATTCAATGTGGCTTTGGACACATTGAAAACCTCCATGATGACCGAGGTTGAAAGCATGTTTAACAAATTCTTAGAAGGGCTTAAATTATCCACCGCACCGATGAAAGTGGGTGATCCCACTAAGAAGGTGACGGATGCTAACTCCGGCAAGGGGGAAGCTACTAGTGAAAAGGCTCCTTCATCTAGTGGTAAAAATGGCAACGACATCTTTGCCCATGTGGAACCTCCGCTTACTTATGGTGGACCGATTCCTTCCACTCATTTGAATCATTACGGTCCTCCCCCTAAGACTGTGAAAAATGAGGACTTTGATTCTTGGGTTTATCGCTTTAAGTGTCATTTAAACCATGTTAATACTAATCTTTGGAGAATCTTTGAAGAAGGTTTTTATCCGCATGACCGAAGCAACTTCACCCCTAGAGAAGCCGCGGGTAATCAATTCAATGAGAATGCTCTCTTCATCATCCAAGATGCAATTCCACCTGAAGACCTTGCTCATCTCCGGCCCTTCACCGTGGCCAAGGATGCATGGCGCCATGTTGTTTCCCTCTACAGGGGAAGCGCAAGCATTCAACGCTCCAACTATGAAGTGGTGCAAGATGAATCCGATGAGTTTGCAATGAAAGAAGATGAAGAACCTCGTGAGCTTTACCAGAGATTAACTACTCTCGCGGTCTAACTCCGAGATCATGGGAGCAAGGATACAGATGACAAATGGATCAAGCGCAAATTCCTCAAGGCCATGATGCCTTACCACAAGGCCATGTCCTCCGTCATTTGTCAAAGGCCGGATTTCCACACCTTGTCCTCAAGTCAAGGGTTGGATGAGTATGTGGCTATGAGTATCTCAAAGAGCAAAGAAGCCCAACCTTGCCTTGAAGGCCAAGGTCAGTGTGGAAGAAGAGGACGAAGTGGAAGAAGAGGAGAGAAATCCCGAAGATACAAAGTATGCTTATCATGAACACATGGCTCTTGCTTCAAGGCAATTTTGGAGCAAGAAGAACACAAGGCCCAACTTCAACAAGAACAACTCAAGTGGCACGAAGGTCAAGCAACGAGTGAGGACTTGCTACAATTGTAGCAATATGAGCCACTTTGTCATGGAATGCCCTTATGAGAAGAGGGGAGACAATGGTGGCAAGCTCATCTGAAAAGACAAGGCCAAGTCCTTCCCCAACAAGAGTAACTTCATCAAAAAGACACCTCCCGAGGGGTTGGTGGCACAACAAGAGTACAATGAGGATGATGATGATGAAGATAGTGAGTCGGTTGCCATGGCCTCCGTTGTCATTGCGACAACTCCACGGGTGTCTCTCTTCGACTCACCCAATGAGAACATCACCGCCAAGTGCCTCATGGCTAAAGCCACCAACAAGGTAACCCCCAACATCAAAACTACCATCATTAATAATCCTTCTTTGACGGATTGCATTGATGAACATGAGGGGTCTAATGTGGAGGAGAATGAATTTGAGTCTTTGATGAGTAAAATCAAGGGTAAATCCAAGAAGCACTTCGTTGCACTCTTGGAACAACTTGGTGAAGCCAATGACATGATCGAGGCTCACGAAGATACCATCTCTAAGATGGAGGGGCATAGTTGTGACTATGCCGATGAGATTTCAGATCTTTCCAATGCTCTTGAGGAAGAGCGAGGTCTTCGTTTGGCTCTTGAGGAGTCATACAACGATGACCACGCTAAATTAAAGAAAGATCTTGATCATCCTCTTGTTGTATCTCGTGTGCGAAACTCTGAGAAGGCCAAACTTGGGATTGATCTTGCTAGACTCAAAGAGGAGTTTGACTTACTTGACAAGGCTCACAAGGTCTTGAAGGGTGCTCATGCTAGCCTCAAAGAGTCTCATGATCAACTCCAAGTAAAGCTAACCAAGGAGAAAGCCACTTTTCCTCATATGGTCTTAATTGATAATGCAAATGCTACTAACCCGTGTTGTGAGCATGTGCATCTTGTTGATGAGAATGCAAAGTTGAAGGAGCAACTTGAGAAAGGCCTTGTGTCTTGCATACATGTAGTGACCAGACCTCAGACAGTCTGACCTCTGTGCTCCGGTGTCATCCCTGGATCAGTAATGCTGACACCACACAGTACTTCGAAGGATTTATAACAGAGTAGCAATCACACACTTATTGCATCGATGTCTCAAAGAGAACTTACTACAATAAATATGGCTTAAGGCCATCTAACAACGATAACAGCGGAAGGCTTGGAAGATAAGTGAGTCCATCAACTCCAACGGCATCACTGAGTATAGAACCACGACCTAAAAGGCACCTTACTCGTCGTCTGAAAAGTCTGCAACATGAAACGTTGCAGCCCGAAAACGGGTCAGCACATGGAATATGCTGGCAATGTAACACATAGAGAATAATGAATGAATAAGCCTATTCTACATGCAAATTTGGCTGGTGGAAAGCTCTACGGTTACAGTTTTGCGTAAAGCCAATTTTTCCCTACTACAAAGGAATAAATTTATTTAACTATCTTTGTGGTTGTTAAACATTGAGAATGGTTGACAGCATCCTCAATCCCAATTAAAATAATCATCATTAAAACCCAACAATATTCATTTTAGAAGTAACATGATGAGATTCACATGATATCCAAGTACTAGATACTCAAAACGTCCATAACCGGGGACACGGCTAACCATGATTAGTTTGTACACTCTGCAGAGGTTTGCGCACTTTCCCCACAAGACTCGATCGCCTCTGTTTGATTTCTCGCATTACATGGTGTTTGAGAAACGGATGACCGAGACACAGTCTTTCAGAAGCGCTAGCACCTTACGTTGGATAGACCGGTACACCTACTTTCCCCAACATCTGCTAGTCTACCCTGTAAGAGTTCGCACGACTTAATCAACTATACTAGAGCCCATAATGGCTTGTGGCTGCACACGGAAGTTTCTAGTTTGAATAATCTCATGATCCCTTTGAGCCTGGGTGGCGGTCCAAAAAGAAATAGACAATCCTGGAATATCCAGGTGCCTCAATCCACCCAGATGTGTGTTTAGTTGCCACCTTAGATAAACCATTAATTAACAATCTCACATCTGTCATGGATATCACTCACCCAATCCACGTCTACTAGCATAGCATGGCATAATAAGCAAACATAGAAGTAACTCCCAAAGGTTTCATAAATAAACAAGTAATAGGTACTACCTCAACTACTTCCCATCCCACAATTTAAATTAGATCCTAATCATGCAGTGTTTGAGGATTGATCTAATGCAATAAAACTGGGTAGTAAAATAGGTATGATCAAAGTGTTACTTGCCTTGCTGATGATCCGCGAAACCTAGAGATTCGATGTAACAGGCGGCGCACTCCGGGTATTCTATCGCGGACAAACAAACAAGCATACAATAAGTACTCATCTAATGCACAGGTGAAACTCAAATAAAAGATCTAACCAGAAAGTTCAACTTAAGAATTCCGGTTTGCAAAAAGAATCAAATTGAACGAAGCAACGAAAGTCAAACGGCGAAAGAAAACAACTTCGTTCTAGTAATCTGGATCTAAGTCTAATTTTACAGTAGCAAAAACTTATTTAAGTTGATTATTCGGATAGAGGGTTTCGAGACGAAACTCCAGGCGCTTGAATCGCCTGATTCCGATAAACGAGCTAAAAGGTATACTAAAACGAAAATCGGATCAGAAATCGCGATCAGAAAATAACCGCGGAAAATCCGACGAAAAAGAAAAACGGCGAACGGATTAATTCGTTAATTAACCTAATCCGAAAATAATAAAATAAATAAAATAATAAAAAATAACCGAAAATAAAACCAACAAAAACCAATCGTTTTTTCTTTTAAAAAAAATCGGCACGGATTTCGAGGCGGCGACGAACCTCGGGCGACGCGCGGCTCTGGCGGCGGCGGCGGGCGCTGGCGCGGGCGGCGGCTAGGGTTTTGGGTGGGTGGGCTCGGGCGGTGGCTGACGGGCCTGGGGCTCGGGTGCGGCGCTATTTAAAGGCATCCCCCGGGCGGAGTCCCGCTCGGGCACGGCCCAAGGTCGGTTTCGTTTTTTTTAAATAATTATGCTCGGAAGAAAAATAAAAAGAAATACTAAACGGACTCCAAAAATCTTGAAAGAAATTTTCCCGGGCTTCTAAAATCAAGCCCGACAAAGTGAACATTTATTTGGACCCTAAATGCAATTTTTAAAAACGAGTATTTTTCCTAAATTCAAATAAAATATCAAAAAACTCTGAAATAAATTCTTATTTGATTTTATTATTAAATCCTCAATATTTATATATTTTGGGAAAGTCATTTTATTCCATATTTTTGTAATAGAAATAAATGATGATAAAATAAATAAAATCAACTGATCCTATTCTCAAAATTTGAGAAAACTCAAATATGAAAATAACGAAATCCCCAACTCTCTCCGTGGGTCCTTGAATTGCTTAGGATTTTCTTGGATCAAAACCAAAAGCAAATAAAATATGATATGCATGATGATCTAATGTATAACATTCCAAATTGAAAATTTGGGATGTTACAAACCTACCCCCCTTAAGATGAATCTCGCCCTCGAGATTCGGGTTGGCTAGAAAATAGGTGAGGGTGGTCCTTGAGCAGATCTTCCTCTCGCTCCCAGGTGGCTTCATCCTCCGTGTGGTGGCTCCACTGAATCTTGCAAAACTTGATAACCTTGCTGCGGGTGACTCGGCTGGCAAACTCGAGAATCTTAACTGGTTTCTCCTCATAGGTCAAATTGTTATCCAACCGAATTGCTTCCAATGGCACTGTGTCTCTTAAAGGTATGTCAGCCATCTCCGCGTGGCACTTCTTCAACTGCGAAACGTGGAACACATCGTGAACTCCTGATAATCCTTCTGGCAACTCCAACTTGTAGGCCACTTCTCCCATACGCTCCAAAACTCGATATGGTCCTACAAATCGTGGCGCTAACTTCCCCTTAACTCCAAAACGCTTAATCCCTCGAAGTGGGGATACTCGAAGATAAACTCTGTCTACGACTTCATAAACTGTCTCCTTGCGTTTAGAATCTGCGTAGCTCTTCTTCCTGGACTGGGCTACCTTGAGCCTATCGCGAATCAACTTCACCTTCTGTTCAGACTCCTTAATCAAATCAGGTCCAAACAACTGGCGGTCTCCAACTTCGTCCCATGATAACGGTGTCCTGCGCCTCCTTCCGTACAAGGCTTCGAAAGGGGCCATCTTCAAACTGGTTTGGTAACTGTTGTTGTAAGAGAACTCTGCATATGGCAAATTGTCGTCCCAACTAGCTCCATAATCTAGCACACAAGCTCTCAGCATATCTTCCAAAATCTGATTTACTCTCTCGGTCTGTCCATCTGTCTGCGGATGAAAATCGGTACTGAATTCTAGCCTTGTACCCAAAGTCTCATGCAACTGCTTCCAGAACTTTGAGGTAAACTGGGTTCCTCTATCTGATATGATACTCCTCGGAACTCCATGCAGACATACAATCCTGGTCATATATATCTTTGCCAACTTAGCACAGGTGTAGGTCGTCTTTACTGGGATGAAATGAGCTACCTTCGTCAACCGATCAACTACAACCCAAATCGAGTCATAGCCTGAACGAGTCCTTGGTAATCCCGTGATAAAATCCATGCCTAGCTTATCCCACTTCCATTCGGGTATCGGCAATGGCTGCAACAATCCTGCTGGCTTCTGATGCTCTGCCTTTACTCTCTGACATACATCACAAACTGCTACATATATACTCCGCAATATCCTTCTTCATTCCGGTCCACCATAAAGTATCCTTCAAATCCAAATACATCTTGGTATTTCCTGGGTGAATCGAATACGGTGAATCATGTGCCTCTTGCAGAATCAACTTCCTGATCTCTGGGTCATTGGGCACATAAACACGGTCTTCAAACCATAGGGTGTCGTGCTCGTCCTCACGAAATCCTTTAGCTTTTCCTTCATTCATTTTCTCCTTTATAGTGGCAATCTCCTTGTTAGTCTTCTGAGCCTCTCTGATTTTATCCATCAACGTTGACTGAATCTCCAATGCTACTACATAGCCTCTCAGAACTATTTCCAAACATAGCTCACGAAGATCCTCGGCTAACTCCTTTGGTATTTCTCCCCTCATCAGTGTATTGACATGGCTCTTACGGCTCAATGCGTCAGCTACTACATTAGCCTTTCCGGGATGGCAATGCAATCTCATATCATAATCCTTGATAAGCTCCAACCATCTCCTTTGTCTGAGATTCAACTCCTTCTGCGTGAAAATGTACTTCAAACTCTTGTGATCCGTGTACACCTCACAATGATTTCCAATGAGGAAATGTCTTCATGTCTTCAATGCATGCACTACGGCTGCTAACTCCAAATCATGCATGGCATAATTCAATTCGTGAGGCTTCAGTTGTCGTGAAGCATACGAAACAACTCTTCCCTCCTGCATAAGCACTGCTCCAAGTCCTCGACGTGAAGCGTCGCAATATACCACATAATCCTTGGTCTGATCTGGCAGAATCAATACTAGTGAGGTAACCAAACGTTTCTTCAATTCCTGGAAACTAGCCTCACACTCCTCAGTCCATATGAACTTAGTATCCTTCTTTAGCAACTCCGTCATAGGCTTTGCAATCTTAGAAAAGTTCTCAATAAATCTCCGATAGTATCCTGCGAGTCTAAGAAAACTCCGGATCTCTCCAACTGTTGTTGGTGCTTCCCAATTGGTCACAGTGATAACCTTGGTGGGGTCAACTGCTATTCCTTCTCCGGATATAACATGTCCGAGGAATCCTACTTCCTTCAACCAAAACTCACTTGGCATATAACTGATGTTCTCTGAGCTTCTCGAGTACCAATCGCAAATGTTCTTTATGCTCTTCTTCATTCTTTGAATAAACCAGAATATCATCAATGAACACCACGATGAACTTATCCAGAAACTCCATAAACACTTTGTTCATCATGTTCATAAAATAGGCAGGTGCGTTAGTCAGTCCGAATGACATAACGGTATGCTCGTACAGTCCATATCTGGTGGTGAATGCTGTCTTAGGTATGTCCTGCTCCCGAATCTTCAACTGATGGTACCCTGATCGCAAATCGATCTTGGAAAACACTTTAGCTCCTTGCAACCGATCAAACAGATCATTGATCATTGGTAGTGGGCACTTTTTCTTGATCGTTACCTTGTTCAATCCGCGGTAATCAGCAACCATTCTTAATGATCCATCCTTCTTCTCCACTAGAAGTACTGGTGATCCCCAAGGCGAAGAACTTGGGCGAATGTAACCTTTATCCAGTAACTCTTTAATTTGCTTCTTAATCTCCACCAAATCCTTTGCGGGCATCCTGTATGGTCTCTTCGATATTGGCCCTGTGCCTGGCAAAAGCTCAATCAAAAACTCAATGTCTCTATCCGGTGGCATGCCTGGCAACTCTTCTGGAAATACGTCAGGAAAATCCTTTACCACTGGTACTTCCTCCCGCACAACTCCTGATAAAGAATTTACTTGTGTCCTGTTTGGCGCATGCCGGGATACATACTTGATCCTTCTTCCTTCTGGCGTTGTAAGCAAAATCGTCTTACTGGCACATTCAATGTTCCCTTCATACTTTGACAACCAATCGATGCCTAATATCACATCCAATCCTTGTGATTCCAATACTATTAGGTCTGAGGGAAACACATAGTTACCAATCCTCAATGGTAACCGATCACACCATCGACTAGCCATATACTCTGCTCCAGGCGAGGTTACTAACATGGGTGACCTAAGGGCTTGGGTTGGTAGGTTATACTTATCCACAATTCCCGGTGGGAAAGCAAATCCATTTGTCACGTCTCGGAGGCATCTGAGGGTTTAGAAAAGATGAGAATTAAGAATAGAATGAGGTCTAAAGAGAAAACACTACCCAATGCACATGAGACAAATGCACACAAAATCACTTCATTCAATCAAACAAGGGCATACAATCGGTCTAAAACTATCGCAAAAGTGCGTGAACTATAATATATACTTGGTGGAACACTACTACTGTTATGGTGGTCTATTTAGAAAAACTGCTCCGATGAAGACTCCATGATATCTGCTCCAGCTTCGTCTTCAAAATCATCATCACTAGGATCAAAATCGGTGTCGTTGATGATGATGTAGTTATTTGGACAGGTGCAATCTTCATCTTCTCCTCCGGGTGCTGAATTCCCCATAAGTTCTTCAATCTTATCCTTAAGATCGTCATTTTGTCTCACTAGAGCTACAATCTCATCCATGTAGTCCTTGTGAGTGGCCTTCAGTTCTCCCGCTAGCTCAATAATCTTGGCTTTTGCCTTCTTCAAGTCCATCATGTCTGCGCACATCTGGTTCTCCTGGCGTCGAATGTGCTGGTTTAACTCCTGGATGAAAGCTGCAATGGATATATCCTTCTTAGTGCTAACTATCTCCCATTGTTCGTCTCGGCGTCCGCAAATCTGGTAAATAGTGTCCTTGAGGTCTTCTTGGTAAACTTCTCCAATGCGTCCCATGGTGATATGAGCTGCCATGCTCTTTCCCAGACTCCATGTTGGTGCATTGAAAACACACTCTATGGGCTCCGTGACTGGCGCGAACGTCCTTCCTGGAACTAGAGCTTGAATCTTCCAATGCTCCTCTTCGGGTAAAGTGGCGTTGTAGGTCCCGGTGAAGCTTGGTATTCCAATGTTGAGGTACCTAGTGACTTCCTTCAAGTGTCGTCCAAAAGGTGTATCTTCATCCGGCTGGGTGAACTTGATCCTCGCTTCTGTCATCCTAAAAGAGTAGAAAAGATGAGGAGTCAGAAATGAGAATAGAGTAGTGAACTAGGGCTTTTGCTTAGTGGTCGTGTCCTACAGTCAGCGCGTGCTCTGATACCATCTCTGTAGCGACCAGACCTCAAATAGTCTGACCTCTGTGCTCCAGTGTCATCCCTGGATCAGTAATGCTGACACCACATAGTACTTCGAAGGATTTATAACAGTGTAGCAATCACACACTTATTACATCGATGTCTCAAAGAGAACTTATTACAATAAATATGGCTTAAGGCCATCTAACAACGATAACAGCGGAAGGCTTGGAAGATAAGTGAGTCCATCAACTCCAACGGCATCACTGAGTATAGAACCACGACCTAAAAGGCACCTTACTCGTCGTCTGAAAAGTCTGGAATATGAAACGTTGCAGCCCGAAAACGGGTCAGCACATGGAATATGCTGGCAATGTAACACATAGAGAATAATGAATGAATAAGCCTATTCTACATGCAAATTTGGCTGGTGGAAAGCTCTATGGTTACAGTTTTGCGTAAAGCCAATTTTTCCCTACTGCAAAGGAATAAATTTATTTAACTATCATGGTGGTTGTTAAACATTGAGAATGGTTGATAGCATCCTCAATCCCAATTAAAATAATCATCATTAAAACCCAAGAATATTAATTTTAGAAGTAACATGATGAGATTCACATGATATCCAAGTACTAGATACTCAAAACGTCCATAACCAGGGACACTGCTAACCATGATTAGTTTGTACACTCTGCAGAGGTTTGCGCACTTTTCCCCACAAGACTCGATCGCCTCCGTTTGATTTCTCGCACTACATGGTGTTTGAGAAACGGATGACCAAGACACCGTCTTTTAGAAGCGCTAGCACCTTACGTTGGATAGACTGGTACACCTACGTTCCCCTACATCTGCTAGACTACCCTGTAAGAGTTCGCACGACTTAATCAAGTATGCCAGAGCCCATAATGGCTTGTGGCTGCACACGGAAGTTTCTAGTTTGAATAATCTCATGATCCCTTTGAGCCTGGGTGGCGGTCCAAAAAGAAACAGACAATCCTGGAATACCCAGGTGCCTCAATCCACCCAGATGTGTGTTTTAGTTGCCACCTTAGATAAACCATTAATTAACAATCTCACATCTGTCATGGATATCACTCACCCAATCCACGTCTACTAGCATAGCATGGCATAATAAGCAAACGTAGAAGTAACTCCCAAAGGTTTCATAAATAAACAGGTAATAGGTACTACCTCAACTACTTCCCATCCCACAATTTAAATTAGATCCTAATCATGCAGTGTTTGAGGATTGATCTAATGCAATAAAACTAGGTAGTAAAAGAGGTGTGATCAAAGTGTTACTTGCCTTGCTGATGATCCGCGAAACCTAAAGATTCGAAGTAACTGGCGGCGCACTCCGGGTATTCTATCGCAGACAAACAAACAAGCATACAATAAGTACTCATCTAATGCATAGGTAAAACTCAAATAAAAGATATAACCAGAAAGTTCAACTTAAGAACTCCGGTTTGCAAAAAGAATCAAATCGAACGAAGCAACGAAAGTCAAACGGCGAAAGAAAACAACTTCGTTCTAGTAATCTGGATCTAAGTCAAATTTTACAGTAGCAAAAACTTGTTTAAGTTGATTATTCGTATAGAGGGTTTCAAGACGAAACTCCAAGCGCTTGAATCGCCTGATTTCGATAAACGAGCAAAAAGTTATACTAAAACGAAAATCAGATCAGAAATCGTGATCAGAAAATAACCGCGGAAAATCTGACGAAAAAGAAAAACGATGAACGGATTAATTCGTTAATTAACCTAATCCAAAAATAATAAAATAAATAAAATAATAAAAAACCGAAAGAAAACCGACGAAAACCAATCGGTTTTTAGAAAAACTGGCACGGATTTCGAGGCGGCGGCGAACCTTGGGCGACGCGCGTCTCCGGCGGCGGCGGCAGTGGGCGCTCGCGCGGGCGGCGGCTAGGGTTTCGGGCGGGTGGGCTCGGGCGGCGACTCACGGGTCTGGGGCTCGGATGCGGCGCTATTTAAAGGCGTCCCCCGGGCGGAGTCCCGCTCGGGCACGGCCCAAGGTCGGTTTCGTTTTTTTAAATAATTACGCCCGGAAGAAAAATAAAAAGAAATACTAAACGGACTCCAAAAATCCTGAAATAAATTTTCCTGGGCTTCTAAAATAAAGCCCGACAAAGTGAACATTTATTTGGTCCCTAAATGCAATTTTGAGAAAACGCTTATTTTTTCTAAATTCAAATAAAATATCGAAAAACTCCGAAATAAATTCTTATTTGATTTTATTATTAAATCCTAAATATTTCTATATTTTGGGAAAGTCATTTTATTCCCTCTCTCATATTTTTGTAATAGAAATAATTGATGATAAAATAAATAAAATCAAATGATCCTATTCTCAAAATTTGAGAAAACTCAAATATGAAAATAACGAAATCCCGAACTCTCTCCGTGGGTCCTTGAGTTGCTTAGGATTTTCTTGGATCAAAACCAAAAGCAAATAAAATATGATATGCATGATGATCTAATGTATAACATTCCAAATTGAAAATTTGGGATGTTACAATACAAGGCGAGAAGAATCTCAACGACCTTTTGAGCAATCAAAAGGAAGTTGTGGCCAAGGAAGGGATTGGGTACGCTCCCAAGTCCAAGAACAAGAAGAAGAATGACAAGGCCAAATGACCCCCTCCTCTCAAGCAAACCATTGTGAAGGAGGTAGAGGGTGCTTCTAAGGAGAAGAAGAAGAACAATGTGAAGGTTAGTGATGCCAAGAAGGGCAATGCTACCGCTCCCAACAAAGCCGACGACTTTAACCCTTCTTATGTGTTATGCCGTGCTAGTGATGGACATGTTTATGCCAATTTTTTTGGTTCTCCTTATGAGTACATTGAATGGTCTATTTGGGTTCCTAAGACCCTTGTTACTAACATCAAAGGACCCATTACAAAATGGGTACCTAAAACCAAGCATTGATCTCTTGTAGGTGTTTGCTTCCGGTGGCGGATCATGGTTGCTCGATCGTGGAGCCACTAATCATATGACCGGAAGCAAGGACTTGGTGGTGGACGTACACAAGATTCCATCTATGCCCACCAATGTCGAGTGGGGTGATGCCTCATCCTCTAAGGTATTGGGACTTGGCAAGGTTGTCATTTCTCATGATCTCACGATCGAGAAGGTCATGCTTGTCGAGTCCCTTGCATACAATTTACTTTCCGTTCATCAACTTGCACTCATGGGCTTTGCCACTTTCTTTGATATTGATATCGTGGCCCTCTTGTGGAGCAAGACTCTTAAAGTAGCCTTTGTTAGGCATGTCGAGAATGGTCTCTATGTGATTAACTTTTCGAGTGACCCACTAAGACCGTGACATGCCTAATGGCTAAAGTTGACGTGGGATGGCTTTGGCATCGCCGTTTAGCCCATGTCAATATGAGATCTTTGCAAAGTCTTCTCAAGGGGGACCATGTCCGTGGACTAACAAATGTTAGTTTCACTAAAGATCGTGCTTGCAGTGCTTGTATCGAAGGAAAGCTACATGAAAAGGCTCACCCTTCCACGACTATCATTTACTCGAAGAGGCCTTTGGAGCTCCTTCACTTGGATATCTTTGGGCCTCCATCCTTTGATAGTCTTGGGGGTAGAAAGTATTGCTTGGTGATTGTGGATGATTATTCAAGATACACTTGGGTATACTTCTTCAAGAGGAAGAGCGAGACCCAACATCGTCATTGACTTTGCAAATGAAGCCCAATGTCAGCACAATGCAAATATGTTGACAATAAGAAGTGACAACGGCACCGAGTTCAAGAAATACACCTTGGATGAGTTTCTTAGTGATGAGGGGATCAAGCATCAATATTCCGCACCATACACCCCTCAACAAAATGGTGTAGTGGAGAGGAAGAACCAGACGTTGATGGATGCGGGAAGGACCATGATGGCAGAGTTCAAGTCTCCATACAACTTTTGGGCCGAAGCCATGAACACCGCGCGTCATGCATCCAATCAGCTCTATCTCCGCAAAGGCTTGAACAAGACTCCATATGAGATTCTCACTGGTAACAAGCCCAACCTCAAGTACTTCCGGGTGTTCGGTGTAAGTGTTTCATTCTCAAGAAAGGTGTTCGGTTTTCTAAATTTGAGTCTAGAGCTTATGATGGCATATTTGTTGGTTATGCTACAAACTCTCATGCTTACCGTGTCCTCAGTAAGTCCACGAGACTTATTGAGGAGACATGTAATGTGGAGTTTGATGAGAATAACGGCTCCCAAGTGGAGCAAAGTGGTACTTGTGATGTAGGTGATGAAATTCCTCCCCAAGCCATAAGAAGAATGGGTGTTGGCTTTATCCTACCCATTAAGGAACTCCTTGTGGCCGAAGGATAAGGACAATGTTCCACTCGAGTGGAACCATCACCAACTCAAGACCCACACGCTTCCGAAGAACAAAATGAAGGCCCTCAACCAAATGAACAAGATCAAGGGCAAGATCAACCTCAAGATGGTGATGAATCACCAAGTGATGCTCAAGATCAAGTTCTCTCCTCTGAGCTAGTTCAAGATCAAGAACAAGCTCAAGACGACGCTCAAGATGTTCAAGTCTCCGCTCCTCAACTCACTCCTGAGGAGGAATTAGAGCGTTGTGCCGCTAAGATTGCATCCAAGCTATCCACCAAAGATCATCTCATGCCAAATGTGCTTGGAAGCTTAAGAAAGGGGGTAAGAACTCGTAGACAATTAGAAAACTATTGTGAACATCACGCGTTTGTCTCTTGTGTTGAACCCCAAAAGGTCTATGAGGCGCTCGAGGATCCGGATTGGCTTAATGCCATGCATGAAGAACTCAACAACTTCAAGCACAACAAGGTGTGGAGATTGGTGCCAAGGCCAGCCGGGAACCTTAATGTCATTGGAACCAAATGGATATTCAAGAACAAGCAAGATGCTCATGGAATTATCATTCGCAACAAAGCTCGTTTGGTAGCACAAGGCTACTCCCAAGTCAAGGGTATCGACTACGGTGAAACCTTTGCTCCCGTTGCTCGCCTTGAATCCATACGCTTGTTGATTGCTTATGCTTCTCATCACAACTTTAAGTTGCAACAAATGGACGTGAAAAGTGCTTTTCTTAATGGTCCTATTAATGAGTTGGTATATGTCAAGCAACCCCCCGGGTTCGAGGATCCCTACTTTCCCGATCATGTGTATCAACTCGATAAGGCACTCTATGGCCTTAAACAAGCTCCACGTGCCTGGTATGACCACCTTACCGAGTTGTTACAAGACCGTGGATTTGAAGTTGGTCTAATCGACCCCACTCTTTTTACTAAGAAGGTCAAAGGGGAGTTGTTTGTGTGCCAACTATATGTTGATTATATTATCTTTGGTTCCCCTCACAAAGCTTTCAATGAGGAATTTGCCGCTCTCATGACCTCAAAGTTCAAGATGTCTTCCATGGGAGAGTTGAAGTTCTTTCTTAGGTTCGAAGTGAAGCAAAGAAGAGAAGGAACCTTCACCAACCAAGCCAAATATACTCAAGACATGCTCAAGAGATTCAAGCTAAGTGATGTCAAGCCGGCTTCCACTCCAATGCCCGTCAAATGCCAACTTGACATAGATCCCAATGGTAAAGGGGTGGATCAAAAGGTATATCGCTCCATGATTGGCTCCTTGCTTTACCTTCGTGCATCTAGACCGGATATCATGTTGAGTGTGGGAATTTGTGCACGGTTTCAAGCCGCACCTAAGGAAAGCCACTTTGTGGCAGTCAAGCGAATCTTTCGATATTTGGCTCATACCCCAAAATTTGGCTTATGGTACCCAAGAGGATCTAACTTCAACCTTGTGGGCTATTCGGACTCCGATTGGGCGGGAGACAAAGTGGATAGGAAGTCCACTTCCGGAGGGTGCCAATTTCTTGGTTGCTCTTTGGTGAGTTGGTCTTCCAAGAAGCAAAGTTGTGTGTATCTCTCGTCCACCGAAGCGGAGTATGTGGCCGCCGGTAGTTGTTGTGCACAACTTCTATGGATGAGGCAAACTTTAAAGGATTACAGTGTCATGTGTGAAAAAGTGCCTCTTCGGTTTGATAATGAAAGTGCCATCAAGATTTCTCTCAACCCGGTTCAACACTTCAAGACGAAGCATATTGAGATTCGGTATCACTTCATCTGGGACCACATTAGGCGAGGGGAGATCAAGCTCAATTATGTCAACACTCATGATAACCTTGCAGATATTTTCACGAAGCCCTTGGATGAAGCAAGATTTCGTGAGTTAAGGCATGAGCTAAATATCATTGATTCGAGCAATGTTGCTTGAACCCTTGCACACCACACCATACTCAATTTGTTATCTTGTTTAGGTGTAGGCATGGACATAGGGGGAGTGTTGTTCTCTCAATGAACTCTCCCTCCCCCCATTATGCATAAATTGATCAACTCTTTCACATTAGCCATTGTTGATGGTACTTGTGCTTCAAAGACGAGTTTTGGTCATGGGCCCAAGGATAATTCTTTGCGGTGCCATACCAATTGATTCAAACATAGGTGGCTCCGGCCACCGCCCTCTCTTTGGAGAGGTTGTGTTGCATGTTTAGTCCTTGTTGTCTCTTGCCTCCCTTTCTTCGTGCCGAGCTTGCGTGTGTTGTCTAGTGGGTTAGTTCTTTGGTGTGTCCGTTCGCTTGAAGTTTGCTTTGCAAAGGCCCTTTTCTTCTCTGTTTTTAGAAACTTGCATTTTCTTTGGTCTAGGTACTACCGCGGCTTGCCATGGTACTACCGTAGGAGCTGTGCACGGTACTACCGCACCCAGCAAGGCAGTAATTTTTTACTGCCGCTGGAGGAGCGGTACTACCGCCCACGGTGCGGTACTTCCGCCCGGGCGGTACTACCGCGATGACACGTAGTACTACCGCATAGTCACGAGCGCGTGGGGGTTAAGAGCAGGCAGGGGGAGTTCCAACTCCCCCATACCCATTCAACTCTTTTCCCCATGCCGTCTCTCTCTCCTGCCCAAGAACGGCGCCGGAGAACCTCGCCGGATCTCTGTTTCCGGCTGCTCTCCTCGCATACCGTCCGGTGGGATCGTTCCCCACCACTTCCTCTTTCCATGGAACAAGTTTTCTCCCAAATCCCTCTCTCTTTGGTTCGTTCTTTCGTTTCTAGGTTTTTGGGGAGATGCATGTTGTTCTTGAGATTTTAGGCCAAATCTTTCCAAGAGTAGGATGTAGGAGAGTAGTAATGCGTAGAGATGGTACTTGGTATGTTGCCCCGTGGTAGATTTGATCAACCGTAGTACCGCTCCATTGTCACGGTTGTGCTCAGATCTATTTGTGGTTCGGATCTGACCCCATGCGGTACTACCGCACCTCCCATGCGGTACTACCGCTCATATGGTACTACCGCTCCTCAGGAGTGGTACTTGTCGTGGTTCTAAGACTAACAGTAGAATGGGGGGTAGGTATGAGGAGGCAAGATCCTAGCTATGACGAGGTTGTACACACAAGATTTACGAGTTCAGGCCCTTCACGGTGGAAGTAACAACCCTACGTCTCGGTGCTCGGGAGCTCGGTCGATTGGATTATGAATGTGTAGTTACATGGGGTTCGAATGGAATTGTAAAGATAGGAACGTTACTGGTAACGCCAACATTAAAGTTACATAAGTGATCATTAAGACTACGGAGTGAATGCCTGACCTTTGTCATTCAGAGTGACCTTAGACCTTCTGTTCTCCGAGTGGATTCTGGTATGGTCGAATGGAATTGTGGTATCCGAGTGAACACTCAGTCGAGTGGGTCGAGTACTGTGGTGATTCCAGTCGGCGGAATCTGCTGTCCTTTGGATGTCTTTGACTGTAGGGCAGTAACCTTGGGTAGGGTACTTAGATCAGGTCTATTGCCCTACCCTAGGTACAAGTCATCATCAGTACTACCGCGCGAGGCGCGACACTAAAATTTTACTTCCGCTTCAAGGTGCGCTACTACCGTGCCATCCTGGCGCGGTACTACCGTGACTAGGAGCGGCACTAATATTTTAGTTCCGCGCATCCATGTGGTAGGTGTCAAATCTCCCATGAGGCAATTACCCAATGCTAGTTCTACTTGTTTCACCTGTTTTGTTGTGGTCTTTGCATTGATCCTTCTCGCTTCTCTTGCGTGTTTTTGTGTTTTGTGTCATAGGTGGTGGCTCCGGTGCCCCTGTACGCCATTCCAATCCCAGCCATGACACGGGCTCCAAGCGTCTGCACAGCCAAGATGAAGCTCCAGAGGGCTCCAATGCCCGCAACGCAGGACCAAGACCACCGCCACCAAGAACAAGGAGCCCTCCATGGGCATGGATGAGATATCACTTGCTGAGTTTGTCACTCGAAGGAGGATCAACCCTTATGTGAATCCTCGTGTCAACTTCAAAGGGAATGATCTGTTTTGGACCAAGCAGCAGAATCTCATTTATCTGGATGTGATCAAGGACAAGAAGAACATATATGTGGACATGCACTAGATTGACATGAATCATATGAGGGAGGATAAGCACCATGACTACTTTGGTGAGGCTTTGGACCTCGTGGAGCAGTTTGGCATTGAGGATGTGATCTCTTTCCATCTGGATTATGACCCTGAGATCGTGGCCGAGTTCTTTGCTTCGGTCCACTTCCATCCTGATGAGGAACGGTCCATGACCTGGATGACCAATGGACAACAGATGACTGCTAAGTGGAAGGACTTCATGGCTTTGCTGTAGGTGACTGATGAGGGGCTCAACACGCCCGTTGGTGTCCGCCCTCATGCCAACCCCTAGTCCGCCAACAAGAACTTCAACATTTCTATGTTGAGAAGACTCTTCCTAGTGGCAAGAGGGCGTGGGTGCTGAACCCATTCCTTGACATTATGCACCGGATCTTCCGCAGCTCCCTCTTTCCACGCATTGGTGACAATGACAAGGTGCATGCCTATATTGTGGATATGATGCTCATTTGCAAGGAGGCGCGTCACTCTCAGACACAACCACTTGACGTCTCACAAATCATGTGGTGCGAGCTTCGGTTTGCGGTGTTCAACCGTAAGGTACCCATCTATCGACCTTACATGTTTCTCTTGATCACGAAGACTTGGGAGAAGCTCTATCCCAATGAGGTGGAATCCATCAATGATTGGGTCCAGGACTAGTGCGGCTGATCCGCCATGCTAGATACTGGTCGATGATCCCGACAATCAAAAGTGATCGGGCATGATGACCATGGGTTGAATTTTGGGGCGACTGGCTCTATCGCATAAACATCCCTTAGTGCGCGCTTGCGCTCCCTTTTGGGGATGTGTGTAGCATATATCATGTTCACCGTTTTGACTTGAGGGGGAAACTTCTTCTGCCCCCTGAGTTCGGTAGCCGGGGCTCTTCGTCATCATCATCACTTTGCAATCCATTTTCCTTGTTCTCGGCGTTTAACTTGCCGGCTTATTTGAAGACCCAACAATCCCTGTTGGTATGATTGGCTGGTTTGTCTGGGGTGCCATATATCTGGCACGGATGATCGAGTATGCGGTCCAAGCTGGATGGTCCCTAACCGTTCCTTTTATATGGCTTTTTCCGCTGACCGGACTTGGAGCCGCTGAATCCGACATTAACTGTAGTGTCATCGGTATTATCACCATTGCTTCGGCGCTTGTGTCTGTTACGTCGGAGCTTGCCATTGCTGTTAGCTGGCGCTTGAAGCGCTCCTGCTCGAGAGGTTCCTCAAGCACGATGAAATCTTCGTTGCCGAGGCTTTCCTCATCCTCGGAGAGCGGACGGTAATTACCGTCCTCTGAGTCGTGGGGCCTGTCCTGTTCGTTGGGGCTAGCTTTCCCGTTTTCTTGCTCCTCATGTTCAGATGTTACCTCAGCAAGGTCTTCATTGTTTTCGGCATTGTCCGGAGTATTATTTTCACTGGTGCCAGCATTGCTGTCTTTTGAACGACGTGACTTAGAGCGGCGCCGAGGACGCCGGCGTTTTTGCTGTGTCTCAAGAGGTTTATTCTTGACTGGATTTTCTTTGTCATCGTCGTTGGTTGTTTTGGGTGTATCCACCATGTACACATCGTACGAAGAAGTGGCCGTCCAGTGTCCAATAAATGGCGGATTTCGGTCTTGCTCCTCATCGGCATCATCGTCCATACCGTCGATGTCTTCGGAGTCGTAATCAAGCGTGTCGGTTCAGTCCTCGACAGTGGCTATGAAGTGGGTGGCGGGTGGGAAGCAAAATTCTCGATCATTAGCCCCTAGTCCGAACCGGACGGAGTTCGGCTGTGAGTCCCCCGCCAAGGACATGCTCTTTAATAAGTTTAGCACATCGCCCAAAGGCGAGTGCTGGAAGATGTCTGCGGCGCTGAATTCAAAGATCGGTGAGCGATCAAGTTCGGCGTCCGCGGGCTCACATGGTTCGAAACTTATAACCAAAGACTAGTCCGGAATTCCCGTGACACAGATATTGTGTGAGGTTAAGTCCATGTGCGGCTTCAACACAGGGAATCTGTGGCCTCCGTGGTGGGGTCAAACCTCCGATCCTTGGATGCCGCAGTGTGCCCTGGATCTAAGGCTAGAGTGGTCACAAGAGCTATCTCCTGGATGCGGTCTGGCGACAGATTTAGGTCATGTTCGTCAAGGTGACCAGGAGCGGTCGCCGCGGTCTCGAATCCGGTGAAGATCAAATCTCCAGGGATGTCCTCAACGTAATTCAAGCTCCCAAATCTGACCTGATGGCCAGGGGCGTAGCTATCGATCTGCTCCAGATGGCCAAACGAGTTGGGCCATAGTGCGAAGCCGCCGAACACAAAGATCTGTCCGGGGAGGAAGGTTTCAGCTTGGGCAGCATCATTGTTGACGATTGAAGGGGCCATCGAACCTTTTGGGGACGGCACAGTGGAACTCTCAATGAAAGCACCTATGTCGGTGTCAAAACCGGCGGATCTCGGGTAGGGGTCCCGAACTGTGCGTCTAAGGTTGATGGTAACAGGAGACAAGGGACACGATGTTTACCCTGGTTTGGGCCCTCTCTATGGAGGTAATACCCTACTTCATGCTTGATTGATCTTGATGGATATGAGTATTACAAGAGTTGATCTACCACGAGATCATAATGGCTAAACCCTAGAAGTCTAGCCTATATGACTATGGTAATGAGTCTCTCCCCCTCCGGACTAAGTCCTCCGGTTATATAGACACCGGGAGGTTCTAGGGTTACACAAGGTTGGTTACAAAGAAAGGAATCTACATATTCGGTCGCCAAGCTTGCCTTCCATGCCAAGGAGAGTCCCATCCGGACATGGGTGCAGTCTTCGGTCTTCGTATCTTCACAGCCCATCAGTCCGACCCATGGATAACAGGCCGGACGCCCTAGGACCCCTTAATCCAGGACTCCCTCACCCCCAGTCTCCCAGGCTATGGTAACGATGCGGTCTCTTCCCCCTCCTGCTACACTGTTGGCTCCAGGTTCTTCTACCTCTCCCGACATCTTGGAGCGCGCTCTTTCTGAGATGACCCAGCTGTGAGAAGATCTTCAGGGCACCGACCCCCAACTGGTAGCCGGGCGTCTGGAGCTGGTCTCTGGCTGGCTTCATTCTGACGTGTCCGTTCAGGCGGTGCTGAGCCAGGCCGCGGCGACCTCCGAGAAGGAGAAGCAGTCCGCTGCCCAGGCAGCGGCCGCTCGCGAGGCGGCGCTGAAGGATGCCGGGGCCGCCCAGGATTGCTGCCGGGTGCTGGAGGCCGAGCTGAAGACCCTGCGCACCGAACGTGCGGAAGAAGCCCGTAACAGCAAGGCGGAGGAGGAGAAGATGAAGGCCTAGGAGGATGCCGTCAAGGGTCGCGACACCGAGCTAGAGGAGTTGGCGAAAGCGCTGCCCGTGGAACGCAACTGGATGAAGAAGCTGGAGTAGAAGGTGGAGGCGGAGAAGGCTGATCTTGACGCCAGGGCGAAGGTCCTGGCTAAAGACTGCGATGCCTTCAAGCTCCTCACGGTGAGGGCTCGGAAAGCGCTGCAGTCTCTCTACGAGAAGGGCTTGGAGGAGCCGCTGGACACCAGCAACGAGGGCCCCTGATACGTCTCCAACGTATCTATAATTTATGAAGTATTCATGCTATTATATTATCTGTTTTGGATGTTTATGGGCTTTACTATGCATTTTTATATTATTTTTGGGACTAACCTATTGACCCAGAGCCTAGTGCCAGTTTCTGTTTTTTCTCTTATTTCAGTGTTTCATAGAAAAGGAATATCAAACGGAGTCCAAACGGAATGAAACCTTCGGGATCTTGATTTTTTGAACAAATGTGATCCAGGAGACTTGGAGTTGAAGTCAAGGAAGCTTCAAGGTGGCCACGAGGCAGGGAGGCACGCCTGCCCCCTGGGCGTGCCCCCACCCTCATGGACCCCTCGTGGCTCCCCTAACCGACTTCTTTCACCTATATATATCCATATACCCTAAAACCATCAGAGAACAGAATAGATCGGGAGTTCCGCCACCGCAAGCCTCTGTAGCCACCGAAAACCAATCTAGACACATTTCGGCACCCTGCCGGAGGGGGGATCCCTCTCCGGTGGCCATCATCATCCCGACGCTCTCCATGACAAGGAGGGAGTAGTTCACCCTCGGGGCTGAGGTTATGTACCAGTAGCTATGTGTTTGATCTCTCTCTCTCTCTCGTGTTCTTGAGGTGGTACGATCTTGATGTATCGCGAGCTTTGCTTTTATAGTTGGATCTTATGATGTTTCTCCCCCTCTACTCTCTTGTAATGGATTGAGTTTTCCCTTTGAAGTTATCTTATCATATTGAGTCTTTAAGGATTTGTGAACACTTGATGTATGTCTCGCATGTGCTTATCTGTGGTGACAATGGGATATTCACGTGATCTACTTGATGTATGTTTTGGTGATCAACTTGCGGGTTCCGTCACCTTGGGAATCTATGCATAGGGGTTGGCACACGTTTTCATCTTGACTCTCCGGTAGAAACTTTGGGGCACTCTTTGAAGTTCTTTGTGTTGGTTGAATAGATGAATCTGAGATTGTGTGATGCATATCGTATAATCATACCCACAGATACTTGAGGTGACATTGGAGTATCTTGGTGACATTGGAGTACCTTGAAGTGGTGTTTTGTTTTTCTTTCACTAACGGAGCTCACGAGTTTTCTGTTGAGTTTTGTGTTGTGAAGTTTTCAAGTTTTGGGTAAAGATTCGATGGACTATGGAATAAGGAAGGGCAAGAGCCTAAGCTTGGGGATGACCAAGGCACCCCAAGATAATATTCAAGGATAACCAAGAGCCTAAGCTTGGGGATGCCCCGGATGGCATCCCCTCCTTCATCTTCGTTCATCGGTAACTTTACTTGGAGCTATATTTTTATTCACCACATGATATGTGTTTTGCTTGGAGCATCATTTTATTTTGTTAGTATTTGCTTGCTGTTTGAATAATATCCCAAGATCTCAAATTCTTAAATGAGAAAGAGTCCTCACATAGCTACATAATTATTTAACTACTCATTGATCTTCACTTATATCTTTTTGGAGTAGTTTGTCATTTACTCGTGTGCTTCACTTATATCCTATGAGTAAATGGTTGAATGATTTGAATGTCATAAATCTGAAATTATATATGTTTCATATGCCTTTACCATGGGGAGTAATACCTTCACATATAAGAGTAGAGGTGGTAAATTTATTGAAGGTTAGCAAACTTTGTATTGGTCACTTGAACAATTCATGAAAGAATATTGAAGGAAGAGAGATTTCACATATAAACATACTATATTGGACATCTTCTATGATTGTGAGCCCCATTAATTATTTTCAAACCTGAGCAAATTAGTTGAAGTTGGACAAGGAAGACAACATAATGAGTTATGCTTGGGTATATTTGTATAGAAGTTATGTTGTTATGGATCCTCTAACATGTGGTGCTTGCTATTTAGAATCCTTTGCTAGCCAAAATATCTGTACTAAGCGGGAATACTGCTTGTGCATCCAAATTCCTTGAACCAAGTTTCTTCCATGAGTGTCCACCATATCTACCTATATGCCGTATTTACCTGCCGTTCCAAGTAAATTTGCCTGTGCCAAACTCTAAACCTTCAAATAACAATCTGTTTTGTATGCCCGAATCGCTCATGTAGTGACTAGGGGCTGTCAGTATCTTCCATGTTAGGTGGGTTATTCTCACGATGAGTGGACTCCGCTCATCATTCACGAGGAAATGGCTGGTAACTGGGATGCCCAGTCCTATGATCTAAAGATCAAAAACAAAGTCGCAAATAATTTAAACAAAACTCCCCCAGGAATGTTGATAGTTGGACGGCACCCGTTGTTTCGGACAAGCCGTGGATTGTGAATGTTGGTGGAGGGGGAGTAAAAACTTTACCTTTCTGTTTGGGAACCGCCTATAATGTATGTAGTATGGAAGATACTGGGAACTCTTGGTCGTTATGTTGACAATGAAAGCATACCTCTCAAAATTATTTTCATCTCTGTTTTTGCTTCGAGATCTGGCACATCTGTAAATCCCTGCTTCCCCCTGCGAAGGGACTATATTTTACTTTTATGCAAGAGTCAGTAGTATTCCTTCTCATTCCAACCTACTCTTTAGTTGGCAAGCATCATGTGATGGAAAGATCTGAGCATATATGGCCATTCAAATATATTTGATCATGAATTATTATTGTTGACAATTATCTATATGATAAATAAGTTGGGAGGCGAAACATTAAGCCCCTATCTTTCCCTGTGTTCGATGGATGCTATTTGTTCTAAAAATATGCTATGAGTGGTAGCAATCATGGAAGACTATATGATAGTTGAGTATGTGGGATTTGCTAAATCAAAACTCTGACATAGACTCTTCCTGAAAATAAGATGAATTGTAATTGTTTGATGACTAATAACACAGTTTTTTAGTTTTCAAGAAAGTTTATGACCTATGCTTTAACATGTGAATAGTTTGTTACTTGATCATCAAAAGTTTTATGAGTTGAGCTACTGTTATGACATATAATGATGCTAGAAAAGGTGATTGAAATTATCATTGATCAAACTTGTGCACCTGCTAGCATTCACACTTCATAGATTATTTCTTTTATCATTTACCTACTCGAGGACGAGCAGGAATTAAGCTTGGGGATGTTGATACGTCTCCAACGTATCTATAATTTATGAAGTATTCATGCTCTTATATTATCTGTTTTGGATGTTTATGGGCTTTACTAAACACTTTTATATTATTTTTGGGACAAACCTATTGACCCAGAGCCCAGTGCCAGTTTCAGTGTTTTGCAGAAAAGGAGTATCAAACGGAGTCCAAACGGAATGAAACCTTCGGGAGCGTGATTTTTGGAACAAACGTGATCCAGGAGACTTGGAGTTGAAGTCAAGGAAGCTTGGAGGTGGCCACGAGGCAGGGAGGCGTGCCCCCACCCTCGTGGGCCCCTCGTGGCTCCCCTGACCGACTTCTTTCGCCTATATATATATATATATCCATATACCCTAAAACCACCGGAGAACAGAATAGATTGGGAGTTCCGCCGCCGCAAGCCTCTGTAGCCATCGAAAAGCAATCTAGACCCATTCCGGAACCCTACCGGAGGGGGGATCCCTCTCCAGTGGCCATCTTCATCATCCCGACGCTCTCCATGACGAGGAGGGAGTAGTTCACCCTCGGGGCTTAGGTTATGTACCAGTAGCTATGTGTTTGATCTCTCTCTCTCTCTCTCTCTCTCTCTCTCGTGTTCTTGAGGTGGTACTATCTTGATGTATCGCGATCTTTGCTATTATAGTTGGATCTTGATGTTTCTCCCCCTCTACTCTCTTGTAATGGATTGATTTTTCCCTTTGAAGTTATCTTATCGGATTGAGTCTTTAAGGATTTGAGAACACTTGATGTGTGTCTTGCATGTGCTTATCTGTGGTGACAATGGGATATTCACATGATCTACTTGATGTATGTTTTGGTGATCAACTTGTGGGTTCCATGACCTTGGGAATCTATGCATAGGGGTTGGCACACGTTTTCGTCTTGACTCTCTGGTAGAAACTTTGGGACACTCTTTGAAGTTCTTTGTGTTGGTTGAATAGATGAATATGAGATTGTGTGATGCATATCGTATAATCATACCCACGGATACTTGAGGTGACATTAGGGTTTTGGTTGATATGTGTCTTAAGGTGTTATTCTAGTACAAACTCTTGAATAGATCGATCCGAAAGAATAATTGTGAGGTGGTTTCGTACCCTACAATAATCTCTTCGTTTGTTCTCCGCTATTAGTGACTTTGGAGTGACTCTTTATTGCATGTTGAGGGATATTTATGTGATCCAATTATGTTATTATTGTTGAGAGAACTTGCACTAGTGAAAGTATGAACCCTATGCCTTGTTTCCTAGCATTGCAATACCATTTACGCTCACTTTAAACATTAGTTACCTTGCTATTTTTATATTTTCAGATTACAAAAACCTATATCTATCATCCATATTGCACTTGTATCACCATCTCTTCGCCGAACTAGTGCACAGAGGGAGTCCTGGATTAGGGGGTGTTCGGGTAGCCGGACTATACCTTCGCCGGACTCCTGGTCTATGAAGATACAAGATTGAAGACTTCGTCCCGTGTCCGAAAGGGACTTTCCTTGGCGTGGAAGGCAAGCTAGGCGATGCGGATATTCAAGATCTCCTGCCAATGTAACTGACTCTGTGTAACCCTAATCCTATCCGGTGTCTATATAAACCGGAGGGTTGTAGTCCGTAGGACAGAACCATCATCATACACAATCATACCATAGGCTACCTTCTAGGGTTTAGCCTCCTTGATCTCGTGGTAGATCTACCCTTGTACTACCCATATCATCAATATTAATCAAGCAGGAGTAGGGTTTTACCTCCATCGAGAGGGCCCGAACCTGGGTAAACTTCGTGTCCCTTGTCTCCTGTTACCATCCGGCCTTGACGCACAGTTCGGGACCCCCTACCCGAGATCCGCCGGTTTTGACACCGACATTGGTGCTTTCATTGAGAGTTCCTCTGTGTCGTTGCCTTTAGGCCCGATGGCTCCTCTGATCATCAACCACGATGAGGTCCAGGGTGAGTCTTTTCTCCCCGGACAGATCTTTGTTTTCGGTGCCTTCGCTCTACGGGCCAATTCGCTTGGTCATCTGGAGCAGATCGAAAGCTACGCCCCTGGCCATCAAGTCAGGTTTGGAAGCTTGAACTACATGGCTGATATCCGCGGAGACTTGATCTTCGATGGGTTCGAGCCACAGCCAACCGCGCCGCACTATCTCGAGGGGCATGATCTAGCTCTGCCTCCGAGCAGTGTCCTGGAGGCCGCATACGCACCGATTCCGACCCTTAACTCGGAACCCGTTGCGCCAAGCGAGGATGAACGGTTGGACGTCACCTCGGGGGCGGCGATCTCAAAGGCGATCGAGCCGAACGCCAGCCCCGCACTCCGCGTGACCCGTGACCCCGAAGGTCCGGACTCCTCCCCGGACTCCGAACCCCCCACGCCCCTGCCGGTCGAATCCGATTGGGCGCCGATAATGGAGTTCACCGCCGCGGACATCTTTCAGCACTCGCCTTTTGGCGACATCCTGAATTCTCTCAAGTCTCTCTCTTTATCAGGAGAGCCCTGGCCGGACTACGGTCAGCGAGGATGGGATACGGACGATGAAGAAATTCAAAGCCCACCCACCACCCACTTGGTAGCCACTGTCGACGATTTAACCGACATGCTTGACTTCGGCTCCGAAGACTTCGACGGTATGGACGACGAGGTAGGAGAAGAACAGGAACCAGCACCTGTAGGGCACTGGACAGCCACCTCGTCATATGACATATATATGGTGGATACTCCAAAAGATGGAGATGGCGAGGAAACAACGGGGGATGACACCTCCAAGAAACAGCCAAAGCGTCGGCGTCAGCGGTGCCGCTCTAAATCCCGCCAGAGTAAAAACGGTGATTCTGGCACTGGAGATAATAGTACCCCGGATTGCGCCGAAGAACACCATCCCCAGCAAGATTCGGCGTAGGAAGATAGAGAAGCCAACCCTCATGAGAGAGCGGCAGACTGAGAGGTTGAGGATGATAACTATATGCCTCCCTCCGAAGATGAGGCCAGCCTCGATGACGACGAATTCGTCGTACCATCAGACCCCACCGAACAAGAGTGTTTCAAACGCAGGCTTTTAGCCACGGCGAACAGCCTCAAGAAAAAGCAGCAACAACTTAGAGCTGATCAAGATCTGCTAGCTGACAGATGGACTGAAGTCCTTGCGGCCGAAGAGTATGAACTGGAGCGCCCCTCCAAGAAGTACCCAAAGCGCAGGCCGCTACCCCGATCAGAGGAGGAAGCGCCTACATCACCAGCGCACGACATGACAGACCGGCCACCTCGCGGCCGCGACAGAGAGGTCTGTCGGACCTCCAACCAAGCCATGCCCCGACGCCGCTCAACCAAGGCAAGGGAAAACGTGCCAGACCTGCGAGATGTATTGGAGGATAAAGCAAGGCAAAGCAGATCGATCTACGGATCACGCAGGCGCCCGACGACACGTGACGATGATCTTCACTCCGGACACAATAAATCCGGCCGGGCCGAACACAACAGACATAGCTCTTCCGAGCTGCGTCGTGACATAGGCCAGTACAGGGGCGCCGCACACCCACTATGCTTCACAGATGAAGTAATGGATCATAAAATCCCAGAGGGTTTCAAACCCGTAAACGTCGAATCATACGATGGCACTACAGACCCGGCGGTATGGATCGAGGACTATCTCCTTCACATCCACATGGCACGTGGCGATGATCTACACGCCATCAAATACCTCCCGCTCAAACTCAAAGGACCGGCCCGGCATTGGCTTAACAGCCTGCCAGCGGACTCAATCGGTTCTTGGGAGGACCTGGAAGCCGCATTCCTCGACAACTTCCAAGGCACTTATGTGCGACCGCCGGACGCCGACGACCTAAGCCACATAATTCAGCAGCCAGAAGAATCGGCCAGGTAATTCTGGACACGGTTCCTAACAAAGAAAAACCAGATAGTCGACTGTCCGGACGCAGAGGCCCTAGCAGCCTTCAAGCATAACATCCGCGACGAGTGGCTTGCCCGGCACCTGGGACAGGAAAAGCCGAAATCTATGGCAGCCCTCACGACACTCATGACCCGCTATTGCACGGGCGAAGATAGCTGCCTAGCTCGCAGCAATAGCTTATCAAAGAACCCTGGTAATTCGGATACCAAGGACAAAAGTGGCAGGACACGTCGAAATAAGCAAAAGCGTCGCGTTAGCAGCGACATCAATGAAGATACGGCAGTCAACGCCGGATTCAGAGGCTATAAATCCGGTCAGCGGAAAAAGCCATTTAAAAAGAATACTCAAGGCCCGTCCAGTTTGGACCGAATACTCGACCGCTTGTGCCAGATCCATGGTACCCCCGAAAGGCCAGCCAATCAGACCAACAGGGACTGTTGGGTGTTCAAGCAGGCAGGCAAGTTAAGAGCCGAAAAAAAAGACAAGGGGCTGCATAGCGATGACGAGGAGGAGCCCAGGCCGCCGAACAACAATGGACAGAAGGGGTTTCCCCCACATGTGCGGACGGTGAACATGATATACGCAACCCACATTCCTAACAAGGAGCGGAAGCGTGCGCTACGGGACGTATACGCGATGGAGCCAGTCGCCCCAAAGTTCAACCCATGGTCCTCCTGCCCGATCTCCTTTCATCGAAGGGACCACCCCACTAGCATCCGTCATGGCGGCTTTGCCGCATTGGTTCTTAACCCAATCATCGACGGATTTCATCTCACAAGAGTCCTCATGGACGGCGGTAGTAGCCTGAACCTGCTTTACCAGGATACAGTGCGGAAAATGGGCATAGATCCACCAAGGATTAAGCCCACAAGGACGACCTTTAAAGGCGTTATACCAGGTGTAGAAGCCAACTGTACAGGCTCTGTAACACTTAATGTGGTCTTCGGATCTCCGGATAACTTCCGAAGCGAAGAGTTAATCTTCGACATAGTCCCGTTCCGTAGTGGCTATCACGCCCTGCTCGGACGAACCGCATTTGCCAAGTTCAATGCGGTGCCGCACTACGCATATCTCATGCTCAAGATGCCAGGCCCTCGAGGAGTAATCACGGTCAACGGAAACACCGAACGCTCCCTTCGAATGGAGGTGCACACGGCGGCTCTCGCAGCGGAAGTACAAAGCAGCCTTTTTAGGCAACTCTCCAGTCCGGCCGTTAAAAAGCCAGACACTGTCAAGCGCGCCCAGAGTAACCTACAACAAGACCGCCTGGCACGATCTGAGCAGGCGTAGCAATGCGGCCCCAACCCCAGCCCTCGCGACATAGCGAAGCTAGTACTTTGCGTACATAATTACACCCTTGAAATACCATGGGCACAGGGGAAGGGGCATAGTAACGGCATGCCCAAAACACGGCTTAAAACGTACTAGGGGCTGCCGGATTCTTCTTTTTCTTACTTTCAGGACTCCACACTTTGGACGACCTGTTCGGCAATTTGACTGCCGCACAAACGATGCAAGATCTAGGGAAGCAGACAAAGCTACGCCGCATTATGGAACTCTCAGGTGGTCTCTATTACGAGCGGTATATCTGTTTCGAACACAATTCCGCGGCCTGCCCCTGGCTAGGACATGTTAAATAGTCTAATATCTTTTTGCTTATCGCACTACTTGTATCGTCCGGCTTTGACAAATAGCCTCTTTATAAACAATGCATAGCTTTTTGTCTATTTTTTGCATTATCCTCTTTTAATATATATGTTTATCAAATAACATCATCGCACCCGTACACCATGGTACGGAAAACACGCCAGGGGCTTCAGTACCCTTCGATCTGGCGTGAGAAGTCCGTACACTTTCACAAGTGCGGCACCCCGAACTTATAGCACTATATGCATCGGCTTCGAATCATGATTTGGGTCAATAGTTGGGTTTGCCCGGCTCCTATGTTTTGGTGCCTTACGTTCCGCTATATCGGCTAAGGTAGCACTAGGAGAACCACTGCGATTGTGCCCCGGTTCAGCTGGGTTAAGCACCTCAATGGAGAAAGCTAAAACTGACTATCGTGATAAGGCGAGAGACCGGTCGCTGTTCGAGAGGTTTTTCGAGTCCCTAAAGGCTTATGCCGCTTCGAGCGAGGAGCTGGCTTTGTCCGGCCAAAGGCGTGGATAGCGCCCCGAATTCGGTCTTCCGAACTAGGGGCTTCGCCGAAATTTAAAATTATAAAGTTCTATGGCTAAGTGAGAGTGTTCAAGCATTATAGTCCGATTGCCTGGTTCGTTGTGCTGAGCGCCTCCCTCGAAGGACCCAACCATGGGAAAAAAGAGCGCTCAGGTTTATCCCGAACACCCCAGCACTAGCGGCATGGGGGGCAGAAGCCGACAACTGGCCATCTCTCAATTTTTGATAAACGGACGCACAGAAAATAATATTTTAAATTCAATAAGCATTGCTTAGCGCATATGAACAAGTTTTCAGCGCACAGGATAAACACGAGCGAGTTCATTCAAAAATTACATCTTTCGTACATTCATCCGCAATAAAGCGGGCACCAGCAAGAACATCCTTGTAGAAGTTCTCGGGCTTGCGATGCACCTTCCCCTGCGGCAGCCCGTCCTTCACCAGCTTCTCACCGTCAAGCTTACCCTAGTGCACCTTTGCACGGGCAAGGGCCCTCCGGGCACCTTCGATGCAGGCGGAACGCTTGATGACCTCAAGCCTTGGACATGCCTCCACCAGCCGCTGCACCAGCCCGAAGTAGCTCCCAGGCAGGGCCTCTCCGGGACACAACCGAACTATGAAGCCCTTCATGGCTTGTTCGGCCGCCTTGTGGAGCTCGACCAGCTGTTTCAGCTGGTCGCTCAAGGGCACAGGGTGTCCGGCCTCAGAATAATGAGACCAGAACACACTCTCCGTCGAGCTGCCCTCTTCAGCTCGGTAGAATGCGGCGGCATCGGATACGCTGTGGGGAAGATCTGCGAACGCCCCTGGAGAACTCCGGATTCGGGTAAGTGACAAGTAGTTTACTTTTATATTTCTACTTTGCATTAAGAATGCCTTACCCGCTGCTATCTTTTTCATCTCCTCCAATTCGTGGAGGGCCTTTTGGGCTTCGGCCTTGGCACCCTTGGCGGTCTCGAGGGCCGACGCGAGCTCGGATGCTTGCGCCTTTGACTCAAGCTCCAAGCTCTCATGTTTTTTCATGAGAGCCTCCAGCTCCTGCTGCACCTCACCAACCTGAGCCCCAAGTCTTTCTCACTCGGTGCTCTCCTCGGCCGATTTCTTTTCGGCCTCAGATAGCGCCTGCTTGAGGGTCGCCACCTCAGTTGTGGCCCCTACAATAAGCAGTACGATCCTGTTATTCTTTGCAATCATGCCTCTCTATAGGCCCCTTTTTCTGTAGGGTATTTCTTACCTTCTTTCTCCTCGAGCTGCCGTTTGGCAAGGCCGAGCTCTTGCTCGGTCCGCCTGAGGTCCTTTTTTAGGACATCCACCTGTGCAGTCAGTGCGGCGGTGGATAGCAGCGAAGCCTGCATACGCATATTGACTCTCTATTGTTATTCTCCTGCGAAAATTAATAGATCTTCTATTCGGCTTTTCTTTCCGAACGCCAAACAGAGCATCAGGGTCTACTGTCCATGCGGTAATATTTTGACATATTTGTACTTACCTCGAAGCCTATCAGAAGGCTAGTGCAAGCTTCAGTCAGTCCGCTCTTGGCAGACTGAACCTTTTGGATCACCGTACTCATAGTAGTACGGTGCCCCTTGTCGATGGAGGCGCCGTCAAGCACCTCCAGCAGATGGTCCAGCGACTCCGGTTGGACGGAGGTCGCTGGCTTAGAAGGCTTGCTCCTTCTGGAAGGAGTTCGCCTACCGCGGCTCGGAACTGTTGAAGATTCCGGCGCGGTGTCCGGCACAAAGCCGGACTTGGAGCCCTGGGGTGTCTTGTCCCCTTCACTCCTGGAGTCCGGGAGGTTGCCTTGCGGCTCCTCCAGGACCACCTCTTCCTGCCCCAGAGCTTGTCGCGACGCCACTTCGGCGTCATCCGTGGTGCGGGGGGAGACAGCGGGCGGAACGGAGTTCACGTCCGATGAGTCCAGGGAGCCGCCCGATGATTCGTTGTAGTCGGCCTGGGGCGGGCTGCATGTTCACATTCAACATTAAGGAAAGCTGCACAATGAAGGAACATCATGAGTTACTCTGATGTCCGAACTTACGATTTCGCCGGACGCTTGGCCCTGTTCAGCCACTCCTCTTCGCTCTCTTCGGCTTCATGGGAGTCGTCCGGCGGAGGGGTCTTCCTTTTCCTAGACCCCTCAGCCTCCCCTGATGGGGCGGCCTTCTTCTTCTCTTCTCCCTCCGCTGGGGGGGGGGGAGAGCTTTCTTCTTCCTCCTCGTTTTCACGAGAGGAGGGCGTCTCGGACTCGTCAGATGACGAGTCCGACACCACCAAGTTACGGGCACTCTTTCGAGTCCCGGTGGTCTTCTTCTTCTTGACCTTCCTCTCCGGCACCACATATGGTGCCGGAGTCTGCAGCTTCGCTAGGAGAGCTGGGGCTGGGTCTTCGGGCAGGGGAGCCGGACAGTTAATTGGTCCGGATATCGCCTGCCATGCCTGTCAAAGGTAAGGGAGTTTAGATCCCCCATTGAGTTAATCTATGAGAAAGAGCTTAATAATCCTGTCAAAGGCATAGATAGCTTACCTCGCTAGCGTGACGCTGCGTGCTGTATCCGCGATCCTCGGAAGCGGATGCGGGGGCCTCAGCGCCTTTGATCAGCACCTTCCAGACGTCTTCATACGACGTGTCGAAGAGCCTGGTGAGGGTTTGGTGCTGCGCCGGGTCGAAATCCCACAAATTGAAATCCCGTTGTTGGCAAGGGAGGATCAGACGAACGAGCATGACCTGGACTATATTAACAAGACAGATTGGCTTGTTTGTCAAGGACTGGATGCAGGTCTTCAGTCCGGTCACCTCTTCCTCGTTGCCCCACGACAGGCCCGTCTCTTTCCAGGACATAAGCCGCGTGGGGGGTCCGAATCTAAACTCGGGGGCTGCGACCCATTCCGGATTGTGTGGCTCGGTGATGTAAAACCACCCGGCTTGCCACCCCTTTAGGGTCTCCACAAAGGAGCCCTCGAACCAGAGGACGTTGGCTATCTTGCCGGCCATATCGCCTCCGCACTCCGCTTGGCTGCCGCGCACCACCTTGGGCTTGACGTTGAAGGCCTCGAGCCAAAGGCCGAAATGGGGGCGGACGCGGAGGAAGGCCTCGCACACGACGATGAATGCTGAGATGTTGAGGATGAAGTTCGGGGCCAGATCGTGGAAATCTAGGCCGTAGTAGAACATGAGTCCCCGGACAAATGGGTGAAGTGGAAAACCCAGTCCGCGGAGGAAGTGGGGAAGGTAAACTACCCTCTCATGGTGCCTTGGGGGAGGGAGAAGCTGCCCCTTCTCGGGAAGCCGGTGCGGGATGTCCTTGGACAGGTATCCGGCCTTCCTTAGCTTTTTTACTTGAACCTCCTTAACGGAGGAGACCATCCACTTGCCTCCCGCTCCGGACATTGCTAGAGAAGGTTGAGGCGGGAAGAGCGGGCTTGGGCGCTGGAGCTAGAGTGCGCGAGAGATGGATTGGCAAAGGAGGAAGAAGGTGTAGGTAAAAAGGTGGATCCTTATCCCCTTATATGGGCGGATGCGGTTATGCGTCCCCACCTACCTAATAAAACTTGCTTGCCTCCCAAGCGTCGTGGTAAATGGCGCGGTTGGGTTACCCACGTCCGTATTGATGAGAATCCCGTTAAAAGGGGCACACGATCTCTGCTTTGACAAGATGTGCCAAGGAAACCGCCTCGCTGAACGTGCTGAGGCAGAAAAGTGAAGACAATTTGTGTAAAGAGCTTGGCCGCAGTGTGATGACGCACTGCGGAATACGTCAGCAGATTTGACTTGTGTTAATATTATTCTCTCTATGGCAATATGTGGAAACTTATTTTGCAGAGCCGGACACTATTTTTGGTGTTTACAATCTTCTATGAAGGACTTGGAGGAGGAACCCGCCATGCAATGCCGAAGACAATCTGCGCGCCGGACTCGTCGTCATTGAAGCCTGTTCAGGGGCTACTGAGGGAGTCCTGGATTAGAGGGTGTTCGGGTAGCCGGACTATACCTTCGCCGGACTCCTGGACTATGAAGATACAAGATTGAAGACTTTGTCCCATGTCCGGAAGGGACTTTCCTTGGCGTGGAAGGCAAGCTAGGCGATGCGGATATTCAAGATCTCCTGCCAATGTAACTGACTCTGTGTAACCCTAACCCTATCCGGTGTCTATATAAACCGGAGGGTTGTAGTCCGTAGGACAGAACCATCATCATACACAATCATACCATATGCTAGCTTCTAGGGTTTAGCCTCCTGGATCTCGTGGTAGATCTACTCTTGTACCACCCATATCATCAATATTAATCAAGCAGGAGTAGGGTTTTACCTCCATCGAGAGGGCCCGAACCTGGGTAAACTTCGTGTCCCTTGTCTCCTGTTACCATCCGGCCTTGACGCACAGTTCGGGACCCCCTACCCGAGATCTGCCGGTTTTGACACCGACATGCACCTATACAATTTACCATTGTAGGTGTGTTGGGGACACAAGAGACTCTTTGTTATTTGGTTGCAGGGTTGCTTGAGAGAGACCATCTTCATCCTATGCTTCCCACGGATTGATAAACCTTGGGTCATCCACTTGAGGGAAACTTGCTACTGTCCTACAAACCTCTGCACTTGGAGGCCCAACAACGCCTACAAGAAGAAGGTTGTGTAGTAGACATCAGCCCCGACCAACTGCTTCCTTATCTGGTTGATGCGCTTGAGGACGTCGTGAGCGGTATCGGCCCCATGGCAGAGGGGGAAGCCCGCGTTCTTCCCTCGGCTGCGTTGACGCGCGTCTTCAGCCACCTCCATCTTCGCGACCCCGCCGCCCGCCTTGACGAGCTACCGGAGCTTGTGGACGACGATCACTGCGCAGCCACCGCCGTAGCCGTGAAGGGCCAGGTGGAGGCCCTGCTGGGGAAGTTCCACGCCTTCGCTTCCGCGCCTTCGACCAGTGGTGCTACTGATCCCGCCACTCCGGCAGGCGGTGAGGTGAAGGCGACGCCACCAAGGAAGGAGCATCCCTTGCGGGCGACGGCGGTGTCCAGGGATGACTTGCTTGCGGCCCTTTTCCTGTTTGAACTCCTACAACATGTACCGTGCCTTGTGGAGGCGTTTAAACTTGCGGTTGGTATTGGAGAACAATATGTTTTGTAATATTTGCTTTGAGATTTTGCGATTTCCTTCCCATTTGCTTTACGTTCTACGTCAGCAGAGCACGACCCCGCGCGTACCTCAGCTGCTGTTGGGTCATCTGGATCACCAGGACGAGGCCAAGGAGTGAGGGGCTACGTGGCCAGTTAGGCTCCTGAGTCGCGATGCTCAGGAGTCCCCCTTGACGTGCAAACAGCTTACGGAAAGGAGATGCGGGGGTTGGTCTAGTGTTCTACGTTGGCAGGGCCCGACCCCGCGCATACCTCAACCACCATTGGGTCGTCCGGATCACCAGGACGAGGCCAAGGAGTGAGGGGCTACGTGGCCAGTTAGGCTCCTGAGTTGCGATGCTCAGGAGTCTGATACGTCTTCAACGTATCTAAATTTTTTGATTGTTCCATGCTATATTATATTCTGTTTTGGATGATTAATGGGCTTTATTATACACTTTTATATTATTTTTGGGACTAACCTATTAACCGGAGGCCCAACCCGAATTGCTATTTTTTTTGCCTATTTCAGTGTTTCGCAGAAAAAGAATATCAAACGGAGTCCAAACGGAATGGAACCTTCGGGAACGTGATTTTCGGAACGAACGTGATCTAGAGGACTTGGAGTCTACGTCAAGAAATCAACCAGGAGAGCACGAGGCAGGGGGCGCGCCCTCCACCCTCGTGGGGCCCACGTTGCTCCACCGACGTACTTCTTCCTCCTATATATACCTGCGTACCCCCAAACTATCAGATACGGAGCCAAAAACCTAATTCCACCGCCGCAACCTTCTCTACCCGTGAGATCCCATCTTGGGGCCTTTTTGGCGCTCCGCCGGAGGGGGCATTAATCATGGAGGGCTTCTACATCAACACCATAGCCTCTCCAATGATGTGTGAGTAGTTTACCTCAGACCTTCGGGTCCATAATTATTAGCTAGATGGCTTCTTCTCTCTCTTTGGATCTCAATACAAAGTTCTCCACGATTCTCATGGAGATCTATTCGATGTAATCTTCTTTTGCGGTGTGTTTGTTGAGACCGATGAATTGTGGGTTTATGATCAAGTTTATCTATGAACAATATTTGAATATCCTCTGAATTCTTTTATGTATGATTGGTTATCTTTGCAAGTCTCGTCGAATTATCAGTTTGGTTTGGCCTACTAGATTGATCTTTCTTGCAATGGGAGAAGTGCTTAGCTTTGGGTTCAATCTTGCGGTGTCCTTTCCCAGCGACAGCAGGGGCAGCAAGGCACGTATTGTATTGTTGCCATCGAGGATAAAAAGATGGGGTTTATATCATATTGCATGAGTTTATCCCTCTACATAATGTCATCTTACTTAAGGCAAACTCTGTTCTTATGAATTTAATACTCTAGATGCATGCTGGATAGCGGTCGAGTAATAGTAGTAGATGCAGAATCGTTTCGGTCTACTTGTCGCGGATGTGATGCCTATATACATGATCATACCTATATATTCTCATAACTATGCCGAATTCTATCAATTGCTCAATAGTAATTTGTTCACCCATCATAATACTTATGCTCTTGAGAGAATCCACTAGTGAAACCTATGGCCCCAGGGTCTATTTTCCATCATATTAATCTTCCAACACTTAGTTATTTTTATTGCCTTTTATTTTACTTTGCATCTTTATCATAAAAATACCAAAAATATTATCTTATCATATCTATCAGATCTCACTCTCGTAAGTGACTGTCGGTGTCAAAACCGGCGGATCTCGGGTAGGGGGTCCCGAACTGTGCGTCTAGGCGGATGGTAATAGGAAAGAAGGGACACAATGTTTTACCCAGGTTCGGGCCCTATTGATGGAGGTAAAACCCTACGTCCTGCTTGATTAATATTGATGATATGGGTAGTACAAGAGTAGATCTAGCACGAGATCAAGAAGGCTAAACCCTAGAAGCTAGCCTATGGTATGATTGTTGTATGTTGAGATTCTTGTCCTACGGACTAAAACCCTCCGGTTTATATAGACACCGGAGAGGGTTAGGGTTACACAAAGTCGGTTACAATGGTAGGAGATCTAAATATCCGCATCGCCAAGCTTGCCTTCCACGCCAAGGAAAGTCCCATCCGGACACGGGACGAAGTCTTCAATCTTGTACCTTCATAGTCCAGGAGTCCGGCTGAAGGTATAGTCCGGCCATCCGAACACCCCCTAATCCAGGACTCCCTCAGTAGCCCCTGAACCAGGCTTCAATGACAACGAGTCCGACGCGCAGATTGTCTTCGGCATTGCAAGGCGGGTTCCTCCTCCAATTTCTTCATGAAAGATTGTAAACACTAAGAGTAGTGTCCGACTCTGCAAAATAAGTTTCCACATATTGCCATAGAGAGAATAAAATTAACCCAAATCTAATCTGCTGACGTATTCCGTAGCGTGACATCACACTACGCCAAGCCTTTATTCGAATCGTTTTCACTTCTCCACCTAAGCGCGTTTTGCGAGGCGGTTTCCTTGGCACGTCTTGTCAAAGCAGAGATCGTGTCCCCCATTTACGGGATTCTCATCAATACGGACGTGGGTAACCCAACCGCGCCATTTATCACGGCGCTTGGGAGGCAAGCGAGTTTTACTAGGATGGTGGGGACGCATAGCCGCATCCGCCCATATAAGGGGATAAGGATCCACCTTTTTACCTACGCCTTCTTCCTCCTTTGCCTATCCATCTTCCGCGCACTCGAGATCCAGCGCCCAAGCCCGCACTTCCCACCTGAACCTTCTCCAGCAATGTCCGTAGCGGGAGGCAAGTGGATGGTCTCCTCCGTCACGGAGGGCCATGTCAAAAAGCTGAGGAAGGCCGGATACTTGTCCAAAGACATCGCGCACCGGCTCCCTGAAAATGGGCAGCTTCTCCCCACCCGAGAGCCCCATGAGAGGGTTGTATTCCTTCCCCACTTCCTTCGCGGACTGGGCTTTCCTCTCCACCCATTTGTCCAGGGGCTCATGTTCTACTATGGCCTGGATTTCCACGATCTGGCCCCGAACTTCATCCTCAACATCTTGGCGTTTATCGTCGTGTGCGAGGCCTTCCTCCGCATCCGCCCCCATTTCGGCCTTTGGCTCAAGACTTTCAACGTCAAGCCGAAGGTGGTGCGCGGTAGCCAAGCGGAGTGCGGAGGCGCCATGGCGGGCAAGGTGGCCAACGTCCTATGGCTCGAGGGCTCCTTTGTGGAGACCTTGAAGGGGTGGCAATCAGGGTGGTTTTACATCACCAAGCCGCGCGATTCGGAATGGATCGCAGCCCCTGAGTTCTGGTCCGGACCCCCTATGCGGCTCACGTCCTGGAAAGAGACGGTCCTGTCATGGGGCGACGAGGGAGAGGTGACCAGACTGCAAACATGCATCCAGTCCCTGGTGAACAAGCGACTCAAGCTTGTCAATATAGTCCAGGTTATGCTCGTCCGCCAGATCCTCCCGTGTCAACAACGGGACTTCAATCTGTGGGAGTTCGACCCGACGTAGCCCCAAACCCTGAATAGGCTCTTCGATACGACGTACGAAGACGCCTGGAAGGTGCTTTTCGAAGGCGCCGAGGCTCCCGCATCGGCATCCGAGGATCGCGGATTCAGCACGCAACGTCCAGGTAGTGCGGTGAGTTATCTTTACCTTTTATAGGACATTTGTTTCTCATAGTTTGACTCTATGAGGGATCTAAACTCCCTTACCTTTGACAGGAATGGCAGGTGAAGTCCGGACCAATTAACTGTCCAGCTCCTTTGCCCGAAGACCCAGCAGACGCTCATTTATCGAAGCTGCTGGCTCCGGCGCCTTACGTGGTGCCGGAGAAGAAGGCCAAGAAGAAGAAGACCACGGGGACTCGAAAGAGTTCCCGTCATATGGTGGTGTCGGACTCATCGTCCGACGAATCCAAGACGCACTCCTCCCGTGAAGACAAGGAGGAGGAAGAAGAACCCTCTCCCCCTCCAGCGGGGGGAGGAAAGAAGAGGAAGGCCGCCCCAACGGGGGAGGCCGAAGGGTCCAAGAAGGGGAAAACCCTTCCTCCGGACTACTCCGCCGACGCCGACGATGACGAAGAGGAGTGGCCGGACAGAGCCAAGCGTCCGGCGAAATCGTAAGTATTCGGATACCAGAGTAACTCATAATATCCTTGTTGTTGCACAGCTTTTCCCTAATGTCGAATATAATTATGCAGGCCGCCCCGGGCCGGACTCGACGAGTCGTCGAGCGGCTCCCTGGATTCATCGGACGTGAACTCAGTTCCGCCCGCTGCCTCCCCCCGCACTACGGACGACGCCAAAGTGGTGTCGCGACAAGCTCCGGGGAAAGAGGAGGTGGTCCTGGAGGAGCCGTGAGGCGACCTCCCGGACTCCAGGAGTAAAGGGGACAAGACCCCCCAGGGCTCCAAGTCCGGCTTTGAGCCGGACACCGTGCCGGAATCCTCAATATTTCCGGACCGCGATAGCCGAACTCCTTCTAAGAGGAGCAAGCCTTCTGAGCCGGCAGCCTCCGTCCAGCCGGAGGTGCCGAACAATCTGCTGGACGTGCTTAACGGCGCCTCCATCGACGAGGAGCACCGTACTATTATGAGTACGGTGATCCAGAAGGTTCAGTCCGCCAAGAGCGGACTGACTGAAGCTTGTGCAAGCCTTCTAACAGGCTTCGAGGTAAGTAAAATATGTAAAAATATTACCGCATAGACAGTAGCCCCTGATGCTCTGTTTGGCGTTTGGAAAGAAAAGCCGAATAGAGGATCTATTAAATTTCGCAGGAGTCTAACAAAAAAGAGTCAATATGCGTATGCAGGCTGCGCTGCTAGCCACCGCCGCACTGACTGCGGAGGTGGGTGCCCTGAAGAAGGGCCTCGAGTGGACCGAGCAAGAGCTCGGCCTTGCCAAACGGCAGCTCGAGGAGAAGGATGGTAAGAGATACCTTATAGAAAAATATATACAAAAAAGATGCAATTGCAAAAAATGACAGGATTGTGCTGCTTATTGTAGGGGCCATGACTGAGGTGGCGACCCTCAAGCAGGCGCTGTCCGAGGCCGAAAAGAGAGCGGCCACGGAGCGCACCGAGCGAGAGAAATTTGAGGCCCAGATCGGCAAGGTGCAGCAAGAGCTTCAGGCTCTCATGAAAAAACATGAGAGTTTGGAGCTTGACTCGAAGACGCGAGCGTCCGAGCTCGCGGCGGCCCTTGAAACTGCCAAGTCTGCCAAGGCCGAATCCCAGAAGGCCCTCCAAGAGTAGGAGGCGGTGAAAAAGATAGCGGCGGGTAAGGCATTCTTTATGCAAAGTAGACATATAAAAGTAAACTACTTGTTACTTACCCGAATCCGGAGTTCTCCAGGGGCATTCGTAGATCTTCCCCGCAGCGTATCCGATGCCGCCGCATTCTACAGAGTCGAGGAAGGCAACTCGATGGAGAAGGTGTTCTGGTCTCAGTATGCTGAGGCCGGACACCCTATGCCTTTGAGCGACCAGCTGAAGCAGCTGGTCGAGCTCCACAAGGCGGCCGAACAGGCCATGAAGGGCTTCATAGTTCGGCTGTGGCCTAGAGAGGCCCTATCTGGGAGCTACTTCGGACTGGTGCGGCGGCTGGTGGAGGTCTGTCCAAGGCTCGAGATTATCAAGCGCTCCGTCTGCATCGAAGGTGCCCGTAGGGACCTTGCCCGTGCAAAGGTGCACTGGGGTAAGCTGGACGGTGAGAAGCTTGTGAGGGACGGGCCGCCGCCGGGGAAGGAGCATCGCAAGACCGAGAACTATTATAAGGATGTTCTGGCGGGTGCCCGCCTTGTGGCGGATGAATGTACCAAGGATGTAATTTTTGAATGAACTCGCTCGTGTTTATCCTGTGCGCTGAAAACTTGTTCATATGCGCTAAGCAATGCTTGTTGAATTTAAAATATTACTTTCTGTGCGGCCGTTTATCAAAAAATTGAGAGATGGCCAGTCGTCGGCTTCTTCCCCCATGCCACTAGTGCTGGGGTGTTCGGGATAAACCTGAGCACTCTTTTCCCCATGTTTGGGTCCTTCGAGGGAGGCGCTCAGCACAACGAACAAGGCAATCGGACTATAATGCTTGAACACTCTCACTTAGCGATAGAACTCTATAATTTTAAATTTCGGCGAAGCCCCTAGTATTCGGAAGACCGAGTTCAGGGCGCTATCCACGCCTTGGCCGGACAAAGCCGGTTCCTCGCTCTAAGCGGCATAAGTCTTTAAGGACTCAAAAAACCTCTCGAACAGCGACCGGTCTCTCGCCTCATCATGACAGTCAGTTTTAGCTTTCTCTACTGAGGTGCTCAGCCCAGCTCAACTGGGGCACAATCGCAGTAGTTCTCCTAGTGCTACCTTAGCCGATATAGCGGAACGTAAGGAACCAAAACGTAGGAGCCAGGCAAACCCAACTATTGACCCAAATCATGATTCGGAGCCGATGCATATAGTGCTATAAGTTCGGGGCGCCGCACTTGTGAAAGTGTTCGGACTTCCCACACCATATTGAGGGGTACTGAAGCCCCTGGCATATTTTGCCGTACCACAATGTACGGATGCAACATGTCATTAATAAACATATATATAAAAAGAGGATAATGCAGAAAATAGACAAAAGCTATGCATTGTTTATAGAAAGGCTGCTATCAAAGCAGAACGATACAAATAGTGCGATAAGCAAAACAAATTGGACTATTTAACATGTCCTGGCCAGGGGCAGGCCACGTAATTGTATTCAAAACAGGTATACTGCTCGTAATAGAGACCACCTGGGAGTTCAATAATGCGGCATGGCTAGTCTGCTTTCCTGGATCTTGCATCGTTTGTGCGGCAGTTGAATTGCCAAACAGGTCGTCCGAAGTATGGAGTCCTGAAAGTAAGAGAAAATTTAAAAAAGAATTCGGCGGCCCCTAGTACGGTTTAAGCCGTGTTTTGGGCGTGCCGTGATGGTGCCCCTCCCCTTGTGCCCATGGTATTTCAAGAGCGTAGTTATGTACGCGAAGCACTGGTTTTGCTATATCGCGAGCGCTAGGGTTGGGGCCGCATTGCTATGCTGGCTCGGAACGTGCCAGGCGGTCTTGTTGTAGGTTACTCCGGGCGCGCTTGACAGTGTCCGGCTTTTTAAGGGCCGGACTGGAGAATTGCCTAGAGAGGCTGCTTTGTACTTCTGCTGCGAGCGCTGCCGTGTGCTCCTCCGTTCGGAGGGAGCGTTCGGTGTTTCCGTTGACCGTAATTACTCCTCGAGGGCCTGGCATCTTGAGCTTGAGGTATGCATAGTGTGGTACCGCATTGAACTTTGCGAATGCGGTTCGCCCGAGCAGTGCGTGATAGCCACTGCAAAACGGGACTATATTGAAGATTAACTCCTCACTTCGGAAGTTATCCGGAGATCTGAAGACCACTTCAAGTGTGACTGAACCTGTACAGTTGGCCTCTACACCTGGTATGATGCCTTTAAAGGTCGTTTTGGTGGGCTTGATCCTTGAGGGATCTATGCCCATTTTCCGTACTGTATCCTGGTAAAGCAGGTTTAGGCAGTTGCCGCCGTCCATAAGGACTCTTGTGAGATGAAATCCGTCAATGATTGGGTCAAGAACCAATGCGGCAAACCCGCCATGACGGATGCTAGTGGGGTGGTCCCTTTGATCAAAGGTGATCGGGCAGGAGGACCATGGGTTGAACTTTGGGGCGACTGGCTCCAGCGCGTATACGTCCCGTAATGCACGCTTCCGCTCCCCTTTAGGGATGTGGGTTGCGTATATCATGTTCATCGTCTGCACTTGTGGGGGGAAACCCTTCTATCCATTGTTGTTCGGCGGCCTGGGCTCCTCCTCGTCATCGCTATTCAGCCCCTTGTCTTTGTTTTCGGCATTTAACTTGCCCGCCTGCTTGAACACCCAACAATCTCTGTTGTTGTGATTGGCTGGCTTTTCGGGGGTGCCATGTATCTGGCACAAGCGGTCGAGTATTCGGTCCAAATTGGACGGGCCCTGAGTATTTCTTTTGAATGGCTTTTTCCGCTGACCGAATTTGTAGCCTCGGAATCCGGCATTGACTGCCGTATCCTCGTTGTTGTCGCTATTAACACGGCGTTTCTGCTTGTTCCGGCGCGACCTGCCGCTTTTGTCCTTGGTATCCGAATTACCAGGGCTCTTGGTTAAGTTGTTGCTGCGAGCTAGCCAGCTATCTTCTCCCGCGCAAAAGCGGGTCATGAGTGTCGTAAGGGCTGCCATAGATTTCGGCTTTTCCTGTCCCAGGTGCCGGGCGAGCCACTCGTCACGGATATTATGCTTGAAGGCCGCTAGGGCTTCTGCGTCCGGACAGTCGACTATTTGGTTTTTCTTTGTTAGGAACCACGTCCAAAATTGCCTGGCCGATTCCTCTGGCTGCTAAATTATGTGGCTTAGGTCATCGACGTCCGGTGGTCGCACATAGGTACCCTGGAAATTGTCGAGGAATGCGGCTTCCAGGTCCTCCCAAGAACGGATTGAATCTGTTGGCAAGCTGTTAAGCCAATGCCGGGCCAGTCCCTTAAGTTTGAGCGGGAGGTATTTGATGGCGTGTAGATAATCGCCGCGGGCCATGTGGATATGAAGGAGATAATCCTCGATCCATACCGCAGGATCTGTTGTGCCATCGTATGATTCAATGTTTACGGGTTTGAAGCCCTCAGGGATTTTATGATCCATTATTTCATCTGCGAAGCATAGTGGGTGTGCGGCGCCTCTGTACTGGGCTATATCACGACACAACTCAAAGGAGCTTTGTCTATTGTGTTCGGCCCGACCGGATTTATTGTATCCGGAGTGACGATCACCATCACGTGCCGTGGGGCGCCCGCGTGATCCATAGATCGATCTTGTTTGCCTTGCCTTGTCCTCCAGTATATCTCGCAGGTCTGGCGCGTTTTCCCGTGCTTTAGCGTGTTTTGAGCGGCGTTGGGGCATGGCTTGAGTGGAGGTCCTAGAGGCCTCTCTGTCACGGCCATGAGGTGGCCGGTCGGCCATGTCATGCGCTGGTGATGTAGGTGCTTCCTCCTTTAATCGGGGTAGCAGCCTGTGTTTTGGCTAACGCTAGGAGGGGCGTTCGAGTTCATACTCTTCGGCCGCAAGGACTTCAGTCCATCTGTCAGCTAGCAAATCTTGATCAGCTCTAAGCTGTTGCTGCTTTTTCTTGAGGCTGCTTGCCATGGCTAAAAGCCTGCGTTTAAAACGCTCTTGTTCGGCGGGATCTGATGGCACGACGAATTCGTTGTCGTCGAGGCTTGCCTCGTCTTCGGAGGGAGGCATATAATTTTCATCCTCAACCTCTCGGTCTGCCGCTCTCTCATGAGAGCTGGCTTCTCCATCCTCCTGTGCCGAATCTTGCTGGAGGGGGTGTTCTTCGACGCTATCTGGAGTAGTACTGTCTCCCGTGCCAGAATCACCGTTTTAGCTTTGGCGGGATTTAGAGCGGCGCCGCTGACGCCGGCGCTTGGGATGTTTCTTAGAGGTGTCATCCCCCGCTGTTCCATCGCCTTCTCCATCTTTTGGAGTGTCCACCATATATATGTCATATGATGAGGTGGCCTTCCAGCGCCCTACAGGTGCTGGTTTTTGTTCGTCTCCTGCATCATCGTCCATACCATCGATGTCTTCGGAGTCGAAGTCAAGCATGTCAGTTAAATCGTCCACAGTGGCTACGAAGTGGGTAGTGGGTGGGCTTTGAATTTCTTCATCGTCCGTATCCCAACCTTGCTGACCGTAGTCCGGCCAGGACTCTCCTGATAAAGAGAGAGACTTTAGCGAATTCAGGATGTCGTCGAAGGGCGAGTGCTGAAAGATGTCCGCGGCGGTGAACACCATTATCGGCGCCCAATTGGATTCGATCGACAGGGGCGCGGGGGGCTCGGAGTCCGGAGGGGAATCCGGCTCCTCGGAGTCACGGGCCATGCAGAGTGCGGGGCTGGTGTTCGGCTCGATCGCCTTTGAGATCGCAGCCCCTAGGTGGCGTCCAACCGCTCATCCTCGATCGGCGCAGCAGGCTCCGAATTAAGGGTCAGAACTGATGCGTGTCCGGCCTCCAGGACACTGTTCGGCGGCAGAGCTAGATCATGCCCATCGAGACAGTGCGGCGCGCTTGGCTGTGGCTCGAATCCGTCGAAGATCAAGTCCCCATGGATGTCAGCCGTGTAGTTCAAACTTCCAAACCTGACCTGATGGCCTGGGGCATAGCTTTCGATCTGCTCCAGGCGGCCAAGCGAATTGGCCCGCAGTGCGAAGCCGCCGAAGACGAAAATCTGTCCGGGGAGAAAAGTCTCACCCTGGACCGCATCGTCGTTGATGATCAAAGGAGCCATCGGGCCTAAGAGTGACGACACAGAGGAACTCTCAATGAAAGCACTAATGTCGGTGTCAAAACCGGCGGATCTCGGGTAGGGGGTCCCGAACTGTGCGTCTAGGTGGATGGTAACAGGAAACAAGGGACACAATGTTTTACTCAGGTTCGGGCCCTCTTGATGGAGGTAAAAACCTACGTCCTGCTTGATTAATATTGATGATATGGGTAGTACAAGAGTAGATCTAGCACGAGATCAAGGTGGCTAAACCCTAGAAGCTAGCCTATGGTATGATTGTTGTATGTTGAGATTCTTGTCCTACGGACTAAAACCCTCTGGTTTATATAGACACGGGAGAGGGTTAGGGTTACACAAAGTCGGTTACAATGGTAGGAGATCTAAATATCCGCATCGACAAGCTTGCCTTCCACGCCAAGGAAAGTCCCTTTCGGACACGGGACGAAGTCTTCAATCTTGTACCTTCATAGTCCAGGAGTCCAGCTGAAGGTATAGTCCGGCTTTCCGAACACCCCCTAATCCAGGACTCCCTCAGTGACCGTTGAGGGATTGACAACCCCTTTATCGCGTTGGTTGCGAGGTTCTTATGTGTTTGTGTAGGTGTGAGGGACTCGTGCGTGATCTCCTACTGGATTGATACCTTTGTTCTAAAAAACTGAGGGAAATACTTACGCTACTTTAATGCATCACCCTTTCCTCTTCAAGGGAAAACCAACGCAGTGCTCAAGAGGTAGCTAGAAGGATTTCTCCTACTGTTGCCGGGGAGATTCACGCCAAGTCAAGTCAAGACAAGACATACCAAGTACCCATCACAAACTCTTATCCCTCGCATTACATTATTTGCCATTTGCCTCTCGTTTTCCTCTACCCCACTTCACCCTTGCCGTTTTATTCGCCCTCTCTTTTCCGTTCGCCTCTTTTTCGCTTGCTTCGTCGTTATGGCTAGTCCTTTATCTACTCCTTTATCTCCCGAGAATGAAGTTCCTAATTTTAAACAAAGGGAGGGAGAAAATCTAAAAGATGCTTGGTATAGAATCTGCAATGCTCAAAATAGATCTACCCGAAAGCAATCTACTACCATTCTTCTTTGCAATTTTTATGTAGGCGTCACTCCATGGTATAGATATATTCTTGATACCATTACCGGAGGGAATTTCTTGGGTAGCCATACTTTTGATTCTTATAATGCTATGATAGATTTGTTTGGCTTACCACCTCTTTTGGTAATGCAACTATGTTAACTTTGGAACATGTGATGCAAAGGCTTGAAACTATTGAAAATAAAGTTGCCATGACGGAATTGATTGATAATTTGGATAAAAGGATCCATAATCAAATTACTCAATATGGATCTAAGGTGGGAGTCACTTTGAAATTTTTTAAGGAGAAGGAACCCATAGTTAATGAAAGAATAGTTCAAGATTCCACTAGAATCGATAAACTTGAGGGTATCATTACCAACTTGGAGACCGCCTTTTCTTTCATAAAAAACACTCCCAATACTCCTACCAAAATTGCCAAGTTTATGTATGTTCCTAAAAATAAGGGTGAATCCTCTAATAAGGAAACTGCGGATCTCAAATCAATAAGTGTTCATCCCAATCTTTTTGCTATAATTAAGGAACCATTTGCTACAAATGATTTTTTCAATTTTGTGCCTAAAATTTTGATAATTCATAAAAAAGGAACTCCTAAAGGTTATAAGTGTCTTATTGAAGAATTGCCTGCCAAAGATGGCAATACCTAGATCTATCCTTGCTTTTATGCCTAGCTAGGGGCGTTAAACGATAGCGCTTGTTGGGAGGCAACCCAATTTTTTTTTTGTTTTTTTTTGCTTCTATTTAGGAATAAATATTTGATCTATCCTTTGGTTAGACTTGTTTTTATGTTTTAATTAGTGTTTGTGCCAAGTTAAACTTATAGGATCTTCTTGGATGATAGTTATTTGATCTTGCTGAAAATTCCAGAAACTTTCTGTTCACGAAAACAATTGTTAAAAATCACCAGAACGTGATAAAATACTGATTCCAATTGCAGCAGATCAATAAACAAATTGTCGAGGTCTTCCTATTTTGGTAGATTATTTTGAGTTCCAGAAGTTTGCGTTAGTTACAGATTACTACAGACAGTTCTGTTTTTGACATATTCTGTTTTTCGTGTGTTGTTTGCTTATTTTGATGAATCTATGGCTAATAAAATAGTTTATAAACTATAGAGAAGTTGGAATACAGTAGGTTTAACACCAATATAAATAAAGAATGAGTTCATTACAGTACCTTGAAGTGGTTTTTTGTTTTCTTTCGCTAACGAAGCTCACGAGATTTTCTGTTAAGTTTTGTGTTGTGAAGTTTTCAAGTTTTGGGTAAAAGATTTGATGGATTATGGAACAAGGAGCGGCAAGAGCCTAAGCTTGGGGATGCCCATGGCACCTCAAGATAATCTAAGGACACCAAAAAGGCAAAGCTTGGGGATGCCCCGGAAGGCATCCCTCTTTCGTCCACTTCCATCGGTAACTTTACTTGGAGCTATATTTTTATTCACCACATGATTAGTGTTTTGCTTGGAGCGTCTTGTATGATTTGAGTCTTTGATTTTTAGTTTACCACAATCATCCTTTCTGTACACACCTTTTTAGAGAGACACACATGATTCGGAATTTATTAGAATACTCTATGTGCTTCACTTATATCTTTTGAGCTATATAGTTTTTGCTCTAGTGCTTCACTTATATCTTTTAGAGCACGGTGGTGGATTTGTTTTGTAGAAACTATTGTTCTCTCATGCTTCACTTATATTATTTTGAGAGTCCTACAAAATAGCATGGCTATTTGCTTCAATTTAAAAAATAGTCCTAAAGTAATAGGCATCCAGGACTAGTAAAAAAAATTATGAGTGTGTTGAATACTATGAGAAGTTTGATGCTTGATAATTGTTCTCAGATATGAAGATGGTGATATTAGAGTCATGCTAGTTGATTAGTTGTGGATTTGAGGAATACTTGTGTTAAAGTTTGTGATTCCCGTAGCATGCACGTATGGTGAACCGTTATGTGATGAAGTCGGAGCATGATTTATTTATTGATTGTCTTCCTTATGAGTGGCGGTCTGGGATGAACGATGGTCTTTTCCTACCAATCTATCCCCCTAGGAGCATGCGTGTAATACTTTGCTTTGATAACTTGTAGATTTTTGCAATAAGTATATGAGTTCTTTATGAATAATGTTGAGTCCATGGATTATACGCACTCTCTTCCTTCCACCATTGCTAGCCTCTCTAATACCGCACACTTTTCACCGGTATCATACACCCACCCTATACCTTCCTGAAAACAGCAACCATACCTACCTATTATGGCATTTCCATAGCCATTCCGAGATATATTGCCATGCAACTTACCACCGTTCCGTTTACTATGACACGCTTCATCATTGTCATATTGCTTTGCATGATCATGTAGTTGACATCGTATTTGTGGCAAATCCACCGTTCATAATTCTTTCATACATGTCACTCTTGATTCATTGCATATCTCGGTACTCCGCCGGAGGTATTCACCTAGAGTCATATTTTTGTTCTAAGTATCGAGTTGTAAGTAAATAAAAGTGTGATGATCATTATTAGAGCATTGTCCTAAGTGAGTAGAGGATGATGGAGACTATGATTCCCCCAGAAGTCGGGATGAGACTCCAGATGAAAAAAAAAGAGGCCATAAAAAAGAGAGAGAAAAGGCCCAAATAGAAAAAAATGAGAGAAAAAGAGAGAAGGGAGAATGCTACTATCCTTCTACCAGACTTGTGCTTCAAAGTAGCACCATGGTCTTCATGATAGAGAGTCTCCTATGATATCACTTTCATATACTAGTGGGAATTTTTCATTATAGAACTTGGCTTGTATATTCCAGTGATGGGCTTCTTCAAAATGCCCTAGGTCTTCGTGAGCAAGCGAGGTGGATGCACACCCACTTAGTTTCTTTTGTTGAGCTTTCATATACTTATAGCTCTAGTGCATCCGTTGCATGGCAATCCCTACTCACTCACATTGATATCTATTGATGGGCATCTCCATAGCCCGTTGATATGCCTAGTTGATGTGAGAGTATCTTCTCCTTTTTTGTCTTCTCCACAACCACCATTCTATTCCACATATAGTGCTATTTTCATGGCTCACGCTCATGTATTGCATGAAGATTGAAAAAGTTTGAGAACAACAAAAGTATGAAACAATTGCTTGGCTTGTCATCGGGGTTGTGCATGATTTAAATACTTTGTGTGGTGAAGATAGAGCATAGCGAGACTATATGATTTTGTAGGGATAACTTTCTTTGGCCATGTTATTTTGAGAAGACATAATTGCTTGGTTAGTATGCTTGAAGTATTATTATTTTTATGTCAATATTAAACTTTTATCTTGAATCTTTCGGATCTGAATATTCATACCACAATTAAGAGAATTACATTGAAAATTATGCTAAGTAAGCATTCCACATCAAAAATTCTATTTTTATCATTTACCTACTCGAGGACGAGCATGAATTAAGCTTGGAGATGCTTGATACGTCTCCAACGTATCTATAATTTTTTATTGTCCATGCTATATTATATTCTGTTTTGGATGATTAACGGGCTTTATTATACACTTTTATATTATTTTTGGGACTAACCTATTAACCAGAGGCCCATCTTGAATTGTTGTTTTTTTTGCCTAATTTAGTGTTTCGCAGAAAAAGAATATCAAACGGAGTCCAAACAGAATGAAACCTGATTATCAGAACGAACGTGATCCAGAGGACTTGGAGTCTACGTCAAGAAATCAATCAGGAGAGCACGAGGCAGGGGGCGCGCTGTCCACCCTCATGGGGCCCACATTGCTCCACCGACGTACTCCTATATATACCTACGTACCCCCAAACTATCAGATACGGAGCCAAAAACCTAATTCCACCGCCGCAACCTTCTGTACCGTGAGATCCCATCTTGGGGCCTTTTCCGGCGCTCCGCCGGAGGGTGCATTATTCATGGAGGGCTTCTACATCAACACCATATCCTCTCCGATGATGTGTGAGTAGTTTACCTCAGACCTTCGGGTCCATAGTTATTAGCTAGGTGGCTTCTTCTCTCTCTTCGGATCTCAATACAAAGTTATCCATGATTCTCGTGGAGATCTATTCGATGTAATCTTATTTTGCGGTGTGTTTGTTGAGACCAATGAATTGTGGGTTTATGATCAAGTTTATCTATGAACAATATTTGAATATCCTCTGAATTCTTTTATGTAAGATTGGTTATCTTTGCAAGTCTCTTTGAATTATCAGTTTGGTTTGGCTTACTAGATTGATCTTTCTTGCAATGGGAGAAGTGCTTAGCTTTGGGTTCAATCTTGTGGTGTCCTTTCCCAGTGACAGCAAGGGCAGCAAGGCACGTATTGTATTGTTGCCATCGAGGATAAAAAGATGGGGTTTATATCATATTGCATGAGTTTATCCCTCTATATCATGTCATCTTACTTAAAGCATTACTCTGTTCTTATGAACTTAATACTCTAGATGCATGCTGGATAGCGGTCGATGTGTGGGGTAATAGTAGTAGATGCAGAATCGTTTCAGTCTACTTGTCGCGGACGTGATGCCTATATACATGATCATACCTAGATATTCTCATAACTATGCTCAATTCTATCAATTGCTCAACAGTAATTTGTTCCCCCACCGTAATACTTATGCTCTTGAGAGAAGCCACTAGTGAAACCTATGGCCCCAGGGTCTATTTTCCATCATATCTTCCAACACTTAGTTATTTTTATTGCCTTTTATTTTACTTTGCATCTTTATCATAAAAATACCAAAAATATTATCTTATCATATCTATTAGATCTCACTCTCGTAAGTGACCGTTGAGGGATTGACAACCCCTTTATCGCGTTGGTTGCGAGGTTCTTATTTGTTTGTGTAGGTGTGAGGGACTCCTGCGTGATCTCTTACTGGATTGATACCTTGGTTCTCGAAAAGTGAGGGAAATACTTACGCTACTTTACTGCATCACCCTTTCCTCTTCAAGGGAAAACCAACGCAGTGCTCAAGAGGTAGCAGAGTCCCCCTTGACGCTCAAACGAACTTCCTACCCTTGCCCTCGCCGAACTCGGCTCGGGAGGGGCGCGCGACGACGAGGTCCGAGGGACCTGGCTGGGTGCCGTACGCTTGGGCGTGACCCAAGCGCAGCCCCCGTGCCTAGCCCCCTCGCGCGACTCTCCCGAGGGGAGGTGTTGCGATTGGGCCGAACACTGAGCCCAAGGGCTCCCTGAGGTTGATACGGCCGCGAGGCCGGCCTCAGTTGTTTATCACCAGCGCAGAGCATGGTGCTTCCGCACTTGCACGGACATAGCCGCTCCTCGGCAGTGTCGACGGCCAGCACGGAGCATGGTGCTTCCACTGGTATGTGGGAGGGGACTCCCTACTGCGGAGAGCCCTCGGGGTGTGTACAGCCCCGCCCTCACACGTGGGTTGCACGGCAGGGCTAGACGAGGTGTGTATGGGCACTCATGAGCCAGCGCGGGACTCATGAGGCCCTACCTTAAGGCGGGTTGCGCCTGGTCTCGGCTCCTGGTGGCTGTGGTGGTCCTGCGAGATGGTTAGATAACCTGCGCCGAACGAATCTCCTGAGGCTATCGCATGAGAAGGCCGAGCACCAACAACCCCAGGAGGTGACGTGAACGGGGCCGGCCGACTAGACAGAGCTCAGCCGTTGGATTTATCAATGCTGCAGGGACGGGCCCGAGCACAGATGCCGTGCCTAGCCTTCTTATGCGAAGGATCCTGAAGAAAGACGATCGGCGCGTGGCTCCCATGGTGGGTGACAATCAAGCAGGTGACAACCATAGATAGATTATGCATGGAAAGCGAACGGGATTAGGTAAACGCAAGAACGATATATGCCACTGGGCCAAACCCGAGCGACTTGGGGATGGTGCAGCCCGAGGGGCGCCCCCAGCAAAGTAAGCAAAACACATAAAAGGATACATGCCGCAGGGACAGACCCACGCGGCCTGGGAACGATGCAGCCCGAGGGGCGCTCCCAGCTAAATAAACTTGGAATATGTCACCTGGTTCTGTTATTGAAGGAATGTTGGGGCAGCTAAAGACGCGTGGTGAAGGGGTCGCTCCTCATGAGCCGCCAGGGCCCTGAGCCTCAGGAGGCTCTAGGGGTCCGGGCGGTTCCTTGAGGACCGTCTCCATCTCCGTCAGGACAGCGTGATGCCTGGCCTCCTGAGCCGCCAGGATGCTCTGCAGGTTGCGCTAGAAGGCGGATGCCACGCTCAGCAGGCCAAACGGCATGCGAGCGTAGCTGTGAGGTGGGCCCTCGCAGCATCCCACGCGTGAAGGCCAGAAGAGCTCCTGAGATATGGCCCTGTTGAGCCTTGGGACGTCGATGCAGACGCGCAGCCCGCCATCCTCGCCTGGATGGGGAGCCGCGCCAGGTGAGCGGTGGTCGCCGCACATGCTCTCGCATCCTGCAGTTCCTGAGTGGTCTTGGCAATGAACTCCTGAACGCCGGGCGCTCCTCGTCCGGTGTCCTCCTGAGGGAACCGTGCTACGAAGCACGCCTCCACGTGGTGCCTGAGCGCCTCCCTCGTGATGTTGGCAAGGTCGGAGGTCCTCTCAAAAGAGAGCCCCCAAGCCCTGCCCGAGGAGGGTGCTGGGCGCGCCTTCCTATGCGAGGGAGGGAGGTGCCCCAGGCGCGGGTGCCGATCCTGACGTGGCTCCACTTGAGGTGCCGCTCTCCTGAGGCCTTGCGCGGAGTAGCTACTTCTTCTTCTTGGGGCGTCCTCAGGTGGGTGCTGCACTGCATTGCTGTCGGGGTCTTTGATCGATGCTGCTTGGAAGGCGCGCTCGAGGGAGCACACCGCATTTCTTTCTTCGCAGGGGACTGTGATGATTCCGCCGCTCCCTGGCATCTTGAGGACGTTGTAGCAGTGGTGTGTCACTACCATGAACTTGGCCAGGGCCGGATACCTGAGGATGGCATTGTACGGCAAGCGAATATGGGCGACATCAAAGCCGATGAGCTCGGTGGGGTAGTTGTCGCGTTGCCCGAAGGTGACAGGGAGGCGGACCTGCCCTATCTGGGTGGTGGAGCCGTCGGTTACTCCTGAGAAAGGCTTGGTAGGATGAAGCTGATCATATGGCACTTGGAGGCTGTCGAACGTCTCGACGGACATGACGTTTAGCCCTGCACCGCCGTCGAGGAGGGTCTTGGTGACTTGCACGTTGCTGATGAGGGGTGAGCAAAGCATTAGGAGGGCGCCAGTGATGGCCGCGCACTTGAGTTGGTCTGGTGAGCTGAAAGTGATTGCGCACTTGGACCACCTAAGTGGGTGTGTGGCCTCGAGCCTAGGGAGGACTGCGTTCACCTCGCGAGCAAACTGTTTGAAGATACGCTGAGAGGCTGGGGCCTGAGCTCCGCCAAGATGCAAGCGATAGCGCGCGGCTCTTGGAAGCCCTCTCGTCCTGATGATGGTCATGGTTCCTTCTTGGCGGTGGTGGCAACGGAGGAAGGCCAGCATTGCCTTGTGGGCGGTCCTCGCGAGGCCGATCCCTCCATGCACCCTCATGAGGCTGGTCCTGCCAGCGATCTTCGCGAGGCCGGTCGCGCCACTCCTAGCATTGGCCACGATCGTCCTAGCGTCCTCCGCCACGTCCTCCTCCTCGGCCGTAGCCCCGGTCGTTGCGCTCGGGGCGTCGACCGAGGTGCCCATCTCGAATGGCCCTGAGCCCTTGACAGTCATTAGTGTTGTGGCTATGGACATTGTGGAAGGCGCAGAATGCACGACTTCTCTTGGACGACTCGGGAATGTCCTGGCGGCGCTTCATCTCCGGCTCCGCTGCGAGCATGGCCACTCCTTTGCGCTTCACGTCCTTGGCCTTGGCCTTCTTCTCCTCAGGGTCGACAGCCGGGAGCTCGAGGAGGGAAAGGCGCCTTTCCCCAGCTCTTGCGCACTTGGTCGCCAGGTTGAACAGCTTCAAGGTCGTCCATAGCTCCTCGTGGATGGCGAGCTCGTCCTTCATGTTGACGTCGCGGACGCCACCAGAGAACGCGGAGATGATGGCCTCGTCCGTCACCTTGGGGATCTTGAGGCGAACGTTGTTGAAGCACTAGGTGTACATTTGCAGGGTCTCTCCTGGCTGCTGCTTGATGCGGTGCAGGTCACCCGCGGCCGGAGGGCGGTCGCGAGTGTCCTGGAAGTTGGCGACGACGCGGTCGCGCATCTCGCCCGGGGGCAGGTTCAGGAGCCATGAGCGAGCGCCATCCTTTAGAGCCATGGGGAACTAGTTCGCCATGACTTTCTCGTTGCCGTTGGCTGCCTCGATGCTCAGCTCGTAGAGCTGCAGAACTCCGCGGGGCCGGGGGTGCCGTCGTAACGAGGAGGCAGGTCTGGCTTGAACTTGCTCGGCCATGCGACGCTACGCAGCTCAGGAGTGAAGGCGCGACAGCCTGCGGTGGCCACCGGGACCCTTTGCTGGTGTGGAGCCTGCCCTTGATGTCCATGTACCGCCACCGCAGGTGGCTCCCGGTCTTGTCGTAGTGGAGCCGGGAGGGCGGGCGCGTTCTCTTGCGGAAGAGGAACCTCTTGGTAGCTTCCTTCTTCTCGCGCGGGCGCCCGGTGCGGTGGGTCACGCCGGGGAACCGCACGCCTTGGCGCTAGGTCACTATCTTGGTGCAGAGGCGGTGGAGGGGCTCCATGCGCCACGTCGCCCGCAGTTGGCGGAGGGCGAGGCAGTGAGAGAGATGGCGCTGATGAGCTCGGCGATGCGGTCCAGCCAGTCCTCGTAGAGGTCGTCGACGGGGCGGTAGCGCAGGAGCTCGCGTGCCATGAGCAGCGCGGCCTGCGCGTCCGTGGGAGCGCGATGAGCATGAGACGATGAGCCAGCCGGGGTCAGCGACGGAGTGGCGGTGCAGCCGTACCGCCGCACCGAGGGGTGCAGCGAGGATGCTTGCTGCTCGTTTCCCGCCGGGCGGGTGGCGGCTTTGGCGGGAGGCGACGGGGAACGACGGGGAGGCCCGCCGACAGGAGCGGTCTGAGCGACACGGGCGGCGAGGGCGGCCTGACGCTGAGCACGAGCACGACGAGCGTCCGCCATGGATGCGACGAAGCGACGGGATGCGGCTCGATGGAAGGAAAGCTTCGGCGCACCCCTACCTGGCGCGCCAAATGTCGGATTTCGGGTTCCAGCAAAGCCCTTGAGGTTCGAACACTGGGGTGTGCACGAATATCTCCCCTACCTAATCACGCCCTCAGCCTCACCATGATCTCAAAGCCTGGCTCGACGAACCCGCAACACAAGAGTGTGGTGTGGTGGATTGCCTCTTGGGCTGAGGATGAACGGTACAAGGGAAGAACAGCCTCCTGAGGTGAGGTGTTCTTGTGCTTGGTGAGCTTGTGTGGGTGTGGATGATCTAGTCCCAGGGGAGCCGTCCTCTCCTACTTTGGTGGCTAGTCCTATTTATAGAGGCCCTGGTCCTCTCCCCAAATATTGAGCGGGAAGGGAGCCAACAACGGCCAAATTTGAAGGGAGACAACTAGTACAAGCTACCCTGACTAAAGGTGGTCTTCGCCTGCCAAAGGCTCTAGTGATGATGCCGTCTTGGGCTCCACGGTGACCCCTGTCCTGTCGTCTGCTGGTCTTGGTCTCGTTGCACCGATATGGAAACCTTTGCCTGATGCCTCGGGACTCCTCACCTGCGCTTGCCCCTTTAGCACCAAAGAGGAAACGAGGACACTACGCGCGTTGGCGCCCGCCTGGCTCCAGTCGTCATGGCTTGCGTCACTTGAACCTCGCGAGGTGTCCCCTGCCTTGATCTCTCCGCCCCTCGCGAGCCAGCCTAGTGAGGAAGCCCTCGAGGAGGTCTTGTGACGCCCGCCTCGCGAGGCTTGGCCCCTCGCGAAGGTCTTGAATGTTTGCTGGTGAAGATGGGCCGTACAGGGCCACTGGCGGAGCAATGCCGTGGGCCGCAGGCAGGCAAGTCTGGGGACCCCCGTTCCCAGGACACCGACAAGGACGTTTGGCGAGGACATATCCAGTGGGTCCGACAAGCACATTACTCTAGAGGCAGAATGGATGGCGAAGCAGGGGTATCAGTGCACTGAGTCTGAGGAGGATCCCATCCCTGCTGCCGAGTCTAACGAAGAACATGACCAATGATCACTTCAGCTTGAGCCACCACTTGTGTCGTAGGTGTCCTCTCTGCTTTTTTGGTGTGTCGATGCCAAAGGGGGAGAGAGTGTAGGATTTGCGAGTCGTGTGTCATGTTTCGTCTTGCCGTTTTGCTTTCGTTCCATTGAACCTCGTTTGCTTTCTATCATATGGTGTAAGACATATGCACTCTAGCATACCTTATTGAGCCTGTGCTATCTTGTGCTCTTTACTTTATGCTCTTAGCTATTATCTTGTTTAGTGTTAGCTTTATTGTTGCAAGATATGCCTTGTCTATAAAATATAGGGGGAGTGTTGATCCTAGTATGTGCCCCGTGCAGTCCAAAGCACATATCTAGATAGCACACATCTAGGGGGAGCCCGTCTATATTTCATATATGTGGGGTTTGTCCTTGTTCTATTTTATTTCCCTTCGTGCAAATCCCGTATTGTCATCAATCCACCAAAAAGGGGGAGATTGTAAGGGCATATTTATCCCTTAGTTGTTTTGGTGATTGATGACAATGCTTTTGCAGACTAATCGTGTGCATGGAGTATTTCAGACATATCATGACTAGGCACAAGATGATTTGGTGCCCCTCGAAGACTATTGAAGACGGCCTTTCTCTACGTTTCTTTTTAGTGGATTTGAGTCGTAGGAAAGCCGTACTATTAAGAGGGGGTCCACATTGGAAAGGTTTGAGTGGAATCATCACATACACGTCTACTCCTTTTGCACCACCTTTCCTTTGGAGCATCCTCCGTCTCTCCTTGTCTATGCAAAATGAAGGTCTCCTAGGGTTGCTGAACTGGGGCATGCGGTAGTACTGCTCCTCGGAGCGGTAGTACCGCAGGCCCTTGCAGTAGTACCAGCCTCTGGCGCGGTAGCACCGCAAGTGCTCACGGTAGTACCATACCTCGGGAGCAGTAGTACCGTGGCCTCAGGCCAGGCGCTGCTGCTCGTGCGGTAGTAGGGGCGGATGTTATTTTTTTCATGCATGCCCTACGCGGTAGTACTGCTCCATGGGCGCGGTAGTACCGTGCGCTCTGGCCAGGCTCAACATCATGAGCGGTAGTAGGGGCGGATGTAATTTTTTACATCCACGCCATACACGGTAGTACCGCTCCAGGTCTGCGGTAGCATCATGTCGGATTTTTGCATGGATCAAAATTCAGCGGAAGTAGTCACGGATGTATTTTTATATGTCCGTGCCTTCCCTGGCCTAGTCCATTCCTGCCTTGCGGTAGTACCGCAAGGGTGCACGGTAGTACCGCGCCAGCGGTTCTACAGCTCCTGGCCTTAGCGCTTCAGGACTGGTCTCAGGCCCTGCCGTGGCCGCGGTAGTATAGTGAGCCCTTGCGGTAGTACCGCGTGTTTGGTGCGGTAGTACGGCAGGTCACAGGCTGGTTAAGTGGATAACGGTTGGATTTGTTCTTTCACTATATAAGGGGTATCTTCTTCTCCGAGTTGACCACCTCTTCCATCCCTAAGCTCCATTGTTGCTCCAAGCTTCATTTTCGCCCAATCTCTCTCCCTAGCCAATCAAACTTGTTGATTCTTTAGGGATTGGTTGAGAAGGCCCCGATCTACACTTCCACCAAGAGAAATTTGATTCCCCCCACTAATCCCTTGCGGATATTGTTACTCTTGGGCGTTTGAGCACCCTAGACGGTTGAGGTCACCGCAGAGCCATATTCCATTGTGGTGAAGCTTGGTGGTGTTGTTGGGAGCCTCCAATTAAGTTGTGGAGATTGCCCCAACCTTGTTTGTAAAGGTCCGGTCGCCGGCTCCAAGGGTACCAATAGTGGAATCACGACATCTCGCATTGTGTGAGGGCGTGAGGAGAATACGGTGTCCCTAGTGGCTTCTTGGGGAGCATTGTGCCTCCACACCGCTCCAACGGAGACGTACTTCCCCTCAAAAGGAAGGAACTTCGGTAACACATCCTCGTCTTCACCGGCTCCACTCTTGGTTATCTCGTGCCTTTACTTGTGCAAGCTTATTTGTGTTATATCCCTTGCTTGCTTGTGTGCTTGTTGTTGTTGCATCATATAGGTTGCTCACCTAGTTACATATCTAGAGAACCTACTTTGATGCAACGTTTAAATTGGTAAAGAAAAGCTAAAAACTATATCGATCCTTTCAGGGTCTGCAACATTCAGATCCGTATGTATCTTGCAAATGTCTATGTCTCCCTCCTTGACTTGATCGCGGATGGAATTGAAGCGTCTCTTGATGTGCTTCGTTCTCTTGTGAAATCTGGATTCCTTTGCCAAGGCAATTGCCCTAGTATTGCCACAAAAAAATTTCATTGGACCCGATGCACTAGGTATGACACCTAGATCGGATATGAACTCCTTCATCTAGACTCCTTCATTTGCTACTTCTGAAGCAGCTATGTACTCCGCTTCACACGTAGATTCCGCCACGACGCTTTGCTTAGAACCGCACCAACTTACAACTCCACTGTTTAATATAAATACGTATCCGGTTTGTGACTTAGAGTCATTCGGATTGGTGTCAAAGCCTGCATCGACGTAACCATTTACGACGAGTTCTTTGTTACCTCCATAAACGAGAAACATATCCTTAGTCCTTTTCAGGTATTTCAGGATGTTCTTGACCGTTGTCCAGTGATCCACTCCTGGATTACTTTGGTACCTCCCTCCTAAACTAATAGCAAGGCACACATCAGGTCTGGTACACAACATTGCATACATGATAGAACCTACGGATGAAGCATAGGGAATGACTTCTATTTTCTCTCTATCTTGTCCAGTGGTCGAGCATTGAGTCTGAATCAACTTCACACCTTGTAACACAGGCAAGAACCCTTTCTTTGCTTGATCCATTTTGAACTTTTCAAAACTTTATCAAGGTATGTGCTTTGTGAAAGTCCAATTAAGCGTCTTGATCTATCTCTATAGATATTGATGCCCAATATATAGGCAGCTTCATCGAGGTCTTTCATTGAAAAACTCTTATTCAAGTATCCTTTTATGCGATCCAGAAATTCTATATCATTTCCAATCAACAATATGTCATCCACATATAATATTAGAAATGCTACAGAGCTCCCACTCACTTTCTTGTAAATACAGGCTTCTCCAAAAGTCTGTATAAAACCATATGCTTTGATCACACTATCAAAACATTTATTCCAACTCCGAGATGCTTGCACCAGTCCATAAATGGATCGCTGGAGCTTGCACACTTTGTTAGCATCCTTTGGATTGATAAAACCTTCATGTTGCATCATATACAACTCTTCTTCTAGAAATCCATTCAGGAATGCAGTCTTTACATCCATTTGCCAAATTTCATAATCATAAAATGCAGCAATTGCTAACATGATTCGGACGGACTTAAGCATCGCTATGGGTGAGAAGGTCTCATCATAGTCAACTCCTTGAACTTGTCGAAAACATTTCTCAACAGGTCGAGCTTTGTATAGAGTAACATTACCGTCATCGTCAGTCTTCTTCTTGAAAATCCATTTATTCTTGATGGCTTGCCGATCATCGGGCAAGTCAACCAAAGTCCACACTTTGTTCTCATACATGGATCCCATCTCATATTTCATGGCCTCAAGCCATTTCACGGAATCTGGGCTCATCATCGCTTCCTCATAGTTCGTAGGTTCGTCATGGGAAAGTAACATGACCTCCAGAACTGGATTACCGTACCACTCTAGTGCAGATCTTACTCTGGTTGACCTACGAGGTTTAGTAGTAACTTGATCTGAAGTAGTATGATCATCATCATTAGCTTCCTCACTAATTGGTGTAGTAGTCACGGGAACTGATTTCTGTGATGAACTACTTTTCAATAAGGGAGCTCGCTCCATTGTTCCAGAGAACAGAGTTTTAGTCATCTTGCCCATGATGCATGGTTCGCAAGTACCAAGTGATTCATAATCAAGTGATTCCAAAAGTCCATCAGAATGGAGTTTCTTCATGCGCTTTACACCAATATGGCCCAAACGGCAGTGCCACAAATAAGTTGCACTATCATTATCAACTCTGCATCTTTTGGTTTCAATATTATGAATATGCGTGTCACTACTATCAGATTCAACAAAAATAGACCACTCTTCAAGGGTGCATGACCATAAATGATATTACTCATATAAATAGAACAACCATTATTCCCGGATTTTAATGAATAACCGTCTCGCATCAAACAAGATCCAGATATAATATGCATGCTTAACGATGGCACCAAATAACAATTATTCAGGTCTAAAACTAATCCCGAAGGTAGATGTAGAGGTAGCGTGCCGACGGCGATCACATCGACTTTGGAACCATTTCCCATGCGCATCGTCACCTTGTCCTTAGCCAATCTTTGCTTAATCCGTAGTCCCTGTTTCGAGTTGCAAATATTAGCAACAGAACTACTATCAAATACCCAGGCACTACTGCGAGCATTAGTAAGGTACACATCAATAACATGTATATCACATAGGCCTTTGTTCACCTTGCCATCCTTCTTATCCGCCAAATACTTGGGGCAGTTCGACTTCCAGTGACCAGTCCCTTTGCAGTAGAAGCACTCAGTCTCAGGCTTAGGTCCAGACTTGGGCTTCTTCACTTGAGCAGCAACTTGCTTGCCGTTCCTCTTGAAGTTCCCCTTCTTCCCTTTACCATTTTTCTTGAAACTGGTGGTCTTGTTGACCATCAACACTTGATGCTCCTTCTTGATTTCTACCTCCGCGGACTTTAGCATTGCGAAGAGCTCGGGAATTGTCTTATCCACCCCTTGCATATTATAATTCATCACGAAGCTCTTGTAGCTTGGTGGCAGTGATTGAAGAACTCTGTCAATGACAGTATCATCAGGAAGATTAACTCCCAACTGAGTCAAGTGGTTGTGGTACCCAGACATTCTGAGTATATGTTCACTAACAGAACTATTCTCCTCCATTTGTAGCTGTAGAGCTTATTGTAGACTTCATATCTCTCAATCTGGGCATTTGCTTTAAATATTAACTTCAACTCCTGGAACATCGCATATGCTCCATGACGTTCAAAACGATGTTGAAGTCCCGGTTCTAAGCTGTAAAGCATGGCACACTGAACTATCGAGTAGTCATCAGTTTTGCTTTGCCAGACGTTCTTAACGTCATCAGCAACATGTGCAGCAGGCCTGGCACCTAGCGGTGCTTCCAGGACGTAATTCTTTTGTGCAGCAATGAGGATAATCCTCAAGTTATGGACCCAGTCCGTGTAGTTGCTACCATCATCTTTCAACTTAGCTTTCTCTAGGAACGCATTAAAATTCAACAGAACAACAACAGGGGCCATTTATCTACAACAACATAGACATGCAAAATACTATTAGGTACTAAGTTCATGATAAATTAAAGTTCAATTAATCATATTACTTAAGAACTCCCACTTAGACAGACATCCCTCTAATCATCTAAGTGAACACGTGATCCATATCAACTAAACAATGTCCGACCATCATGTGAGATGGAGTAGTTTTCAATGGTGAACACCACTAATTTGATTATATCTACTATATGATTCACGCTCGACCTTTTGGTCTCAGTGTTCCGAGGCCATATCTGCATATGCTAGGCTCGTCAAGTTTAACCCGAGTATTCTGCTTGTGCAAAACTGGCTTGCACCCGTTGTATGTGAACGTAGAGCTTATCACACCCGATCATCACGTGGTGTCTCGGCACGACGAACTTTCGCAACGGTGCATACTCAGAGAGAACACTTGTACCTTGAAATTTAGTGAGAGATCATCTTATAATGCTACCGCCAAACTAAGCAAAATAAGACGCATAAAGGATAAACATCATATGAAATCAATATAAGTGATATGACATGGCCATCATCATCTTGTGCCTTTGATCTCCACCACCAAAGCACCGTCATGATCACCATCGTCACCGGCATGACACCTTGATCTTCATTGTAACGTCGTTGTCGTCTCGCCAACAATTGCTTCTACGACTATCGCTACCGCTTAGCGATAAAGTAAAAAAAATACACACGATTGCATTGCATACAATAAAGCGACAACCATATGGCTCCTGCCAGTTGCCGATAACTCTGTTACAAAACATGCTCATCTCATACAATAAAATTTAGCATCATGTCTTGACCATATCACATCACAACATGCCCTGCAAAAACAAGCTAGACATCCTCTGCTTTGGTGTTGCAAGTTTTACGTGGCTGCTACAGGCTGAGCAAGAACCGTTCTTACCTACGCATCAAAACCACAACGATTTTTTGTCAAGTGTGCTGTTTTAGCCTTCAACAAGGACCGGGCATAGTCACACTCGATTCAACTAAAGTTGGAGAAACTGACACCCGCCAGCCACCTGTGTGCAATGCACGTCGGTAGAACCAGTCTCACGTAAGCGTACATGTAGCGACCCGACCTCAGACGGTCAAGTCTCTGTGCTTCACAGTCATCCCTGGATCGGTAATGCTGACACACATAGTACTTGAAGGATTTATAACAGAGTAGCAATCACACACTTATTACATCGAATGTCTCAAAAGAGAACTTTTTACAATAAATATGGCTTAAGGCCATCTAAATAAGATAACAACGGAAGGCTTGGAAGATAAAGTGAGTCCATCAACTCCAACGGCATAGCTGAGTGCATGACAAATGACCTAGCGCACCTTAATCTTCGTCTGAAAAGTCTGCAACATGATACGTTGCAGCCCAAAAACGGGTCAACACATGGAATATGCTGGCAATATAACACAGTAGAGCAATAAACAGATAAATGCTATCACTACATGCATATATGGCTGGTGGAAAGCTCTATGGTTACAGTTTTTGCATAAAGCCAAATTGTTCCTACAACAAAGGAATATGATTTATTTAACTGTCATGGTGGTTTAAACATTGAGAAGGTTCTTCCAACTCAATCCCAATTAAAAAGTGTACATTAACAACCCAACAAATTAATTTAGAGTGATGAGATCCATATGATAATCCAAGAACCAGATACTCAAGATGTCCATAACCGGGGACATGGCTAACCATGATTAGTTTGTACACTCTGTAGAGGTTTGCGCACTTTTCCCCACAAGACTCGATCTCCTCCGTTGGATTTCTCGCACTACATGGTGTTTGAGAAACGGATGACCGAGACACAGTCTTTTAGAAGCACTAACTCTTTACTATGGATGGACAGTTACACCTACTTTCCCCTACATCTGCTAGCCCACCACTGAAAGAGGTCATGCAACATACTCAACTATGCTAGAGCCCATAATAGCTTGTGGCTGCACACGAAAGTTTCTAGCATGAATAATCTTATGATCCCTTTGAGCCTGGGTGGCGGATCATAGGATGATCCCACGGGTACTCCAGGATATCCTAGGACAACACTGGATTCTCCAGGTGCCCACAAGCAATCCACCTAGATGTGTATTTAAGTAGCCACCTTAAGTTAACCATTAATTAGAAATCTCACATCTTTCATGGATCTCTCAAACCCAATCCTCGTCTACGAGCATAGCATAGCAACATAAGCATAACGTAGAAGTAACTCCCAGGGTTTGGTAATAAATAGGGCAATAGGTTCTACCTCATCATCTACTTCCCAATACCCACAAGTTAATCACATCCTAATCATGCAGTGTTTGGGGATTGTAACTAATGCATAAAAACTGGGTATGAAAAGAGTATGATCAATGTGTTACTTGCCTTGCTGACGATCCGCAAAACCTAGTGACTTGTAGTAGCACGCTTCGCACTCCGGGAATTCTATCGCAAACAAAAAATAGCATACATAAGCACTCAAGCAAAGATGCACGGGTAAAACTCAAATAAGAAGATCTAACCAGAAACTTCAACTGAAGAACTCCGGTTTGCAAAAAGAATCAAATCAAAAGGAGCAACGAAACTCAAACTATGAAAGAAACAAGATCCATTTACTAATCTGGACTAAAGTCAAATTTTACAGTACCAAAATCTTGTTCAAGTTGGTTAAACATAAAGAGGGTTTCGAGACGAAGGTTTAGGCACTTGTTTCACCTAATTTGGATAAATGAGCGAAAAGATAAAATAAAACAAAGATCCGGGCAGAAATCGCGATCGAAAATAATCACGGAAAAACCTTGGAAAATAAAACAAGACGAACAGGCTAACGAACGAACGTTTGCTGTCTTCGGCTAACTGACGAACAACATTTGTTAAAACGAACGTACGGACAAACGTCCGCTATTTAACTAAACTGAAAAAAACCGAGCCAAAACTACAAAAACTAGATCTAGGATTTCGATAAAAAACCGACGGTTTTTCCAAGAAAACCGAGTCGGCGGCGGCGGCTACCTCAGCAACGGCGGGATCGGTGGCTCCGGCGGCAGCGGGGAACGGCAGCGGCGGGGCGCCGGGGTGGCGGCGGAAGTGGGGAACGGCGTCGGCGTCGGCGCTAGGGTTTGCGGGGGCGGGGCAGCTGGGCTGGCGGGGCGAGGCCTCGGCCTTTGAAGGGCCGGCCGGGGAGGGGTGTCCGGGACGGACACGGCCCGTTAGATCGGTTCACTTTTTTTAAATAATCCTGACGCGGAAAACCTAATAAAAGAAATATTAAACGGAGTCCAAGAATCCTGAAATAAATTTTCACGGTCCTCTAATAATATTGCGGACAAAGTGAACATTTATTTGGGCCTCTAATTGAATTTTAAAAGGCATATTTTTCCTAATTCAAATAAAATAGCAATAAAGTCCAAATAAAATACTTATTTGATTTTAATATTTTTCCTCCAATATTTCTTTATTTGGAGAAGTCATTGTATCCCCTCTCTTTTATTTTTCATATTAGAAATATTTGAAGAGAAAAATAATTAAAACCAAATGATCCCCTTTTCAAAATTTGAGAAAAACTCAAATATGAAAATAACGAAATTCCCAACTCTCTCGGTGGGTCCTTGAGTTGCTTAGAATTTCTAGGATAGCAAATCGAAATGCGATAAAATATAATATGCAATGATGACCTATGTATAACCTTCCAAATTGAAAATTTGGGATGTTACAAACCTACCCCCCTTAAGATGAATCTCATCCTCGAGATTCGGGTTGGCTAGAAAATAGGTGTGGGTGGTCCTGGCGTAGATCTTCCTCTCGTTCCCAGGTGGCTTCATCCTCGGTATGGTGTCTCCACTGAACTTTGCAAAACTTAATAACCTTGCTGCGAGTAACTCGACTGGCAAACTCGAGAATCTTGACTAGTTTCTCCTCATAGGTCAGATCACTATCCAACTGAATTTCTTCCAGGGGCATTGTGTCTCTCAGAGGGATATCAGCCATCTCTGCATGGCACTTCTTCAACTGGGAAACGTGAAACACATCATGAACTCCTGACAGTCCTTCAGGTAACTCCAACTTGTAGGCAACCTCTCCCATACGTTCCAAAACTCAGTATGGTCCTACAAATCCCGGGGCTAACTTTCCCTTAACTCCAAATCGTTTAATCCCTCACAGAGGTGACACTCGAAGATAGGCTCTGTCTCCGATTTCATAGACTACCTCCTTGCGTTTCGAATCTGCATAACTCTTCTGCCTGGACTGAGCTACCTTCAGTCTATCTCGAATCAGCTTAACCTTCTCTTTGGACTCCTTTATTAAATCTGGTCCAAACAACTGACGGTCTCCAACTTCATCCCACATCAACGGGGTTCGGCATCTTCTTCCATACAATGCTTCGAAAGGTGCCATCTTCAAACTGTCCTGGTAGCTGTTGTTGTATCAGAACTCAGCGTAGGGCAAGTTATCATCCCAACTAGATCCATAATCTAGCGCACAAACTCTCAACATGTCCTCCAGAATCTGATTGACTCTCTCGGTCTGTCCATCTATCTGCGGATGAAAAGCTGTATTGAATTCTAGCCTGGTACCCAAAGTCTGGTGCAGCTGGCGCCAAAACTTTGAAGTAAACTGTGTTCCTCTATCTGATACGATGGTCCTCGGAACTCCGTGCAGACATACGATCCTGGTCATATATATCTTGGCCAACTTCGCACTTGTATAGGTGGTCTTCACTGGGATAAAGTGAGCTACTTTGGTCAGACGATCCACTACTACCCAAATAGAATCATATCCCGACCGGGTCCTGGGTAAATCGGTGATAAAATCCATGCCAAGCTTGTCCCACTTCCATTCGGGTATCGGCATAGGCTGCAGTAATCCTGCTGGCTTCTGATGTTTTGCCTTCACTCTGTGACATACATCACATAGTGCTACATACTTGGCAATATCTTTCTTCATTCCAGTCCACCAGAAACGCTTCTTCAAATCCAAATACATCTTGGTGTTTCTGGGGTGTGTCGAGTATGGCGAGTCATGTGCTTCCTGTAGTATCAACTTCCTGATCTCTGCATTATTGGGCACATAAACACGGTCCTCAAACCACAAGGTGTCGTGCTCGTTCTCTCAAAAACCTTTGGCTTTTCCTTCGCTCATTCTCTCCTTTATCTCAGCAATTTCTTTGTCATCCTGCTGAGCTTCTCAAATCTTTCCCAATAACATAGATTGAACCTCCATCGCTGCAACAAAACCTCTAGGAACAATCTCCAAACAAAGTTCCCTGAGAACCTCTGCTAACTCCTTTGGCATTCCTCCGCTTACGAGGGTATTAACATAACTCTTCCGGCTCAAAGCGTCTGCTACGACATTGGCCTTTCCTGGGTGATAATGCAGCTTCATATCATAATCCTTTATGAGCTCCAACCATCTCCTTTGCCTGAGATTCAGCTCCTTCTGAGTGAAGATGTACTTCAAACTCTTGTGATCTGTGTACACATCACAACGATTTCCAATAAGAAACTGTCTCCAGGTCTTGAGCGCATGCACTGCTGCTGCTAACTCCAAATCATGCGTAGCATAATTCAACTCATGCGGTCGAAGCTGACGTGAGGCATATGAAACAACTCTTCCGTCTTTCATAAGTACACCTCCAAGTCCTAAGCAAGAAGCGTCGCAATACACCTGGAATTCCTTGCGTATATCTGGCAGAATCAGCACTGGGGCCGTAGTCAAACATTTCTTCAACTCCTGAAAACTAGCCTCACATTCTTCCGTCCATTTGAACTTGGTGTCCTTCTTCAACAACTCCGTCATGGGCTTCGCGATCTTGGAGAAATTCTCGATGAATCTCCGGTAGTACCCTGCGAGTCCAAGAAAATTGCGGATTTCTCCAACTGAGGTGGGTGATAGCCAATCAGTGACTGACTTAACCTTGGTGGGGTCTACTGCTATACCTTCTCCTGATATAACATGTCCAAGTAATCCAACTTCCTTCAACTAAAACTCACACTTGCTGAACTTGGCATACAGCTGGTGTTCTCTGAGCTTCTCGAGAACTAACCGTAGATGTTCCTTGTGCTCCTCTTCATTCTTCAAGTATACCAAGATATCATCAATGAACACCACAACAAACTTATCCAAAAACTCCATAAATACCTTATTCATCATACTCATGAAATAGGCAGGGGCGTTAGTCATTCCAAATGACATAACCGTATACTCGTAAAGCCTATACCATGTGGTGAAAGCTGTCTTAGGTATATCCTTTTCTCGAATCTTCAGCTAGTGGTATCCTGATCGCAGATCGATCTTCGAAAGCACTTTAGCTCCTTGTAACTGGTCAAACAAATCATTGATCATCGGCAGTGGGTACTTGTTCTTAATCGTCACTTCATTCAGCGCACGATAATCAACAATTATCCTTAATGATCCATCCTTCTTCTCAACCAAGAGCACTGGGGCTCCCCATGGTGATGAGCTTCGTCGGATGTAACCTTTCTCCAGTAACTCCTTAATCTGCTTCTTGATCTCTTCCAGATCATTCGCGGGCATCCGGTATGGTCTCTTCAATATTGGTCCGGTGCTTGGCAACAGCTCTATCAAAAACTCGATGTCTCGATCTGGCGGCATGCCTGATAATTTCCTCTAGGAATACATCTGGGTAATCCTTCACTACAGGCACTTCCTCCTGAACAACTCCTGAGAGGGAATTTACTTGGGTCCTTCTCGGCGCATGCCTCGATACATACTTGATCCTTTTTCCCTTCGGGGTGGTGAGCAAAATTGACTTACTGGCGCAATCGATGTTTCCTCCATACATCAACAGCCAATCCATGCCTAGAATCACATCCAATCCTTGGGACTCTAGAATTATAAAGTCTGAGGGGAAGGTATGGCTACCTATGGTTAATGGCATCTGATGGGTTTAGAGGGGAGAGATTAGAATAGAATGAGGTCTAAGGGGAAAATCACTACCCATATGCACATGAGACAAACACAATCATATCACACCAAATCAATTAAAACAAGGGCATACAATCAATCTAACTATCGTTACAGTGCTCGGACTACTAATATATACATGGGGGAGATACTACTGGTCATATGGTGGTCTACTAGAAATTTTGATCGGTGGAAGACTCCATGATATCTGCTCCAGCTTCGTCTTCGTAATCATCATCACTATCGTCTGGGTCGGAGTCGGTGTCATCGATGATGATGTAGTCTTTGGAACGAATCTCCTTGGGTTCGTCCTCTTCTCCTCCTGGCGCGGGGTCTCCCATGAATACTCCTAGCTTCCTTGTCAGGTCGTCATTCTTCTCCACTAGTATTGCGATTTCCTCCTCGTATCCGTCGCGTGTAAACTTGAGTTCCTCTTCTAGCTCCATGTTCCTGGTTAATGCCTTCTTCAAATCTATCATGCTTGCGCACATTTGATTCTCCTGTCGACGAATGTGCTGGTTTAGCTCCTGGATGAAAGCTGCAATGGACCTGTCCCTCCTGGTGCTGACTATCTCCCATTGCTCATCTTGGTGCCCACATATCTGATAGATGGTGTCCTTAAGCTCCTTGTGATAAACTTCGGCAATGCGTCCCATGGCGATGTGGGCTGCCATGCTCTTTCCTAGACTCTAGGTTGGTGCATCAAAGGAAAACTCTATGGGCTCAGTGACTGGTGTGAATGTCCTTCCTGGAACTTGAAGTCGAATCATCCAATGCTCCTATTCTGGTAAAGTGGCGGTGTAGGTCCCGGTGAAGCTTGGTATTCCGATGTTCAGGTACCTAGTGACTTCCTTCAAGTGTCGTCCAAAAGGTGTGTCTTCATCCGGTTGTGCAAACTTGTTCCTTGAGTCCGCCATCCTATAGAGTAGAAAATGGAGAGGAGTCGGAAATGAGTAGAGAAGGGTGACCTATGGCTCATCTTAGTGGTCGTGTCCTACATGCAGCGTGTGCTCTGGTACCATCTTGTAGCGACCCGACCTCAGACGATCAAATCTCTATGCTTCAGTGTCATCCCTGGATCGGTAATGCTGACACACATAGTACTCGAAGGATTTATAACAGAGTAGCAATCACACACTTATTACATCGAATGTCTCAAAAGAGAACTTATTACAATAAATATGGCTTAAGGCCATCTAAATAAGATAACAGCGAAAGGCTTGGAAGATAAAGTGAGTCCATCAACTCCAACGGCATAGCTGAGTGCATGACAAACAACCTAGCGCACCTTCCTCTTCGTCTGAAAAGTCTGCAACATGATACGTTGCAGCCCGAAAATGGGTCAGCACATGGAATATGCTGGCAATATAACACAGTAGAGCAATAAACAGATAAATGCTATCACTACATGCATATATGGCTGGTGGAAAGCTCTATGGTTACAATTTTTGCATAAAGCCAATTTTTTCCTACAACAAAGGATATGATTTATTTAACTATCATGGTGGTTGAAACATTGATAATGTTCCTCCAACTCAATCCCAATTAAAAAGTGTAGATTAACAACCCAACAAATTAATTTAAGTGATGAGATCCATATGATAATCCAAGAACCAGATACTCAAGATGTCCATAACCGGGGACACGGCTAATGATGATTAGTTTGTACACTCTGCAGAGGTTTGCGCACTTTTCCCCACAAGACTCGATCTCCTCCGTTGGATTTCTCGCACTACATGGTGTTCGAGAAACGGATGACGGAGACACAGTCTTTCAGAAGCACTAACTCTTTACTCTGGATGGACAGTTACACCTACTTTCCCCTACATCTGCTAGCCCACCACTAAAAGAGGTCATGCAATTTACTCAACTATGCTAGAGCCCATAATAGCTTGTGGCTGCACGCGAAAGTTTCTAGCATGAATAATCTTATGATCCCTTTGAGCCTGGGTGGCGGACCGTAGGATGATCACACGGGTATTCCGGGATATCCTAGGACAACACTGGATTCTCCAGGTGCCCACAAGCAATCCACCCAGATGTGTATTTAAGTAGCCACCTTAAGTTAACCATTAATTAGAAATCTCACATCTGTCATGGATCTCTCAAACCCAATCCATATCTACGAGCATAGCATAGCAACATAAGCATAACGTCGAAGTAACTCCCAGGGTTTGGTAATAAACAGGGCAATAGGTTCTACCTCATCATCTACTTCCCAATACCCACAAGTTAGTCACATCCTAATCATGCAGTGTTTGAGGATTGTAACTAATGCATAAAAACTGGGTATGAAAAGAGTATGATCAATGTGTTACTTGCCTTGCTGACGAGCCGCAAAACCTAGTGACTCGTAGTAGCACGCTTCGCACTCCGGGAATTCTACCGCAAACAAACAATAGCATCCATAAGAACTCAAGCAAAGATGCATGGGTAAAACTCAAATAAGAAGATCTAACCAGAAAGTTCAACGGAAGAACTCCGGTTTGCAAAAGGAATCAAATCAAACGGAGCAACGAAACTCAAACTACGAAAGAAATAAGATCCGTTTACTAATCTGGACTAAAGTTAAATTTTACAGTACCAAAATGTTGTTCAAGTTGGTTCAACAGGAAGAGGGTTTCGAGACAAAGGTCTAGGCGCTTGTTCACCTGATTTGGATAAACGAGCGAAAAGATAAACTAAACCGAAGATCCAGGCAGAAATCGCGATCGAAAATAATGATGGAAAATCCCTGGAAAATAAAACAAGACGAACAGGCTAACGAACAAACGTTCGCTGTCTGCGGCTAACTGACGAACAAGTTCAATAAAACGAATGTACGAACGAACGTCTGCTATTTAACCAAACCAAAAAACCCGAACGAAAACAAAAAAAAACTAGATCTAGGGTTTCGAAAAAAACGACGGTTTTTTCGAGAACACCGAGTCGGCGGCGACAGCTACCTAGGCAACTACAGGATCGGTGGCGGCGGGGACTCCGGCGGCGGCGGGGAACGGCGGCGGCGAGGCGACGGGGCGGCGGCGACGACAACGACGGCGGGGAAAGGCGTCGGCGGCGGTGGCGGCGCTAGGGTTTGCGGGGGCGGGGCAGCTGGGCTGGCGGGGCGAGGCCTCGGCCTTTAAAGGGCCGACCAGGGTGAGGTTTCCGGGACGGACACGGCCCGTTAGGTCGGTTCACTTTTTTTTAAATAATCGTGACTCGGAAAACTAATAAAAGAAATACTAAACGGAGTCCAAAAGTCCTGAAATAAATTTTCATGGTCCTCTAATAATCTTGCGGACAAAGTGAACATTTATTTGGGCCTCTAATGCAATTTTGAAAAACGCATATTTTTGTCAATTCAAATAAAATAGCAATAAAGTCCAAATAAAATACTTATTTGATTTTAATATTTTTCCTCCAATATTTCTTTATTTGGAGAAGTCATTTTATCCCCTCTGTTTTATTTTCATATTAGAAATATTTGAAGAGAAAATAATAAAAACCAAATGATCCCCTTTTCAAAATTTGAGAAAAACTCAAATATGAAAATAATGGAATTCCCAACTCTCTCCGTGGGTACTTGAGTTGCTTAGAATTTCTAGGATCGCGAATCGAAATGCGATAAAATATGATTTGCAATGATGACCTATGTATAACATTTCAACTTGAAAATTTGTAATGTTACAGTATGCGTAATGTCGATCCGGCCCGCTTGATCAAACAATACGGCCGAATCAAAGTATGACATGCTGGTAAGCAGTATGACTATTATCGCCCACAACTCTTTTTGTTCTACTCATGCATATAACATCTACGAATAGACCTGGCTCGGATGCCACTGTTGGGGAACGCAATAATTTCAAAAATATTCATACGCACACGCAAGATCCATCTAGGTGATGCATAGCAACGAGAGGGGAGAGTGTTTTCCACGTACCCTCGTAGACCGAAAGCGGAAGAGTTATGACAACGCGGTTGATGTAGTCGTACGTCTTCATGATCCGACCGATCCTAGTACCAAAAGTATGGCACCTCCACGATCTACACACGTTCAGCTCGGTGACGTCCCACGAACTCTAGATCCAGCTAAGGTCGAGGGAGAGTTTCGTCAGCACGACGGCGTGATGACAGTAATGATGAAGTTACCGATGCAGGGCTTTGCCTAAGCACTACAACGATATGACCGAGGCGGAAATATGTGGAGGGGGGCACCACACACGGCTAAACAATCAACTTGTGTGTCTATGGGGTGCCCCCTCTCCCGTATATAAAGGAGTGGAGGAGGGGGAGGGCCGGCCCTCTCATGGTGCACCCTGATACATCTCCAACGTATCTATAATTTTTGATTGTTCCTTGCTATTATATTATGTGTTTTGGATGTTTATGGGCTTTATTAAACACTTTTATATTATTTTTGGGACTAACCTATTGACCCAGACCCCCAGTGCCAGTTCCTGTTTTTTCCCTTGTTTCAGTGTTTCGAAGAAAAGGAATATCAAACAGAGTCGAAACGGAATGAAACCTTACGGGGAAGTTATTTTTGGAAGGAAAGCTACCCGATGGACTTGGAGTGCACGTCAGGAAAGAAACGAGGGAGCCACGAGGTAGGGGGCACGCCCTCCACCCTCGTGGGCCCCTCGTGGCTCCCATGACGTACTTCTTCCTCCTATATATACCCATATACCCTAAAACGACCGGGGAACAGAATAGATCGGGAGTTGCGCCGCCGCAAGCCTCTGTAGCCACCAAAAACCAATCGGGACCCTGTTCCGGCACCATGCCGGAGGGGGGAACCCTCACCTGTGGCCTTCTTCATTATCCCGGCGCTCTCCATGACGAGGAGGGAGTAGTTCACCCTTGGGGCTGAGGGTATGTACCAGTAGCTATGTGTTTGATCTCTCTCTCTCTCTCTCGTATTCTTGATTTGGCACAACCTTGATGTATCGCGAGCTTTTCTATTATAGTTGGATCTTATGTTTCTTCTCCCCCTCTACTCTCTTGTAATGTATTGAGTTTTCCCTTTGAAGTTATCTTATCAGATTGAGTCTTTTAATGATTTGAGAACACTTGATGTATGTCTTGCCGTGCGTATCTGTGGTGACAATGGGATATCACGTGATTCACTTGATGTATGTTTTGGTGATCAACTTGCGGGTTCCGCCCATGAACCTATGCATAGGGGTTGACACACGTTTTCGTCTTGACTCTCCGATAGAAACTTTGGGGCACTCTTTGAGGTTCTATGTGTTGGTTGTATAGATGAATCTGAAATTATGTGATGCATATCATATAATCATACCCACGGATACTTGAGGTGATATTGGAGTATCTAGGTGACATTAGGGTTTTGGTTGATGTGTGTCTTAAGGTGTTATTCTAGTACGAACTCTAGGGATGTTTGTGACACTTATAGGAATAGCCCAACGGATTAATTGGAAAGAATAACTTTGTGGTGGTTTCGTACCCTACCATAATCTCTTCGTTTGTTCTCCGCTATTAGTGACTTTGGAGTGACTCTTTGTTGCATGTTGAGGGATAGTTATATGATCCAATTATGTTATTATTGTTGAGAGAACTTGCACTAGTGAAAGTATGAACCCTAGGCCTTGTTTCCTAGCATTGCAATACCGTTTACGCTCACTTTTATCATTAGTTACCTTGCTGTTTTTATATTTTCAGATTACAAAAACCTATATCTACAATCCATATTGCACTTGTATCACCATCTCTTCGTCGAACTAGTGCACCTATACAATTTACCATTGTATTGGGTGTGTTGGGGACACAAGAGACGCTTTGTTATTTGGTTGCAGGGTTGCTTGAGAGAGACCATCTTCATCCTACGCCTCCCGCGGATTGATAAACCTTAGGTCATCCACTTGAGGGAAATTTGCTACTGTCCTACAAACCTCTGCACTTGGAGGCCCAACAACATCTACAAGAAGAAGGTTGTGTAGTAGACATCAAGCTCTTTTCTGGCACCGTTGCGGGGGAGTTGAGTGCTTGAAGGTATATATTTAGATCTTGCAATTGAATCTTTTTGTTTCTTGTTTTAGCACTAGTTTAGTTTATAAAAGAAAATTACAAAAAATGGAATTGAGTTTGTCTCATACGCTTCACCTTTTTAATATCTTTTGTGAGTATGATGGAAAAGAAAATTGTGCCAAAGTGTTAGAAGAAGAATGCATTAAAATGTTTGGCCCTAAATCTTTGAATGATGAGCATGATTGCAATGTTGTTAGTATGAACTCCTTGAATATCCATGGTACTAATGATGATTGCACTAGTTATAATGAAAATGTCTCCTATAAACATGTCAATTTTTATGGAGTGCATTGGGTTTGTAAGTACACACCAAATAGGGAAGATAGATATTGCAAGAGGCATAAGTACTTAGAAACTAAATTGTTGCAAGAGAGGCTAGATGATTGCGCTGAAAGATTCAATATTTATTGCGCCCCTTGTGAACTTTGCAATGAACATGGTCATTTAAAGCTCCAATGCTATTTGTTTCATGATCAAGTCGTGTCCAAAAATTGTGATAACTTGATTACTCTTGAGCATCATAAAGAGCTTAGTCTTCTTTTGGGTTATGAAGAAATGAAACGTATAACTGAGCGTATTCCAAAGTTTAATCTTGATAGATTTCTTGATTTTGATCTAGAGAAGATTTATATGTATTGTGCGGTGAATTGCATTGAAAATCCTTATATTGCCAATTACATAAAGAATAGAAAACAAATAGAAGAGACTTCCCAATATCCTCCTATTATTTCTTATGATGAATCAGGTAACGAGGAGGAGCCTTCTATCCAACCAGTCTCATTAATAAGGAGATCCAAAAAGAGGATTGAACCCACACATGATGTGGTGAAGTAGAAGAAAAGAAAAAGGAAGAGAGGTAAAAAGGTATCCCTCCCAAATAATGTTGCTCCTATTATTGTTGTGCCTCATGAAAATGAATCAAAAATAATTGTGGAAGATGATGCACTTGATGATGATCTCGTTATGCCTATTGCTTGTTGTGATGATTATGATTGTGAAGATAATGATACTTCTTATGATCTTGAAAATCTTTTTGGCACTTGCTTGGAAGAATATGATAATTGCTATACTATTGGTGCTATCCATACTATTAATGATGAGAATGATTATGCTTATGATATGAAAAGGCCCAAGCTTGGGGAAGCTATGTTTGATGAGGATGACATATTTGAGAATATATTTGCTGAAATTAATGTTTGTCCCAAGCTTGGGGATGCTATGTTTAATAATGATGATATTTTTAGCCTCCCAAGTTTTGATATGCGAATTTATAATGATGATAGCATGCCTTCTACCTATGATGATTATATTGATGAAAGTGGGTTTGGAAGAGTGTCAACTTTTGGAAATAATGATCCCACTATTTTCTTATAATATTTATGAAAGTGGATTTGGAGAGGTCATGACTTTATTTAGTGATGTATCCACTATCTTGGAAGAGGTTTCAATCGATTATGATGAGAACAAAGTTGCTACTTATGATGATTATTGTGATGAAACTTATGCTATAAAAAGTAGTGATGATTATATTTATAAAACTTTTCATGATTATGATTACCCTTTTTCTGAACATTACTCTTTTAATGTGGAAACAATTTATAGTATTCAAGTCTCTTATGATACTCCCACTATTCCGAATGAGAAGAATTTTGCTTATGTGGAGAGTAGTAAATTTTCTATGCAAGTAGATCATGAAAAGAATGCTTTAGGTGCTGGTTATATTGTTGAATTTATTCATGATTCTACTGAAAATTATTATGAGGGAGGAATATATTCTTGTAGGAATTGCAATAATAGCAAGTTTCCTCTCTATGTGTTGAAAATCTTGAAGTTATTCTTGTTTTGCCTTCCTATGCTAGTTGATTATTGTTCCCATAAGTTGTTTGCTCACAAAATCCCTATGCATAGGAAGTGGTTTAGAATTAAATGTGCTAGTCATATTCTTCATGATGCTCTCTTTATGTTTCAATTCTTATCTTTTATGTGAGCATCATTGAAATCATCATGCCTAGCTAGGGGCGTTAAACGTTAGCGCTTGTTGGGAGGCAACCCAATTTTATTTTAGTTTCTTGCTTTTTGGTTCTGTTTAGAAATAAATAATCCATCTATCTTCTTCTTAGATGTGGTTTTATGTTTTAATTAGTGTTTGTGCCAAGTAGAACCTTTGGGAAGACTTGGGTGAAGTCTTTATGATCATGCTGTAAAAAACAGAAACTTTAGCGCTCACGAGATTAGCTTCAACTTTTTACTGGATAGTGCTATTTAGTTGATTATTTTTGCAGATGATTACAAGACAAATTCCTCAGGTAAACCAATTTATTTTATTATTTTTGGAGTTCCATAAGTATATGTTTGATACAGATTACTACAGACTGTTCTGTTTTTGACAGATTCTGTTTTCATTGTGTTGCTTGCTTATTTTGATGACTCTATGGCTAGTAAAATAGTTTATAAACCATAGAGAAGTTGGAATACAGTAGGTTTAACACCAATATAAATAAATAATTAGTTCATTACAGTACCTTAAAGTGGTGTTTTGTTTTCTTTCGCTAACGGAGCTTACGAGATTTTCTGTTAAGTTTTGTGTTGTGAAGTTTTCAAGTTTTGGGTAAAGATTCGATGGAATATGGAATAAGGAGTGGCAAGAGCCTAAGCTTGGGGATGCCCAAGGCACCCCGAGGTAATATTCAAGGATAACCAAGCGTCTAAGTTTGGGGATGCCCCGAAAGGCATCCCCTCTTTCGTCTTCGTTCATCGGTAACTTTACTTGGAGCTATATTTTTATTCACCACATGATATGTGTTTTGCTTGGAGCGTCATTTTATTTTCTTTAGCTTTTCTTGCTGTTTGAATAAAATACCAAGTTCTGAAATTCTTAAATGTTAGAGAGTCTTCACATAGTTGCATAATGATTTGACTACTCATTGATCTTCACTTATATCTTTCGGAGTAGTTTGTCGTTTGCTCTAGTGCTTCACTTATATCTTTTTCGAGCACGGCGGTGGTTTTATTTTGAAAAAATCGATGAACTCTCATGATTCACTTATATCATTTTGAGAATCTTAAATAGCTTGGTAATTTGCTTAAATAATCCTAATATGCTAGGTATCCAAAAATAGTAAAAACTTTCTTATGAGTGAGTTGGATACTAAGAAAAATTTGATGCTTGATAATTGTTTTGAGATATGAAGATGGTGATATTAGAGTCATGCTAGTTGATTAGTTGTGAATTTGAGAAATACTTGTGTTAAAGTATGTGATTCCCGTAGCATGCACGTATGGTGAACCGTTATGTGATGAAGTCGGAGCATGATTTATTTATAAATTGTCTTCCTTATGAGTGGCGGTCGGGGACGAGCGATGGTCTTTTCCTACCAATCTATCCCCTAGGAGCATGCGCGTAATACTTTGCCTTGATAACTTGTAGATTTTTGCAATAAGTATATGAGTTCTTCATGACTAAAGTTGAGTCCATGGATTATACACACTTTTCTTCCTTCCACCTTTGCTAGCCTCTCTAATACCGCGCACTTTTCGCCGGTATCATACACCCACCATATACATTCCTCAAAACAGCCACCATACCTACCTATCATGGCATTTCCATAGCCATTCCGAGATATATTGCCGTGCAACTTTCCACCGTTCCATTTATTATGACACGCTCCATCATTGTCATATTGCTAGCATGATCATGTAGTTGACATTGTATTTGTGGCAAAGACACCGTTCATAATTCTTTCATACATGTCACTCTTGATTCAATGCATATCCCGGTACACCGCCGGAGGCATTCATATAGAGTCATATTTTGTTCTAAGTATCGAGTTGTAATTGTTGAGTTGTAAGAAAATAAAAGTGTGATGATCATCATTTTTGGAGCATTGTCCCAAGTGAGGAAAAGGATGATGGAGACTATGATTCCCCCACAAGTCGGGATGAGACTCCGGACGAAAAATAAAAATAAAATAAAATAAAGAGGCCATAAAAAAGAGAAAAGGCCCAAATAAAAAAATAAAAAATGAGAGAAAAAGAAAGAAGGGACAATGCTACTATCCTTTTACCACACTTGTGCTTCAAAGTAGCACCACGATCTTCATGATAGAGAGTCTCTCATTTTGTCACTTTCATATACTAGTGGGAATTTTTCATTATAGAACTTGGCTTGTATATTACAATGATGGGCTTCTTCAAAATGCCCTAAGTCTTCGTGAGCAAGCGAGTTGGATGCACACCCACTTAGTTTCTTTTGTTGAGCTTTCATATACTTATAGATCTAGTGCATCCTTTGCATGGCAATCCCGACTCACTCACATTGATATCTATTGATGGGCATCTCCATAGCCCGTTGATTCGCCTAGTTGATGTGAGACTGTCTTCTCCCTTTTTGTCCTCTCCAAAACCACCATTATATTCGACATATAGTGCTATATCGATGGCTCGCGCTCATCTATTGCGTGAAGATTGAAAAAGTTTTGAGAATGTCAAAAGTATGAAAAAAGTGCTTGGCTTGTCATCGGGGTTGTGCATGATTTAAATATTTTTTGTGGTGAAGATAGAGCATAACCAGACTATATGATTTTGTAGGGATAACTTTCTTTGGCCATGTTATTTTGAGAAGACATGATTGCTTAGTTAGTATGCTTGAAGTATTATTATTTTTATGTCAATATTAAACTTTTGTTTTGAATCTTATGGATCTGAATATTCTTGGCACAATAAAGAAGATTATATGGATAAAAATGTTAGGTAGCATTCCACATCAAAAATTCTGTTTTTATCATTTACCTACTCGAGGACGAGCATGAATTAAGCTTGGGGATGCTGATACGTCTCCAATGTATCTATATTTTTTTATTGTTCCATGCTATTATATTATGTGTTTTGGAGGTTTATGGGATTTATTAAACACTTTTATATTATTTTTGGGACTAACCTATTGACCTAGAGCCTAGTGTCAGTTCCTGTTTTTTCCCTTGTTTCAGTGTTTCGAAGAAAAGGAATATCAAACGGAGTCGAAACGGAATGAAACCTTCTAGAGAAGTTATTTTTGGAAGGAAAGCTACCCGATGGACTTGGAGTGCATGTCAGGAAAGAAATGAGGGAGTCACGAGGTAGGGGGCGCGCCCATCCCCTAGGGTGTGCCCTCCACCCTCATGGGCCCCTCGTGGCTCCCATGACATACTTCTTCCTCCTATATATACCCATATACCCTAAAATGACCGGGGAACAGAATAGATCGGGAGTTCCGCCACCGCAAGCCTCTGTAGCCACCAAAAACCAATCGGGACCCTGTTCCGGCACCCTGCCGGAGGGGGGAACCCTCACCGGTGGCCATCTTCATCATCTCGGCGCTCTCAATGACGAGGAGGGAGTAGTTCACCCTTGGGGCTGAGGGTATGTACCAGTAGCTATGTGTTTGATCTCTATCTCGTGTTCTTGATTTGGCACGATCTTGATGTATCGCGAGCTTTGCTATTATAGTTGGACCTTATGTTTCTTCTCCCCCTCTACTCTCTTGTAATGTATTGAGTTTTCCCTTTGATGTTATCTTATCGGATTGAGTCTTTTAATGATTTGAGAACACTTGATGTATGTCTTGCCGTGCGTATCTGTGGTGACAATGGGATATCACGTGATTCACTTGATGTATTTTTTGGTGATGAACTTGCGGGTTCCGCCCATGAACCTATGCATAGGGGTTGGCACACGTTTTCGTCTTGACTCTCCGATAGAAACTTTGGGGCACTCTTTGAGGTTCTATTTGTTGGTTGAATAGATGAATCTGAGATTGTGTGATGCATATCGTATAATCATACCCACGGATACTTGAGGTGACATTGGAGTATCTAGGTGACATTAGGGTTTTTGTTGATGTGTGTCTTAAGGTGTTATTCTAGTACGAACTCTAGGGTTGTTTGTGACACTTATAGGAATAGCCCAACAGATTGATTGGAAAGAATAACTTTGAGGTGGTTTCGTACCCTACCATAATCTCTTCGTTTGTTCTCCGCTATTAGTGACTTTGGAGTGACTCTTTGTTGCATGTTGAGGGATAGTTATATGATCCGATTATGTTATTATTGTTGAGAGAACTTGCACAAGTGAAAGTATGAACCCTAGGCCTTGTTTCCTAGCATTGCAATACCGTTTACGCTCACTTTTATCATTAGTTACCTTGCTGTTTTTATATTTTCAGATTACAAAAACCTATATCTACTATCCATATTGCACTTGTATCACCATCTCCTCGCCGAACTAGTGCACCTATACAATTTACCATTGTATTGGGTGTGTTGGGGACACAAGAGACTCTTTGTTATTTGGTTGCAGGGTTGCTTGAGAGAGGCCATCTTCATCCTACGCCTCCCATGGATTGATAAACCTTAGGTCATCCACTTGAGGGAAATTTGCTACTGTCCTACAAACCTCTGCACTTGGAGGCCCAAAACGTCTACAAGAAGAAGGTTGTGTAGTAGACATCACGCCCAAGGGGGGAGTCCTACTCCCGGTGGGAATAGGATTCCCCCTTCCCTAGTTGGAGTAGGAGAAGAAGGAAGGGGGAGAAGGAGAGAATGAAAGGGGGGCCGGCCCCCCTCCCAATTCAGATTGGGCTTGGGGGCGGGCCCCCACCTTGGCCGCCTCCTCCTCTATCCCACTAAGGCCCATTAAGGCCCATTAACTCCCCGAGGGGTTCCGGTAACCCCACGGTACTCCGGTAAATGCCCGAACTCACCCCGAACCATTCCGATTTCCAAACATAGCCTTTCAATATATCGATCTTTATGTCTCGACCATTTCGAGACTCCTCGTCATGTCCGTGATCACATCCGGGACTCCGAATAACCTTCGGTACATCAAAACACATAAACTCATAATACCGATCATCATCGAGCATTAAGCGTGCGGCCCTACGGGTTCGAGAACTATGTAGACATGACTGAGACTTGTCTTTGATCAATAACCAATAGGAGAACGTGGATGCTCATATTGGTTCCTACATATTCTACGAAGATCTTTATCGGTCAAACCGCATAACAATATTCGTTGTTCCCTTTGTCATCGGTATCTTACTTGCCCGAGATTCGATCATCAGTATCTCAATACCTAGTTCAATTGCGTTACCGGCAAGTCTCTTTACTCGTTCCATAATGCATCATCCTGTAACTAACTCATTAGTCACATTGCTTGCAAGGCTTATAGTGATGTGCATTACCGAGAGGGCCCAGAGATACCTCTCTGACAATCGGAGTGACAAATCCTAATCTCGATCTATGGAGACATGATACGTCTCCAACGTATCTATAATTTATGAAGTATTCATGCTATTATATTACCCATCTTAGATGTTTTATATGCATTTATATGCTATTTTATATGATTTTTGGGACTAACCTATTAACCTAGAGCCTAGTGCTAGTTTCTGTTTTTTCCTTGTTTTTGAGTTTTACCGAAAAGGAATACCAAACGGAGTCCAATTGACGTGCCAATTTTTGTTGATTTTTTATGGACCAAAAGAAGCCCCTAGAGCAAAAGAGTTCGGCCAGAAGAGTCCCGAGCTGTCCACGAGGGTGGGGGCGCGCCTACCCCCCTGGGCGTGGGCCCCTGCCTCGTGGACGACTCGGAGACCCCCCTGACATTAAACCAACGCCAAAAATTCCTATAAATACAGAAACCCCCAGAAAATAACCTAGATCGGAAGTTCCACTGCCGCAAGCCTCTGTAGCCACGAGGAATCAATCTAGGCCCTCTCTGGCACCCTGCCGGAGGGGGCCATCATCACCGGAGGCCATGGAGGAGGATCCCGGAGGGGCCATCATCGCCATGAAGGCCAAGGACCAGAGGGAGAACCTCTCCCCATCTAGGGGGGAGGCCATGGAGGAGGAAGCACAAGGGGGAGAACCTCTCCTCCTCTCTCCCGGTGGCGCCGGAGTACCATCGGGAGGGGAATCATCGCCGCGGTGATCGTCTTCATCAACATCACAATCATCACCACAATCCTCATCTATTTTATGCGGTCCGATCTCCCGCACCCCGCTGTAATCCCTACTTGAACATGGTGCTTTATGCCACATATTATGATCCAATGATGTGTTTCCATCCTATGATGTTTTGAGTAGATATGCTTTGTCTTTGGGTTGATTGATGATCTAGATTGGTATGAGTTGTATGTTTTACTATTGGTGTTGTCCTATGGTGCTCTCCTATCATGCAAGCTTGAGGGGTTCCCGCTGTAGGGTGTTGCAATAAGTTCATGATTCTCTTATAGTGGGTTGGTGAGTGACTGAAACACAAACTCGAGTAAGGAGGTTGTTGCGTATGGGAATAAAGAGGACTTGATGCTTTAATGCTATGGTTGGGTTTTATCTTAATGATCTTTAGTACTTGCGGATGCTTGCTAGAGTTCCAATCATAAGTGCATATGATCCAAGAAGAGAAAGTATGTTAGCTTATGCCTCTCCCTCATATGAAATTGCAATAGTGATTGCTGGTCTTGCTAACAATTGCCAAGGACAATTCCGCACACCGATCCACCATTATTCCACACTCGCTATTTATAATATTTAGTAATATATTCTAACTTTATGATAACATCACCTACTTTTATATTTTAGCTCTCTGATACCATGCAAAGTTATCCTCTTCATACCCACAATGTAGTTTTGTTTCTTGTTTCTAATTGGAAGCAAACGTTCGGTGTACATAGGGTCGTATCAGTGGCAGATAGGACTTGAGAGAATATTGATCTTACCTTTAGCTCCTTGTGGGTTCGACACTCCATAATTATCACTTCCACCTTTGGGAATTGCTACGATGATTCCCTGCACCTGGGGATTATTAAGACACCTGTAGAGCATCTTTATAATCACCCAGTTATGTTGTGACATTTGGTAGCACACTAAGTGTTATTCCGGTATTCGGGAGTTACATAATCTCATAGTCATAGGAACATGTATAAGTTATGAAGAAAGCAATAGCAACAAACTAAACGATCATCGTGCTAAGCTAACAGATGGGTCAATTCAATCACATCATTCTCTAATGATGTGATCCCGTTAATCAAATGACAACTCATGTCTATGGCTAGGAAACTTAACCATCTTTGATTCAACGAGCTAGCCAAGTAGAGGCATACTAGTGACAATCTGCTTGTCTATGTATTCACACATGTACTAAGTTTCCGGTTAATACAATTCTAGCATGAATTATAAACATTTATCATGATATAAGGAAATATAAATAACAAATTTATTATTGCCTCTAGATCATATTTCCTTCACAAAGTAGCGAACACGAATCGAACCAACATGGTGAAAGTGACTAGATGAAATTCCCATGTACCCTCAAGAACGCTTTGCTTATCATAAGAGACCATTTTGGCCTGTCCTTTGCCTCAAAAGGATTGGGCTACCATTCTGCACTTTTGCTACTATTATCGTTACAAATTATCTTGCTATCAAACTACTCCGCTACTTACAATTTCAGCACTTGCAGACATTATCGCTGAAAACCACTTGTCATTTCCTTCTGCTCCTCGTTGGGTTCGACATTCTTACTTATTGAAAAGAGCTACAATTGATCCCATATATATACTTGTGGGTCATCAAGGCTATTTTCTGGTGCCGTTGCCAGGGAGTGAAGCGCCTTTGGTAAGTGGAATTTGGTAAGGAAACATTTATCTAGTGTGCTGAAATTTACTGTCACTTGTTACTATGGAAAACAATCCTTTGAGGGGTTTGTTCGGGGTATCTTCCCTCGACTGGAACCAAAATTAGCTACCCCTCAACCCACTGCACCTACTAAAAATACTGAATATGAAATTCCTTCGGGTATGATAGAACAACTGCTAGCAAATCCTTATGTAGGAGATGGAACCGAACATCCTAATATGCACTTGATATATGTGGAACAAATTTGTGGATTGTTTAAGCTTGCAGGTTTACCCAGAGATGAAGTTATGAAGAAGGTTTTCCCATTATCTTTGAAGGGAAAAGCATTGGCATGGTATAGGCTATGCGAGCATATTGGATCTTGGAATTAGAGTCGATTGAAATTGGAGTTCCACCAAAAACTTTATCCTATGCATCTAGTTCATCGTGATCGGAATTACATATATAATATTTGGCCCCGTGAAGGAGAAAGTATCGCTCTAGCTTGGGGGAGGCTGAAGTCAATGTTATATTCATGCCCCAATCATGAGCTCTCAAGAGAAATTATTATCCAGAATTTTTATGCTCGGCTTTCTCATAATGATCGATCCATGCTTGATACATCTTTTGCTGGTTCTTTTATAAAGAAGACTATTGAATTCCGGTGGGATCTTTTGGAAAGAATTAAACGCAACTCTGAAGATTGGGAACTCGACGAAGATAAAGAGTCGGGTATTAAGCTTAAGTATGATTGTGTTAAATCTTTTATGAATAGCGATGCTTTTCAAAAGTTTAGCACTGAATATGGACTTGACTCTGAGATAGTAGCCTCCTTTTGTAATCATTTGCTACCCATGTTGATCTCCCTAAAGAGAAGTGGTTTAAATATCACCCACCTATTAAAAGAGATTAAGGAACCATTACCAGCTAAAGAAGAAACTATACTTTATAATGTTGATCCAGTTGTTCCTACTGCTTATATTGAGAAACCACCTTTCCCTTTTAGGATAAATGAACATGCTAAAGTTTCAACTGTGGTTAATAAAAGTTATATTGGATAGCTAAACATGATGAACAAATCAAGGTAGAGCCTAGCGTTGCTATGGTTAAGGATCTCCTAGAAGAAAATATAGATGGGCATGTTATTTACTTCTGTAATGAAGCTACTAGAATTGCTAAACCTCATAAAGAGGATAAACATAGACCCGTTGTTGGCATGCCTGTTGTCTCAGTTAAAATAGGAGATCACTGTTATCGTGGTTTATGTGACATAGGTGCTAGCGTGAGTGCTATCCCCTTTACCCTTTATAAAGAAATTATGGATGACATAGCACCCGCTGAAATAGAAGAAATTGACACCACTATTAAACTTGCTCATAGAGATACCATCACACCACTTGGGATTGTTCGAGATGTTGAAGTCTCTTGTGGGAAAATAAAATACCCTACTGATTTTCTTGTTCTTGGTTCCCCACAAGATGATTTTTGTCCCATTATCTTTGGTAGACCTTTCTTGAACACCGTTAATGCTAAGATAGATTGTGAGAAACAAACTGTTGGTGTTAGTTTTGGTGATGAATCTCATGAGTGTAATTTTTCCAAGTTTAGTAGAAAGCTTCATGAAAAAGAATTGCCTAGTGACACTACAAAAAAAATACACTCCCATGATGATACGTGTTTGTCACAGTAGGTCACGATTTTCTGTCATGCATGTACATCTATGATAAATTTTTGACAGAATCAAGATGGTCATACTTGTGTTGTCGTAGAAGTGTTCCATGACATTACCAAAATTATCATCACGGAAGTGTCCACTTCCATGACGATAAATCACGCATCATAGAAGTGCATTCGTCAAGGGTGATCGACAAGTGGCATTCATCATAACGGGACGTCGTTAAGCTATTGGGTTCGGTTTTGGATCCGATAACCCGTTAACAGCCCAGACCAATGGGAATTTTCCACGTGTAAAATTATCATTGGCCGGAGGAAACACGTGTCAGCTCAATGTTCGGACAGATGTCATCCACTCATTGGAAAGGAGGAGCCTATGATACGTCCACACGTGGCACGGCCCAACAGAGGCCCATATAGGTTAAAAAGGCCGGCCCAGTCAAAGGCCCGTAGTACTGATACGTCTCCAATATATCTATAATTTTTGATTGCTCCATGCTATATTATCTACTGTTTTGGACTATATTGGGCTTTATTTTCCACTTTTATATTATTTTTGGGACTAACCTATTAACCGGAGGCCCAACCCAGAATTGATGTTTTTTGCCTATTTCAGTGTTTCGAAGAAACGGAATATAAAACGGAGTCCAAATGGAATGAAACCTTCGGGAACGTGATTTTCTCACCGAACGTGATCCAGGAGACTTGGACCCTACTCCAAGGGATCCAAGAGTCGGTCACGAGGGTGGGGGGCGTGCCCCCTTAAGGCGCGTCCCCCTGCCTCGTGGGCCCCTCAGAGCTCCACCGACGTACTCCTTCCTCCTATATATACCTATGTACCCCCAAACGATCAGATACGGAGCCAAAAACCTAATTCCACCGCCACAACTTTCTGTATCCACGAGATCCCATCTTGGGGCCTGTTCCGGAGCTCTGCTGGAGAGGCCCGTCATCACGGAGGGCTTCTACATCATCATAGCCCCTCCGATGAAGTGTGAGTAGTTTACCTCAGACCTTCGGGTCCATAGTAAGTAGCTAGATGGCTTCTTCTCTCTTTTTGGATCTCAATACAATGTTCTCCCCCTCTCACGTGGAGATCTATTCGATGTAATCGTATTTTTGCAGTGTGTTTGTTGAGACCGATGAATTGTGGGTTTATGATCAAGTCTATCTATGAATAATATTTGAATGTTCTCTGAATTCTTTTATGTATGATTGGTTATCTTTGCAAGTCTCTTCGAATTATCAGTTTGGTTTGGCCTATTAGATTGGTTTTTCTTGCCATGGGAGAAGTGCTTAGATTTGGGTTCGATCTTGCGGTGTCCTTTCCCAGTGACAGAAGGGGCAGCAAGGCACGTATTGCATCGTTGCCATCGAGGATAACTAATGGGGTTTTTATCATATTGCATGAAACTATCCCTCTACATCATGTCATCTTGCTTAAGGCGTTACTCTGTTTTTAACTTAATACTCTAGATGCATGCTGGATAGCGGTCGATGAGTGGAGTAATAGTAGTAGATGCAGGCAGGAGTCGGTCTACTTGTCTCGGACGTGATGCCTATATACATGATCATACCTAGATATTCTCATAACTATGCTCAATTCTGTCAATTGCTCAACAGTAATTTGCTCACCCACCATAGAATAATTATGCACTTGAGAGAAGCCACTAGTGAAACCTATGGGCCCCGGGTCTATTCTCATCATATCAATCTCCATCACTTTAGTCTTGCTTTGCTTTTTTTACTTTGCCTTTTACTTTTTTACTTTGCATCTTTATATCAAAAATACCAAAAATATTATCTATCAGATCTCACTCTCATAAGTGACCGTGAAGGGATTGACAACCCTTAATCGCGTTGCTTGCATTGAGCTATTGTTTTTGTGTAGGTACGAGGGACTTGCTTGTAGCCTCCTACTGGTTTGATACCTTGGTCCTCAAAAACTGAGGGAAATACTTACGCTACTCTGCTGCATCATCCTTTCCTCTTCGGGGAAATCCAACGCAAGCTCAAGAGGTAGCAAGTACTTACTCAGGTACTAGTGGGCTAGCCCAATAACGGCATGTTTAATAAAGGCCCATTTACGGCCCGAAGCCAGATCTGGCCCGTTAATTGTTCACCGAATATTTGGGCCCAATTGCAGCCCAGTGACTTTTGGCCTATTAGAGGCCCGATGTAGACATGGGCCCATTTCAGCATGGTGTGTCTTTCAGCCTGGGAATCACCCATGCTGCCCATGGGCCATATATGGTCCGATGCGACATCCGGCCCACTAACGGCCAATGATAAAGGTGGCAACAGTTCAACCCAACGTGACTTTGGGCCTGTTAAAGGCCTGCCGTATAATTCGGCCCGTTGATGCATGTACTAAACTTTCGGCGTGTTAAAGGCCCATGATATCAGTGGGCCAACTAAGGCCCGAGATATGTTTCAGCCTGGTAACGGCCAGCCATATAACTGGGCCGAAAAAGGCCCGGTCTACATTTCAGTCTATTGAAGGCCCGTCAACGACTAGTGAAAATTGAGGCCCAACATGCATTTTGGCTTGCTAAGGCCCAGGTTTCTTCTGGGCCGTAACAGGCCAGCAGAATATTCAGCCTGTTAATGGCCCAACGCTACATGGGCCAATCTAAGCGCTGCGTCCACAAAAGGCCCAACTAAAATTTGGGCCGAATATAGGCCGGAGTAAGTAGTGGGCCTAGCGCAAAGTGTGCAGGCCCCAATGGCCATTCGGGCCCAAGAAAGATGCAGGCCGGCGCAGTTGTGGCCCGCTAAAAACCAGGCCCGTTAGAGGCGAATGTTTCGGCCCGGTCGCCTACATCAGATTTTTTTTCAGATAGCGAATGATGGCAGTAACTATTAGGAATTAAGAACAAACCTACTCAAGAAAGAAATTACGGCATAGTACCTTAAAATAAACCTACACTATACAATAAAGGTTTAATGGTATATTACATCCACTGGGCATCGAAGTTCGCCACCAATGATCATAAAGCGCAACTAAGAAGCAGATTACAAAAACTGGGCACCATTGCAGCGTAACAAAATAATACTAAATCGAGACCACTTCCAAGACAGTTCAAGAATGGTTAGGCTTGCGCGGGAACTGCTGCGCAAGCTGCTGAGCAAGGCTGTGAGACCGGCCTAGCATGTCGGTCCTAGCTTCCAGGTGTAGCTGTTTAGCAATGAGGTTCTCATTGGTGTTCTTTGCAATCTTTCTTAGAGATAGGACTTCAAGTCGAAGTTGAGTTGCAGAATGCCTTTCTGCTAGAACTTGGGACTGAAGAAGTCGAACTGATTCAGACAGCGAATTCTGTGAGCTTGTCTGACTGCTAATCTCAAGTAACTTGAACACTGCATCAAGACAAGACTTTGGGGTTGTCTCGCTATCTTCAAGATGTTTTGCCTTCTTTGCTACAATGTATGTTGCGTTTGTCTCACGGCCTTCAACAAACTTGTTCATGCCATCAGGCATATCACCCTGAAACAAGCAGAGAGATGATAGGTTTTGCAAGTGTATAAACAAAGATGATAACTGTGCTGTCAATTCCATCCAATTTGAAATTAGATAATAAAGAGTAGATTCAAAATATCAATAGCATAATTTGGCATTGTTCATAATGCAGGGAGCTTACCCACACTACTGGATTACCATGTCAACATATCAAGCATAGATGAAGGGTAAAGACAATCATTGTATCTATTTTGGTTAATGGGCATGGCATGTTGTTCATATCATCGGCCACATCAGTAAGATAAAACAGGAGATCACAAGGTGCAAATGTGGGCTGCTTCACCACACATTGGATTATAGATCCACAAAAACAAGCATAGATATATGGAGTATTGAGTAATGTGTATGGTATCAATAAGGAATTTGGTTTTACAAGTAAAACTTGGAACTTGCGATTCTTGCAAACATGCATTTTGATAGAAACAGCAAACTAAACAACAGTAAACGATAGGGAGTATGAGCAAATTAAAGAGTAGTTGAGGATAAAGGCTTTAGAAGGGCTGACTTACATTAACAGTTAACACCGGCTTTATAATGCCCTTCTCCATGTCAAGGGAAGGATAACTCAAGAATTTCAGCACATAATCTTCTTCATAAGCATTGCCTGTACTCTACATTTTGTAGAGAGTAAATATAGATATGATAATACTGGAAGGGATAGAGGATAACGAAGATAAGATGCAGATTGATGCTACATAATCAACTACCAATCCCTGGAAGTACAAGCGTTACAGGACAAAATGTACTGACAAGAGGAATTGGCTAAACTTCTGCACTCGCATTGTCTGTGTATTCAACTTTTTGGTAAGATTGAATATAGATCTGATATTTTTTAGTAAATGGTGGGCGAGGGAGATAAGATGCAGAATGCTACATGATACGTCTCCAACATATCTATAACTTTTGATTGTTCCAGGCTATTATATTATCTGTTTTGGATGTTTAATGGGCTTTATTATGCACTTCTATATTGTTTTTGGGACTAACCTACTGATCCAAGGCCCAGTGCAAATTGATGTTTCTTTGCCTACTTCAATGTTTCGCAGAAAAGGAATATCAAACGGAATCCAAACGGAATGAAACCTTCGGGAGAGTTATTTTTGGAACAAACGCAATCCAGGAGACTTGGAGTGGACGTCAAGGAAGCAACGAGGCGACCACGAGGTAGGGAGGCGCGCCCAGGGGGTAGGTGCGCCCCCCACCCTCGTGGGCCCCTCGTGGCTCCACTGACCTACTTCTTTCGCCTATATATACTCATATACCCCGAAAACATCCGAGAGCACCACGAAACCCTATTTCCACCGCCGCAGCCTTCTATACCCGTGAGATACCATCTTGGGGCCCTTTCCAGCGCTCCGCCAGAGGGGGAATCGATCATAGAGGGCTTCTACATCAACACCATAGCCTCTCCGATGATATGTGAGTAGTTTACCACAGACCTTCGGGATCTATTAGCTAGATGGCTTCTTCTCTCTCTTTGGATCTCAATACAAAGTTCTCCTCGATTCTCTTGGAGATCTATTAGATGTAATTCTTTTTGCGGTGTGTTTGTCGAGATCCGATGAATTGTGGGTTCATGATCAAGATTATCTATGAACAATATTTGGTTCTTCTCTGAATTCTTATACGTATGATTTGATATCTTTGCAAGTCTCTTTGAATTATCAGTTTGGTTTGGCCTACTAGATTGAACTTTCTTGCAATGGGAGAAGTGCTTAGCTTTGGGTTCAATCTTGCGGTGTCCTTTCCTAGTGACAGCACGGGCAGTAAGGCACGTATTGTATTGTTGCCATCGAGGATAAAAAGATGGGGTTTATATCATATTTCTTGAGTTTATCCCTCTACATCATGTCATCTTGCCTAATGTGTTACTCTGTTCTTATGAACTTAATACTCTAGATGCATGCTGGATAGTGGTCGATGTGGAGAGTAATAGTAGTAGATGCAGAATCATTTCGGTCTACTTGTTATGGATGTGATGCCTATATACATGATCATGCCTAGATATTCTCATAACTATGCGCTTTTCTATCAATTGCTAGACAGTAATTTGTTCACCCACCATAGATTATGCTATCTTGAGAGAAGCCACTAGTGAAACCTATGGCCCCCGGGTCTATCTTCCATCGTATTATTTTCCTATCAACTTGCTATTTCTGTCGTCGTTTATTTTGCAACCTTTACTTTCCAATCTATACAACAAAAATACCAAAAATATTTATCTTATTATCTTTATCATATCTCACTTTTGCAAGTGGCCGTGAAGGGATTAACAACCCTTTCATCGCATTGGTTGCAAGGTTCTTGATTGTTTGTGCAGGTACAAGGGACTTGCATGTAGTCTCCTACTAGATTGATACCTTGGTTCTCAAAAACTGAGGGAAATACTTACGCTACTTTGCTACATCACCCTTTCCTCTTCAAGGGAAAACCAACGCATGCTCAAGAGGTAACACTACCCAATGAACCAATCCCTCTTCCCATAATAGAAGAGTGTTTTGAACACTGGTGTACTGTACAAAACGTTCTTATATTATGGGACGGAGGGAGTAGCTGTTAATGTAAGTACAGTGATAGACGAGGTTCAGTCCTTACGAGAGGACTGCAGAGCTAAACCTCTTCAAAAGCATTGGGTTGATTCTAAATTTATGTAAGAGTCCATACAGATCTTATAATGTCCACCAAATGGATGATAACGAGGCTAACATGTGCAGTGATGCTACATAATCAAACAACTATGAAAGTAAGTATGGTCATACAGGAAAGAGGTACTCACAAGAGCAAGGCAGTGTGTAGTATAGTTGCGAGATTCTGTGGTCCCTTGAGAATGAGTGTCCTTCTGCTAATAGTTTTCGTACAAGTGAGACGTTAAGGCAAATGCAAAAATGTAGTTCAAATTGTGATGTGATGTCACAGACAGTACCTTACGCTGCAGACGAGACCAATGTGTAACAAGATTGTTCCAGTCACTGTCTGATAAATGTAGCACCGGAGACTTTACAGAAATGTCATTTAGAGGCTTGCCATCGAAGTGCGCTTGCCTCAGGTAGGAACGATACTTCATCAACGAGTGCTTGAAAAGTGCAACCAACCCTTGCTCGTCTTGGCAATCTAGTTTGGTCCTCGCCTATTTAAAAGAATGAAATCTTGTGTCTTCTGTCAGCAGAAACATATGCAGCAATTACCATGAATAACATTAGTACATTACTTACGCGCAAGTTGTGGAGGAAGACTGAAATTGTTCTGTGTCCGCGGTATAATCTTTCCATGAAGGAAAGATGCGCACAAAGTTCCTGACAACAATATAAGCTTCGTCTTCTAAACTGGGAAGAAATGGAACAGGGGTCCTATTTGCTGCAATTGGGTCTCTCTCTGGTTTGAAAAGGGATTTGGCAACTTGATTTGGTGTACTCTTTGCTGGAATGGGGGTTTTGCGTCGTAGAGCTGGTGTTATGTCAACTGGCATCATCGTACTGTTTTCTGCAGTTGGGTTCTGCTGAGTTGGGGCATCAGAAATGACCAGTGTGGTAGCGCTAGAGTCTGCTAGAGTTGGGGTGTTTTGTAGGTCAGGTGATATTGCAACTACACCTAATGGGCTATTTGATTTATCAGGTGTCACTACCTTTTCCAAATACTTTGCTCATGCTCCTCCGCGATCAGAAATCGCCCTCTTCCTTTTGAACGTCTGATACACAAGAACATCATTTCAATGGATAAATATGGTATGATGACAGATAGAATATGTACTGAAAATGGATAGGCAAGGCGTATTCACATACACAATGTGTAAACTAAGCTAATGGCAGTGCAACAAAGTAGAAGCAAGGCAAAGCATCAGTTGCAAGATATGTGCGACCAATATAACCTTGCAAAGTTAGAGCAAGCACCTTGATGGGTGAATAAGATAGGGCATCTGCCTCTGACTCCTCCACTAGGGAGCTACATTGACTTAGGTCTCCCTCTAGCTCAGAATCACAATTAGCATCATATTCTGAGCAGGAATTTGTAGGTGGAGAGCGTTTGCATTGCATTACATCCAGACTTGATTTCAGTCCCTTAATGCCAAGTCTGACAGCCATGGCATTGTTCTGCTTTATTTTTTTCATGCGCGCAAGCTCATAATCATTATAATGTTGTTCAGAATCTGAGATTCATGAAAACATAAAAAGTAGTCAGATTATCTATGGAATGCATTGCGGATTCAACTCGAAGAGTGTCTCCCTATAAACCCCTGCATATGCAAAGTTCACCCCCAACCGTGCTGACCAAACCACACAAAAACACAAACCTCTTATGTCTCTATAACAGGCAGACACACATTTCAAAACTGAAGTAGGAACATTAGAATCATATCAAATTCGTATTTGAACAAATAAACTAAGGAATTATGAGTGGCATAATGTTTAGCTTCAAAGGTGGAGTGCTGGTAGTGCGACGCATAGCAAGTAGGCAGATTGTATTCCATGTAAAAGATTGTAGTCTATGTAAAGCTGGAAATGGCACTTTCTTTCTATATAATGCAGTGTTCGTTGCCCACACATGATGGAAGAGATCACAGAGAGAAATACTATTCACTCATGTCTACGGTTCCAGTATTTTTAAACAGGGTGGTTCACACTAAAAGAATATTGACAACAAATATGACAAGGCAAGCATAGATGTAGTGAATCAATCATTTACTTGTGAGCTTACTAGGACAAGTATGCAGAACTGTAACTGCAGTAAGAGACCGTCCAAAATCTGAATCAAGAAGTTTGTATAGCACTTATTGTTTGCACCTAATCAACGTGAATAATTGGATATCATATCCAATGAGTAAGAAAGACAAGTAAAATTGTCAACAAACCTGGCCTGCAGTAGTAATCTGGGTCAATGTCACTACGACCAACAATCCAAAATGACTAGTGTCTGTTCCTAGGGCCAGAATTTTGAAACCCTGTGAACTTTACAGGTACTAAAGATTACTGAAATACATCTGAACCATTAAGTGTAGCTAGCACTCTGCACACAACAAACCCTAATGACAGTCCTGCCTAATCAGTAATGAATCAATTAGAAAATGGGTGATGAGGAGTGGTTGCTGAGTGTAGAGGACGTATCTCAGGATAAATCGGGTTGGCTTAGTGGGTGCTACACGCTTGATCCTTGAACGGACTGGGAAGGTAGGCACGGCGGAGCGCCCGGGCAGCGGTGACGCTGTTGGGCGAGCGGCTCCTAACTTCCTGTTAGTCCAGCATCTCCTCCTAGAATCATGCCGTCCGGGGACGGCAAGTCGCCGCGAGGCAGGCGGCTGGGGGCGAGTAGAGATCGGAAGCGCGTAGCAGAACAGAGGGGAATTGGGGGCCTGGGCCGACCCCAAATCCCAGGGTGGGCCATGGCCCACTATGGGCACCCTGTAGAGATCCACACCAAAGTGTTCTTCTGCTAGCATTTTTTTAGCAAAAGAGGGTTTCCCCTTGATAATCCCCAAGTGCAAGGAATCATCGTAGCAATTTCCAAAGGTGGAAGTGAAAAGTATGGAGTGTCAAACCCACAAGGATCTAAAGGTAAGATCAATATTCTCTCAAGCCCTATCTGCCACTGATACGACTCTACGTACACCGAATGTTTGCTTCCAACTAGCAACGAGAAATAAGACTGCGTTGTGGGTATGAAGTGGATAACTTTGTATGATATCAGAGATCTAAAATATAAAAGTAGGTGCTGTTATCATAAAGTTAGAATATATTACTAAATAATATAAATAGCGAGTGTGGAATAATGGTGGATCGGTGTGCGGAATTGTCCTAGCCAATTGTTAACAAGACCGGTAATCACTATTGCAGTTTCATATGAGGGAGAGGCATAAGCTAACATACTTTCTCTACTTGGATCATATGCACTTATGATTGGAACTCTAGCAAGCATCCGCAACTACTAAAGATCATTAAGGTAAAACCCAACCATAGCATTAAAGCATCAAGTCCTCTTTATTCCCATACGCAACAATCCCTCTTACTCGGGTTTGTGTTTCAGTCACTCACCAACCCACTATAAGCGAATCATGAACGTATTGCAACACCCTACAGCGGAACCCCTCATGCTTGCGCGACACGGAGGGCACCATAAGACAGCATCAAAGTAAAACATACAACTAATACCAATCTAGATCATCAATCAACCCATAGACAAAAGATATCTACTCAAAACATCATAGGATGGCAACACATCATTGGATCATAATATGTGGCATGAGCATGGAGGTAACCTCCGATCCCTTTGCCTCGCCGTGGATCGCCGCCGGCGATCGCCGCGGCCCTCTAGCGCCAAAAGCCCCGCTTCGGTTTTCAAACCCGACGGGTGGGACCGCCCCGTCAAGTTCCTCTCTTTTTTCGAATCGTTTTCTGAAAGCGTATTCGGGCAAAATACATCTTCTCTTCTGGGCCGGCGTATTTGAGACTGAAACATTTTCTGTTTTTATAAATAAGACCCTGGGGAGTTTCTGTTTCATTACAGATGGGTCCCTGGGCAAATGCCTTTATAACTTTTTAGCAGAAACATATTTTTGAGTGATTCTTTTTCTGTTCTCTTCAAAATTTTGTCTAGTTTTTTATCAGATTTATTTGAAGATTATTTGGAATAATTTTTGTGCACCTCTCGATATTCACGATAGCGCGTATATTCTCTTTATACCGTAGATACCGAAGGAGGTGACGGGACCGCGAACTTCACCGAGTTAGACTCCGACTACTCCGAACCAGGCAAGCATGTTTGAACTTTTGATATGATGAGTGTCTTGGCATGTTTTGCATTTAGTTAGTTTCATGGCATGTTGTGGAGCATACCGATGAACTGTATATTATGCATTGTTGAGACAAGTAAGTTCGATGATCCATACCTTGTTGGATGTGAGTATGCAAGGCCATGTGTTGGCATGAAGATGGGTAAGATGGCAGTGTGGTAGCATGCTAGTCTTATGCCATGCAGGTTACTACAGTACCAACCCGTATCGGTTGGGCTCGTATCCATTTCCCCTCCCTGTACTACCACATGTTTCGCGAAAGGGATATGGTTTAGTAAGTCGCAAACCGCTTTCTTGGTACACATCAAAAAGGAGAAGCCGGGAATGGTTCCATGGCCCTGGATTAAAGCCAGTCATCCGGTCAGGGGGCATGGGTGTTTCCGGTTGGGACCGAGAGGGGGGCACCCCTTAGAGAGCGCGTATATAAATTTGATCCCATGCTATTCGAGATTGTGATCTCCCCGTCTCAAAAGTTTTTCTTGGACGATGTCGAGGGTGATTCCTGGCATCGAGAGGTTGGATGGGTGTGTACTGGTTAGCTGTGTTTCCTTCTGAAATACCGTAAACGGAACTAGTCCTTGTGACTACGGAAATCCGTTAACTGTGAGAAATTTTGTACAAACTCTGCAGAGTCATATATCCTCAAATCATCTTATCTATATCCAAGTTCCGTGCTAACTGACATGTGCCAGCTTTTGTGACAGATCATCCGGTGGGACCATGAGCACTAAGATCAGTTAAATGTTTGTTCTTGAGGATGGACTAACCCATTTAATTTCATGAGTTGAATATATTTATTATGAATATTATTTCTTTATCAGTTAAAGCCCTTTATGTGGTGTCGCTCAGACGCCCGACTGTGGCATTTCTTTTAAGGCCCTTTATGTGGTGTCGCTCAGACGCCCGACTGTGGCATTTCTTTTAACGCCCTTTATGTGGTGTCTTTTAGACGCCCGACTGTGGCATTTCTTTTAAAGCCCTTTATGTGGTGTCGCTCAGACGCCCGACTGTGGCATTTCTTTTAAAGCCCTTTATGTGGTGTCGCTCAGACGCCCGACTGTGGCATTCCTTTTAAAGCCCTTTATGTGGTGTCGCTCAGACGCCCGACTGTGGCATTTCTTTTAGAGCCCTTTATGTGGTGTCGCTTAGACGCCCGACTGTGGCATTTCTTTTAAAGCCCTTTATGTGGTGTCGCTAAGACGCCCGACTGTGGCATGAATTTTCTTTCTTTTATTAATTTACCTTCGTGGCGTCGCTCTAGACACTCGATTGTTTTCCATTACTTTACTGTTGGGATTCCAGGCGGACTACCGCCGTTTCCCGTTTTACTTACCCTGCCTAATATTACTTGAATGTGCATTGGTAATTTAATCGTGACGCACTCATGCATGCATTTGTTATATCTTACGTCCGAACTGTCTTGCGAGTACTTTCAAAGTACTCACTTACTTGTTGATTTGGCCAGATGCTGATGAAGGTGATCTCATGGATGAAGAGTTCGATAGCGAATCCGACGCCTAGAGGAGTCCCAGTCAGTCTCGTGCGACCCTGGACTTGGTCACTGTTTTATACCCGCTTCCGCAACCCAAATAAATTCATCGAGCCTCACCTCGACGCTCGATGGGATGATAGTTTGAGAGTCACATATCCACTCCCCACTGTGTTACTCCACCACTACCATATTTGCGAGTCAGTAGTATGCCACCACTCCCTTGTGTCATAATCGCCTTTATGTATAATTATTGGCACGCTTGTAATAAATTGTTGAGCATTATCAGCTCAACCCTGTATTATATTTGATGCTACTGGCTTATTGTATCAAAAGTTTGTCTACCAGTGAGGAGGTTTTTATCTCAAACTGGATTCTAAAGATTGGTTTCTCAATAAATATTTTTATTGGAAAACCGGTCGTGACAAGAAGAAACAATACCCCGATCGACTCCGGAGGAAACTACGAGCAAATAGACCCAGCGATAGAGCAGGGTGAGCCAGCGGACGGCGAACAAAGTACGGAGCCGCTGTCCGAACACGGCGACGTCGTGCGTCAAGCTAATCAACCCGTCTCCGGAGAAGAGAACAGTCCGGACGACGATGAACGCATCATCCCGGAAAGGTAGCTGGAGCAAAAAGGGCTTATCGCCACTGCAAGAAGTCTGAAGAAGCAGAAACAAAGGCTCAAGGCCGCACAAAACACACTCAACAGTAGATGGAACAATGTGCTTGATGCGGCAGAAAAGTACGGTGGAAGTCGCCACACGAAGAGCTACCCAAAGCGAAAGCTACTGCCTGAATTCGACGATGAGGCCTTCGAGCCCCCACAACCAAAATACAAAACCGCCGAACGGTCGGATCGACGACCTCGTGGCCGCGATAGAGCGGCCAACGAGGCCGCACATAAGTCAATACATGACCCACGCGAGGACTCGCATCAAAGGGTCGGCGCAACCAGATCCATCTACGAATCAAGGAAACGCGCTCCAACACTTAGCCAAAACCAAATATTACAACCGTCCGAACGCCATGGTACAGCTAAATACAGGGGTGCCGCACACCCCCTATGTTTCACCGACGAGGTACTAGACCATGAATTTCTAGAAGGATTCAAACCAGTGAACATAGAGGCGTACGATGGGACCACAGACCTGGGGTCCTGGATTGAGGACTTTATCCTCCATATTCATATGGCTCGCGGAGACGATCTCCATGCCATCAAATACTTGCCCCTCAAGCTCAAAGGACCAGCTCGCCACTGGCTAAAAAGCCTCCCAAAAACTCCATTGGAAGTTGGGAGGAGCTCGAGGATGCTTTTCGGGGCAATTTCCAAGTCCCTTATGTCCGACCTCCGGACGCAGACGATCTGAGTCATATAACTCAACAGCCCGGAGAGTCAGCCCAAAAGCTTTGGAACAGGTTTCTCACTAAAAAGAACCAAATTGTCAACTGTCCAGACGCCGAAGCCTTAGCAGCTTTCAAGCACAGCGTCCGACACAAATGGCTTGCCAGACACCTCAGCCAAGAAAAACCGAGAACAATGGCAGCCCTAACAAGCCTCATGATTCTCTTTTGCACGGGCGAGGACAACTGGTTAGCCCGAAGCAGCACCAGCGACCCAAGCACATCCGAAACTAGGGATGGCAATGGAAAACCACGACGCAGTAAAAACAAGCGTCGGAATAAAGAAGACAGCCCAGATAACACGGCGGTAAACGCCGGATTTAGGGGCTCTTGACCGGGTCAGCGGAAAAAGCCCTTTAAAGGCAATAGAGATGGACCGACCAGCCTAAACAAGATTCTAGACAAGCTATGCCAGATCCATGGCACCCCCAATAAACCTGCAAATCATACCCACAGAGAATGTTGGGTCTTCAAGCAGGCTGGCAAGCTAAACGCCGAACAAAAGGGGAGGACACACCGAGCGAGGACGAGGATGGGCCTCGCCAGCAGGACACTGGGGGACAGAAAAAATTCCCACCAGAAGTCAAAACAGTAAACGTGATCCGCGTGACAAAAAGGAGAAGCAAATATGCATTCCAAAATACACGAGCCGTAGAGCCCGTCACCCCTGAGTTCTACCCCTGGTCGGCCTGCCCGGTCACTTTTTATCGCAGGGATCACCTAATAAGCATCCGGCACAAAGGATCAGCTGCCTTGGTGCTGGACCCACTAATAAACGGATACCATCTCACACGAGTCCTTATGGACGGCAGCAGTAGTCTAAATCTGATATATCAGAACACCATCCGCAAAATGGGGATAAACCCAACAAAAATCAGCTGTAGTAATACTACCTTCAAGGGAGTAATACCAGGCACAGAGGCCCGCTGCACGGGCTCTCTAGTACTAGAGGTTGTGTTCGGCTCGCCCGACAACTTCCGAAGGGAAAGGTTAACCTTCGACATTGCTCCATTCCGAAGTGGCTATCAAGCACTACTCGAACGAGAGGTTTTCGCTCGTTTTAATGCAATACCGCATTACACTTTTCTCAAGCTTAAAATGCCCGGTCCACGTGGCATCATCACAGTACATGGAAACGTTGAGCGCTCCTTACGAGCAGAAGAACGTACGGCTGCTTTAACAGCCGAACACTAGATGGCCTCACCACCAGAACAGATGACCGGTCGTTAAGACCACGGACACGGTTAGACGAGTTCGGCTAATCATTGGATAGAGATTGGTTTGATGGTTATACCCTTATAAACGACACCAGGGGCTTATTAGCGATAATTCGGCTCAAACTTACCCATCTTGACTTTTAAATGGTTTATTTATACTAGCCAATTTTTTGCACGACAACTTTCAACTAAGTTTCTCTCTTTTACATATGACAATCGTGCTACACCCATCCAGGATATGGCACAACGGAGACACAGGCGCAAACGTGCAGCGGGGACCCGTCCAAAGGTTTCTCTTTAGATTAAGACCCTGCGTCAACCTTTTTTACTGTCTTTTGTTGTTCACATCCTCCGGATTCTCCATACAACCAAGAAGGATGCTGACGTTCTTGGCATGTGGCCACGTCAGAATATTGCTCGTACCCGGACACTAGGGGCTCATTATCCAAGGGCATCATTTAGCCTGGTATATATTTCAAAGACCGAATACCTTCGGGAGTGTTCGGCGTCGCGAGTTAGGCCTTATATGCATCAGCTCTGAATCATGTCTTTGGTCAAATGTTGGGTTTGCCCGGCTCCTATGTTTTGCTACCGTACGTTCCGCTCTATGGGCTAAGGCGGCACCAAGAGAACTACTGCGATTGTGCCCTGGTTCGGCCGGACGAGCACCTCAGTAGAGAAAGCCGAAAACTGACTGTCATGATAAAGCGCGAGACTGGTCAACCACTCGATGACCTAGCGGAATCTTTGGGATTCCTCCGCATTAATGAAGGGCCGTTTCCCAGCTAGGCATGTACGCGCCCCGTATTCGGATGAGCGCGGAGCCACCAGGGGCTATATAGTAGCCCCACTGTCAAACTCCTATGGCTAAGTGAAAGTGTTAAAGCAATATAGTCTGATTGCCTAGTTCGCTGCGCTATCACCTCCTTAATGGACCAAGACATTGGATCAAGTGTGAACACGCGTCTTTTGCGAACACCCCCGCATTATATGTGTCGGGGCTGAAGCCGACGAGTGCAAACTTTCAGGTTATATACATATATACATAAACGGCCGCATAGGAGGCATCATAATACTTTCAGGCAAAAGTATAAAAATAGCCCTTACAATTCAATAAAACATTGTTTTTCAATGGGAATACATGTCACTAGAACATAATATTCTTCGAGCACTGAGCTTCTATTGAACGAGCGCCTTCAAGGACCTCGTCAAAGTAGTGCTCAGCAGCTACTCGGCTAACTGCCGAACTCGGGGTTGCAATTGCGGTGGCTTCCATCTCCGCCCAGTATGTCTTGACACGGGCAAGCGCCATCCGTGCACACTCGATGCACGCCGACCTCTTCATAGCGTCGATGCGCGGCACAGCACCAAGGAACTGCTGCACCAAACTAAAGTAATTGTTCGGCCTTGGCCCTTCCGGCCACAGATGATCCACAACAGACCTCATGGCGAGCCCGGACAACCTATGGAGCTCGACCCACTCGGCCATCCGCTCATTCAAAGGAAGCGGATGCGCTGGAATGTTAAATTGTGACCAGAACAGCTTCTCCACTTCGCGATCTTTTTGATCTTTGAAGTATTCGGCCGCATCAGCGGCACTTGCTGCCAAATCCAGATAAGTGTCTGCAGAACTCTACAGCCGATGCAGAGGAGCGTACTTAGGATCTACGAACTTCATCCGTGGCATAAAGGGCTTCCCAGCTGCGATATCCCTGGCGTGACGCAGCTCCTCCTTCATCGCTCTAATTGTAGAGCGGGCGTCCTTGGCCGCCACCGTGGCCTTTTCCAGGTCCGTCATCTTCGCTCGATCTTCCTTTTTGAGAAGCTCGTAACGACCGGCGGCATCCTTCAACTCCACAGCCATCTTGGCTATTTCCTCCTTGCTTTGGCAATGAGCAGCCTTTTCGTCTCTCAGCTCCTCGACCGCTTTCAGGGCGGCCGCATCACTTTTCCTAGCTTGTTCTTTGGCCCGGGCAAGTTCTGCTCGAAGGGTCTCCATGGTCGCAGCTCCATCTGCAAGCGCAACATATTAAAGACACTGGAATCATGCTACTATTACTATTTACCAATCACTGGAGAAATCACATACCCTGTGCCTCGTCAAGCCGCTTGTTGACAAGCACGATGTCGGCATCTGCCGCATCAAGTTGCCGCTTGAGCTCGGCGACCTCCCCAGTCCGGCTAGCCATCGGACCTTCCGCCACCTGCATATGAGGGCGGCTGGATTATTACCTGGGACTATGATCCTCTGTTTGCCGCCGTTTTCGACAACAACCAGAGTCTCAGGGGCTACTATCTGCATAGGACACACCTTAACATGTACGATACTGTCAAAAATACACACTATTTCACGTACCTCAAAACCTTTCAGCAGACTCATAAAGGCTTCATGCAACCCGCTTTCGGTGGATAAAATCCTCTCAACCACCGTACCCATTAGCGTACGATGCGCTTATGAGATAGCCGCTTGCTCTAGCAAATCCTTCAATGCGTCCGACCGCATAACAGCCGGTGCCGGAATCTTTCGGTTGCTCTCTTCAAGAGCCGGATACTAAGGACTTCGGGTGGCCAAAGGATTATCCTCTGGCCTTGCCAGATCAGGAGAAGCCCTCCGCGACGACACCTCGGGGTCGCCCGCCTCGTAAGGCGGGAGGGCATGGGGAGGCATTTCGCTCTCCATCATCTCCGGAAGAAGATCCCCCGAAGACGAACTCTGCTGAGAAGGGCTATGATCCGGACTACAAGATAAATATTTCGGTTATTTTTCTCAGAAGCTAAGCAGGACGTTTTTATTATAAGAGTCCCCTTTCTGCTTACAGCTCGTTGAAGGCTGACCCCCTTGTGGGCATTGTGCGGCCGGCGTATTCCCCGGGCCAGGACCCTCTGGCGAAGATCTCTTCCCCCGTTTGGAGACCATTGTCTCCGGGTCTTCAAAGGCGGTCCTCTTCCTTCCTTGGGAAGGGGGGATTTCAGTTTCTTCCCTCCGGTTATCCTCCTTCGGAGAGGCGCTAGCCTCTTTCTTCCCCCCTTTGTCTTCCCCTGAGGGCGCTCGATAAGGCGCGAGCTCCAGCATCCTTGTTAGTACAGGAATCGGTGAGACCTCGGGGAGGGGGGCCGGACATCTGATCATCTTCGCCTTTGTTACCCAATCCTGGTCAAAGAGCGACCTTTCAGAATGATATTGTGATAAATAAAGATACATCATGTTCGGTTACAGGACTACTTACTTGGGTATCTGGACGATTGCAGTTCAAACCCGCATCCTCGGTGGTGTCCGGACACATTATTTGTGGTCCGAAGAACAATTTGTACATCTCCTCAAGCGTCATGTCGAGGAAATGATGGATAGCTCGTGGTCCCTCTGGGTTGAACTCCCACATGAGGAGGGGACAACGTTCGCAGGGCAAGACTCGACGAATTAACATGACTTGCATTACCGTGGCTAGACTGATGTCTCTCTCTAGGAGATCTTGGATGCGGCTATGCAGTATTGGCACATCCTTTACTAGCCCCCAGTCCAGCCCCTTGTTGACCCATGACGCTAATTGTGGCGGGGGGGCCGAGCGAAAAGCATGAGGAGCCACCCAATTGGTAACCCTGGGAGCTGTGATATAAAACCATTCTCATTGCCATAAGCTGGACACCTCCTGGAAAGAACCCTCGGGCCATGGGGCATCGGCACTTTTGCTTATTATGGCACCTCCGCACTCTACGTGCCGCCCCTCGGTCATCTTCGGCTCCACCTTGAAGGTCTTGAGCCACAAGACGAAGTGAGGGGTAATACGGAGGAAAGCTTCACACACGACGATGAACGACGAGATGTGGAGGACGGAATCCGGAGCCAGATCATGGAAATCCAGCCCATAGTAAAACATGAGCCCCCTCACGAAGGGATCTAGAACAAGGCCTAGCCCTCAGAGGAAGTGAGATACGAACACAACGCTCTCGCCAGGTTTGGGAGTGGGAATGACCTGCCCTTGGGCAGGTAGCCGGTGCGGGATCTCGCCGGTTAGAAACCTGGCTTCTCTTAACTTTTTGACATCTTCCTCCGTGACGGAGGAAGGCATCCACCGACCTTGAAGGTTGGATCCGGACATGGTTGAAGGTTCGAAGCGCCTGACCGGAGCTTCGGGTGTTGGAACTCGAGGCGGGGGAAGGATTCGATTGAGTTTGAGGAGTAAAAAAGGATAGGCCTTGGTCTCTTTATAAAGAGGGTGAATACCAAGCATCCTCCTCGTGACCGTTTGGGACTTGCCTACAATAGAGGAGTCATACCAACGGGCACGATTGGGTTACCCACATCTGTATTGATGAGAATCCTGTAATACGGGGACACGATCTCTGCTTCAACAAGACGTGCCAAGGAAACCTCCTCGCGATACGCGCCAAGGCTGGTTGAGAAAACGGTTCGAATAATGATCGGGCCGTAGTATGACGTCATAATATCAAGTGTGTCAGCAGATTAGATTGGTGGAAATATTATTCTCTCTACGGTGGTATGTGGAACTTGTTTTGCAGAGCCGGACACTATCCTTGTGTTCAAGATCTTCTATGGAGTATTCGGAGGAGGAACCCGCCTTGCAATGCCGAAGACGAACTGCGCGCCAGACTCATCGTCATTGAAGCCTGGTTCAGGGGCTACTGAGGGAGTCCTAGATTAGGGGGTATCCGGACAGCCGGACTATATCCCTTGGCCGGATTGTTGGACTATGAAGATACAAGATTGAAGACTTCGTCTCGTGTCCGGATGGGACTCTCCTTGGCGTGGAAGGCAAGCTTGGTGATACGGATATGAAGATTTCCTCCCATTGTAACCGACTCTGTGTAACCCTAGCTCCCTCCAGTGTCTATATAAACCGGAGGGTTTAGTCCGTAGGACAACAACAATCATACCATAGGCTAGCTTCTAGGGTTTAGCCTTTACGATCTCGTGGTAGATCAACTCTTGTACTACTCATATCATCAAAATCAATCAAGCAGGAAGTAGGGTATTACCTCCATCGCGAGGGCCCGAACCTGGGTAAACATCATGTCCCCTGCCTCCTGTTACCATCCGCCTTAGACGCACAGTTCGGGATCCCCTACCCGAGATCCGTCGGTTTTGACACCGACACTGGGATCTAGGTTAATAGGTTAGTCCCAAAAATCATATAAAATAGCATATGAATGCATATAAAACATCTAAGATGGATAATATAATAGCATGAATACTTCATAAATTATAGATACGTTGGAGACGTATCAGCATCCCCAAGCTTAATTCCTGCTCGTCCTCGAGTAGGTAAATGATAAAAGAAATAATCTATGAAGTGTGAATGCTAGCAGGTGCACAAGTTTGATCAATGATAATTTCAAACACCTTTTCTAGCATCATTATATGTCATAATAGTAGCCCATCGCATAAAAATTTTCATGATCAAGTAACAAGCCATTCACATGTTAAAGTATATATCATAAACTTTCTTGAAAACTAACAAACAACATCCTTAGTCATCAAACAATTGCAATTCATCTTATTTTCAGGAAGAGTCTATGTCAGAGCTTTGATTTAGCAAACTCCACATACTCAACTATCATTTAGTCTTTCACAATTGCTAACACTCACGCGATATTTATGGGATCAAAGTTTTAATCAGACACAGAGAAAGATAGGGGCTTATAGATTCGCCTCCCAACCTTTTACCTCAAGGGTAATGTCAACAATAATAGTTCATGATGCCTTACATCCAATTGGATATATATATCAGAATCTTTTCAACACAATGTGCTTGCGAAAGGATAAAATGTAAAAAGGAAAGGTGAAAATCACCATGACTCTTGCATAAGGGTAAGAGATAAAAGGAAAATATAGGCCCTTCACAGAGGGAAGCAGAGGTTTCCATGCGCTTTCAGGGTTGGATGCACAAAATCTTAATGCGAAAGAACATCACTTTATATTGCCACTTGTGATATGGACCTTTATTATGCAGTCCATCGCTTTTATTTCTTCCACATCACAAGATCGTATAAAGCTTATTTCCTGCACACTAATCAATCACACATATTTAGAGAGCAATTTTTATTGCTTGCACCGATGACAACTTACTTGAAGGATCTTACTCAATCCATAGGTAGGTATGGTGGACTCTTATGGCAAAACCGGGTTTAAGGGTATTTGGAAGCACAAGTAGTATCTCTACTTAGTGCAAAGAATTTGGCTAGCATGAGAGGGAAAGGCAAGCTCAACGTGTTGCGCGATCCATGACAATAAACTTTATTTCAGATATAAGAAAACATAACCCATTACATTGTCTTCCTTGTCCAACATCAACCTTTTAGCATGGCATATTTTAATGAGTTCTCACAATTACAAAAGATGTCCAAGATAGTATATTTATATGTGAAACCTCTCTTCCTTCAATATTCTTTCATGCATTGTTGTAGTGACCAATTCTACGTTTGCTAACTTTCAATAAGTTTACTACCTATACTTATTATGTGTGAAGTCATTACTCCCCATGTTATAAGCATATGGAACATATATAAATTCAGGTTTATTACATTCAATTTATTCAACCCTTTACTCATAGGATATACGTGAAGCTCATGAGTAAATGAAAAACTACTCCAAAAGATATGAGTGAAGAACACTGAGTAGTCAAATAATTAACTAGCCATGGGAGGATTCTTTTTTCATTCAATATTTCAGATCCAATTATTTATTCAAACAGCAAGTGAAATTGAAAATACGCTCCAAGCAAAACACATATCATGTGACGAATAAAAATATAGCTCCGAGTAAGGTATACCGATAGTTTTCAAGACGAAAGAGGGGATGCCTTCCGAGGCATCCCCAAGCTTAGGTACTTGAGTCTTCCTTGAATATTACCTTGGGGTGCCTTGGGCATCCCCAAGCTTAGGGTCTTTCCACTCCTTATTCTCCTCATATCGATATCTCACCCAAAGCTTGAAAACTTCAATCACACAAAACTTAACCAAACTTTGTGAGATAGGTTGGTATGATAAGGAGTAAACCATTCACTTTGGTACTGTTAAGGACAAGTTTCATAATTGTTCTCACACAATGCATACTGTACCATAACATTTCTACAATTTATATTGATAAATATAAGTCACAGAAACTAGAAAACAAACAAACTATGCAATGAAAACAAAATCTGTCAGAAACAGAACAGTCTGTAATGATCTGAACATAAACCATACTTATGCTACTCCAAAAATTATGAAATAAATTGTTGGACGCGAGGAATTTTTCTATTAATCTTCTGCAAAAAGAATCAACTAAAAATCACTCTTTTGTAAAACATGACAGCTAATCTCGTAAGCGCAAAGTTTCTGTTTTTTACAGCAAGATCACATTGACTTTCTCCCCAGTCTTCCCAAACGTCTTACTTGGCACTTTATTGAAACAAAATCTATAAAACATGATTAATGCAGTAGCTTAATCATTTAAACACACAAAAACAATAAGGGTAAATATTGGGTTGTCTCCCAACAAGCACTTTTCTTTAATGCCTTTTAGCTAGGCATGATAATTTCACTGATGCTCTCATAAAAGATAGGAATTGAAGCACAAGGAGAGCATCTTGAAGAATATGACTAGCCCATTTAAACATAACCCACTTCCTATGCCTAGGGATTTTGTGAGCATACCATTTATAAGAACAACAATCAATTAGCATAGGAAGGCAAAACAAGTATAACTTCAAAACTTTAAGCACTTAGAGAGGAAACTTGATATTATTGCAACTCCTACAAGCTTGTATTCCTCCCTCATAATAATTTTCAGTAACATCCTCGATAGCAAGTTTGTTCTCATACTCAATTGGAACCTCTTCCGAAATAGTGGAATCATTACTAGCTAAAGTTGACACTCTTCCAAATCCACTTTCATAAATATCACGCTAAGATTCAACACCCTCCAAAATAGTGGGATCACTAATTCCTAAAGTTGACACTCTTCCAAACCCACTTTAAATGATAGTATTATTCATACTCCAAAATATATAAGTGAAGTTCATGGAGCATTCTACAATTAACATAGACTAACGAATATCCAAGCTCAAAATATATAAGTGAAGCACACGAAGCATTCTATAAAACCATACTCAAAAGTTTTAAGTGAAGCACAAAGAGCAATTCTATAAGATCATACTTAAAAGATATAAGTGAAGCACATGAAGTATTATATAAATTTATTAAGGGACATCTCATGCTAGCATGGTTCTTAAAGAAAAAAGAAAAACACAAAGGACACAAATCATGTGAACAAAACAAAAACCAAGGTATACCGATAATTGTTGAAGAAGAAAGATGGGATGCCAACCGGGGCATCCACAAGCTTAGATGCTTGAGTATCCTTTGAAATACTTACTTGGGGTGCCTTGGGCATCCCCAAGATTGAACTCTTGCCTCTCTTTATTCTTCTCATATTGATAGCTCCTCGACCTTCGGACACTTCATCCACACAAAACTTTAACAAAAACTTGTGAAATCCGTTAGTGTAATAAAGCAAACCAGTACCTTTAGGTACTGTAATGAACTCATTCTTTATTTATGTTGGTGTTAAACCTATTGTATTCCAACTTCTCTATGGTTCATACCCCCCGATACTAGCCACAGATTCATCGAAATAAGCAGACAACACACGCAAAACAGAATCTGTTAAAAACAGAACAGTCTGTAGTAATCTGGAAGTTTGGTAAACTTATGTAACTCCTAAAATTATGAACTAAATTTGAACAATTTGTACTGAAGTAATGTGCAAAAAGTTTCAGACCCATTTGACCTTCCAGTGAAAAATGTAAATTCATGCACTACAGCCAAAGTTTCTGTTTTTGTTCTGCACATAGTAAACAAGCAATCTAATCATCCTAAAACCAAAGATTGGCACATTATTTTTATAATACAATGGATATATACAAGGGGATAATTATTTACATAGAAACTTCCATGAAAAATTCTACATTGTTTCCGTGAGCATGAACACAAGTACTCAAGGTCGACCCTCACTTCTTCAATGCATAACTTTCCAATCGCTTCTCCTTTTGAAAAACATTTTAGGCATGAATGGCAAGTAATTTTTTTGTATTTTCATTCTTTAAATTTTTTTTGTATGTTTCACCCACAACTAAAGAGAAAAAAAATAAAAAACAAAATCTACTCAGTGAAGAAAGCAAACAAGCACACACGAGAATATCAACCCCACGCTATTGCTCCCCGGCAACGGCGCCAAAAAGAGCTTGATAATCCCCAAGTGCAAGGAATCATCGTAGCAATTTCCAAAGGTGGAAGTGATAACTATGGAGTGTCGAACCCACAAGGAGCTAAAGGTAAGATCAATATTCTCTCAAGCCCTATCTGCCACTGATACGACTCTACGTACACCGAACGTTTGCTTCCAACTAGCAACGAGAAATAATACTACTTGTGCGTATGAAGTGGATAACTTTGTATGATATCGGAGATCTAAAATATAAAAGTAGGTGTTGTTATCATAAAGTTAGAATATATTACTAAATAATATAAATAGCGAGTGTGGAATAATGGTGGATCGGTGTGCGGAATTGTCCTAGCCAATTGTTAACAAGACCGGTAATCACTATTGCAGTTTCATATGAGGGAGAGGCATAAGCTAACATACTTTATCTACTTGGATCATATGCACTTATGATTGGAACTCTAGCAAGCATCCGCAACTACTAAAGATCATTAAGGTAAAACCCAACCATAGCATTAAAGCATCAAGTCCTCTTTATTCCCATACGCAACAATCCCTCTTACTCGGGTTTGTGTTTCAGTCACTCACCAACCCATTATATGCGAATCATGAACGTATTGCAACACCCTACAGCGGAACCCCTCATGCTTGCGTGACACGGAGGGCACCATAGGACAGCACCAAAGTAAAACATACAACTCATACCAATCTAGATCATCAATCAACCCATAGACAAAAGATATCTACTCAAAACATCATAGGATGGCAACACATCATTGGATCATAATATGTGGCATAAAGCACCATGTTCAAGTAGGGATTACGGCGGGGTGCGAGAGAGTGGACCGCGTAAAATAGATGAGGATGGTGATGATGATGGTGATGTTGATGAAGACGATCACCGCGGCGATGATTCCCCTCCCGATGGCACTCCGGCACCACCGAGAGAGAGGAGAGGTTCTCCCCCTTGTGCTTCCTCCTCCATGGCCTCCCGCCTAGACGGGGAGAGGTTCTCCCTCTGGTCCTTGGCCTTCATGGCGATGATGGCCCCCTCCGGCATCCTCCTCCATGGCCTTCGGTGATGATGGCCCCCTCCGGCAGGGTGCCAGAGAGGGCCTAGATTTATTTCTCATGGCTACAGAGGCTTGCGGCGGCGGAACTTCTGATCTAGGTTAGTTTCCGAGGTTTCTGTATTTATAGGAATTTTTGGCATCGGTCTCACATCAAGGGGGTGCCCGAGGTGTCAACGAGGCAGGCCCACGCGCCTGGGGGGGTGGGCGCGCCCACCACCCTTGTGAGCACCTCGGGACTCTCCTGGCCCAACTCTTCTACTCCGAGGTCTTCTTTTGGTCCATAAAAGATCATCAAAAATTGGCTCGTCAATTGGACTCGTTTGGTATTCCTTTTCTACAAAACTCAAAAACAAAGAGAAAACAGAAACTGCCACTGGGCTCTAGGTTAATAGGTTAGTCCCAAAAATCATATAAAATAGCATATGAATGCATATAAAACATCTAAGATGGATAATATAATAGCATGAATACTTTATAAATTATCTATACGTTGGAGACGTATCACCCCTCCGATTTCTATTAAAGGAACCACCATAGAACCAACATGATCAATTAAACCCTAAGCATGATCAATTAAACCCTATTATGATTGTGCCATGGCAGATTTAAAGCTGCAAACCGGAGAAATGCTATTTAGCATGCATTGTTTGCTTCAAACTAAGACCTAAACTCTAAGAGCTGAAAAGAAAGTACAGTAACCAAGTTGCGATTTTCTGGTTGAGATCAAAATGTTGAGGAGATATGAAGTACCCCCTCTCTTGTGGCGCCGTGTAGGCAGGGTGCGATGGCAGTCGGTGGCGTTGAAGCAGATCTGCGAGCGTAAACGGGTGCATCGGGGGATAAGTCCCGTTGCGGTGGAAGAGAAGGTCGTGTGAGCGGCCCCGGCAAAGAGGACGACGGCGCCGATGAAGCGAGAGGACGCGATGAAAGGCTCTTGGTCTGTCGCCATGGATGAGAAACGTCCATCTCTAGCAGTGGACGACGCGGTCTTGGTAGGCGCTCCGGCATGGTGGAGGACGGTGGCAATGGATGGGGTGGAGGACGGCGGCGATGGATGCGGTGGCGGGCGAAGGAGGCTGGTGTGGGGATGGTGTTCTAGCGCAGATGGTGTATGAATGGGAAAATGGAGGGAGAGGTACGTGGAACCATGTTTTTGGGACGCGCCTGTCTGAAATATCGGAAAGTTACGAACTTAGCCCCCGTTTAAAATTTGGACGTCCCATCGGTTGGGGATAGGACGGTAATCTCACATCTCGCCAATATTTGCCCAGAGCGATTTCTGGCGAGGAGAGGGTGTTTTGGCGCCCATGGTTGGCGCCCACGGTGTATGAACGGGGCTGACAGGTAGGGCGGTAGTGTCATGTCTGAGTGAAGTTACAAACCTGCCCCTATTGAAAATATTTGCCTACATCGATTTCGGCCGAGGCGAGTTTGTTTTGCCGCCCACCGTGTATGAATGGGGAAATGGAGGGAGAAACAGAGGTCTTTCGGACGAGCTTGAATCAAATGTGTTTTGCCACCCATGTTTGGCGTCCACCGTGTCGGAATGGGCTCAGAGGCGGTCGTGTCACGTCTAATTGAAGTTACTAACCTATCCCTATTGAGAGCAGTGGAAATCGGGCCGATGGATTGTCCGTGTAAGGGGTAGACAGTAATTTCCATCTTCCGAACACTTGGCTTCAGGCAGCCGACATGGGAGTGGACATTTTGCCGCTTCTTTCAAATTTTGGGACAATAATCATCCACGTTTACCCTCGCAACTAAATTCGAATCCATTTTGCATTCCTACAAATCTTTATAAATCATTCTATGTGTTTTTATATATCTTCAAAAGCACGACAAAGATGTATTCCACTGTCATATATGAATATGATTTACAAATGCCGATACTCGAATTCAGAAGCTAGAATCTAGTTTAAGGTGAATTCAAATATTTGGAACACTTTATGTCCAACTCAAATGTCACATGCAGCATAATGTGTACTCCCATTTAGATATGTACACAAGTGATGTATCAAGATTCAAATACGATTCAATCAACCAAGAATGTAGAAAACTAACAGACATATAAAAACTTATAGATATGGATCAATAATATCAACTAACATACATAAGACAGGCCATTGTATTTTTTTTGCTACAAGAGCATCCTTTTTCTAGCGAAGCTAGTACAACATCTTGGCCCTTTCCGATGCGTGCTACTTATGGTCCATCTATACTACTATTATTGTTGAATGCACATTCATACCGATTGGCATATTTGTAGGTCTGGCACAACAATCAAAATGAAATTTCTTTGAGTCTTTTCAATTAATACAGACTTGTGCTCAAATAAAATTACAAACCAAAAAACAAAAACAAAATTATTACATGATCTCTAAAACAAATGGTTTGATCGATTACATGAACAAACAACACAAAGGTTATTCAACGATGGAAAGAACATTTCACCTATGATTTACCAAGTGGGAATTTAATTTCCTTTTTTCCTTCAGGACCTTAACAATGTGGTCAGTCTCAGCTTTCTTTGTTCTGAAATCCACCAAATATTTAATGGTTGTCTTGAGTACTTCTTGTGATTGTGTTGTTTGTTTCCTCAACATGTCAACTTCATCTCTAAGTGCAGAAGCAGAATCTCTTTCTAGCACTAGTTTAGCCTCTAGAGCATCATCATTTGGCAATTCATGATGCACGATTGGGCCGGTGCCATTGCTGTGGGATGATACAACGTCCATTGGGGACCTCGCTCTTTGATCTTGGGCTAACCTGTTTTTCCATTAAAGTTCCGATTGGATTCCAAAAAGTTGAAATTAGCAAAACATCTCAACTGGGAGTTATAATAGCAAACCAGTTAAACAAACAAGGATTTAAAGAGTTTCAATTGGATGCTGAAAAGTAGTTATTAACATCATTGTAACTAGTTGTTGCAGCAGCAAAGCAGTTAAACAAACAAGTTTTCCAAAAGGTACTTGTTGTGGCATTGGAGTTTCTCTTGCATCCTAAAAAGTTGAGTAGCCAATAACATGATTAGAGCAACCGGTTGCAGTAGCAAAGCAGTTAAACAAACAAGTTTTGCAAAAGGAACCTATTGTGGCATTAGAGTTTCTCTTGGATCCTGAAAAGTTGAGTAGTTAGTAACTTGATTAGAGCAACAAGTTACAGCAGCAAACCTGTTACACAAATATATTTTTGAAAATGTACCTGCTGTGCAATTGGACATCCAATTGGATCCTGAAAACTTGAAATTGGTAAGATGATTACAACAACAAGTTACAGCAGCAAACCAGGTAAACAAGGAAGTTTCTGAAAACATACGTGTTGTGCCAACGGAGTTTCAGTTGGATCCTGCAAACTTGAATGTTTTGCAAGAGCCATAAGAAACTAACATCAAACTAGTAAAACTAACCAGTTTTGGCAACGTATTTAATTACACATGAACTAGTAAAACTAACAAGTTCTTGGCAATGTATTAAAGTAACAAGTCGGTACCATTTACCAGCAACACAAACATCTGTAAATTTCTTTGACGTAAGCAAAATGATTCCAACACATATATAAGTTAAAAAGACGGTTTCCCTCATATAAACCTGACAGTTGTCTATCTATGAACATGCACACATTACTAGTGCAACAGGTGATAACAGCAAACCATTAAAACAAACAGGGTATCAGAACATAAATTGCACGTGAATTTTGTTGCACCCTAGAAGTACATATGACCAGCTATCTACGTGCTTAAGTAGCTATTTAAGTTCAGGCAAATAGGTCATTCCTAACAGTAAGTATCAAACACATAGATAGGCGCAGTCTATAATAGGATTAACAGGCTATGGCATTATGTAACCAGTAGCAAACTAAATTAAGCCAAGCAACATAATTGAACAAATTTGCAATAAATGGCTAACTAAAATTTCGAGAAGCAGGCACACTACAACTTATTTTTCGCTTACAAGCTTCTACGAAGGAGTCCATGGCATCAATTGCTTGGATACACAGTCCCAATACTTCTTTTTTCCCACACCGCATTGGTAAGTTGAATGGTTAATCTGGTAAGATGGCGTCCTTGATATGTTATATGAGGACGTGTAGTAGAACTAGTTGTAGCCACACACATCACACTGGCTTTTATTGTATATTTCACGTGATTACATTTGACATATCGAGATCTAAGCAATCTACAGTAGGATAAAAAGATTGGCATCCTTCACATTATTGGTGAACTCCGTTCATAGAAACAAGCAATTCAACCATTATGTGGGTAAATCAAAAGCGCCACTGGAATATTTTTCACTACCCCAATCATACACGCAAAAAGGGGGCGACGCCACCATAGGGGCTAGTATGGGCGGCCGCCTCGGGTGGCTGGAAAGTGTGCACCTAGTTTGAGTCGTCCAGGTTGGCCCAGCCTAGTTTTGTTCATCCCAATGCACAAGCAGGCAATATAAAAATGAAGAAAAACGTTTCAATTTGGATGGGCCAATAACGTAAGTGCAAGGCAGGCCCTATAACAGGCTCACGGCCTAAACGAGCGCCTCCCATATCAATCGACAAGAGGAAAAATCCCAATCTGTTCGCTCCAGCCTCCAGTCTGGTTCGCTCCTAACCTAGTCGTCGCTGGACAGACCGACACAGCACTTCCTCGCGCCCTCGTTGGAGGGCAGTCGCCGGGCTTCAAGCGAATGGAAGGACAAGAAGATGAAGATCCAAACCTGGGTGTAGCCTGCGTGGGAGGCAGCGGCGGCAGCACGAGCATGGCATCGAGCTTGTGCAAACGGACAGTCGCGGCTTGCAAGAGCAGCATGCGCAACGAGCAGGTACTTCACATCCCTGATTATATCTAATTCAACTATTCAATTTCTGGCCAATAGTTAAACTTGGCGGTGTTGTAAAACTGCTTGTATGTAGGGAATCTATGAGAAAATGAAACCAATTTCTGCTTATTTTATAACTTCCCCAATCAATACTGAACTGACTGAATCTGATGTATCTACTCAAGTTTCCAGTGCAAACATACAAGCTCATGTTGTTCTTGAGCCTGAAGTGTCTAGTGAACAGACTGGTAATGAAGGATTTGATGCAAACATTTTACATGCTCCTGGTGATAACATATAGTGTCTAATGAGGGATCTAATGCAAGAATTTTGCAAGCTCCCGTTGAAGGACTTAGTGTCTAAAGATGATCTGGTACGTTGAGAGAGACATAGAGATTTGCAGGCATTGATGAGAAGCAAATTATAGTACATTTTCATGGCTTGAGGAAACGTCGAGGCCATCTACCGAAAAGTCCTGTATCATGACAACGTAGCATAAATACTTTTCTAATCTATTGTTTGAAACTATTGACATACTTGTGCAGGATAGATATATTGGTATGCAGTTTGCGCACTGGTTATAGGTGCAATTAAACTTCGATATTTTCAGCCAGAGAATGAATAATTCAAGCAGGTACAGACCATGTTAGTAGTCCTTGTACACCATGTTGCATTTTGTGTTTTTTGGTGCTTACATCATTTAGTGTTTTATAATCTGAACTACTTTGGGTCATTAGCTGGTTTTCAAAGTGCATGTAGCTTCACATTTCTCAAGTTATGTTGATTTTCAGAGTGCAAATGCCTTCGTATTTTTTAAGTTAAATGTTCACCCCTGGTAACTTGAATTCGTGGATCCGCCACTACACACAAATCATACACGCAGGCCAGTACAAATTAAATGAAATGCAGGGACTTACGCTAGCTCGTAGTACAGGCTCACTGGAGCTCTGCTTGCGCTTGGGATGTTCCATGTACAAGTCCATGTTACCACTTGCTTGGATGTGCAGGCCTAGTGCTCCCTGCATCCCCCTCTGCATTTTTACACGGTGAATGGTTGATCAAATAAGAGGAATCGACCTTGCTGTTGTACCGGAGGACGGATACTTACAAGGTTATACGGGTGTGCAGGATGTGTACCAGATCCCGTAGCGCCGTCATGCTTCGCTAAAAAATGGTTTTGCTTGTTTCAGATGATATCTCCAGAAGAAATAAGAGAGTTAAAGTCAGAGTTGCATAAGCGTGTAAGCTAAGAGAGCAGTGAAAGGATATCCAAACATCGTCGGAATAGTGCACAAGGGAGTGATGTGTGGATACCTAGTTCGGGCCGGCGTTTGGGCATGCTCGCCTAGCTAGAGTGCGGGTCACTTCAGAGCCGTTGAGGGTGATGCGCTGGCGTTTGCTGGTCGCGCACGGATGCAGATCTTGAGTGGCCGTGGAGCGCTACGATGCGGTGGACGAGACCGTTGGTGAAGCACCAACGGCCTTGGGGGCGGAGGTGCGACGATGTGCTCGGTGAAGTAGCCCCGGTGAGGTGGGAGACGGCGTTGGTGAAGCGCTCCTGATGCGGTGGAAGTCGGTGTCTGTGAGGCACGTCGGTTGCGGCGGCTGATGTTGTCGGTCGACCACCCGGTGCGGTGGACGAGGGCGTAGATGAGGTAGCTCCGGTGCGGTGGTGAAGCGTGATCGTCGTCTTCATCGTCGTCGTCCGGCACAGACGTGGAGAAAGAGACGAGACGAGGGGCGATTCGAACTTTGCTTGGGTTCGCGGCGAATTAGGGATTTGAGCAATCTGGGCTCGGAAGGGGACGGTGCAGAAGGGAGATTTTGCTTGGGGCCGCCAGATATTTTAATCTGAAATGTGGAAGGTGAATTTATTTTGGGGAGGGAGGGAGAGGGGTAGGAGGCTGGGTGCTAAGCGTCCGTATGACACACGTGACCACCACAAGACGACCCTGGTCTGCCTGGTGCGCCTACATTTGAGAATGCAAACGAATCTTCTTTCATTTCCAAACGAATCTGTATGTATGACCATGCCCGTGTTTTCCTTGCACATAATTAGTCATTTGAAATGAGATACTATAAATTAATTAATGAGGAGTTATTTGAAAAAAAAATCGAAACGGTATCCACGATATCCACGCTAACATGGATTAGAGTGTGTGTCACATAATTAGTTATTTGAATTAGAGTGTGTGTCACATAGCGATCTCCAATTCTAACGTGGATTTCGCATTTCACGGTATCCACGCTACTTTTTTAACACAAATTCATATGTATATGTTGAACACCATGGTAGTGAGAAAACTTTGGATGGATTCAAACATATGACCTAATATCTACTCTTACTAGTAAGGTACACGTGCATTGCATGCATGAGATTTGGTAACCAAATTATGAATAAATACCACAATATAGCATGTAAGCTTTGAGTTATATATGCATGATGTAGATGTTCGTTTAATTCTTATAGTTCATCTCTTCCAAAATCAATTAGTTTTATAAAAAAATCTATTTTATGATTCATGGAATTGTGCATTGTAAAGCACAAAGTAAAAACAAAAAGTGACAATTCATTTAGAAAAAAAGTTTGGGCAATTAAGATACGGAAGATTCTAGACAACAAAAGAGAAGTGATTGTGTTTTGAGGTTTGTGCATTATGCTTAAGTTCAACTATGGAGTCTTCTAGATTGTACATGTGGCAGAATCTGGTGGAATGTAGATGATATCCAACGGCCAGCAGTGCTCGGATTTGCCATCTCTCTACCATCGGATTGGCTTCATCCAACGACCAACTTTCAAAGTTATTCGCACACTATATAGGGGTGTAGATAAAAAAACTGAGTTGGTGATGATGGTGTGCCTGCCATCCTGCAATATAGATCGTCCGATCTATATCTCACGGATAGAAAGCAAACTATGACAATTGTGCAAAAAGATACCCGCACCCCTCTCCACATTTGCAGATAAGGACTTCCTTCGTTTATCTTCATCTCCCACGAGATAAACAGCTTGTATAAATGCATTTTGATGTTCCATGCAATGTATTGGCCTCTTGCTAGTAAATAGCACAACAATCGAGTCAATGTCAACTTTTCCAAACCTAGTATGGCATGAATTCAAAATAATTACCCATATGCATGGTCCTTAGTTCAAATATTACAATGTACACCGAATTGAAACATCAGTATTAAGTCTCGTACTATCTACATTCAAATGTTGTTTTTAGCCCCCCCCCCTCCCCGTCGGCACACACGCTACATACTTCCTGTATCGGTCAATCTTCCTCTCCTAACCATATTAGGAAGCTATCGGTTTCCGACACACGTTAATTCTTTCTCTCCATGTTTCGATATCTAACTCTCTCAACTACACAACCCCTTTTTACACTCTGTTACCAAATGTATTTACCTCACACACCTGCCATTACAACCCATGATGAGCTCTCTCTCTCCCTCCCACCCTCTCTCGCTAGATACATGCATTGCCTATCTAGCCCCCAACCTCTCGTGCGCACGCACGCACGTTGTCTATCTAGGTCACTCTCTCGAGAATGACTCACTCTTTCTTATGCATGGCGGGCCACACTTGCTCAATCTCGCTCTCTTTATCTGAGTCTCGATTAACCTCGTTCTCTTTCACACACAAATGATATATCTCCCTGTTTGGTCCTCAATCGACACACTCTATACTCTCTCACGCAGATTGTCTATCTAGATCAGTCCATCCAAGCCGCCCCCACTATTTCGACCTCATGGCGGGCCACGCTCGCTCAATCTCTCTCTCTCTCTCTCTCTCTCTCTCTCTCTCTCTCTCTCTGTATGTCTCGGTTGGCCTCGCTCTTTCTCGGACACAAACGATATATCTCCATGTTTGAGCCCAATTCGACATATTCATATTGTATACTCTCTCACTCACATTGTCTATCTAGGTCACTCTCTCCAACCCGTCTCACTCTTTCGATCGCACGACGACCCACACTCGCTCAATTTCTCTCCCTTTATGTATGTAATCGATTGACCTTGCTTCCTCCCACGCACAAAATATATCTACATGTCTGTGATTCGATCATCTCTCAAGCTCTATCTTACAGCCCTCACTCTTCCCAAAAGCTCAGTCGGACAATATCTCTCCAGAGCATATATATCTTTTCAATGAATGTCGGACCACACTCACTTTATCTCTCTATCTATATGTCTCTCGATTGACCTCGCTTTCTCACGCCGTATCTTCCACACATTGAAGCTACCTCTCCATCCCACGCAGAGCCGGAGCTATTTACATTGCGAGGGGGACTCCAACCTTGGATTAATTTGTGTACGCATTTATTCTGGTGGGTTTAGATTATATTTTTGTAGCATTCGCCCACAACTACTCCAAACACCGTTGCAACCCCTGCACCTCCCCCAATTGATTTCCCTTTGGCTCGGTCATTGCTCCCTTGCACGTCCTTTCTCGCCTTCAACGTCGCACCATGGTATTATTGCAAAAAACTCGGTTGTTCTCTTTAATTATTACAAATAAGCTACAAAACTACACACCGATAGTCCACCTGGAATGGAACAAATTTCGACCCACTAATTAAAGTGCTACAAACTACACACCGAGGGGCCCACCTGTCATGAAACAAATTTAGACCCATATACAAATTAAAAAATAAAGGACGAGGATCGAACATGCGACCAGGGCCTTCAAGCCGTAAGTCAATAGGCAACATACGTAGAACAACAATGTTTGTTGTGCCCCCCTTTGTTCATATAATGTTTTTATATTACCACAGCCTATTTAATGGATAACATGTAATATTATTTTTAGTACATTAGTGAGACCGGCTCGCTAGCACGTACTATTCGCCTTCACTTACTGGTGGGTTCCATGTGTGCTCTCTCTCCTCCCCTTCTGCATTTAGACGCACGGGCAAACGCGAAGAACTCATGGGTGATGTTGCCGTTGACTATATCTGGACGCGTTCACAAGTTACGACACCAGTTTCACGTGCTAGTAGTACTAGTCAATGTGTACGTGCAATGCATGTTAATTTGGAACCATATTAAGTGCATGTGGATATTAAGTAAGATATTATTTGTGTGTTATTATGTGATTAGCACTATTTTTGGCATGAAATTAACTGCACGCCAAACGTGTTGAGCGTTCGACATTGAAGCAGTCTAGGTCGTTGGATGAGAAGGAACATGTGGCTTGATGACGTTTTATATTTAATTTGATACGGCTCTAGCAGAACATTCAATCGATCAAACCTTAGATTTCATTCAGTATTACTCCGACTTTACATTCATTTGATCTAAATTAAACAGAAATGATAAACGTTCGGATTTTAAGCATGGCTCCGAACGTTTTTCATGGCAGATTTAGATTACGCAGCGGCGGCGGCGGCGGCGTCTTGCGGTGGGAAGCGGCTCCTCTGCCGTGCTCTGTGTGTCATCGGGCCACTGACCGACGGAGGCCTCTTGCGCCGTTGTTGGCGTACTCCTGGACGTTGATCCTAGCTTCAAGGAGGGCCACAATATTCTGGACTTCGATCTCCAGGAGCGAGTCAACTGGCGGGAGGAGGCGACTGGCGTTAGTGCAAGGAAGCGGTTGACGGTGGCCATCCATGCCGCTGAGGGGGGCACTGGCACCCACGCGGGGACAGGGGGTGGCAACGGTGTGGCGGAGACATTCGTGTGCACGGGCACCGGCACGGGCGCGCACGTCAGGGCACGCGCAGGCGCATGCGCTGGCAGGCATCGGCACGGGCGTGCGCGCCAGTGCACGCACAGGCGCATGTGCTGGCAGGTGCACAGGCGCATGAAAGTCGGCGGGGACCTCGTGGAACCCCGTGGCATCAAGCTCGGCGACAATGTGCGGCTCCCAGCCCATCAATGCCACGGGGATGGGCGCTGGCGCAGACGGGGCGACAGGAGCCGGAACGGGAGCGGGGACAGGCGCGGCGTCTTCCCGCAAGGCTGGTTGAAGCTCGTCCCATAGCGCCTTATGTTCTTGAGACTCCGTCTGGGTGTGTTCCTCAGGAAACTGGAAGACTAAGGGCAGACCATCGTGATGCAGCATGGTGTACGGTTAGGTCAGGCTGGTTGGAGGTAGACCACAGGAGAATCGGAGGGGAAGAGAGAAGATTGTAGCGATACTGGGTAGTGCGGGGTTGATTTTAAATTGTGGCTCTCGCGATATTAAAAGTGGGAGCAGTTGGGACGAAGGTGGGCGGCGGAGCCTGGTCAAAGGGCTCGCCTCCCGGTGAGCCTGCGCAGCGGTCTGCTCGCACGCCTCCCTGTCAGTCGGCGCAGCAGTCTGCTCGCACGCCTCCCGTTGACTCACACGCTTGCTCGGACAGCACCTGCCGATGAGAAGCGAGACTCGTGGCGGCACGTAAACGCCCATGGTTTCAATAGTGAAAGCGTTCGCCTTAATGTGACAGCTCTTTGTTCCAAAATACCTTGGCTCTTCATTTGTGCAACTTCTCATAAGTAGCTTGTCTCAAATTGAAGAAAAACATTACGTAGGAATATTTGTGCCATATCATGTGACCATGCTCGGTTTCATGAATTTCTGGTCACTCTTGGTTTTTCTGAAATTTAAAATCTAGGATTCGAGACAATATCATAACCTACATCATGCAATAAATTTTCAAGTGATACATCTTTCCTGTTGTATTTCTTAAGAAAAGATTTGGTCAAACATTTTGCCTAGTTAGACTTCAGACAAGTTATATATGCAGAGTAAAAGGATAATCCCTCCGTACAAGTTCATTACCTGATATACTAACTCAAGTTTTTTAGGGGTATATATTAACTCAAGTACTAGTAGGCACGAACAAACGGGCTCAATTCTGTGCTCATCCTGGTGTAGTAGTAGTACTAGGCAATGCAGTTGACGGGTGACCTTGGTAGCGGCGGCCGAGGGAATTGAACCATGCTCGGCACGGTAGGTAACATTGTCTAGTTACTAAAGCATCCCTCCATTGTTCATCGGTAGTCATTATGGACCGGGGACATCAGGGGAATTTCCTAGGGCTGGAATTCTGGCCACCAGATATTTCAACTCAAAACGCGGAGGCTCGACTGGTTGGGATTGGCTAATGTGCATACCACGCACGCCACCAGAAGGACACGAGCCCTTTTTTAGGATCGACACGAGCCAAGGTCTGGCCGGTATGCCCTTGGGTCCTACCATTCAAGAATACGAAAGGATCCCTCAAAAAAAGAATACGAAAGGATCTCTAAAAAAAGAATATGAAAGGAATCTTCTAAATTGCCGAACGAATCTATGTGTATTAGAATGCCCGTATTTTCCTTGCAAATAGTAATCTCAACTTGGTAATTGATTTATGACGAGTTCTTGAATTAGAGTGAGTTTGTGATACAGTGATCTCAATGTGGATTTCACATTTCATGGTATCCCTAGTAAGTTTTTCATTGCAAATTCAAATTTAAAAGATGAATGGTATGGTGGTGAGAAAACTTTGTATATATCAAGCATACGACCACACACACACACACACGCACGCACGCACGAACACACACAAACTCAACAGCAATCCAATAAGTATAGTGCATCTATTTTTCCAAACCATGCATGTATGACACGAATTCAAAAATGCTCCTTCTATTCCTAAATATTAGTCTTTTAGAGATTTCAACAAGTGACTACATACGGAGCAAAATGAGTGAATCTACACTCTAAAATATTTCTATATACATACGTATGTGGCAGTCCATTTGAATCTCTAAAAATACTAATATTTAGGAACGAAGGGAGTAAAATGGAAGACATGCATGGTCCTCAATTAAATATTTAAAATGAACAGGAAACTGAAACATGAATATTAAGTCTAGTACTACAGTACATGCAAATGTCGTGTTTAGGCGGAGCTATGTACATTATCGGGTGTTAACCCCTCCACCCTAGATAAAATTGTGAAGCTATGTTTAGGATTGTTTAGATTATATTTGTCCCCACCCTCCCAAACACTGATTGGTTGTGCACCCCCCTCCTCCCCGGGAGAATATCATGTGCCCCCACACCTTAGATGCTATATGCTAATACGAGTTGCTTGGAGCTTGTTGATTTGAGATATAGCAGCTCACATGATGTCTTATTATTTTTACAGGAACCTTAATGAGTTTTAGCACACAATTTGTACAAAAACTACTCAGATGCCCTTGGATCCCATATCCAATGACCTTGAAGCTCGTATCACCGTAGCATCTAAGATGAAGGAGAACATCATATTCTCCTGTATGTAAGAATATCATGTGCTACCACACCTTAGATGCTTTGGTGATACAAGCTCTTCGGAGCCGTTGGATTTCTAACCCAACAACTCCTCGGTGGTTGAAATGTTTTTTTTGTAGAAAAGCCCCCAAAGAGTTCGGCCACTGCTTACAAGCACAAAGACAGCTCAGATGCCATTGGATCTCAGAACAAACAACCTCGAAGCTCGTATCACCGTACCATGCAAGCTGTGAGAGCATCTGATGTTTTCTCGCACAGGAGAATATGAGGTGCTCCCGCACCGTAGATTCTATGGTGATACGAGTTCATGGAGATCTGACGGCTCACAGTAGGAGGTTTGAATGTTTTTGCATTATACGCCTGAGAGAGTTTGGGAATTGCACAGAACGTACAAGTACAACGCATGTGGCATCTGATCACAGATCATACGACCTAGATGCCCGTATCACCGTAGCGGCTAATTAAGGTACGAGGAGGGCCTAATATGAGCAACGGGGAGCCGTTAGATCCAAGATGCAGCGGCAAACACGAGGCCTGGATGTTTTATTTGCAAAAAAAACTTGGAGAGTCTGAAAATTGCGCATAATTACAAAGACTACTCCCAATCCATTGGATCTCAGTTCCAACAATCTAAAAATTGTAGCACCATATCATCTAAGCTGCGGGGTGGATGTGATATTCTATGTTGCTGTCATTTTTGTTCGTAAACTTGCAAAATACGTGTAACTCGTGCCGTTACTTGTCTAACCGCGCAAAGTGTTTGTTCAAAAAACCATCTTACACAGAAATATCAGAACAACACACGGGGGTCCCATTTGTCATTGATCAAATTTGGACCTAAAACTAACAAATATGAAAGACGAGATTCGAACTGGCAACCTGGACTACAAAGCGTAAGTCGATAGACTGAAACAACAACGGTTGTTGGCTTTGTCCCATAACTTGATTTTATACAGTATTACATTGAGTAGAGTAGAGGGAGTGCCTCGTCAACAAGTGCATGACCGTTGACTCACTTACTAGTGGGTCCCAGGTCTGCGATCTCTCTCTCCTCTCCATCGTCTAACCTTTAGACACACGGGCACACATGAAGAGCGGCGCTAGCTTGCCATGGTGTTATTATAACTAAAAAAGCTTGGAAAATAGAAGAATCGCCTAGAACAAGAGACAGTGTGGCTGGTTAAGACAGAGCTAACCACACCTATCCTTCGTGCCACGTTAGCATGATGAAGGTGTGTGGCCAGTGGGGTGTTTTTGACCGACTGGCTGGGTCCCGAGGTCTAACCATAGGTACTACTATGTCTGATACAGTATATTTTTACACGCACATTTTTCCTCCATGCCGAGACGTCGCACACCCTACCGCGCAGTTTCGGGGTCCTCCCGGGTGGTGCACGCATATATTCTTCCTTGCCGAGACGTGGGACGCCCTACCGCGCGTTTTTTGGGTCATCCTCGGTCGTAGCACTGAAGCAAGTAAATGAGTCGTCAAATCACGAAAGACCACCTTTCCCGCCGAGTACATCAGTGAAGCACGGTGGCTAGCTAGTTGGGCTAGTGCGACCAATTAGCTAGGCCGTCGCCACATTTGTTTTTTCACCCTTTTTTATCCCCTTGCTAGCAGGTAAATTTAAATATACACCGCGGCATTGCTCTAGTCTTTGTGTGCGGCAGGCACGGCATGATTTTTAATTTTTTGATTGACGAGAGTAGGCGCGGCAGGATTTTTAATTTTTTCATTGACGGGAGTAGGCACGGCAGTAATTAGTCACGATGACTCCGCCTGTAAAACCCACTTCTCCCTGATGTGAGAAGTCGTCGACTGGTGTTTTCCCATGGTGAAAACCTAAAGATTCTCCGCTCCTCGGCTGGCTCCCTCCGCCTTCCCATAGATTGCATTGCCTTTCAGCCGTTTCGCCCCATTTGCTTCCTCTCCCCATTGCTTCTACCTGGTGGCATGGCGGTGCAGCAGATCACGGAGTCTGAGGTGAGGCGCCTGACACAGGAGCTCCAGGCCAAGGATGTGGAGCTCAGGGTCAAGGACGTGGAGCTCCGTGAGCTCAAGGAGGAGAGGAGTGCCATGCTCCTCCGTTATGTGCGGGAGTTCATGGAGCTTCAAAAGCGGCAGGCGTCCACCACAAAGATACTCGAGGCGTCGGCGGCGTTGCTGCAGATAGCGGGAGATATGATAGGCCGTCGGGGGAGGCGGCTGGAGCATGAGCGGGCTGATCATGACGAGGTCTAGGATCGCCTCAGCCACTTGGTGGACCAAGTTGCCACGCATGTGTTGCAGCTGCGCGATGCCTACCGTCGTGCCAGCGCGACCATGCCGGCTGTCGGGCTAAACCCGTTCCACCACCCCGTTGACTTCAACAAGCTGCGGCTTCCTGACCTGGTCTCCTTCTTCACCTATTGCGGGCTGCCGTCGCCGTTGCTGAGCGAATCCTCTCAGTGCTCTGTCACCGGAATCCATTCGTGCCATTGGACGCCGTCTTTGACGAGCGGGCTCCCATCGACCGGGAGCGAGCTCTGCGGGCTGTTGCACCCTACATCACCAACGTTGTGCGCCTCAAGAAGTAGAGGGACTTCGGTGGTGTTTAGGCGTCCTCTGCATGGGCATGTCCATGTCTCAGCGCAACATGACCGTTGGATCAAACTTAGACGGTGCAGATCAGTCACTGTAGCACAAAGCGTGTGGGTGTGTTTGGTTGCATTCTCATCTCAATATAGTTGTTCCCTCTTCGTGTATTTGTGTTAACCTACTAGTGTGGACTCATGCACCCTTCATGCACTCTGCCAAACACCTAAAAGTGGGTCAAGAAGGAAACTTTTTCTCCCATCCCGTGCACCCTTCCTACACCCTGCCTAACACAGTCGTGCTTCATATGGTTCATGTTTCGTGGAGTACTGTAGCACCGTACTCTCCGTGCGCTGTAGACCTAGTTCTGTTAACATTGATCTCACCGTTCCTTCTCAATCGGACAGTCGAAAAAGCGGTACTATGTTACATTATTGTTCATATAATTGACATGCGCACAACATCATTTGTTATCGTCATATCTTACTACACTAGCAACAAGACTATGTAGTGCTGACGTATGAACCACTGCACATGCCTAGTAGTAGGAACACTGTGTATGTTCAAGTGGCTACCGTGTTTCGCACTCCTACGTCGTAAGAGTAGAAACGCTTGTTGTAATCATTTTTTTCTTCAGAAAAAACAGTGGACTCGCTCTACCGTGCGGATCCTCCTCGACGGTCGTCAGGAACCTTGCTACTCACTTTCGCCGACGTGTGGGACAGCCAGCATGGTGGTCCACCAGCCATGCACTAAATTACTCTGTAGTAGAGTGCCCAACTGCACGGTAGACTACCCCGATCGAAGCACCGCAGTAATGCCCAATGAGCCGTCAAATCACAAAACCCCCTCCTTTCCAGCAGTAAGTTGGATGGACGAAGCAACCATCATTTCACTCTTCTCTCTCAGCTTCCTCTCTACCCAACCCTCGCTTCTCCCTCATCTTGTTCCTCATTTCTTCAAGAAAACCCCGACCTGCTTCTGCCATTGTTCTTCTCTCCCAAAGAAGGAAAGGTTAGCGCATCAATGATGTTGATTCTGGCCAAGGCCCGGTCTTGCAACCCCTTGAATGATCCTATAACTCCCTCTCTATTCTTCTTTTGGGTTTGTGATTATGGTTTCTTAACTTTCTTTTCTTTTATTTCTATTTGACAAATTCTTGATGGACACTGGAGCACCGGCCGAAGTGATGTCTATGGCTCTGGCCAAAACTGTCGAGGCTCATGGTACGAAGAAGCGCAAGCACCCCGCCGAGACTACCGCAGACAAGCTCAAAGCCATCGCCCTGTCCAAGCCCCCCTCTCCGGGATCCCTCATTAAGCAAGTCCAGGTAATATCTCTTCTTGACGATCTTTTTCTTGATCTTGATCGTGTTTTTTCATCTAACATGCAGTACTAGTACTAGTAGTACAACTTTCTGAGTGATCTTGCATGTGAATTGTGTGTGCCAAATGACGGTTCTAAATTCCTCTTTTGACCAAAACATGCGAGAGGTTGACATTGATTTTTTATAGATTACTTTCAACTACTTTATGAACATCAATGCTACCTTTGAAGAGGGTATATTTGCATCAGTAACTTGTGTTATGGATATTGCAAGTAATCCCTCTGCTCTCATGCCTTTGAAGACATGTTCTAGGGCCAGTTCTTTTAGGCGATTCTTCCAGAATTGCCCCCTTCCCCAGCTTCTCCCAGAATCGTCACTTCATATTTTTTTACAATCCTAGTTAATTAGACCTTAACTAGATAGGATTGTAATATATATATATATATATATATATATATATATATATATATATATATATATAGTGGCGATTATGGGAGAAGCTAGGGAGTGCGGCGATTCTCGGAGAATTGCCTAAAAGAATTGGCCCCTAGTGTCTTTGTTGACTCATTTCTGTGCGTATATGTAGTCATATATGGAGTAAAATATCGAATATCATCTTATATTTCTGAACGGAGGTAGTAATAAAATATTTGGTTTCTGTTTGAATTAGAACCAGGTCCGCGGTGGAGATGAAGTTCTCAAAGTCATGCCGTGTGAACTGGAAGACCTGAGGATGAGTTCTATTGCTAAACTATCCAGTTGTTGTGTCCTTGTCGCCACGTGTCCTGAACTAGTGTTTTCCTGTAGCATTGTTGTCAGGCGTGTTCTCGAGGCTGTACTTAACCACAACAATTTCCTGGTTGTGCCTTCGATTACGAAGGGTGTGGTTCTTGTAAATCTTCTCGACAAATCTGATGCGGCCTGTCTTCATCTTCATGTTTATGAGTGGAAAGACCACTCTGTTAGGTTCTCCAAGGTTGAGGAGATGGTGATAGTGCCGGTAGACACCTCTCACAAAGTCCATGGCCTAGTCAGTTATGTGAGGTTCATCCTGTAGGTCGGTGGAAAGAAATAGTCTGCAGAGTTTAATTAGTGCAACTTTGCTTGTATGTAGTAAGTACTATTGTTCAGTACTTGATTTGTGTTTGTGAAACCCGTATTGTTTAGTACTGCCGCTTTTGGTGTGTGGTGAGTCCTAAGAATAGTCTATGTTAATGTCTGTCCACTCAATTTAGTCTGTATATTTTGAAGTATCCAGATCATATTTTTTGTGAGATGGTTACACTCCAATATATGTATGCATTCCAGGGTTTATCGCACCCACCAGGATTTCCAGTCCCGTGGATGTTCGGTCCATATGATTTGTCATGACCTTTGGACGGTCCTGCTTGTGGGAGTAGGCGGGGGCCCTGCATGCCATGCGTAGTTGGACGACCAATCTTTTGTTTAGTACTTCAACATAGTGATTTCCTGGTAAGGATTCACTCGTGTCACATCAAGTAAATCTTATTGATTTACTGTCTAAATCTTATTGATTTAATGTCATGTTTTCTTTCTTTTGCTGCAATTTTACGATGCAGGTTTTTCCATGTGACATTCATCACAAAATAAACCGTTTGGTTTGCTCTACGATGGATATTTTTACAGGTTTCACTTCTTATGTCGTGTTAGTAATGAAGGCACTGTCCATCACTTATATTACTGGAAAAAATTGGATCAGTCTGTTGTCTGAGTATAAGTTGAATCCCTATGATGAACTGCAGTTTGGTTTAACAAACACGCCACAATTAGTCCTTCTCGCATTTAAAAGAAATGAAGAAAAAGACTCGATCACGCTCACGGAGCCTAGTCAAGTTAGAAAGCTGATCATAGCAGACCAGACACGACCGCCGTTGTCTCGCACATCGGTACCACCTTTAGCAATGGATCAAGCACCGACAGTTGCTCTTGCACTGAAAGCAGCACCAGCTCAGTCTGATCCAGCTGAGGATTGGGCACCAACCGCGTCAGTGGATCAGGCTGATCTACCGGAGGATCGGGCATCGACACCGGCACCAGCTCTACAAGGAGCACCATCTCCGGCAGCAGCAGTGGCACTACCAGGCGCACCGGCACGGGCACCAGCAATGGCTTCGGCACCTGCACCAACACTTGCACTTGTATCTGCTCCGGCCCGTGCAGCGGCAACGGAACCAGCAGTTGCACCGGCAACAGACTAGGATGCAGTTTGCACTTCATATAGCAAAGTCTTTACAAAAATCGACATGGCCACCTTCTTGGTAAGCATTGGCCACCCAAGTGCTTCGTTCTTTTTTCTTTCCATGTTGTTTCACATGATTCACTGTGTTGATATAATTGTTTGTGTATGTATTCTTGTTTGCAAACAGAGAATTCCTAGAGCAACGAGGGAGTCGTTCAAAAATCGACATGTCCACCTTCTTGGTAAGCATTGGGCGCGTGCTTCGTTCTTTTTTCTTTCCATGTTGTTTCACATGATTCACTGTGTTGACCTTGGTGTGAATGAACCTGCTCAATATACCGTAAGTACAAAGGATGGTCGCATGATGATTGATGCTAAAGGATGGTCAAGGTTAAAATCTAAATCATATCTTGCAGTAGGGGATGATGTAAAAATCGAACTTTCTCGACAAGGAGAGATGGTCCAAATCAACTTTGAAATTCTTCAGTAGCAGCACGCAACTACCGAACTGATCTATCCTCCGAGAGATTTTTATGTAATACTCTGGCATGGTGAAACAAGTGTCTTGTGTGTATAAGTAGTACGACAGTATCGTTGATAGAATTGCAACTCTGATTGCTGGTTAGGAACTGTCATTTGATTTCATTCCAATAGCTGTCGTGCTTTATTCAATTTTGTGTATTCGCCTCGTGACAACATCTAAAACCAGCGTCGTACCAACTGCTTGCAATATGAAAAGCACTGGGGTAGAACACATGGGCCCCCAAACATGCAGGCCCACCGACCTATGGCCCAAAGTCCAGAACCGTGAGCCTGTCTGAGTATTTCTCAGCTGAACCCCCATAATGCCCGTGCGTTGCACGTAACATCAAGATGCATTTGTATGAGTATTTTATCTTATGAGAGAAAAGGATGAACGAGGGAAGGCCTTATTTGCAAATATGGAAAGGTGTGTGGGTACATTTTTGCAAAATTACCATAGTTTCCTTTCTATCCATCAGATATAAATCGGATGGCATATATTGCACGATGGCAGGCACACCATCATCACCAAGTCGTCTATACCGTGTTAAAAAAATCTGTTTTTTATAATTATACTAGCAAGATGCCCGTGCATTGCACGGAACATCAAGATGCATTTATATGAGTAGTTTATCTTCTGGGAGATAAGGATGAATGAGGGAAGGCCTTATCTGCAAATGTGATCAGGGGTGCGGGTATCTTTCTGCAAAATTGTCATAGTTTCCTTCCTATCCGTCAGATATAGATCGGACGGCCTATATTGCAGGATGGCAGGCACACCATCATCACCAACTCTGTTTTTATATAATATATATAATTATATCTGTTATATATATTCCCCTTGATTTTTCTTATGTATAAAGTTGTGATATAAAAGATCTTTATATTTATTTACAGAGGGAATATCTCTCTGTCAAAAATATATTTATGTGTAATAACTAGTTACTCATGTCTTTCTACTTCCTTTCGCTGATATGTGGGGCATCCGGCAACGGGGTCCACGTGCCATATGCACCAAATTAGAGTGCACAACTGCACGAGGACACACCCTGGTCGTAGCGCCGCATTAATGCATAATGAGCCATCAAATCACAAAAAAAAACCCACCTTTCCAGCTTTAGCAGTAAGCTGGATAGACGAAGCAACAATATTTCACTGGGCCTGAATCCCCTTCTCCCTTGTTTGCTTGTTCAGAGAAAACCCCCGCTCGGCGATTGCATAGGGTTTTCTCATGGAGAACCTGGTACGAATTCTTCATCCACCCCCGATAAATCCAAGTCCTTGGTCGCGGGTACTCCTAGGATGGCGGCTGCCACCGTTGATGCATTTTTCTTCCTACTAAATCTAGTGTGTTTCATTTGCAGTGCCCAAAGTTCGACGACCCTATAGGTTTCTGCACCCTCGGCGATACGCCACACTTGTTCCTTCTCATCCTAACACAGGATTTTAAAACGCGCACAGTATGTTCCTAGAATCCTCTTTTCTATCCGGGAGGGTGGGGTTTTTGAACATGTTGCTGACTAATTTGGAAATTTGGATTGCTATATTTGGATAAAAGGTACTAGTACCATGGTCAACACTACCGTGAAGGAGGAAATTATTTCTAGATTTGCATATAGGGAATACATTGTGTTCTCATATTATTTTTCCTGCAGTGCATTCCTTGCTCTGCCAGAACACATGTACTCAAGATGCTCAGCCTTGCCATAACTGAATACACCAGTTTAATGGTAACAGTGAACACAAGCCATGGATATAAGTTTCGAGTTGGGTTCATGAACCAAGAAGATCGCTGCTTTTTTTATGGCCGAACTTGGATAAACTTTCTCAAGTGTTATGGACTGAAAATTGGCGTACGAACTTGGATAAACTTTCTCAATTGTTCATCCATGTTAGTTTTGTATCTGGTTCTTGCTTCTTGCCTGGATTACTTCTTAATCCACCTATTTTGTCTAACTAATCACAATTTAACTTTAGAAGTAGCAACGAATCTCTCATGAAGATGCTACTTCTAACTAATATTTTCTTATAATTGGTGGCACGTGTAGGTTTTTTTGAGAGTTAAGCAGGCTACTCGTTTGTTATTCTATAAGAACTCGGTTGTTAATCATGGCACTGAAGTTGACTTGGACGACATCCACAAGTTCCTACACTTTATTGATCGTCTTGAGGTCCTTGTGGGGCGTTTCAATGGTGGAATGCCACGTGGGATATGTGTGCCACTACTGCACTCATTGAACAGGTTCAACTGTGTTGAGAAACTTATGGTACGAGCTGTTTTCTGTTATATATGTTGTTCATAAACTCTTGCTTGCGCAACGTTTTACAGTCGTGATCGTCTTGAAACATGAACTGTCCAGTTCTATTGTTCCTATACAGATGCCTGACCATGGTCGGGTTAGACTTGTGCTTGGTCTCAACATGATGTTTATGTCGACCTACTCCATTCCCCTTGGAGGTGAAAATATACTTATTCATGGGTGGTCTCAAATAATGAAGGCCCGTCCATCTTGGAGAATAGGACAGAAGATAATGTTCCTGCTTTTCCATGGCTCTAAAGTGAATATCCTGTTTATTGACCACGTTGCGAGATGAAGCCGCTTTCAGAAGGTTGTGGATGCGCGGGGTGGCGCCTGGGCCTTGTCCTGGGTCTTGGCGGCCTCACCATTTGGTTAACTATAGGCAAAGTAGCACTGTTTGAGGCGTGCTTTGTACGGTTGAACCTGTATAAGTACTCATACTGCTTTCAGCTATGGTTGTTAAGTGCCCATGCTGGTTTCAGTTAAGGTTGTTAAGTACTCCTGCTCCTTTTACAGTCTATCATGTTTCTTCAGTCCTGTCTTCCTCCAGCCGCCAAAACCAAACCAGCGCCGGCGGGGCTGCCTGCTTCCGCCTCCCACGGCTGGCTGCGCCTCAGCGCACGCATCACCGCCCCACCGTCTCCTAAATCGTTAACGCCAACCACTGAGGCCTCGCCGTCATCCTCCGCGCGCTTTGATGTGCTCACTACGGCGCCGCCCTCTCGTGTTGTCAACATGGTCGACAAATAAGAGGAATCGGTAGAGGACTGTACGTGGAGAGGATGACAGTAGGGGCCCACCATGTCCATGGCCGGACGCAAGGAAGTTCCTCATTTTTTGTTATATATATATACTCCATTGTCAGGGTATGGAAAAAGAAAATGCTTCCTGCTAGTGGTTTCCTGACATCTGGGACCCACGACATTGTCAGCGTATATAGTAAATAGACAAGAAAACAACACAAGATCGGCTCACACCTGGGACGTAGCTGCTCAAGCAGTATTTTTTTTGTTATTGTTGAGACGGAGCAGGGTTTCAACTGGGTTGTGTCCCGTCTAGCCCAGGATTATATTTTATGTTCACCACATGACCAGCCCAGCTATTTTCTTTTGTGAAAATGAGCCCAGTTTATTTTTTCTGAAGAATACCCAATCCAGGCCTACTTATTTTTCTATGCCCTGATGGGTTGCAACTCTTTCAAGATGCCTGCAAATCTTGAAAGTAATATGAAATGGGATATAAAAATAAAAATAGATGACAAATTGGCAATTACTTTATAATTTCTGAATTTTTTCACATTTTCAGATTCCGATTTCATTGGGCTTTAACCTAGTTTAAATATATCTTCAAAGTACTTTAAATCTGGCTCGACATTTCAGTATTAAAAATAGTTTGGAACCCACAAAAATATGTGAAATTTTGTTTTAATTTTTAACCCTGGCCCTGGCGACCAAAAATGAAGGACTGCAATAAATTGCATAAGAAGTTGCAATGAGCTATATATGAATTATTAAAAAAATAGGGAATAGTCTGACTTGTGGGCCTATTAAGTTGATGCGTATGCAAGATTTTTTTTACTTATTATATACTCCCTCCGTTCCTAAATATAAGGTGTATTATTTTTATAAAAAGTCAAACTTCTCTAACTTTGACCAAGTTGATAATAAAAAATATCAATATCTAGAATATCAAATCATTGTCACTAAATTCACCTTGAAATGTATTTTTAGATTTTGTATATTTAGTATTGTAAATATTTATATGTTTTTCTATAAAGTTGGTCAAACATAGACACCGTTTGATTTTTTGAAAAACTAATACACCTTACTTTTAGGAACGGAGGGAGTATATGACAACAAACGATTCTAGCAGACGTAACCGTTGTGTCGGTGGGAATCGACACCTATGGGATCACGAGAATCCCTTTCTACGGTTGCAGGGCGCGGGGGTCGTGAGAAGAGCGGATCGAGCAGGCAGTACACGATTCCTTTATCCAGGTTTGGGCCGCGGAGATGCGTAAAACCCTACTCCTGCTTTGGTGGATTATATGCTTATGTTCTTGAGCTAGCTATGGGGCGTGAGGAGCTCCAAAAAGCCGAATCCTCCTCTTGGTCGCCTGGGCCTCCTTTTATAGGGAAAGGGGCTGCCACAGTGGCACACAGGAGGTGGAAAGGGTACAGTGGTGCGAGGTTATCCCACGCATTACAAGATAAGGCGCATTAAATGCGCCTTTGCTTAGGTGTCCCTGCTTTATCGGGGGCGGGGGAGTGCCCCATCTCGTCCGTCGCCGCTCTCTCCCGCGTCGACACGCGCCCTGGCCAGCGGTGCCTGCGATGCCATGTAGGCGGGCAGGCAGCTGAGGTGGCGCATCGGTGGGTCTCCACGAGGATCTGCATGCCGCCACGCAGGTGCCTGCCCAGCTGGTTGGGTTGGCAGCCGCATGCGAACGGTGGTGGAGGTGTGACTGGCGTGGGTCCGATGGTGGCCCCGCGTGTGTCTTTGGCAAGGGCCTTGCCGCGGCCCCGGCAAGGGTCTTGCCGGGGTCCTAACAAGGGTCTTGCCGTGGCGCCTGCTGTCATCCCCGGCAAGGCTCTTGTCGGGGACCTTGTGGTTTTCCTTGGTTGGGATCCCGCCAAGGATCATCATCTTCTAAAGTGTGCATCTGGTCTTGAATGTCTTCACAAAGATCTGCATACCACCACGGGGATGCCTCCCGAATCCTTGCCCCATGGGGGCGGTGGACTCAAGGGTGACCCGCTCCGTAGGCGTGGGGCGAGCTGCCACGGCAAGAGTCTTGCCGGGTTGGCAAAAACCACCTCCCGGCAAGGATCTTGCCGGGGAGGGGGGCCCGCTTTGTCCCCTTTGCTCTTTGTGGTCTTGGCGTCGTCCTGCTCCTCTTTGACTTTGGCCTCACCTTGGTTCTACCTCCCTTGTCGGGCTTGGTGCGGCGGCACCCGTGGCTCAGACTGCCCGTGCACAGTCATAGGGGTACAAAAAGTGTACCCCCCCCCCTTTTTGTACACCGACAGGAGCCCCCGGGCCTGGGCCACACATGAGCACTATGCGTTGTTCGGCTAGGCCCAAGAACGGTGCGTGAGTGGGCAGGGCGGTTTTTACCGCGGTAAGTTTCTTCGCGCGCTGCGCCTCCCATGCTTCCCGCGCGTGGCGCGGCGTGGGGAGGCGGGCGTGACGTGGGCGGCATGCGTGGGGTCGCTCCCCGCGGGCATGCGTCACATCACAGTTAATGTGAAAGGAGGCGGCCCGCGTTCTCCCCCATAAGAAGTAATAACCGCGGGCGCGCTGCTCACTTTCCCTCTTCCTTCGTGCCTTTTCCAATCTCAGAGCCGACGCTCCTTTCCTTCCTTCCCTTGCAAGCTTTTCGCTGTCACCTGTCGTCGCCGTCTCGTCCCCGCCCTCCCCCCCTTCCTTAACCCTCTAAGCTCTTTGGCCGCCATGGCGCCCAAATCTGCCAAGGGCAAGGGGGTGGCTAAGGGCCTCGTGACCGTGGAGCCGCCGGAGAGCGCGTTGCTGGGGGACAAGACGAAGTCCGCCTTCTTCTACCCCTCGTCGGTCGACGTCCACGAGCTCCGGGCTGCTTTTTGGCCCTTGTGGGGAGTGAAGACAGGGGGAGAGAACTCGGGGCACCCGGTGACGCGCGTCATTCCTGCCGCTTGCGCCGACCCTGCTCCAATCGGTACCCCTTCTTTGTCGACTACTTTTCTTGTGGGTTATGCCCCCCTTTCTCTGAGTTCTTCTGCGATATCATGCACACCTTTGGCTTCCGCCTTCTGGATTTTACTCCGAATGCGGTGGCATGCATGTCTTGCTTCGCGCATCTTTGCGAGGGATTTGTCGGAGTGCGGCCCAACACTGCGCTCTTCCGTCATTATTTTTACCCTCGAATCCAAACTGGAGGTGCCGTTGCTGGTTGTGTCACCTGGATCCCAAGGTCCAAGGGGGCGTACCCGGATGGCGCCATGAGAGAGAGGTGGGACGAATGCTGTGACCGGTGGTGCTGGATTGAAGACGAAGACCCACCGGAATTTTGCAAGGTCCGCTTGACGCCGCCTGTCCATGGCAACGATTGGGGTGAGGTCGACGCCGCCGATGGGAGGCTCACCATCGCCACCACCAGAATCCTCCGGCTGACCCGGGCGGGGCTCACCCTGGAAATGATTGGGGCGGATTTCATCCGCCGTCGGATTGCTCCGTTGCACAATAAGGGGAGGCTAGCTTGGCTCTTCACGAACCCGGCTGATATCATGCGGCTCCGCCCTGGCCTCGATCACAACTTCATGGTGATGGGGCATGCCCACTTCTGCCAGCGGCTCTTCCAGCTGGACGTGGATAGTGACGGCGAGGTTGAGCTGACCGGCAAGGCCGCGAGGGTTGCCGTAAAGACTGGCAAGGCCGTCAAGAGGCCACTTTTCAAGTTGCCCGCGGGAGTCGTCCCGCTGTGCAACAATTCTCGCTGGTCCAAGATTATCGCCATGATGCCGGACTGCAACGCGCATGGCCCCGTCCCGAGCTGGAGGGAGCCGGCGGCCGTAGACGTGCGGCAGTTCTTCGACACCTTGGCTAAGGTGTATGTCAACGCCGACGCCGAGCGGCGGCTCGTCATGGACACCACCCAGGCGGAGGTGGACTACATCGCCACCAGGGCGAAGGAGGCACAGCTCGCCCTGGAGGCCGGCAGCGCCGGGGGCGTGGAGGACGAGGGCGCCGCGGCCGCAGAGGAGGAGGAATTCTCCCTATGGGCGGCGGCCACCACGGGGGCCAGCGGCGCCGACACCAGGGCTCCACTCGTCGAGGGCGCGGTTGACGAATCGTCGGAGGAGGAGGAGGACATGGCGGCGGGCTCGACGCCAACCAGGGGAAGAGGGCGATTCCTGCGACGGGCTTGCTCTGGCGAGCCAGTCCGGCCTGGCAGGGGCCGGCGGCCTCAATTGACCCTGGAAGGGTCCGAGCGCCACACGAGGGCCTCGGCAACGAGGAAGCCGACGACGGCCGCTGGGAAGAAGAAGGCGGAAGCCTCTTCCTCTTCTGGGCGCACACAGACCCCGCCGCCTTCCCCGCCCCCTCCGGGAGGCGTCGACTTGGATGACGACGTGGTGCTCCCCTACGACTTCGGGCCCCTCAGCCCGGAGAGGAAAAGGAAGCCGGCGGAGGAGGAGGAGACGGATGATGAGTAAGCGCCCCGTTCCTTATTGTCGTTTCCACTTCCCTGAATGGGGGCCGCTTGTCCTGATCCATTTTGCTTTTGTAGGGACGTAGAGACGCTGGACCACAGGGTGAAGAGGGCGAGGACCTTGGCGAGCAGCCAGCCCCCGGCCGGGGCTTCAACGACACCATTGGTGGTGTTGAGCAGCCCGGACAGCAGCCCCCGGCGTAGCCCCAGCGTAAGTTCATCACCCCCTTCTTACTCGACTTGGGGTAGGCGCCCGATGCCACGATGCTGACCTTGCCGGGTTTGTAGGAGGGGAGCGGCAGCAGGAGGAGCCACAGAGGGCTACCCCCAACACGCCACCCCCATCGACTACGCCGCCGCGGGGGGCGTCCCCGGCAAGGGCACCAGGCGCGGGGCCCACACCCATGGAGGAAGAGGGGAACTTGGGCACTGGTGGCTCCGCCTCGACGCCAAAGGCCGGCGGAGAGGGGACCTCTGCTTCACGGCCCGGCACTGGTGAGTCGCCTGCCCTTCGCCCTTTGTTCTTCTTCTTTTTGTGCTTCTCTTGGCTTCATTGCTCCTATCGCCACCCAGGCTCTCCCCCAATGGACACGGAGGACGTGGACTCCGCTGTCAGGGATATCGCTGAAGAGGCCGCGGCTGAGGCCGACAAGGTGGCCGCAGAGGAGGCCGCCAAGGGCGCCGGCGAAGCCGCTGCTAGGGAGGCCGCCAAGGACGCCGCCGAGGGTGGAGGCGCAGGGGCCGCCAAGGCTGCTGATGAGGCCTCCGCCGAGGGCGCTGGCGGCGGTCCTGCCGGGGGGACCGGCAAGGCCCCTGCCGAGGAAGAGGCAACGGATGACCAGCCTTCCTCCTCCTCAGCCTCGGGCCCCGGCAGGTACCTGAAGGTGGGTGACAATCTCTTCGTCCACCTCCTAGGGGAGCCAAGCCGAGCGCCCGCCAAAGGGGAAGTTTTTGATGACGGGGTGCTTGCCGCCACTGGGTTCGAGATCGTCAACGCGCCGGGCGCCGGCGGCGACGGTTCTCCAGAGGAGCAACTCTTCCGCGCCATGGGGGCCAACTTCCGGAAGCTCCAAGCGCTCTACCGCAGCCGCCTGGACAAAGTTGAGTCCAGGGCGGCAGCGGTGGACAACGCGGAGGCGGACTTCAAGGCGCGCGTCGCTGAGACGCAGGCCTGGTTCCACCAGTCTTGCGAGGAGCAGAGGGCCTTCCAGGAGAAATTGGCCCAGCGCGAGGTGGAGCTCGCCCTGAAGATGGCTGACATCAAGAAGGCCCAGGAGAAGGCGGCGAACTTTGCCGCCGCGGCCGAAGCCATCCGGAACCAGCATCAAGCCACCTTGGACTCCCAGGAGGAGGAGATATCCGCTCGTGAGGCGAAGCTTGCCGCTACGCTCCGCGGCAAGGACGAGGAGCTTGAGGCCCTTGTCGCTCGACGAACCCAGGGGCTGGAGCAGAGCCACAGAGAGGCACTCGATGCCCAAGCCCTGGCCCATGCCGGCAAGGTGAAGGAGCTAGAGGCAGAGCGGGATGAGCTGGAGAAGCAGGCCCTCCAGCTGTCCGACAAGGCGGACACACTCAACCGCGCCTTGGTGGAGGCATAGGGAACGGTTATCAGCAAGACCGGTGAGCTCTCCGAGGCGCAAGACTCCATCAGAGACCTCAAGCTAAAGCTGGAGGATCTCGAGAAGCTGTTGCCGGAGAGCAAAGCTCGGGAGGAGGTCTTGACCAAAAGCCTGGAGGAGGAGAAGCAGCAGCGGGAAGCCGAGGCCGCCTCCCACCAAGAGTATGTGGCGGGTGAGAACAAGTGGATCATCCATCTGGAGGTCGTCGCCGGCAGGGTTACCTCGCAATTGGCCACCATGGGGTTGCCAAATGTGAGGTACGCTCCCGAGCGCAGCGGGACCGTCAACACCAAGCTGACCCAGTTCTTCGAGGGCGTCCTCGGGGCCCTGGCCTATCACCACTCCAACAGGACGGCCACGCTGGCCGAGGAGGCCCGGCGTCTTTGCCGGAGGGTCGTGACCAAGGTCCTCACCAAGGTGGCATACTGGAACCCCGATCTTGACTTCAAGGCTGCGATGAAGAGCTTGCCGGAGGATGCTGATCCCGCGGTGCTCAAGGAGCGCATCAAGCCCATCACCGACTGCATCGGCGAAATCAAGAGGGTGGAAGGCCAGCGCGGGGACTAGGCGCCCCATTCTTCTTCGCCGCCGCGGGCCCTCGACCAAGATAAATTTTATCTTTAGTTAGAACCGCAGCAATGATGTGATGTAACATAACTCTGAAGTACTCTTTAATTTCATGCATGTTATTTCCCCGTTCAATTCCTCTTTGTATGTGTGCCCTACGCCGATCGGGCAGGCTTGCCGGCGTGAAAGCCCCAAGTGGCGTCTTGGGGACGGATCCCCATGGCCTGTCGGGTATGCGTGCAACTGGGTGAGCCACCTTCCCGCCCCGAACGCGGTCGCTCGAACTGTCGAGCTTGACTCGAGTCAGAATCGAGGACGCTGCCGATTACGGGAGGCTACCCTGCCACTCTCGACGCAGCCGCTTGAGCTGTTGAGCGGACTCGAAACAAGGCGACGGCATTGCCAATCGTGGCATAGCCCCCTGGCGTGCAGGTTTTTTCATACAAAGCGAACATCTCCGAGGGGGAATAACCTCAAAATAAAAAGGGAATTACAGGCAAGAGCTCAGCACAACTTAGCTTTTGTCCGCGATCGCTCGAGTGCCGATCTCCTGGCCCCTTTTCTTCTTTGAAGACCGCGAAGATGAGGGAGCATCGAACTGACTGCTAAAGCCGATTCTCAAAACTGCGCTACCCCTGCCTGGCGCGCCAAAGATGTCGGTGGGAATCGACACCTATGGGATCACGAGAATCCCTTTCTACGGTTGCAGGGCGCGGGGGTCGTGAGAAGAGCGGATCGAGCAGGCAGTACACAATTCCTTTATACAGGTTCAGGCCGCGGAGATGCGTAAAACTCTACTCCTGCTTTGGTGGATTATATGCTTATGTTCTTGAGCTAGCTATGGGGCGTGAGGAGCTCCAAAAAGCCGAATCCTCCTCCTGGTCGCCTGGGGCCTCCTTTTATAGGGAAAGGGGCTGCCACAGCGGCGCATAGGAGGTGGAAAGGGTACAGTGGTGCGAGGTTATCCCTCGCATTACATGACAAGGCGCATTAAATGCGCCTTTGCTTAGGTGTCCCTGCTTTATCGGGGGTGGGGGAGTGCCCCGTCTCGTCCGTCGCCGCTCTCTCCTGCGTCGACACGCGCCCTGGCCAGCGGTGCCTGCGATGCCATGTAGGCGGGCAGGCAGCTGAGGTGGCGCAGCGGTGGGTCTCCACGAGGATCTGCATGCCGCCACGCAGGTGCCTTCCCAGCTGGTTGGGTTGGCAGCCGCATGCGAACGGTGGTGGAGGTGTGACTGGCGTGGGTCCGATGGTGGCCCCGCGTGTGTCTTTGGCAAGGGCCTTGCCGCGGCCCCGGCAAGGGTCTTGCCGGGGTCCTGACAAGGGTCTTGCCATGGCGCCTGCTGTCATCCCCGGCAAGGCTCTTGCCGGGGGCCTTGTGGTTTTCCTTGGCTGGGATCCCGCCAAGGATCATCATCTTCTAAAGTGTGCATCTGGTCTTGAATGTCTTCACAAAGATCTGCATACCACCACGGGGATGCCTCCCGAATCCTTGCCCCATAGGGGCGGTGGACTCAAGGGTGACCCGCTCCGTAGGCGTGGGGCGAGCTGCCACGGCAAGAGTCTTGCCGGGTTGGCAAAAACCACCTCCCGGCAAGGATCTTGCCGGGGAGGGGGGCCCGCTTCGTCCCATTTTCTCTTTGTGGTCTTGGCGTCGTCCTGCTCCACTTTGACTTTGGCCTCACCTCGGTTCTACCTCCCTTGCCGGGCTTGGTGCGGCGGCGCCCTTGGCTCAGACTGCCCGTGCACAGTCATAGGGGTACAAAAAGTGTACACCCCCCTTTTTGTACACCGACACGTTGGATGTTAATCCAACAGCCGTCGTGTTTCTTCAATCTCTGATCTTCTTTCTCCAGCCGCCAAATCCAGCACCGGCGGGATCGCCGGCTCCCGCCTCCCCTGGTCGGCTGTGCTGCCGCGGAGGCCTCACCGCCCCCTACTACTCCCACCGCTGGCCAGGCCATCCCTCTACTCACCCACATCCCTCCATTGCGGTGGCTTCGCCGCCTCCACGTCATTCTCTTCCTGGTACTCGCCGTCGTTGTAACGCCCTCGATGCGGCTATATCTCCCACGTGTCAAAGCACGACTTAGAGGCATATCCGCATTGAAAGCCATGCCGCAAGTGAGGTAATCTTCACACAACCCATGTAATACATAAGGGAAAGAGATACATAGTTGGCTTACAATCGCCACTTCACACAAATACATGAATAACACATTACATCATACAGTTACAAACAGGGCCCGACTACGGAGCCAAAATAAAAGAAGAAACCCCAAAAGCGACAAAGGTCCCCGATCGACCCCAACTGGGCTCCACTACTGATCGACTAGAACGAAACAACATAAAGGACAAGATCTTCATCGAACTCCTCCTTGAGCTCGGGTACGTCACCTGCACGGTTTCATCGGCACCTGCAAGCTGGTTTTGGAAGTATCTGTGATTCACGGGGACTCAACAATCTCACACCCGCGAGATCAAGTCTATTTAAGCTTAAAGGTAGGGTAAAAGGTATGAGGTGGAGCTGCAGCAAGCGACTAGCATATATGGTGGCTAACATACGCAAATGAGAGCAAGAAGAGAAGGCAAAAGCACGGTCGAACAACTATGATCAATAAGTGATCCTGAAACTACTTACGTCAAGCATAACTCCAACAACCGTGTTCACTTCCCGGACCCCGCCGAGAAGAGACCATCACGGTTACACACGCGGTTGGTGTATTTTAGCTAAGATCAACTTCGGGTTTTCTACAACCGGACATTAACAAATTCCCATCTGCCACATAACCGCGGGCACGGCTTTCGAAAGTTCAAACCCTGCAGGGGTGTCCCAACTTAGCCCATTATAAGCTCTCGCGATCAACGAAGGATATTCCTTCTCCCCGGGAAGACCCGATCAGTCTCGGAATCCCGGCTACAAGACATTTCGACACTAATAAAACAAGTCCAGCAAAGCCGCCCGATGCGCCGACATCCTGATAGGAGCTGTACATATCTCGTTCTCAGGGCAACACCGGATGAGCAGTCCATACAGCTAAAACCAAGTCTCAAGTTTCCTTGAGAGGGCGCTGCAAAGGGCTCTAGTTCGGACCAACACTTAGACAAGCATTGGCCCGGGGGGGCTGAATAAAGATGACCCTCGGGCTGATCAAACCCAAGGGAAAGGGATAGGTGGTAGGCAAATGGTAAAACCAAGGTTGGGCCTTGCTGGAAGAGTCTTATTCAAAGCGAACTGTCAAGGGGGTCCCATAAATCACCCGACCGCGTTACGGACGCAAAAACCGGGAACATAACACCGATATGACGGAAACTAGGGCGGCAAGAGTGGAACAAAACACCAGGCATAAGGCCGAGCCTTCCACCCTTTACCAAGTATATAGATGCATTAATTAAATAAGATATATTGTGATATCCCAACAAGTAAACATGTTCCAACAAGGAACAACAAGTCCATGTTCCAACAAGGAACAAGCTTCATCTTCACCTGCAACTAACAACGCTATAAGAGGGGCTGAGCAGAGCGGCAACATAGCCAAACAACGGTTTGCTAGGACAAGGTGGGTTAGAGGCTTGGTTTAACAATATGGGAGGCATGATAATCAAGTGGTAGGTATCGCAGCATAGGCATAGCAAAAGAGCGAGCAACTAGCAAGCAAAGATAGAAGTGATTTCGAGGGTATGGTCATCTTGCCTGAGATCCAGCAAGGAAGAAGCACGAGTCCATGAAGAAGACAAATGAACGTAGACGAACGGATCCTCACAATCGCAACGCTATCGGAACTAACCCGAAGAAGCAACACCGGAAAGAAGCAAACAATAAAGTAAACAACCACCACTTAAACATGGCATGATATGCGAGATGTGGTATGCAATGCATATGCATGCACGGGAAGGGAAAAGATGAACAGGCATAATTTTGGCAAACCAAGTATGCCACTGGAAAGGTGAGGTGATTTCGGTTGAAATCGATATAAAGATCACCGGAATCGGATGTACGGTTTGCAAATGACAAGCAAAACAAGAATGACAAGATTCTGCCATTAACAGCATGATGCTACTTAGCAAGCAACAAGACATTAAGCTACTGCACCCAAACGTATCAACACAGCATATGACAGTGAACTACTCAAGATGCTTGACAAAAGATGAATACTGAGCTATGGCTAAATCACATCATAACAGGCTCAAACAAGCATGGCAAAAGTGCAAAAGATAACAGGTTCACAGACTTAGTGAAAATAACAACATGCCAGAAATTAACATCAGGATGACATGTTTAGAGCAATGAAACAACATGCTACAGGAACAGGACATGGCAAAAATAAGGCATGGCATGAATCTACTCAAAGCACTTAACAAAAGTCCCTTACTGACCATAAGCCAAAAAGGACTAGAAAATATAATAACACCCATGTCAATTAAGCAAGTTTCGTTACAGGTTTCAGACTTAGCAGAAAACTGGACATGTCAAAAACAGATAACAAGTAGGCATGTTCGTGAGATCGATGCACTCACTACAGAGCATTGCATGATAAACTAAGCATACATACATCAAGAAGACATGGCATAGAAGCTATAAATGGCAAGAAAAACATCATATCCTGCAAGGATCAACTACAACAAGCTTGGCAAAATCGAATAACATGTAAACAATCTGCTAGCAACATTTTATAGCAAAATTAGAGCTCGATTGACTCAAGCTATGGCACTCCATAAATACAAATAAAGGCATGGGTGGATGGAGAAAATCCATATTCTCAAAACACTCTTACTGATCATGCTCAAAAGAGGCATAGATCTCTCTGAAACAACATGAACACATGTCATAAAAGTAACAGCAGGACATGACTTTGTGAAATTACCAAGTCTCTGAAATCAGCAACATTATGTACCCTAGTTTGCATGCTTGTGCTAGTCACCACATAGATCAAAAGAATACATGGCATAAACCTCTGGAAAGATAGCATGGCATATTACAAAACACATGTAGGACTCAACTTCATACGATGCACACATCAATCATGGCAAAAATGACAAAAGTGCATGTTCTGATAAGAATCAGAAACTAACATCACATAGCCTTCTTCTAACAGCATTTCGGGCATCAAGATGAGGTCAAATGAAAATGATGCAATGAGATGAAATGATGTACTCATCGGGGCAAACAATTTGACATATTATACGCCCAAAACGGAGCCTCGTATGCAGAGATATGATGCGTTGAACATGGCAACATTATGCAAAAATATTACGGGACTTCGGCAAAATTTTGGGGTCAACCTCGGGATCCAGATCTGGCACGGATTGCGATGCGCGGCCGGATCTCGCCGGAGTGGGCGGCGCCGGCGACGAGGGAGGAGGCCAGAGAGGCGGCGGGGGCCGGCGACGGCGAGGAGAGGCGGGCGGCGGCGTTGGGCGGTCGAGGGAGGCGCGCGCGAGGGGCGTCGCGGGAGCGGGAGCGGCGGGCGCCGGCGGGCGGCGGCGGGCGACGCCGGAGGGCGGCGGGACGCGGGGACGCGGCAGCGGGGCGCTCGGGGCGAGGCGGCCCGGGCGGCGCGGGAGCCGGGCCTGGCTCGGGCTCGGCGGGTGCGGTTGAGGCGCGGGGGCGCGCGCGGAGGCGGCGCCACGTGGCAGGCGCTGGCTGGACGGGAGCGGCGGCGCGGATGAGGTGGCGGCCTCCGATTGGCCCAGGCGACGTGGCTGCGGCGGCGGAGGCGTCCGGACGGCGGCGGACATGTCCGGTGGCGCAGAGGGGCAGGGCTAGGGTTTCATCTGCCCGAAAATCCGGGGAGAGACACATATATATATAGGTAGAGGGGGCTAGGAAGCTCCAAATGGAGTGCGGTTTTCGGCCACGCGATCGTGATCGAACGACCGAGATGATGGAAGGGGTTTAGGTGGGTTTTTGGCCACTTTGAAGGGGTGTTGGGCTGCACACAAAAGAGGCTTTCACGGTTACCCGGTTAACCGTTGGAGTATCAAACGACCTCCGATTGACCCGAAACTTAACAGGCGGTCTACCGGTGCTATACCAAGGCCGCTTGGCAAACCTCGGTCCATTCCGAGACAGTTTAATACCCTCTCATGGAAAAAGGTAAAAGGGGACGCCGGGAAACATAGGAGTGCCGGATTGCAAAACGGACAACGGGAAAAATGCTCGGATGCGTGAGACGAACACGTATGCAAATGCGATGCACATGATGACATGATATGAAATGCAGATGATGATATGGCAAAGAGTGACACGCAAGCACATGACATGGCAAGGACGGCGAATAACTGACAGACACCTAGCGCATCAGATCCGGGGCGTTACAACACTCCACCACTACGAGAGGATCTCGTCCCGAGATCTAGGATGGCACCGGAGGGGAAAACGGAACAGAAAGAGAAGAGGTAAAGCTAACTTGCTTCTTTGACAAATGAGTGAAACCAAAGAACCTTGAGAGGTTGAAAAAATTGAAACAACGAAAACAACGAAGATGAACAAAGTTGAAAACACTCCGTTAGAAAAGAGGAACATGGGATAAGACGAGAACCCAGCGGTTAAGAGACAAGATAGAAATAGAAACCACTCCGGTTAAAACAAGATAGAGAAGGAATAAGATTGATATAACCTGGGCAGCACTCCGACTGAAAATGGAAGGGATTAGAACATGAACTTGACAAGATGAGGGGATACTTGACGAAAACAACAACACACTGCCTCCGGAACAAATGAAAAAGTGGAATCAAGAGAACAGAGAAGAGAACAACAACTTCTATCACAATTGAATTTGAAAGAGCCTCCTTAAAAAGAAGGATTGAACGGAATTGTTGGAAAACCAACAACAAAAAGAACAAGCTTGTAGTGGGCTTATGGCAAACATCTCAAAATTATGAGGTGAGCTTCTGCCACCAACGGAAACAAATGATTGGACTGATATCAACAAGGAGACGAGAAACTTATTTCACCGGGAGGACAAATGATGAACTTGGGTCATTAATGAGCACCATAAATAGCAACAATCCTTGGGGAAGGCTTTAGGTGAAATATAACCCAAGATAACTCCAATGAAGAGATTGATGGATTTAAAATACCTCATTCTTGACAACATGTGAGTCATGAGACATGAACTCCAATTATCAAGAATGACATAATACCACCTCGAATGATACGGTTGAAAGGATTGCACTTTAAAATGCAAGATAAAGAATACTTGAGCTCCTCTGAAAAGAATCTCGATGAACACTTCGAGAAGGGATTAAATCCTTTGTGAAACATCATGTAGCCTCCATAAAGAACTCCGGTAATAAAAGGATGATCAGATGAAATGAAGGATGAAAAGAATAAGGTTGAAGCCTTGCAATGATTAGATGGATCTCCGTGGTGATATAATTGCGAGAGCTTGGAACTCCGAAAAAGAATGATGAGCAATTGAAACCAAGAATTTTGACGAACCTCCGGAATAGGGGAATAGCATTTACTCGATGAAACAATAATAAGAATTACATTATGCTTATCCTTCACCAATTTAGATTGATGACAAGCAACGGATTTGGCATACTACTTATTCTCGTAGAAAGGATCAAGAGATATATAGCACAAACTTGGGAAGGTCTTCAACGAACCACCGGTAGGATTGAAACAACGAATAGATTGATATAATAACGAAGAAAGAGAACTCTTGAACGAACCACCGTAAGAATTGAAAATGAACGAAGAAAAGATAAAGAAACACCGGGAGGAATTAGAGAACGAATGAAGATACTTGAGGTTATTTAGATACAAGTGAACGCAGAGATCATGAACTGATTAGAGAAAACTTGAATGATGCACCGGTAAGATTTGGAGAACGAGAGCTGAAAGCCGAGAATGAGGAATTATGAAATGATGGCCTTCGGGGAAAAGAAATGGAAACAACTCATGAAATGCTCCGGATGGGTGAAAAGAATTCTCACGTTTGAAAACAATTATGAGAGGATGGCATCAACTTGAACTACACAACTTTGGAAGAACGGGTAAGGATTTAAGAGGAACTCTTCTTCAGTCTTCAAATGTTGAGAACGATGATGGGAACCACCAAGAATTGTTGAGGCACTCCGGAATGAAAATTAGAAAGGTTGAACCAACGATGAAAAGAGTTTGAAAGATTTTGGAGAAATACATATGACTGATGATAATTCATACTTACCTCAAACTTTGAAAAGAATTTTAGAAGCTCCGAGAAAATTAGAAGAGTCAGGTAAGATCCTGGGAAAAGACCTGTGGGTTAGGGCCCACTCAAAAGAAACACCGTTGAACGATTACTTGAAAGGGAGAACACACCGGTTGATTTAAATGACTTGAATGAGATAACATCCTCAAAAGAACTTGAGTGAATTGAGAATGGAAAACTTGAATCTTCTGAGATATCTTCATCGCTCCGGAACAAATGGATAACGAGAAGTGAAATATTATGAGGTGCACCGGTATGAGAAGGTATTGCAACGAGGAAAAGATGTGATCACCATCGAAAGATTGCATTGAACACGCCGGGGAAGATAAGAGAACAAGTAATTATAAACTTGAGGCTCCGTTAGCATCTTCATGAGAAACACCGGGTAAGAACATGAAGGAGAAGAATGGAGATGCTTCACATCAATAAGATGGATACTTGATCAAGAAATCTGCGTCCTTGAAGAAATAAGGGTGGGAGGGCGGGAAAAACAAAGACAACTTGGAACGGATGAAGCAAACACCATTGAGAAAACTTAGAATTGATCTCGCAAATGTTGAAATGATCGGATCCACTTGAAGAGAGACACACCGGTTGAAAAGGATTGACATGGCACTCTCAGTTATCATGAAGGATTGGTATCCACATAGGGATATGAGAACACCGCTTGGAAAAGGTATGGAATCAACACTTGACATTGAAGCAACTCGAATACCACAAATAAAACAAAACAAAGGATTTGGCTTGCAGAATAAGCCGGAAACAAACATATGATAGATACCATATCGTATCATGTGTCTGTTGGAAAGATATCCTACGAGATACTTGAATTCCCACTTATAAACTCCCGAAACTTTCTGGTTATGCAATCAGGTGTTGGGGATACAGGGGACACAAAATATATCACCCAAACTAACAATACCTAGATCCAGCTGTATCCATCCTTCAACACATAACCAAGAAACCTCCGGAAATCATCTACCTCAACCTTCGAAAAGCATCCGTTATACGAGTTATGGCAATACTCCCGCACTCGCCTCAGTACTGGGCTATCAGGGTTATCTCACCAACAACTATACAAAAGAGATTTTCGATGTCGGTGTACTAAACTCAGGTATTCCAGAACTGCAACGATAAAATTATGACGACAACACCTCGGAGCTCAACTCCCCGGGACACCTCCACTAAAACCCCTGCTGACGGGAGGCAACCAAGACAATGTTGTCATCATAAAGCCATCGGAACGATTCTAAGATACCCGCGTGATCCTAAAAAAAAATTTAGTGAAATTTGAGAAGAGAAGAGTCAAAACTCTACGTCAGGATGCCTTACCAGAGCGATGAGGAGACTGGGAAGTAAAAAGAATTCCTAAACTCTTCGATATATAATTCCTAAATGACTCAAAACATTTTTCTATACACAACTCGGCCGCTAAAAACGATCAATCAGTGGGGGCTCCTCAGGTCGGGGAAGGCTCTGATTACCAACTTGTAACGCCCTCGATGCGGCTATATCTCCCACGTGTCGAAGCACGACTTAGAGGCATATCCGCATTGAAAGCCATGTCGCAAGTGAGGTAATCTTCACACAACCCATGTAATACATAAGGGAAAGAGATACATAGTTGGCTTACAATCGCCACTTCACACAAATACATGAATAACACATTACATCATACAGTTACAATCAGGGCCCGACTACGGAGCCAAAATAAAAGAAGAAACCCCAAAAGGGACAAAGGTCCCCGATCGACCCCAACTGGGCTCCACTACTGATCGACTAGAACGAAACAACATAAAGGACAAGATCTTCATCGAACTCCTCCTTGAGCTCGGGTACGTCACCTGCACGGTTTCATCGGCACCTGCAAGCTGGTTTTGGAAGTATTTGTGAGTCACGGGGACTCAGCAATCTCACACCCGCGAGATCAAGTCTATTTAAGCTTAAAGGTAGGGTAAAAGGTATGAGGTGGAGCTGCAGCAAGCGACTAGCATATATGGTGGCTAACATACGCAAATGAGAGCGAGAAGAGAAGGCAAAAGCATGGTCGAACAACTATGATCAATAAGTGATCCTGAAACTACTTACGCCAAGCATAACTCCAACAACCGTGTTCACTTCCCGGACCCCGCCGAGAAGAGACCATCACGGTTACACACGCGGTTGGTGTATTTTAGCTAAGATCAACTTCGGGTTTTCTACAACCGGACATTAACAAATTCCCATCTGCCACATAACCGCGGGCACGGCTTTCGAAAGTTCAAACCCTGCAGGGGTGTCCCAACTTAGCCCATTATAAGCTCTCGCGATCAATGAAGGATATTCCTTCTCCCCGGGAAGACCCGATCAGTCTCGGAATCCCGGCTACAAGACATTTCGACAGTAATAAAACAAGTCCAGCAAAGCCGCCCGATGCGCCGACATCCTGATAGGAGCTGCACATATCTCGTTCTCAGGGCAACACCGGATGAGCAGTTCGTACAGCTAAAACCAAGTCTCAAGTTTCCTTGAGAGGGTGCTGCAAAGGGCTCTAGTTCGGACCAACACTTAGACAAGCATTGGCCCGGGGGGGCTGAATAAAGATGACCCTCGGGCTGATCAAACCCAAGGGAAAGGGATAGGTGGTAGGCAAATGGTAAAACCAAGGTTGGGCCTTGCTGGAAGAGTCTTATTCAAAGCGAACTGTCAAGGGGGTCCCATAAATCACCCGACCGCGTTAGGGACGCAAAATCCGGGAACATAACACCGATATGACGGAAACTAGGGCGGCAAGAGTGGAACAAAACACCAGGCATAAGGCCGAGCCTTCCACCCTTTACCAAGTATATAGATGCATTAATTAAATAAGATATATTGTGATATCCCAACAAGTAAACATGTTCCAACAAGGAACAACAAGTCCATGTTCCAACAAGGAACAAGCTTCATCTTCACCTGCAACTAACAACGCTATAAGAGGGGCTGAGCAGAGCGGCAACATAGCCAAACAACGGTTTGCTAGGACAAGGTGGGTTAGAGACTTGGTTTAACAATACGGGAGGCATGATAAGCAAGTGGTAGGTATCGCAGCATAGGCATAGCAAAAGAGCGAGCAACTAGCAAGCAAAGATAGAAGTGATTTCGAGGGTATGGTCATCTTCCCTGAGATCCCGCAAGGAAGAAGCACGAGTCCATGAAGAAGACAAATGAACGTAGACGAACGGATCCTCACAATCGCAACGCTACCGTAACTAACCCGAGGAAGCAACACCGGAAAGAAGCAAAGAATAAAGTAAACAACCACCACATAAACATGGCATGATATGCGAGATGTGGTATGCAATGCATATGCATGCGCAGGAAGGGAAAAGATGAACAAGGCATAATCTTGGCAAACCAAGTATGCCACTGGAAAGGTGAGGTGATTTCGGTTGAAATCGATATAAAGATCACCGGAATCGGATGTACGGTTTGCAAATGACAAGCAAAACAAGAATGACAAGATTCTGCCATTAACACCATGATGCTACTTAGCAAGCAACAAGAAATTAAGCTACTGCATCCAAACATATCAACAAAGCATATGACAGTGAACTGCTCAAGATGCTTGACAAAAGATGAACACTGAGCTATGGCTAAATCACATCATAACAGGTTCAAACAAGCATCGCAAAAGTGCAAAAGATAACAGGTTCACAGACTTAGTGAAAATAACAACATGCCAGAAATTAACATCAGGATGACATGTTTAGAGCAATGAAACAACATGCTACAGGAACAGGACATGGCAAAAATAAGGCATGTCATGAATCTACTCAAAGCACTTAACAAAAGTCCCTTACTGACCATAAGCCAAAAAGGACTACAAAACATAATAACACCCATGTCAATTATGCAAGTTTCGTTACAGGTTTCAGACTTAGCAGAAAACTGGACATGTCAAAAACCGATAACAAGTAGGCATGTTCGTGAGCTCGATGCACTCACTACAGAGCATTGCATGATAAACTAAGCATACATACATCAAGAAGACATGACATAGAAGCTATAAATGGCAAGAACAACATCATATCATGCAAGGATCAACTACAACAAGCTTGGCAAAATCGAATAACATGTAAACAATCTGCCAGCAACATTTTATAGCAAAATTAGAGCTCGATTGGCTCAAGCTATGGCACTCCATAAATACAAACAAAGGCATGGGTGGATAGAGAAAATCCATATTCTCAAAACACTCTTACTGATCATGCTCAAAAGAGGCATAGATCTCTCTGAAACAACATGAACACGTGGCATAAAAGTAACAGCAGGACATGACTTAGTGAAATTACTAAGTCTCTGAAATCAGCAACATTATGTACCCTAGTTTGCATGCTTGTGCTAGTCACCACATAGATCACAAAAATACATGGCATAAACCGCTGGAAATATAGCATGGCATATTACAAAACACATGTAGAACTCAACTTCATAGGATACACACATCAATCATGGAAAAAATGACAAAAGTGCATGTTCTGATAAGAATTAGAAACTAACATCACATAGCCTTCTTCTAACAGCATTTCGGGCATCAAGATGAGCTCAAATGAAAATGATGCAATGAGATGAAATGATATACTCATCGAGGTGAACAGTTTGACATATTATACGCCCAAAACGGAGCCTCGTATGCAGAGATATGATGCGTTGAACATGGCAACATTATGCAAAAATATTACGGGACTTGGGCAAAATTTTGGGGTCAACCTCGGGATCCAGATCTGGCACGGATTGCGATGCGCGGCCGGATCTCGCCGGAGTGGGCGGCGCCGGCGACGAGGGAGGAGGCCGGAGAGGCGGCGGGGGCCGGCGACGGCGAGGAGAGGCGGGCGGCGGCGCTGGGCGGCCAAGGGAGGCGCGCGCGAGGGGCGTCGCGGGAGCGGGAGCGGCGGGCGCCGGCGGGCGGCGGCGGGCGACGCCGGTGGGCGGCGGGACGCAGGGACGCGGCGGTGGGGCGCTTGGGGCGAGGCGGCCCGGGCGGCGCGGGAGCCGGGCCGGGGAGGGCCTGGCTCGGGCTCGGCGGGTGCGGGTGAGGCACGGGGGCGCGCGCGGAGGCGGCGCCACGTGGCAGGCGCTGGCTGGACGGGAGCAGCGGCGCGGATGAGGTGGCGGCCTCCGATTGGCCCAGGCGACGTGGCTGCGGCGGCGGACATGTCCGGTGGCGCGGAGGGGCGGGGCTAGGGTTTCATCTGCCCGAAAATCCGGGGAGAGACACATATATATAGGTAGAGGGGGCTAGGAAGCTCCAAATGGGTTGTGGTTTTCGGCCACGCGATCGTGATCGAACGACCGAGATGATGGAAGGGGTTTAGGTGGATTTTTGGCCACTTTGAAGGGGTGTTGGGCTGCACACAAAAGAGGCTTTCACGGTTACCCGGTTAACCGTTGGAGTATCAAACGACCTCCGATTGACCCGAAACTTGACAGGCGGTCTACCGGTGCTATACCAAGGCCGCTTGGCAAACCTCGGTCCATTCCGAGACAGTTTAATACCCGCTCACAGAAAAAGGTAAAAGGGGACGCCGGGAAACATAGGAGCGCCGGATTGCAAAACGGACAACGGGAAAAATGCTCGGATGCGTGAGACGAACACGTATGCAAATGCGATGCACATGATGACATGATATGAAATGCAGATGATGATATGGCAAAGAGCGACACGCAAGCACATGACATGGCAAGAACGGCGAATAACTGACAAACACCTGGCGCATCAGATCCGGGGCGTTACAGTCGTCCATCGCGCTGGTGTTCTCGGCACGGCGTGGTCAACATTGTCAACAAACGACAACATCGGAAGAGGGGCGTACATGGAGAGGCTGATAGTTGGGACCCACATGGTCCATGGCTGCACGCAAGCAAGTACCTCCTTATTATGCCAAAAAGAATGAATACTCTCGCTGACAGCTTGGACCCACCAGCTATATCTTCGCGCGCAGGAAGTGCCTCCTTATGATGCACAAAAAAGATGAATACTCCCCCTGCTAGCTGGGACCCACCATAGTGGGAGGCTGACTTGTGGGCCTACTAAGTTGACGCGGACGGAGAGCTTTGTCAACTTAGTCAACAAACGATTCTAATACTAGTGACCGTTGGATTGTTAACATCCAACGATCGTCCTGCTTCTTCAACCTCTGATTTTCTTGCTCCAGCCGTCCAAACCACCGTGTGCTCTTGCCTCTCGTGGCCGGCTGTGCTGCCGCGGAGGCCTCACCACCCCCTACTACTCCCACCGCAACCAAACCAGTGGACCCTCGTACTCCTCTCCGCGTGGGCATCCACTGTCGCGTCTTCCCCGGCTCCGCATCGTTCCCTTCCTAGGCCTCGTCGTCATCCACCGCCTTGGTGCTCTCGGAGCGGCGTGGTTAATGTGGTCAACAAACGACTTCCATCGGAAGAGTACGGTACGTGGAGAGGCTGACAACTGGGTCCACGACCGCAGCAAGGAAGTGCATCCTTATTACGCGGAAAATAATGATTCCTCCACCTTACAGCAGGGACCCACCGGACAGGCCACCGTATTTCACGAAAAAAACGTTTCCCCCCTGACTGTTGGGACCCACCAGCTACATCTTCGCACGCAAGGAAGTGCGTCCAGATTACGGGCAAAAAAATGATTTGCCCCCTAACTGCTGGGACCCACCAGCTACATCTTCGCATGCAAGGAAGTGTCTCACAGCCGGGACCCACCTGGTGGAAGCGTACATAGCGTTGTCATTCTGGTCGCGAACGTGTACATACATACTGGTCGACCGGTCTGTCTGCAGGCTGTAGCGATGAACCGTGGACTTGTAAGGAAGGGCATGTGTGGTAGTAGAGGCGCACGCGTGTGGTAGTAGAGGCGTGCACGTAGCATGTACACGTACGTATAGTGGCTAAGGTGCAAGAAAATAAATATGGCCACGTACGTACATACGGGCGGGGCCTCAAACGCCTACTCGCAAATACGTATGGCCAGGGCTCGTGTACATAGTTGTGGCTGGGCTGGAACGGAGAAACTATGTCGTCGCCGTGTTCATGGGGAGGCAACGGAATGCGTCATGATCATCGGGAGGCAACGGAATGCGTGCTGTTCATCGGGAGCCAACCGGCTTGGACGGAACAACCGATGGTAACGAGGCCTGGCGTAGCGTAGAACGGAGGAAACGGCCTTGTGTTCGACCAGCCACGGTGGAAACAGGATCTTGTTCATCGGGAGGGGTCTGGCATACCGCAAAACGGAGGAAACGGACCTCCTACGGTCGAAACGGGGTCCTGTTGATCGGGAGGGGTGTGGCGTACCGCAAAACGGAGGAAACGGACTTGTGTTGGAGCGCTACGGTCGAAATGGGGGTCCTGTTCATCGGGAGGGGTGTGGCGTACCGCAAAAGGGACTCCACGGGATACTGTTCATCTCCACCGTCGACCTCCTCCAGCCTCCACGGCCTACTGTTCATCCACCGTCAACCTCCTCCAGCCTCCACCTATGACTGTTCATCCATGGGCTCCTGTTCATCCAGCCTCCACCAGCTACTATTCAACCAGCCCTCTCCCCGGGGTCCTGTTCAACCACTGTCGGTGTTCTGGGAACGGGGGTCCCCAGACTTGCCTGCCTGCGTCCTGTGGCGTGGCTCGAATGGAGGCCCAGTACGGCCCATCAGCATCAACGCAAGACTCAAGACCCTCGCGAGGGGCCAAGCCTCGCGGGGAGGACGACGCGGTGCTTCCTCAGGCGCAGCCTCCTCAGGCTGGCTCATGAGGAGGCGGAGATATCAAGGCAGGATACCTCGCGAGATGCCCACGACGCAAGCCATGACGACCAAGGGTGCCAGGCGGGCGCCAGACCGCCCAGTGTCCTCCCCTTTCCTCTTTGGTGCAAAGGAGGCAAGAGCAGGCGAGAGGATCAAGCAAAGGCATCCACTTCGGTGCAATGAGACCAAGACCAATCCAACGGTGGGAATGAGCTCATCGTGGAGCCCAGAGCGGCGTCACCACGGGGCCTTTGGCAGGCGAGGACCAACTTTGGTCAGGATAAGTGTACTGTATGTTCCCCTTCAAATTGGCCAATTGTTGGCGCCCTTCCCGCTCAATATTTGGAAAGAGGCCCAGGGCCTTTGCCTATAAACAGGACTGGCCACCCCCAGGGTAGAGGCATCTCGTGTCTGGCATCTGGTATCTGGCATCTAGCATCTGGAAGGCATCAGGTATCCAGAATCCAAGCAAGAAGAGAGAGAGAGAGAGAGAAGGGCGGCTGAACTCCCATTGCAGTTCATCATCCCAGCTAGAACACGCCCTCGCGAGGCTGTTCACCCTTGTACTGTTCATCTTCATCAGCCCAAGAGGCAATCCACCCGCCACACCGGAGTAGGATATTACACCACACTGGTGGCCCGAACCAGTATAAACTCTGTGTCTTTTGTGTTGTTCTTTGGGTAGTTTAGATCCTTGTGAGACGGAGAGATAGAGGGCGGAATCTCCGCGCGCACCCCAGAGTTCGAACCTTAAGGGTCTGCCGGAACCCACGATCCGACATTTGGCGCGCCAGGTAGGGGTGCGCCGGAATCTGTCTTCCACCGCTTCATTCTCCTCCGACTGTCGCATCCATGTCTGACGCTCGTCGGGCCCGTGCCGAGCGCCGGGCCGCCATCGCTTCCCGCGTCGCCCAGACAGCTCCCATCAGCGGGCGTCCTCGTCGTTCCCCGTCGCCCGCCGTCAACGCCGCCATCGGCCCGGCGGGGAACGAGCAGCAAGCGTCGTCTCAGCACCCGTCCGTGCGGCGAGACGGCCACACCGCTACTCCGTCGCTCACTCCAGCTGGCTCTTCGTCCCACGCGCTCCGCGCGCCCTTGGAGGCTCGAGCTGCACTCATCGGGGCAAACGAGCTCCTGCGCTACCATCCCATCGACGACGTCTACGAAGAGTGGCTCGACCGCGTCGCCGAGCTCGTCTGTGCCGCAGGGGGCTCTCCTGCACCGTCCGCTCCGCTGCGCCGCACCCCGCCCCGCGCGAGCAATGAAGCTCCGGGGGCGTACCAGCCACCTCCGCTCCAAGAAGACACCACGGCTCCAAGGCGCATGGCCCCTGGGCGGAACCCGCTCCGTCAGGCGCCAGCCCAGCAAGAACAGAGCTGCCAAGAAGTCCCTCGACCGCAAGAGGCTGCCCGAGCGCTCCCTGCTCCGGCTCGCCGCGACCCTGCTCCAGCTCCGGCACGTCAAGACCCCGCACTGCTCCCAGCTGCAGCGCAAGGGGGCCCGCAAGGCAAAGCTCTCCCTCAACCAAAGCCTCCCGTGGCCACCGCAGGCTGCCGCGCCTACACCACCGAGCTGCGTAGCGTCGCGTGGCCCGGCAAGTTCAAGCTGGACCTGCCTCTCCGCTACGACGGCACGACCGATCCCGCAGAGTTCCTCCAGCTCTACGAGCTGGGCATCGAAGCTGCCAGCGGGGATGAAAAGGTCATGGCGAACTGGTTCCCCATGGCGCTGAAGGAAGGAGCTCGCACCTGGCTCCTGAATCTCGCTCCAGGCATGATCTCCTCCTCGGAGCAGATGCGCACCCGCTTCATCGCCAACTTCCAAGGTACTCGCGACCGGCCGCCCACCGTGAGCGACATGCGCCACATCAAGCAGCAACCAGGGAGACCCTGCAAAAGTACATCCAGCGCTTCAACAGTGCGCGCCTCAAGATCCCCAGGGTGTCCGAGGAAGCCATCATCTCAGCCTTCTCCGATGGCGTGCGCGACGTCAAGATGAAGGAGGAGCTGGCGATGCATGAAGACCTCTGCACCTCCCTGGAGCTGTTCAACTTGGCGACCAAGTGCGCCAGGGCTGAGGAGGGACGTCTCTCCCTCCTCGAGCTGCCTGCCGCAGACCCAGAAGAGAAGAAGCCCAAGGCCAAGGACGTGAAGCGCAAGGGGGCTGCCGTACTCGCGGCAGATCCGGACACCAAGCGGGGCAAAGACCTGCTCGAATCCTCCAGGGGCAGCCGGTACTGTGTGTACCACGACCTCCACACCCACAACACCAATGAATGCCAAGAACTCCGCGTTGTGAGAGAAGGAAGGATCGGCCGTCGCCCTGACCGCGCCGACCGGGGCTACGGCCGAGGAGGAGGAAGAAACCCGGGACGCTGGGAAGATCGCGGCCCGCGCCAGGGTGGCGCGACCAACCTCGCGAGGACCGCTGGCGGAACCTGCCTCGCAAGGGGGACTGGAGGGATCAGCCTCGTGAGGACCGCCCTCATGGCAACGCGGGCCTCCCTCCACTGCCGCCTCAGCCAAGGAGGAACGAAGACCGCCATCAAGACGAGGGGGCTGGGGGCTTCCAAGAGCCGCACGCGATTGCCTGCATCCTAGGCGGATCCCAAGCCCCAGCCTCCCAACGCATCTTCAAGCAGTTTGCCCGTGAAGTCAATGCAGTCCTCCCCAAGCTCGAAGGAACGCGCCCCCTCAAGTGGTCGGCGTGCGCCATCACGTTCAGCTCAGCAGATCAGCTCAAGTGCACGGCCACAGCCGGGGTCCTCCCGATGCTTTGCTCCCCAATCATCAGCAACGTACTGGTCACCAGGACCCTCATCGATGGTGGAGCAGGGCTCAACGTCCTGCCCGTGGAAACATTCGACAACCTCCAAGTGCCCTATGACCAGCTTCAGCCAACCAAGCCTTTCTCCGGAGTCACCGACGGTTCCACAATCCCGATCGGGCAGGTCCGCCTCCCTGTCACCTTCGGGACCCGCAGCAACTACCGCACCGAGCTCATCGACTTCGACGTTGCCCACATCCGCCTGCCGTACAACGCCATCCTCGGGTACCCAGCGCTGGCCAAATTCATGGCCGTAACTCACCACAGCTACAATGTCCTCAAGATGCGAGGGAGCGGCGGCGTCATCACGGTGCCATGTGAAGAGAGGGATGCAGTGTGTTCCCTGGAGCGAGCCTTTCAGGCCGCGTCGCTAGAAGACCCAGATCGCGGGAGCAGGAGGCTTCCCGAGACCACACCCAAGAAGAAGACGTCGTCAGGCTTTGCCCTTCAGGAGGCAGGGCCCTCAGGGCCCGAGCCTACCCAGGGGGACCCTCCTTCCATCGCATAGGAAAGCGCGCCCGGTGCCCTCCTCAGGCAGGGCTCGGGGGCTCTCACCTTGAGGGCCACCGACCTAGCTAGGGTCACGAGGGAGGCGCTTGGGCACCACGTGGAGGCGTGCTTCGACGCACGTTTCCCTCAAGAAGCAGCGAAGCAAGCAGAGTCAGACCAGCAGGAGTTCGTTAACCAGGCCATTCAAGAACTACAGGAGTCAAGAATCATGAGAGGTTGCCGCCGCTTACCGGCTGTGGCTCCCCATCCAGGCAAGGATGGTGGACTGCGTGTCTGCATCGACATACCAGGGCTCCATCAAGTCGCCACGACAGAGCGCCTCTGGCCCTCACAAGTGGGGCGTTGCGGAGGTCCACCCCACAGCTATGTTCGCATGCCCTACGGCTTGCCGAGCGTGGCTGCTGCGTACCAGCACCTCATGAGGGGCATCATGGAGACTCAGGAAGACAGGCGCTCCGCAGTCCTGGCGGAGATGGAAATGATTCGCGAGGAGCCACCAGCGCCTCCGGAGCCTCCCGAGGCCCCAGGGCCTGGGGGCTCGTGAGGAGCTCCTCCCGCAGCCCATCGAGTCTGCCGCACCAACGCCATTTCGTCGTCGACATCTTCAGGTGACATCTTTCAAGCTTCATTCCTAGCTGGGAGCACCCTCCTAGGGCTGCATTACTCCCAGGCCGCGTGGGTTCATCCCTGCGGCGTGTATCCCTTTTTAGTTTTTGATCGTTAGCTTGCTTTGTTGGGGGCGCCCCTCGGGCTGCATCATCCCCAAGCCGCTTGGGCTAGGCCCAGTGGCGTGTATCTCCCTTGCGTTTATTTCCAACTATGCATTCGCCTATCATGCTTGATCACTTGATGCCTGTCCACTACAACTTTTCTTCTCCATGTCGACCACTTGCACGTTAAAGGGGGGTGCCTGAGCATCGTGACTCAGGGCTCTTACCGGCTCTCCAGCCCTCACCCTCTGACCTTGTCCACGGCATCGCGACCTGGCATACCAGCGACGGCTGAGACAAGCTCGAGGGCCGGGACCCGAGGACGTAGAGTGCCGACATCTAACCAAATTCTGCAGGAACACATCTCAAGATACGGCCCAGTGCCAGGCGCAACCCGCCTAGGGGTAGGGCCTCGTGAGTCCCGCGCTGGCTCACGGGTGCCCAGATACACCTCACCTACCCCAACCAGCGAGCTTTTAAGTGACTAAGGGTCGACTAATGACTGTCAAGGCAGCCCCTTCTTCTTTCTGTGATGAGTCTGCAGGACCCTTGGAGGGAGTTGCGCTAACCGAGGCCCTCACGGAGTCCTCTTCACCCTCGCCCGCGCAAACCGCTTAAGCGTTAAAGGGGGGTGCCTGAGCATCGCGATTCAGGGCTCTTACAGGCTCTCCAGCCCTCACCCTCTGGCCTTGTCCACGGCATCGCGACCTGGCATACCAGTGACGGCTGAGACAAGCTCGAGGGCCGGGACCCGAGGACGTAGAGCAGAAAGGGGAGCAGAGGCAAGGGAGAAGGGACACACGAGGACCACGCCGAGCAACTCCGTTCTAACTACACCACGGACCCGACGATGCGCTGGGGACGACCCCTGATCCTCTAGATAAGTCACCATCCAAAGCACTGGCTACCATGGCACTACCCCCGCACCCAATGCAATTCCGTACCAGCGACGTCGTTTCCCTTTCTCATCAAGCGACGGCTGCTTGGATGCCAAAGGGGACCTCCTGAGCATCGCGACTCAGGGGCTCTTACCGGACCCCGGGTCGCTCACCTCCTGGCCTTGACCACGGCATCGCGACCTGGCATACCAGCGACGGCTGACGCCGCCTTGGGACTGGGACCTGTCGACGCAGAGCGCCAAGCCCTCGCGAGGTTCGAAAGGGAAGACTAAGCTACGACGGAATTAGCGACCCGCATGGTTCCATAGCAAATGTCACGTATTAACAGAAAGGATCACAGACACCTTACAAGCCCCCACGGGGCACAGTATGATTCCTTGCAGGAAACGGATCCTCAGGGATGCTATCTACACGCGCCTCAGCAGACGACGCCATCATCAACAGTGGGCCGTCAGGCACCGGCGCCAACCCCATCCAGATCAGAGTCGGCGGAGGCCGAGCGAGCCCGCCCTGCTCCGGGAGCGGCGCTGGCTCACGGGCTCATAGCTGTCGTCGCTCGTCTCCGGAGTCGCGAAGACCTCGCTGGGGTCGCTGGATCCATCGGCGCTTCCGCCGCTTGTGGAGCTGTCCAGGGGACGGTTGGTGGGCCCAGCCATCGCCACCGTGAGGTCCTGGCCACCTTTCCTGGGGCAGCACTCAAGCCGGCGCCCGCTCGCTTCGAAGACCTTGAAGAACATCACCGAAGCACCATCGTACTCCAGGTGGATCGTGAGGGCGCCCCTTGCTCTGCAGCCCCGAGCGATCTCGCCCCAGCCACGAGTCATGAAGACCTCGCTCGAGGCGAGCATCGCGACCTCTGCCTCGGTCGCGGGGGTGTTGCAGCCGGCGTGCTGCAGCCACAACTCCAGGAGTCTTCCCTGTGGGAAGACAGAGGCGAAGAAGGAAGGAAAGCGAATCCAAGTTCGCGGAGGCATGGCGGCGTGGAGCACGAGCTCGCGGGAGGAGCCCTCGGCGTGGACTCCAGGCGGAACGACCAACACCTTCATGACCCGGCGGCGACGGCGCCTGCTGCTGGGATCGACGTCGCCCCCTCCGAGGCCCTCGGCGTGGGCAAACAAGGGAAGCGGAAAGCCCGGCGGAGGCCGCTCGTACCAAGGCCTTGACACCACCTGGAGATCTCCTTCGTCTCGGCTACGAGGGGCAAGTCGCCTCTTCGGCGGGAGCGGGTCTGGCACTTCTTGGAGAGCTTTTCCCTTCTTCGCCGCAGAGAACCGGCGAATCGGGGCCATCACGCCAAGAGGGAGCAAGAATCAAGGCGAAGGAGAAAACAAGAAGAGATGGACTGGAAGGGCACGCGCGGTGCCGTACTTATAGCCAGCGGAGCCAACCGTCAGCCACCACGATCACAGGTAATCATGACACGATTTGCATGCAGGGACTTGTCCAATCCGTGCGATCATAGAGGCGTCGCGGGGAAGCGGAGACGCCCACGTCCTGTCAAACCGCCACGCGGGACCCAAGGCCGTAGGCTGTTAGGGCCCGCGGCGCTTTGCCCTTGCCCTTTCGCCTCTCGGCACGGCCAAGTCCGGGCGCGCCTTGGGCCCGGGGGCTACTGTCGGCGTTCTGGGAACGGGGATCCCCAGACTTGCCTGCCTGCGGCCTGCGGTATGGCTCGAATGGAGTCCCAGTACGGCCCATCAGCATCAACGCAAGACTCAAGACCCTCGCGAGGGGCCAAGCCTCGCGGGGAGGACGACGCAGTGCTTCCTCAGGCGCGGCCTCCTCAGGTTGGCTCATGAGGAGGTGGAGATATCAAGGCAGGGTACCTCGCGAGATGCCCATGACGACCAAGGGTGCCAGGCGGGCGCCAGACCGCCCAGTGTCCTCCCCATTACTCTTTGGTGCAAAGGGGGCAAGCACAGGCGAGAGGATCAAGCAAAGGCATCCACTTCGGTGCAACGAGACCAAGACCAGTCCAACGGTGGGAATGAGCTCATCGTGGAGCCCAGAGCGGCGTCACCACAGGGCCTTTGGCAGGCGAAGACCAACTTTGGTCAGGATAAGTGTATTGTATGTTCCCCTTCGAATTGGCCAATTGTTGGCGCCCTTCCCGCTCAATATTTGGGAAGAGGCACATGGCCTTTGCCTATAAATAGGACTAGCCACCCCCAGGGTAGAGGCATCTGGTATCTGGCATCTAGTATCTAGCATCTAGCATCTGGAAGGCATCAGGTATCCAGAATCCAAGCAAGAAGAGAGAGAGAGAAGGGCGGCTGAACTCCCATTGCAGTTCATCGTCCCAGCTAGAACACGCCCTCACGAGGCTGTTCACCCTTGTACTGTTCATCTTCATCAGCCCAAGAGGCAATCCACCCACCACACTGGAGTAGGGTATTACACCACACCGGTGGCCCGAACCAGTATAAACTCTGTGTCTTTTGTGTTGTTCTTTGGGTAGTTTTAGATCCTTGCGAGACGGAGAGGTAGAGGGCGGAATCTCCGCGCGCACCCCAGAGTTCGAACCTTAAGGGTCTGCCGGAACCCATGATCCGACAACCATCCCTCCACGGGCTACTATTCATCCAGCCCTCCATCGGCTACTGTTCAACCAGCCCTCCAACGGCTACTGTTCAACTAGCCATCCACGGGGTCCTGTTCATCCAGCCCTCCACGGGGTCATGTTCATCCACCGGCTCGGTCGATTGGGGTCCTGTTCATCCAGAGGCAACGGCCTCTACTACCACAGGGTCCTTTTCATCCAACCCCCCACCGGTAACTGTTCATCCAAACCCCCCAACAATGCTCACTATTCATCCAGAGGCAGCATCGATCGGCTTCAGTTAGCAGCAGTAGCGAAGGAATCAGTCGGGTTCAGTTAACAGCAAGGGACCGATCGACCGCTCAGGTTCAGTAACGCGTAGCCTGCAGTGCAATCGATCGGGTTCAGTTAGAGCCCAATGCCTCGCTCGGGTTCAGTTAGAGTGCAACACCTCGCACACACGTGCGTACATACGAGAGAAACGCGCATCGTTCGGCCCCGACCACCCATCGTAACCGGGAACTCCCCCAATATTTTCCTCGCCCTCGCTTCTACCATGGTTTTCTCCGTCCATGACGGCCCAAAGAATGTCATGCAGCTGCGTCTCCGGCCCGCCTAGGACGAAAAGACCATTTTCTGTCACGATTTTTGTCATAGAAGTAGGAGCCCACCACATCTATGATGATACCGAGTTTTGTCATAATTAACGTCATAGAAGTGTCATAAGCATGGCAGAAAAAAAATCGTTCGACCCAAAATGTCACGGATGTGTCTTTTTTTGTAGTGTGAGGATGAAATAATTGGTCTTGCTTCTATTGTTGTACCACCTATTGATCCTTTAGAACAATATTTTCTAGACCATGAAAATGATTTACATATGCATGAAAGAAATGAAATAGATAAGATTTTCTTTGAACAACGTCCTCTGCTTAAGCACAATTTGCCTATTGAAACTCTAGGAGGTCCTCCTCCACCTAAAGGTGATCCTGTGTTTGAATTAAAACAATTGCCAGACACTTTGAAATATGCTTATCTTGATGAAAAGAAGATATATCATGTTATTATTAGTGCTAACCTTTCAGAACATGAAGAAGAAAGATTATTGAAACTTCTAAGGAAGCACTGAACTACTATTGGATATACTCTTGATGATTTGAAGGGCATTAGTCCCACCCTATGTCAGCACAAGATTAATATGGAACCTGATGGTAAACCCGTTGTTGATCACCAACGTCGGTTAAATCCAAAAATGAAGGAAGTGGTAAGAACGGAAATCTTAAAACTTATGGAAGCAGGTATAATCTATCCTATAGCTGATAGTAGATGGGTAAGTCCTATTCATTGTGTCCCTAAGAAAGGAGGTATTACTATTGTTCCTAATGATAAGAATGAACTTACTCCACAAAGAACTGTTACAGGTTATAGAATGGTAATTGATTTTAGAAAATTAAACAAAGCAACTAGAAAAGATCATTATTCTCTGCCTTTTATTAATCAAATGCTAGAAAGATTATCTAAGCACACAAATTTTTGTTGCCTTAATGGATATTCTGTTTTTTCACAAATACCTGTTTCCTAACCTGGTCAAGAAAAGACCACTTTTACTTGTCCCTTTGGAACTTATGCTTATAGATGTATGCCTTTCGGTTTATGCAATGCACCTGCTACCTTTTAAAGATGTATGACTGTTATATTCTCCGACTTCTGTGAAAAGATTGTTGAGGTTTTCATGGATGACTTCTATGTTTATGGGAAGTCTTTTGATGATTGTTTAAGCAATATTGATCGAGTTTTGCAGAGATGTGAACAAACATATCTTGTCTTGAATTGGGAGAAGTGCTACTTTATGGTTAATGAAGGCATTGTCTTGGATCATAACATTTCTGAAAGAGGTATTGAAGTGGACCAAGCTAAGGTTGATGCAAATTGAGAGAATTCCATGTCCAAAAGATATCAAAGGTATTTGTAGTTTCCTAGGTCATGCTGGTTTCTATAGGAGATTTATCAAAGACTTTTCTAAAAATTCTAGGCCTCTTATGAATCTTTTGCAAAAGGATGTTCCTTTTGTTTTTGATGATGATTGTTTAGAAGCCTTCGAAACACTCAAGAAAGCCTTAATTTCTCCACCTATTGTTCAACCACCTGATTGGAACTTGCCTTTAAAAATTGTGTGTGATACTAGTGATTATGATGTTGGTGTTGTTCTAGGGCAAAGAGTTGATAAGAAACTGAATGGTATTCATTATGCTAGTAAAACTCTAGACAATGCTCAACGAAATTATGCTACTACTGGAAAAGAATTCTTAGCAGTGGTGTTTGCTTGTGAAAAAATTAGATCTTACATTGTTGATTCAAAGGTAATTGTTCACACCGATCATGCTGCTATTAAATATCTTATGGAAAAGAAAGATGCTAAACCTAGACTTATTCGATGGGTTCTCTTGCTACAAGAATTTGATTTACATATCACTGATAGAAAAGGAGCTGAGAACCCCGTAGCCGATAACTTATATAGGCTTGAAATGTGCTTGATGACCCACTACCTATTGATGGTAGTTTTCCTGATGAGCAGTTAGCTACAATAAATGTTGCTCATAACACTCCTTGGTATGCCGACTATGCTAATTACATTGTTGCTAAATATTTACCACCTATCTTTACATACCAACAAAAGAAAAAAATCTTCTATGGTTTAAGATATTACTTTTGGGATGATCCACATCTTTATAAAGAAGGAGTAGATGGTATTATTAGACGTTGTGTACCTGAGCATGAATAGTGACAAATCCTACGGAAATGTCACTCCGAAGCATATGGTGGACATCATGCTAGAGATAGAACTGCTCATAAGGTATTGCAATCTGGATTTTATTGGCCTATTCTCTTCAAGGATGCCCGTAAGTTCGTCTTATCTTGTGATGAATGCCAAAGAATAGGTAATATCGGTAAGCATAAAGAAAGGCATATGAATTATTCACTTGTTGTTGACCATTTGATGTTTGGGGATTTGATTACATGGGACCTTTTCCTTCCTCTAATGGGTATACACATATTTTGGTTGTTGTTGATTATGTTACTAAATGGGTAGAAGCTATTCCAACCAGTAGTGCTGATCACAACACCTCTATTAAAATGCTTAAGGAAGTTATTTTCCCAAGGTTTGGAGTCCCTAGATATTTAATGACCGATGGTGGTTCACACTTTATTCATGGTGCCTTCCCTAAAATGCTTGCCAAGTATGATGTTAACTATAGAATTGCATCACCTTATCATCCTCAGTCTAGTGGTGAAGTTGAACTTAGCAATAGAGAAATAAAACTGATCTTGCAAAAGGTTGTCAATAGGTCCCGAAAGAATTGTTCTAAGAAATTAGATGATGCACTTTGGTCTTATAGAACAGCATATAAAAACCCTATGGGTATGTCTCCTTATAAAATGGTTTGTGGAAAAGCTTGTCATTTGCCTCTTGAGTTAGAACATAAAGCATATTGGGAAATTAAAGAACTCATCTATGATTTCAAACTTGCTGGTGAAAAAAGGTTATTTGATATTAGCTCATTAGATGAATGGAGAACCCAAGCTTATGAAAATTCCAAGTTATTTAAAGAAAAAGTTAAAAGATGGCATGATAAAAGAACCAAAAGCGTGAGTTTAAAGTTGGAGAATTTGTTCTTTTGTACAAATCTCGTTTCAGATTCTTTGCAGGAACACTCCGCTCAAAATAGGAAGGAACCTATGTTATCGAGGAGATTTATCGGTCTAGAGCTATCAAAATAAATAATGCTGAAGGTACTAACCCGAAGGTTGTTAATGGGTAACGAATAAAACATTATATCTCGGGTAGACAGGTACACCCATTTGTAACGACCCGAACCTGATAAGATTCGATGTCTATGTGCTCACCGTGCTAGTCCCTGGATCGACTCGCTAGCACACACAGTACATATGAATATCAAATAACAAGTGCATAATTTACTATAACGTATGATCCAGAATTCATAAAGCCTTACAAACTAAGTAGCACATAGCTAACTTTATTCAATAACAACAGCGGAAATGTAGCACAAGTAAACGATGAGTCCCATCAATGCCCATTGGCAAAAATGTTGAGTGAAGACTCGCAACCCTACTGTATCTCACTGTTCATCTAAAAATCCTGCAACATGATAAGTTGCAGCCACAAAGGGTTAATACGTTGAATGTATTGGCAAATTACACATAATGATAAAACAAACCTACATCCACAAGCAAAGTATGACAAACAAAACACTCAAGTTGGTTTCGTGTAAAACTACCTTCACCTACCTCCACGACATAGGCAAGGTGCACACAACACAGATGATAAAGATCTTCAAGATGTCTCAAGTGCGCTCAATCCTGGCGCATTCTCTAGGGACAATAGAGCGCTCAGCCATTGACGCATTCACCTGAGAAAAAGCCCCGAGCCTACAGCTATAAGCGCTCACCAATTCCGAACATCACGCGACACATGCCCACGTCTATCATAGCAAGTTGATCACACCATCACATAACACAATCAACACCAAAACATGACAATATAGGATACACATATCAGGCCAATCATATATCATACCATTAAAACCACACATGCATAGCAGAATATAGGATGAGCAAAATCACAAGTGCAAACTTGCCTTGAACGATGTTGAAGTACTCTAACGCTTAATTCCGATCCGCTTCACACTCCGGACATTCTATACAATTAACGAAGGCACCGATAAATAAACCCGTACTCACATAACACCACAATAAAGTAAACAACAATGAATCCAAATAAAAACTTAAATGACAGAACTTAACAATAGGTATATATATCTACATGCTGGTAGGATCACAATGCAAAAAGAATCAACTAATTTGGATCAACGGTTTGAAAGATATGGCCTCCGGAAGTTTGAATTCATATTTAAACAAATTCAAATTTGAACTGTTCAAAAATGTGAAAATTTGGTTCTACAATATTCTCCTGGTCACTAAGAGTACACAGGAAAAAGAATCGGTGAATTTGGAGTTACGGATCTCAAGATAAACCTAAATGAAAATTTGGTATGGAATCTGCAAAGAAAAATTATGCCATACAAGCGTTGCGGGAAGAACTGTGCGGCTGCTGCGGATGTGCCACGTGGCGTGACACTAGTGGCTATTGCCTGTCCGCCAGGAGGCTTAAACGGCGAACGACCGCAATTTGAAGGAAAACGATTCGGCAATAAAAAAACAGAGGCGACCTAATTTCAGCGGTCGGATGAAGATCGAACGGACGGGGATGCTCACCGGAGAACAGAGGAGGGATTGTCTCCGGACTTGAAGAAGACGGCGCCGGCGCCTCGGGCGGCGATGGTGGCGCCTGCTCCGGTGGTCTCCTAACTTCGTATTGTGGCGTACGAGACGCGTAGCTCTGCGGCAGTCTCGAAGACGTCCAGAAAGGCGTCAGTGGCGAGCGGAGACGACGGAAGAAGGTGGTTGGAGTCACGCTGGCGGCGAGAGCTTCGGGCCAAGGTTGGCTTGCTCAATCGTGAGCATTCCTGCGCGAACGAGAAGTCAGGGAGATGGAGGAAACCAATTCAAAGAGAACAGAGTGGAAGGGGGTTCAGGGACCCTTTGTATGCGACGGAAACGACGACGGCGGAGGTCAGCAGCGGTGGAACTCCGGCGAGATCCAGCGGCGAGTTCTAGGGCACGGGAGGTGGTGATTTTGGCAAAAATCGGACAAGCCGGGCGTGGGGAGTATATATATGGTGGGAGTGCAAAGGATCGATCAAATCGATCGAGTTTGAATCGGCTCTGGCTTCCGCTACTACAGGAATCCCTGATGAACACGAACCAAAGAGATGACAGCGGGCCAGGTCAGTCAGCGGCGAAGAGCTAGAAGAAGGGAAAAACAAAAGGGCTCCGGAGTGGGCTACGGATGTGTGAGGAAATGGGTCGGCCTGTTAGCGGCTACTGCGCTGCTGCGTAGCGTGCGCGAGCGAGGGACAGCCGGGCCGCTGTGCACCGAGGCCTAATGCACAGTAAACCTAGGAAGTGTTCTAAAACAAGTAAACCTAGGAAGTAACATTTATATTTATATATACTACATGCAGAACATACATTTGACTAAAATCAAATACCTAGTGACTTCCTAAAAATACCACATCATACATTAAAACATGATTACTACTATATAAAACAGTGAACATTTTTAAAACACAAATGCATTTTGGAAAATAATTTTATGCAACAAAAGCACATAAAGAGCATTATAATAACAACTATCAAATAATTTTGAGTTTCAACAACTCCAAAAGTTTTAAATCATAGCAGAATTTATCTAAGATTAATCAACACAAGAAAGTTTTGAATTACTCCTATTTAAATAATTAACATTCCAAAATTCAAAATTTTGGGATGTTACACCATTAATGTTGAAAGTAATATTACCCAAACTTTGACATCGGAAGAACACATAAAAGAGTCCTTCCGAAACACTCCAGAACCGTGAAATAAGGAGGTACATGATACGGTAAGTAAACGGACTCCGAAAATCCGCAAAAAATATTTTTTGTCGGTTTTAGAATATTTAGAAAATTAGGAAAATAAGAAACTTCCAGGAAGCGTACTCTGGTGGGCACAAGACAACAGGGTGCGCCTGGCTTGCCAGGCGCACCCAGGTGGGTTGTGCCCACCTGGGGTACCTTCCGGACTCCATTTTTCTACAGTTTGCTTGTCTCCCAAGATAAAAAAAATCTTGATATACCCCCCGAACCTTTTGACCACCGTATCGCGGAAAAATCCTCTGTTTTCTTTTCCTTGCTGTTTTTTGTCAGATCCCATCTACCATGGCCTCTTCAGGCTCCTCCAAGGACAAGTTCTTCAAGAACGTCATCAACCATATTTGCGGGAGGTGGTGCGGTACCCTCAGGTCATCCAGATGCATGAGGAGGTGCTTCACCTTCGCGATGTGCCAGGTCCCAAGGGGACGGGAACCGTGGAGGCCAGGCTTGAAGCTATGGAGCAGGAGGTCTTCCGGTGCAAGGGGATGGTGGAGTGTGGACTCAATGCCAATCACCTCATGATCACGGACCTTTCCCGTGATCTCAAGGTGGATCACAAGCCCATGAAGGACATCGTCTTCACCCTCAACGAGCAAATCAACTTCCTCCAAAGCCAAATTTATGATCTCCAAAACCAAATCTTTCAATATGGGGCGAGGTTTAAAGGTATGAGTTTGGCTGCTGGTTGCAAGACCCGTGAGACTCACTCTTCCTCTTATAATGGTGACCTTTGCCATGGAAACCCGAGGACAAGATCTCTTGTTCATCACCACCACCTTCTTAATCAGCAAAAGAAAATTGAGTATCGGGTATGGGCACTCCCTTGGCTTCCTCCAAGCTTGGGGGAGGTGCCCCGGTATCGTATCATCCCCACTATCATTTGCGTTTACTTATTTAGTTCGATCTTTTACTTCAGATGAATAAAAGTTTAGTTTGATCCTTTCTTTTCAAGAGTTTGCATAGTGATCTATCCTTGTAATCGTGTGCGGAACATATAATAAAGTTTAGTTTGAGTTTTCTTTCTTTACTTTCATGTTGCAATAAAAAGAAAGGGAATACATAAGAAGAAAGGAAAATAAATGAAAAAGATCATATGCTAATCTTATGGTAGGTGATGACACCACATGAGGAAAAGTATAAGTAGGAAATTTTATTAGAGATTGACAAGCATAGCATTGGTCAATGATGCAACTCATGAAAGAATTAAAAAGGGAAGAGAAGATTCACATATAAATATACTATCCTAGAAATCTTTTGTGATTGTGAGCCCCCATCAAAATATTATATGCCAAAATTGTTGACATTGGACAAGGAAGACAACCTAATGATTTATGTTTGTTCATATTCACATAGAAGTCATATTGTCATAGATCCTTTAACATGTGGTGCTTGCCCCTATCTTTGCCAGCCAAAAATTCCGCACTAAGTAGAGATACTACTTGTGCATCCAAGAACCCTTAAACCCAAATCCTATTTTCAAGTGTCCACCATACCTACCTAGGGATTGAGCAAGATCCCTCAAGTAAGTTGTCATCGGTGCAATAAGGCAATAAAAATTGCTTCTGTAAGTGTGAGATCATTTAGTGTAAGAGAAAATTGAGCATTGTACGAACTTGTAATGGTGAAGAATAAAAGCGACCGACTGCATAATAAAGTTCGCTATCACAAGGGGCAATACAACGTGACTTTTTTTTGCACTAAGGGGTTGAGCATACAAACAAATAAGTGCATGGCAACCTATGCTTCCCTTTGCGAAGGGCCTATCTTTTACTTTTATGTATTTACTTTTATGCAAAGAGTCAAAGTTTTATCTCTATTCCTTTTTATTTTCTCCTTTGGCAAGCATCATGTGGTGAGGAAAGATCTAGGCACATATGTCTAGTTGAATATGGGTAGCATGAGTTATTATTGTTGACATCACCCTTGAGGTGAATACGTTGGGAGCCGAAACTATAAGCCCCTATCTTTCTATGTGTCTGGTTGAAATTTTTTGCTCATGTGTATGCGGTGAGTGTTAGCAATCATAGAAGACTATATGATGGTCGTTGAGTATGTGGACTTGCCTATAGGCTTTGATACCTGACCCTTCCTGAAAATATGATGAATTGTAGTTGCAAAGTTGACTGAGAACATAGTTTGTTAGTTTCTAATAGAGTTTTTGCTTTATACTTCAATAGTGTGATGAATTGTCACTTATTCATGAGAAGTCTATGATAAGAGTCTTATGTTTAAGTTTGTTGTTGTTATAATAATGAACATGATGCTTCCATGTCTGTATTTTGTTTTCATCGACACCTCTCTCTCTAAGCATGTGGACATGTTTTTCGATTTCGGTTTTCGCTTGAGGATAAGCGAGGTCCAAGCTTGGGGGAGTTGATACGTCCATTTTGCATCATGTTTTCCTACTGTCATTTATGATGTTTTTATGCGTAATAATTCTTTTTGTAGTAATTCTAATGCCTTTTCTCTCATAATTTGCAAGGTACACACAAAGAGGGAGAATTCCGGCAGCTGAAAATCTGGACCTGGAAAAACTACGCCAGGCTACCTATTCTGCACAACTCCAAACATGCTGAAACTTCATGGAGAATTTTTATGGAATATATGATGAATATTGGAGCAAATAAGTACCAAAGGAGGCCCACCAGGTGGGCACAACCCACCTGGGCGCGCCAGGGAACACAGGCGCGTCCTGGTGGGTTGTGCTCACCCAGGCCCACCTCTGATGCCCATCTTGTGGTATATAGGTCATTTTGAACTAGGAAAAATAAGGAGAGGACTTTCAGGATGGAGCGTCGCCGTCTCGAGGTGGAACTTGGGCAGGAGCACTTTTGCCCTCCGGTGGAGCGATTCCGCCGGGGAAACTTCCCTCCTAGAGGGCAAAATCATCGTCATCATCATCACCAACAACTCTCACATCTTGGGGAGGGCAATATTCATCAACATCTTCAACAGCACCATCTCATCTCAAACCCTAGTTAATCTCTTGTGTTCAATCTTGTTACCGGAACTATAAATTGGTGCTTGTGGGTGACTAGTAGTGTTGATTACATCTTGTAGGTGATTACTATATGGTTTATTTGGTGGAAGATTATATGTTCAGATCCATTATGCTATTTAATACCCCTCTGATCTTGAGCATGATTATCATTTGTGAGTAGTTACTTTTGTTCTTTAGGTCACGGGAGAAATCATGTTGCAAGTAATCATGTGAACTTGATATGTGTTCGATATTTTGATAGTATGTATGTTGTGATTCCCTTAGTGGTGTCATGTGAACGTCGACTACATGACACTTCACCATATTTGGGCCTAAGGGAATGCATTGTGTAGTAGCAATTAGATGATGGGTTGCGAGAGTGACAGAAGCTTAAACCCCAGTTTATGCGCTATTCCATAAGGGACCGATTGGATTCAATAGTTTAATGCTATGGTTAGAATTTATTCTTAATACTTTTATTGTAGTTGCGGATGCTTGCGGGAGGGTTAATAATAAGTAGGAGGTTTTTTCAAGTAAGAACATCACCTAAGCACCAGTCCACCCACATATCAAATAATCAAAGTAGCGAACACGAATCGAACCAACATGGTGAAAGTGACTAGGTGAAATTCCCGCGTACCCTCAAGAACGCTTTGTTTATCATAAGAGACCGTTTTGGCATGTCCTTTGCCTCAAAAGGATTGGGCTACCTTGCTGCACTTTTGCTACTATTATCGTTACGTGCTCGTTACAAATTATCTTACTATCAAACTACTCTGTTACTTACAATTTCAGCACTTGCAGACATTACCTCGCTGAAAACCACTTGCCATTTCCTTCTGCTCCTTGTTGGGTCATCAATGGTGGTGTTGGGAGCCTCCAATTAAATTGTGGAGAGAGCTCCAATCTTGTTTGTAAAGGTTCGGTCGCCGCCTTCAAGTGCACCGTTAGTGGAATCACGGCATCTTGCATTGTGCGAGGGCGTGAGGAGAATACGGTGGCCCTAGTGGCTTCTTGGGGAGCATTGTGTCTCCACACCACTCCAACAGAGACATACCTTCCCCAAAAGGTGGGAACTTTGGTATCACATCCTCGTCTCCATCGACTCCACTTGCAGTTACATCTTACCTTTACTTTGTGCAAGCTTGTATTGTGTTTCTATCTTGTGCTTGCTTTTGTCGTTGTTGTTGTGCTTGTCATATAGGTTGTCAACCTAGTTGCACATCTAGACAACATCCTTTCGTGTTGAGCCAAATTTGTTAAAAGAAGTTAAAATTGTTAGTCGCCTATTCACACCCCTCTCTACTCGACCATACTGATCCTTTCAGTTAGGGTTTGTGTCCTGCTCAGGAAGACGATACGGAGCCGGCTCCCTGAAGATGGAATAAGGTACTCCCCGCCTAGTTCCCGTCCCGATGATGCGTCTAGCATCTTCGGTGTGCGTGTGGAGGTGTATCTCCAATGGATCTTCTCGGATCTTGTCACCATTCATCTACGTTCATGTGTGCTCATGTTGGATCCTTCCGATATACACTACTTTTCATCGACGGTGGTTGCTATTCTGGTGCCTTAGCACGATGACTTCTCGACTGTCTACTACAACAAGTTTTGCTCAACCCCGGCAAGGGAGGGTTGATGACGGCGGCGTGTATTTGGCTCGCTTCAGTGCTTGTAGTCGTGGATAGGTCGTCTACAGATCTGGATTAAATTTTATTATTTCTGGTTTTCATTGTACTGCCATGATTGAAGATGAATATATCAAAAGTTTTCTTGCAAAAAAAACAACTTCATGGAGGCAGATTATCATATTCATTTCTGTTTCTATGTTCTAAGAGCATCTTCAGCCACGATAAGCAAATTTCATCCCACAAATGCCCGCGGACGCGCCCGGTAAGCCCCTATTTGTCCGTCCGTGCAGCCACACTCATTGTTTTTTTCTCATATGTCCAGTCACTTGCATGTGATTGCTGGAGATGAAGAAAGAGAAAAAAAGAATGAATAAAGAAAGAGAAAAGGTGGTCTGAGATGGGGTCGCGTCCTATGTGGCGGAATGCCTGGACGCGCTCGGGCGCGTCCGCGAGCCCTCGAGTTAATTGCAAGACACTACCACACTTCGGCACGTTGTGACGAATCAGTACCACTAGTCATTTTTTTTGCCATGCAGTGCCAACTCTAAGCCTAAGTGTTGCAAAACGGTCTGACAGCCGTATAAGCACGTATTGACCACGTATCTGACCGACCGGGCCCATTTGTCAGGTGCCACGGTGGCCTACCCGCGCGCACCCGCACCCGCACCCGCTCGGTCGCACCTATTAGCTTAGTCCGGTCCGGTCCGGTCCACCCAGCCGCACTCTGTCCCTCTCCTCGCCATCGCCCTCGTCTCTCCAGCCGCCGCCGCTCGCCGCGCAGTCCACCGCGTCCGCCACCCCGGCCGCGCCATGGTCTTCGAGGATGAGAGCAGCGACGACATGTCCGGCCTGCAGATCTCCTCCGACGACGACGGGATGCATTATCAGGTCAGTGGTAGAGCAAGGGTTAGGGTTAGGTGATTTGGGGATTTGCTCTGGTTTTCTGATTTGAGGATTTGCTGTCTGTAGATTCCTGCTAGCATTGAAGACCAAGACTACAATGGCTTGGAGAATGCACCAGAGGGGCTGTGCGTGGAGCATCGGCTGCCAACTGAGCATCGTGTAGCATTTGAATCATTTGAGACGGGCAGGAGGTTTCTAGTTTGTGCTCAGCCTGTAAGATTCATGCTTTCTTTATGTTCACTGTAATATAGTTACTAGTACTGATGATGAAGCACCTAGTTACCACTTAGTAGTTTTGATGCTGCTAGTACTGATGCTCACTGCAATAGCTTAGTTGGCTATGCTTACTGTAATATATTTATGGTTTAATTATTTATTAGTAGTTCTGATGATTATGGTTTTGATGCTTATGTTCACTATAATATGTATAGTTTGAGGCAGTGTAGTTATGAAGCAAATTGTTAGTTGATTGAGGCAGTGTAGTTGCTAAATTTTAATTGAGGCAGTATAGGTTGCAGTTCAAGTAGCATTGTTCAGTTGGCCACATGTATAGTTTGTAGTTCTGCAGTTGTTAGTTCATTTATTTAAAGTGCCCTTTCATAATGGTAATTCTTCAAAGATTAACAATATAAGTGTTTGGTATATTGCAGGAAGCTGTCAATTGTGGTTTCCTTGCTTGGGTTGACCCAGAGTGGCCTCCCACAATGCAAAATGCATTGTTGAAGCTTTGGGAAATGTTTGAAGACAGCAGGACTGCTAGGAGGAAGGATAACCTGGAAAGTTCACTTACTATCCACCACCTTAAAGAAGAGAAAAGGAATCTGGATGCCAACTATGAAAAACTAGTTGAAGATGTCCATCAACTTCTAAGTGCCCAGGAGGACAGGGTGTTGGATTTTAGCTCTCTGCAAACTAAGGAGAAGATAGATCAGAGAGCCAGTGCATCAGTTGTGGCTGCCATGAAGAATGAGATGGAGAAGAAAGAGGCAGAGAACTTCAAGATGAATGAGAAGTACAAAGTGCTGATGAACCTGGTAGAAGCTCAAGGCACTGTCATTAGGAACATGAAGATGAATCATTTGAAAGAGAAGGAAAAGCTAGCTGAAGGCAACAACAATTTAAAGATCCAGGTTGATGAGCTCACCAAGTCTTTGGAAAAAGTCAAAGAAGAGAATGTGCAGTTGAACCTTCACATGTCTGATCTCAAGAGGGGACATGAGAATCTGATAAAACGCAGGGATGAGGTAAAGCTCCAGCTTGCTGTTCAGTTCAAGTCACTGGAGAAGAGCCAAGAGAAGTTGAAGTTGATCCATGACATCTTGAAGGAATGAGGTAGATGAAGATGATTTGGGTAGATGGAGCAGAGCATACCTATAATGATATAAGTTGCTTTGATAGAAGGCTTTGCTAATCTTTTGTGAAGGGTGGTTTAGTTAAGTGTAATGTATGGATGTAGTAGTTGTGAACAATGTTGAACTCCACTATGCTATGGTCTTTAGCTAATGTTGTAAGAATCTAGTAATTATGGCTGTAAGAATGTATGATCTATGGTTATTTAGCTAATGTGGTAAGAATCAATGTTGAACTCCAGTATGTATGCTATGTTATTTAGGTAATGCTCAAATTATATCTCCTCTTGAACCTCTAGCCAAATGCTCAAAAAAATCGCACATTAGAGCAACACAAATGTTGACGTGGCCAATGTCAACAGGGATTGTACTGAGTGGTGGCCCTGGTTATTAAAGCAATGCACGGGGCGAACAGGAAACAGTTGAGTGAAACAGTTTGTGCATTTGGGGGGAAACTAGGGTTACTCGACGGCGGAGGCGATTCCTGAGCTGGCCCGTGGCGGAGGCAATCTCGCAGGCTGCGGCGGCGGCGGAGTCAATATCAATGTCGTGGTCTTCTGGTCGTTCTCAGGCTCCCAGCTTTCGTCGAGCCTCTGGAAGGAGAGGGGACAAATCGAGGTCGCCGGTGCCCTACCGTGAGAGCCCGATGGCGTATGAGCCGGAGAAGCTCTGCTGGTGCAGGCCGCGAAGGAAGGCGCCGAGATGGATCTCATGGAGCCGCCAGAACCCAGGCGGGCAGTACTACGCCTGCGTGGATGCCATGGTAAGTTCTCTCCATTTTAGTTATACTTTTCTGTTCATTAGATCTTCCCCCCCTATCAAACCCTGATTTCTGTTGGTACAGCATGGTGGTTGTGGCTTTGTTGAATGGCATGATGATCCTCTGCCTAAGTTTTTTAGTGATCTGATTGGAGATTTGCGATATGAAGTGCGTAGGCTGAGAGGTGAATCAAGTCTTGGTGTGTTTGAAGATGACAGTGCTGTTGTGGCTCTGCCTGAAGCTCAAAGAGGAAGAGAGGTGGTGGCTTTGGAAGATCAGCTCAGGGAGAAAAATGCGGAGCTAGATGCAGTGAAGGCCAAATATCAGAATGTTATCTTTCTTTTTATTGTCTTTATGGTAGGTTTGGTGACAGCCAAGATGCTGCTTCAGAGCTAGATGCTGGTGCTGTCAGGGGTTTAGGCTCAAGCTTGTTTTGGCACTGAAGATGCTACTAGTGCTCTGGTTTATCCTTGTAAGTTAGTGTCAGGTTGATCCTTGTTAAGGAGAGATGAAAGTTAGTGTCAGTTGTGGTTAGGTTGATCTTTGCAACTTAGTGTCAGTTGTGGTTAGGTTGATCTTTGCAACTTAGTGTCAGGTGTTGCAAGTTAGTGTCAGGTGTTACTAGTCAGTGTCTTTGTAAACAATATTTGGTATGGTCATCTTAGTAATGAATTATGTGGCCATTGTGGCAGTATCATCCAGTACATGCATGGTTTCTTGAGCATGGTTGTGCATTGTGTTGTTTTGTTTCACAGAAATCAGATGAGCATGGTTTCTTGACATAATATTTACAGGAGCATTGAGCTGTTCACAAGTGACAAATGAGCATTGAGCTATTTCATAAATGCCAAATGAACACCACAAAAAGCAAAGAGTTGTTCACAATTGCCAAATGACCAAATATTGCAGACTCAACTTAGTTCACATAAGACTCAACTTAGTTCACAACAGACTCAACTTAGCAATCCATTAGAACATACATCAGTTTTTTAGCACCATTCAGACTAAAGTAGCAACATTCATTCACTCACAAGTTACCAATGGTAGTAAATAATGACATCAAACGAGTATAATTCCCTGTGGCACTTGAAGGAGCACCAGAAGTAGAAGGGCCAGAAGATGAAGCTCCTTCAGCAAATCTTGGGGCAGTGAAAGGCCTTGCAAATCTTGCACTGGCAGTTCTTGAAGCAGATCTTGCACTGGCAGATCTTGCAGTGGCAGATCTTGCACTGGCAGATCTTGCAGAAGTAGTTCTTGCACTGGCAGATCTTGCAGAAGTAGTTCTTGCACTAGCAGATCTTGCAAAAGTAGTTCTTGCACTAGCAAACCTTGCAGAAGTAGTTCTTGCAGAAGCAGACCTTGATGGTGGCTGCTGTGATCCTGATGGAGTATCTTCATTCCTTGATCTTGCAGGTGCCTTGCAAACATACAAGGAAAGATGATAGTTAAGGGTTTAGGTTTAGCACAAAAAACATAGTAGGAAAGAAGACCAAATAGCAAGTACAATTCACAAGGGTTTACCACATGCTTGTTTTTCCTCAAAGCCAACTCTGGTATCAACTGTTGCTTGTAGTTGGTGTACCTATGGCCTTGGAGCCCACAGTTGCTGCATGTTATAGTGGCCATTCTTGAACTATCCTTGGGTTTTGGAACCTCAAATTTTCCCTTTATTCTCTTCTCTTTCCTTCTTCCCTTCTTCACATGAAATTTGGGTGGCTCTATGTCTGGTCCACTTGTCCTTGTCCAATCATGTTCACCAGGAACTGGATATATCATTGGTTCATATGCAGCAAGGTAAAAAGGTTTTTTGAGGAATTTGCAGACATAGTCCTCTGGAAATCTTTTTGCCTTGTTAATTGCTGATATTGCATGGTTGCATGGTATGCCAGACAGGTCCCACTTTCTGCAACCACATGTATAAGTTTCCAAGTTTACAGCATGTGTTTGCTACCCACTGGTCACTTGCCAAAGATTCAAACCAGCTTGAATAGGTTTGCAGAATCTGGCCCTTTCCTTTTCCACCTCAAGCTTCTCAGCATAATGTGGTGTGATCTCCCACAAAGATGCCTTTCCCCTCTCTCTGTTATTATGCCACCTCACCATCTGCTTGTCTTTGATACCATCAATCATACTCCTAATAGGTTTTTTCCTAAAATCTAGGATGTACTTGTTGAACACCTCAGACAGGTTGTTAACAACCAAGTCTGTCCTGCAGTTAGTGTCAAAAGCATGCCTAGCCCATGTGTGCTTAGGTATTCCACTTAGCCACTTCCAAGCTTCCTCACTCTCATTTTTTAAGTCATTCATGGAAATGTTAAACTTGTGCTGGTTGCAAGCATAGCTGGCATTATCCATGCATTTCTTAAGATCTTCCCCCCTAAACCCAGCATTCTAGAAATTTGCATAGAGGTGTCTAAGGCAAAATCTTTGATGACAGTTTGGAAAAACTTGGTTTACTGCATTTAGTAACCCCTGTTCACATAGCATCCTAGACTTAGCTGAAGTAGTATTACATCTTGAACATAACATGCTAATGCAGAAGAAAAGAAAAGCAATAACATAACAGAAAGATGCATGCATACCTTCTGTCTATCAGACATGATAGTATAAGGCCCAAATTTGCCAACTTCTCCTCCTAGACAAATCTTCAGTTGGTGTAGAAACCAACACCAGTTAGTTGTGTCCTCTTGTCCAACAACAGCAAATGCAATTGGGAAAATATTATTATTCCCATCTCTTCCAGTGGCAGCTAGGATTTGAGCACCAGTGGTGAGCTTAATAAAGCATCCATCAACACCTAATGTTGTTGCAACCAAAGAACAATTTAAACTTCTAGAAAGCATTACTAACTATAAAGCACCACTACATCCATTGAGAAAGAAGTATAAAGCATTACTAACCAATGAATGGTCTGCATCCATTGAGAAATCCCTCCCTTGCTCCATTTATGCAGAAGAACATAGCATGAAACCTTGGTCCTGGATGTGGTATTTTTGTTGTTGGTCTTGGAGTAACTGTTGCAACTATAACTCTACTACCAGGGTTTGTATCCATGATGGTCTGAGCATAGTCCCTAAGTCTGGGATACTGGATCTTGTGCTCTCCTAGCACAGCTTCTACAGCAAGGTTTTTGGCCCTATAGGCCATGTGCCTTGGCACATCAACACCATACTTCTCATTGCAGTTGTCAATTAGAGTGTGTATGCTGGTGGTTGGATCAGACCTGAACAATGACTCATAGGTCTTTGCAAGCCACTTGGCACTGATCCTTGATGACTCAGTGCTGCTAGGGCAAGTGTGCTCCAGCCTCATCTTCTTAATAGCAAAGGTCTTCTCCCCTTTGATAACTGCAGCAACTATGCAGAACTGGCAGTGCTCTTGCTTACAACAGGCAATGATCCTTTGGTCTGAATTCCTATGATACCTGAAGTCTCTGGCCTGTGTGATGTGCAAGCTCAACAAAGCATCTTTGAATTGCTGCTGATTCTTGAAGCACATGTACAGACATAACTGCTGATGTGGTTGCTCAAGTTTGTCATTGTACCAGATCCTTGGTTTCCTTTTCTGGGCCCTGCTCTTCCTCCCTTTGGGTAGAATAAAGGACATTGGCTCATGTCCATCATCATCATCCTCAAACAGCAACCCATCATCTTCTTCATCTAATGAAGGAATGAAATCAGGTTGCACCTCCTCCAACACACTTGAATGTGTTCTAGTAGTAGGGCCTCTCCTAACTGCCAGCTTCTTCCTCTTTTTTGGTGGTTTTTCCATTGGTGCTTCTTCTGTTGCAACAACATTGATCTCATCCTCTTTCTCCTTCTCATGCTCCTCCTCCTCCATCTCAAACAAGTCCTCAACCTCAGTGTCACCCTCATAATGTAATTGTTCCTCTTATGAATCCTCATCATCTTCATCTGAATCTTCATCTTCAACTTCTTGCTCTGCTAGTCTATTCCCCTCAATTATCTCTGTGTCTTCAATTATCCTATACTTCTCCATGCAGAAAGGATTGTTATCACTGTCATATGCAGCAGCCTCAGAGTCATCACTGTTATTATGTTCCTCCTCTAGCACTGCATCTTCCTCCATTACAGCTTTGAGCTTATCCTTACTTAAACTTATGCTTTCTTGTGTGCACTGACTATGAAAAACAACACCTTGTTGATCAACAGCAAGAACTGCAGGCTCACTAAGATCATACACAACAGGTGGTCTATACAATATAGTTGCTAAATTTTCTTCTCTCCTCTGACAGACATTGCTGTATTTTGATCTCACTAAATCTGCTTCCATCTGACATACAAAAGGTGCTGTTGCCCTCACTAACAAATTCAGAACTAAACTATGCTCATATTCCTTCTTAAGTTGCTGCAGTTTGATGTTTGTGTCAATTAACTCTAACCCATGCTCTCTTTCCTCTCCTCTGCCTAAATTCTTCATGTGATACAGTTCATCAGAGAAAGAATAACCTTGAGTGTGCATCAGTGCATATAAGTTCAGAAATGTAACATCTGAACTGCATATCTTCCCATCCAGATTGTGTTGTGCATCAAAATGAAGACGAACATCCCAAACAGCATCATCCAAACTACAATTGACAGCACAAATTTATACTGTCATGAGCAACACTAACCCTAGCCCCCTGTTTTGGAATTTACAGAAAGAAGCAGAAGCAGAGAAGAGAAGGACTTACAGCACGCCGCCAGCAGCTCCACTAGTCCACTGATGGCTACTGGTTGGGTGGGCCACCCATATCTCTGCCAGCTTCACCCTGTCCTCCATGGACAGCGCGGGCTCCTCATCCAAATCCTCGTCGTCTGCGCTGGAGTAGTAAGAACTGGAGCCGTCGATGTCGTCCAGACCTAAGTGGTCATCGGGGCCGAGGCCAGGAAGGTCCCCGTACCCGCCCGCGCCGTGCACGTCGCCGGGAGTCGCCGCCGCCATCGCCTGAGAGGGGGGAGGAAGACGAGGGCGGGGGAGAGGGAAACTAGGGTTCGTCGCGTATGGGTTCGATCGGACCGGACCAAGCTACTTGGTGCGACCGAGCTGGCTGGGACGAGTGACCTGTGCGGGTGCGGGTGCGCGCGGGTAGGCCACCGTGGCACCTGACAAATGGGCCCGGTCGGTCAGATACGTGCTTATACGGCTGTCAGACCATTTTGCAACACTTAGGCTTAGAGTTGGCACTGCATGGCAAAAAAAAATGACTAGTGATACTGATTCGTCACAACGTGCTGAAGTGTGGTAGTGTCTTGCAATTAACTCCGAGCCCTCATATCCTTCCCATATTTGAGATGGATATGAGGGTTCGCGGACAACCCCGGCATATAAGGATGATATGAAGAGTCTGGTTGGGTCACGTTTTTCCTTCTCTCTCCTGTATGGTTACTGACCGGGCGCATGAAGAATGGTTTGAGAACTCATGATTCATTGGATACAACATTGAGAATCACATTGCAACTTGTTTATATGATATAATATCATATAAGAGGGAGTAGTGTTGTTACTCGCAACACGAGGCCACAAAACTGGGTAAAATTTGTGCCCCGTGACCATCTAGTAATGTGAGGTTTCCCGCAAAAAAAATCTAGTAATATGAGGTGACATGTTATAAAAATTCATGTACATTAACCATATTGTTGTTAGGTACATCGTGCAACACCATCAATATTTGGTGCCGACCATGGGGAACCTCGCGTTAGTAGATCCGATCTGCTATATTTTCCCTATCTTCAAACTTCGTCTCCATCACCTTCTTGGCGTAATCATCTTTTCTACCTTTATCGATATCATAGGATTTGCTGGGCGTGGATATGTTTGACCTAACATCCTCCTTTTTATTAGACTACCCATAATGAAAGTAACATAGATAGTAATATTACACATATCTAGATAAAATAGATGAAGTAATAAAGAAAGAAAGAGAGGCATGTGGTAACATAACTTGTTACTAGTACTAGTATGAGTAACATCACACATATCAAGGCAAGATGAGTCTATAGCCTAATAAATAAAGTGTTGCATGTTACCACACGTATGTTATTCCCCACTATAGAGGTAGTAACATAGAGTAGTAACATGGGCATGTTACTACTTTATGTTACTACCCATTGTGGCTAGTCTTAGGCATTGCATCCATCTTCTCGACAATGTCAGAGGAAAAGGGTCTCCACTTCTACCGAAATATTGACCTGTCGGCCTTGTAGCTAAATAAAATGTTCCCCTGTGCCGTTTGCCCACATATACCAATAAACCAAATTGACCCGTCCGAAAGAGTAAATGGTGTGGCAAGGGGCACCTTTGCATGTTGAACAAATATGTGTGAGTCAACACTTCCTGTACTGGTTGTGCATGCACCGACTAAGCAATGTGAGGCTCAGATGCTATGCATGCACTAATGTTGATTTATTTATAAAGCGTAAAGCTTTCTTCAATATGCATGCACACGTCTTGGGCTAATTAAGTAGGGGTAAGATCGGTAACAATAATCGTATTTTGGCTCTCCTTCATCCACCAGCCCAAAATTGTGTACCTATTTTTGGGAGTCAGAGGGAATAGTTGTTGTGGAATTCAACGAGTTCCACCTCACGCCATGCCCACCCATCGTTTTCTAGCCCGACAATCTAAATCTACCTCCGTCTTTCACGGGCAAATTTGACCGCCTTCCCACACCACCACGCCACACCCACCCATCGTTTCTCTCATCCTTGTCCAAAACCCACCACCGCGCTCTCCTCCCTCCCACTATTGACCCTGATGGGAGAGATGTTGTTTCTCGTGTGCCACCTTCTCCTCTCCCTCGCCCTCATCGTCGCCTCCCTCTCCCACCTATTCTTCTCCTCCATTGCCCACCTATCCCTCGCGCACACTAACAACCACCGCTTTCGCATCCTTCGACATCCACTCTTTCGCATACTCCCCGTCCTCGCTGCCCTCCCATTCCCCTTCCTTCCCATCGCCCCCACCTCTCGCCTACTCCCATTCACCCTCCTACCTCCCCTCCTCCTTCTACTCCCACTCCCCTTCCTCCCAGTCAACCATCTCCCACTCCTACGCCCTTTATTCTTATCCCTCCCTCTACTCCTCCAAGCACGCGCTATGGGTCTTCTCGCCGATGCATTCCCCGTATCCGATCTCCAGGTTCACACTCTCTCCATCGCCACCCTCCTCCTCATCATTGCCGCCACTACTTCCCTAGTATCCACATTGTCGCAGTCGAGAACCACCCACCACTTGTTAGCGGAGACGTTGTTTACCTTTGTCGGTATCGTTGGTGGCCTCTGGGCTCTCCAAAGTGGCCTCAACCTTTACGTCGACTCCTGCGTCCCCGCTGGTTGCCACCGGCTGATGGACACAACTCTCGCACCAGCCACACGTTGTGATGTTGATGAAGCTAGGCTACAGGCCATTGCGTTCATGGATGTCATGTTGTCAGTGCATTGCTTGATTGCGGCAACTTTTGTGTCTGGCTTGCATCTCGGGGTGGCAAACAGGTATGGGGTTGATGGTGGGGGTGTCAATGTTGGTATGGGGACAGGTCGAAGGCATAATGGCATTGGGGGTTCATATGATGCCCTACCCATGGTGCCTTTGTCATCGGGGGCCATTGAGGAGACAGAGCATTTGCCTATGAAGGGCGTCGTTGGCAAGGCTGTGGCACAGGAATAAGAATGAATTGACTTTCATTACTAATTACTAGGTGTACATTGATCGTCTGAATTAATGTGTGTTGCTCAGATGTCACCCTCTGGAACAGTTAGTTGTATGTGGCTAAATTCTATAGATGATTGGTGATCATTAGTTGCTAGGGAGAAACTATATGCAATCTGGCATTGTTGTTGTCTCGTTGAGTTGGTGAATGGAGCCTTCATGTCTTGTTTATTTCATGTCTTATTGAGTGACATGGCCATGCATCAACATCATTCGTCTGCACATGCTTGGACCAAAAATCCAACGGTGTACATATGGTCGCGCTGGAAGGTCTGTTGAGTCGTTCTCTAATAGGAAAAGGCTAGTTTTTTACGCTAAAAGGCCAACTCCTTGGTTTTACGCTAAACAAGTCAAAATAAATTTGAAATCACTAGTTAGAGGATATCCCATGCAAAGGTCACTCTCACATTCTCTCGTGGTGATAAGTGTTGGAAATATGCCCTAGAGGCAATAATAAATAAGTTATTATTATATTTCCTTGTTCATGATAATCGTTTATTATCCATGCTATAATTGTATTGATAGGAAACTCAGATGCATGTGTGGATACATAGACAACACCATGTCCCTAGTAAGCCTCTAGTTGACTAGCTCGTTGATCAATAGATGGTTACGGTTTCCTGACCATGGACATTGGATGTCATTGATAATGGGATCACATCATTAGGAGAATCATGTGATGGACAAGACCTAATCCTAAGCCTAGCACAAAGATCGTGTAGTTCGTATGCTAAAGCTTTTCTAATGTCAAGTATCATTTCCTTAGACCATGAGGTTGTGCAACTCCCGGATACCGTAGGAATGCTTTGGGTGTGCCAAACGTCACAACGTAACTGGGTGGCTATAAAGGTACACTACAGGCATCTCCGAAAGTGTCTGTTGGGTTGGCACGAATCGAGACAGGGATTTGTCACTCCGTGTGACGGAGAGGTATCTCTGGGCCCACTCGGTAGGACATCATCATAATGTGCACAATGTGATCAAGGAGTTGATTACGGGATGATGTGTTATGGAACGAGTAAAGAGACTTGCCGGCAACGAGATTGAACAAGGTATCGGGATACCGACGATCGAATCTCGGGCAAGTACAATACCGCTAGACAAAGGGAATTGTATACGGGATTGACTGAATCCTTGACATCGTGGTTCATCCGATGAGATCATCGTGGAACATGTGGGAGCCAACATGGGTATCCAGATCCCGCTGTTGGTTATTGGCCGGAGAGGTGTCTCGGTCATGTCTGCATGATTCCCGAACCCGTAGGGTCTACACACTTAAGGTTCGATGACGCTAGGGTTATAGGGAAAGTATGTACGCGGTTACCGAATGTTGTTCGGAGTCCCGGATGAGATCCCGGATGTTACGAGGAGTTCCGGAATGGTCCGGAGCTAAAGATTGATATATTGGACGAAGGGTTTTGGAGTCCGGGAGTGTTCAGGAGGTACCGGGTGATGACCAGCATGACCGAAAGGTGTTTCGGGAGCCCCGGCAAATGTTGGGGGGCTTCATGGGCCAAGGGAAGGGGGCAAACCAGCCCACTAAGGGGTTGTGCGCCCCCCTCACCTATTCCCACATGACCAGGGGGTTTGGGGGCGCCCCATCTAGGGTTCCCACCTCCTGGCTTGGGGGCCAAGTCACCCAAGGGGGAGATCCAATCTGCCCTGGCCGCCCCCCCCCCCTAGGGGAAACCCTAGGGCGCCTCCCCCTCCCCCTTGCCCCTATATATAGTGGAGGTTTTGGGGCTGCCCAAGACACGAGATGAACTCTCCCAAGGCGCAACCCTACCGCTCTCCCTCCTCGTCTCTCGTAGTGCTTGGCGAAGCCCTGCTAGAATTCCGCGCTCCTCCACCACCACCACGCCGTTGTGCTGCTGCTGGACGGAGTCTTCCTCAACCTCTCCCTCTCTCCTTGCTGGATCAAGGCATGGGAGACGTCACCAGGTTGCACGTGTGTTGAACGCGCAAGTGCCGTCCATTCGGCACTAGGATCATCGGTGATTTGGATCACGACGAGTACGACTCCATCAACCCCGTTCACTTGAACGCTTCCGCTTAGCGATCTACAAGGGTATGTAGATGCACTCTCCTTCCCCTCGTTGTTGGTTTCTCCATAGATAGATCTTGGTGATACGTTGGAAAATTTTGAATTTCTTCTACGTTCTCCAACAGTGGCATCATGAGCTAGGTCTATTGCGTAGATTCTATGCACGAGTAGAACACAAAGTAGTTGTGGGCGTTGATTTTGTTCAATATGCTTACCGTTACTAGTCCAATCTTGTTTCGAAGGTATTGTGGGATGAAGCGGCCCGGACCAACCTTACACGTACGCTTACGTGAGACCGGTTCCACCGACTGACATGCACTAGTTGCATAAGGTGGCTGGCGGGTGTCTGTCTCTCCCACTTTAGTCGGAACGGATTCGATGAAAAGGGTCCTTATGAAGGGTAAATAGCAATTGGCATATCACGTTGTGGTTTTACGTAGATAAGAAACGTTCTTGCTAGAAACCCATAGCAGCCACGTAAAACATGCAAACAACAATTAGAGGACGTCTAACTTGTTTTTGCAGGGTATGCTATGTGATGTGATATGGCCAAAGGATGTGATGTATGATATATGTGATGTATGAGATGATCATGTTCTTGTAATAGGAATCACGACTTGCATGTCGATGAGTATGACAACCGGCAGGAGCCATAGGAGTTGTCTTTAATTTATTTATGACCTGCATGTCAACATAAACGTCATGCAATTACTTTACTTTATTGCTAACCGTTAGCCATAGTAGTAGAAGTAATAGTTGGCGAGACAACTTCATGAAGACACGATGATGGAGATCATGGTGTCATGCCGGTGACGATGATGATCATGGAGCCCCGAAGATGGAGATCAAAAGGAGCAAAGTGATGATGGCCATATCATGTCACTATTTGATTGCATGTGATGTTTATCATGTTATTACATCTTATTTGCTTAGAACAACGGTAGTAAATAAGATGATCCCTCATTAAAATTTCAAGAAGTGTTCTCCCCTAACTGTGCACCATTGCTAAAGTTCGTCGTTTCGAAGCACCACGTGATGATCGGGTGTGATAGATCCTTACGTTCACATACAACGGGTGTAAGACAATTTTACACATGCAAAACACTTAGGGTTAACTTGACGAGCCTAGCATGTACAGACATGGCCTCGGAACACAGAGACCGAAAGGTCGAGCATGAGTCGTATGGTAGATACGATCAACATGAAGATGTTCACCGATGATGACTAGTCCGTCTCACGTGATGATCGGACACGGCCTAGTTGACTCGGATCATGTAATCACTTAGATGACTAGAGGGATGTCTATCTGAGTGGGAGTTCATAAGATGAACTTGTTTATCCTGAACATAGTCAAAAGAACTTCGCAAATTATGTCATAGCTCGCGCTTTAGTTCTACTGCATTAGATACGTTCCTAGAGAAAATATAGTTGAAAGTTGACAGTAGCAATTATGCGGACAGTACAAGGCTTATGTTCTTAATGCACCGCTCGGTGTGCTGAACCTCGAACGTGGTCTGTGGATGTTGCGAACATCCGACATACACGTGTGGATGACTACATGATAGTTCGGTAATGTTAAATGGTTTAGAATTGAGGCACTAAAGACATTTTTGAAATGCCGCGGAACATTTGAGATGTTTCGAGGGCTGAAATAGGGATTTCAGGTTCGTGCCCACGTCAAGAGGTATAAGACATTCGACGAATTTTCTTAGCCTGCAAACTAAGGGAGAAAAGCTCAATCGTTGAGCTTGTGCTCAGATTGTCTGAGTACAACAATCACTTGAATCGAGTGGGAGTTGATCTTCCATATAAGATAGTGATGTTTCTCCAAAGTCATTACCACCAAGCTGCTAAGAGCTTCGTGATGAACTATAAAATATCAGGAATAGATGATCCTTGAAATATTCGCAATGTTTGACACCGCGAAAGTAGAAATCAAGAAGGAGCATCAATTGTTGATGGTTAGTGAAACCACTAGTTTCAAGAAGGGCAAGGGCAAGAAGGGATACTTCATGAAACGGCAAATCAGCTGCTGCTCTAGTGGAGAAACCCAAGGTTGAACCCAAACCCGAGACTGAGTGCTTCTGTAATAAGGGGAACAGCCACTGGAGCAGAATTACCCTAGATACTTGGTAGATGAGAAGGCTGTCGATAGAAGTATATTGGATATACATTATGTGAATGTGTACTTTACTAGTACTCCTAGTAGCATCAGGGTATTAGATACCGGTTCAGTTGCTAAGTGTTAGTAACTCGAAATAAAAGCTACGGAATAAACGGAGACTAGCTAAAGGTGAGCGGACGATATGTCTTGGAAGTGTTTCCAAAGTTGATATGATCAAGCGTCGCACGCTCCCTCTACCATCGAGATTGGTGTTAAACCTAAATAATTGTTATTTGGTGTTTGCGTTGAGCATAGACATGATTGGATTATGTCTATCGCAATACGGTTATTCATTTAAGGAGAATAATGGTTACTCTATTTATTTGAATAATACCTTCAATGGTCTTGCACCTAAATAAATGGTTTATTGAATCTCGATCATAGTGATGCACATGTTCATGCCAAAAGATATAAGATAGTAATGATAGTACCACCTACTTGTGGCACTGCCGTGTAAGTCATATTGGTATAAAACGCATGAAGAAGCTCCATGTTGATGGATCTTTGGACTCACTCATTTTTGAAAAGGATTGAGTAATGTGAACCATGTCTATTGGTATATACGCATGAAGAAACTCCATGCAGATGGACCGTTTGGACTCACTTGATTTTGAATCGCTTGAGATATGTAAATCGTACCAAATGGGCAAGATGACTGAAAGCTTCGGTTTCAGTAAAATGGAACAAGAAAGCAACTTGTTGGAAGTAACACATTTTGATGTGTGCAGTCCAATGAATGTTGAGGCACGCAGTGGATACCGTTATGATCTTACTTCTCAGATGATTTGAGTAGATACTGAGTATATTTACTTGATGAATCACGAGTCTGAATTATTGAATGGTTCAAGTAATTTCAGAATGAAGTTGAAGATCGTCGTGACAAGAGGATAAAATATCTATGGTATGATCATAGATATGAAGATCTGAGTTACGAGTTTGGCACACAGTTAAGACACTGTGGAAATTGTTTCACAACTAATACCGCCTAGAACACCATAGTGTGATGGTGTGTCCGAACATCATGGTTGATCCCTATTGGATATGGTGCGTACCGTGATGTCTCTTATCGAATTACCTCTATCGTTCATGGCTTAAGCATTAGAGACAACCGCACTCACTTTAAATAGGGCACCACGCAATTCCGTTTGAGTCGACACCATATGAACTATGGTTTAGGGAAACCTAAGCTGTCGTTTCTTAAAGGTTTGGGGCTGCGATGCTTATGTGAAAAAGTTTCAGGCTGATAAGCTCGAACCCAAAGCGGATAAATGCATCTTCATAGGACACCCAATACAGTTGGGTATACCTCCTGTCTCAGATCCGAAAGCAATAGGGATTGTTTTTAGAATCAGGTCCTTTCTCGAGAAAGAGTTTCTCTCGAAAGAATTGAGTGGGAGGAAGATAGAACTTGATAAGGTTGTTGAACCTTTACTTCAACCAGAGAGTAGCGCAGCACAGGAAAAATGTTTCTGTGGCACCTGCCTCAGTTGAAGAAGAAAGCTAATGATGATGATCATGGAGCTTCAGATCGAGTTACTATCGAACCTCATAGGTTGACAAGGGTGTGTACAACTTCTAAGTGGTAACCCTGTATTAAAGGTCACGTTGTTGGACAACGATGAACCTATGAGCTATGGAGAAGCGATGGTGGGCCCGGATTCCGAAAATTGGCTCGAGGCCATAAAATCCGAGAGAGGATCCATGTATGAAAACAAAGTGTAGACTTTGGAAGAACTACTTGATGGTCGTAAGGCTGTTAGGTACATGTGGATTTTAAAAGGAAGACGGACAATGATGGTAAGTACCACCATTATGAAGCTCGACTTGTGGCGAAGATTTTTTCACAAGTTCAAGGAGTTGACTACGATGAGACTTTCTCACTCGTAGCGATGCTTAAGTCCGTCGGAACCATGTTAGCATAAGTTGCATTTATGAAATCTGGCAGATGGATGTCAAAACAAGTTTCCTTACCAGTTTTCGTAAGGAAAGGTTGTATGAGATACAATCAGAAAGGTTTTGTCGATCCTAAGGATGCTAAAAGGTATGCAAGCTCCAGCGATCCTTCTAAAGGACTGGAGTAAGCATCTCGGAGTTGGAATGTACGCTTTGATGAGATGATCAAAGATTTTGGGTTTATACAAAGTTTATGAGGAACTTGTATTTCCAAAGAAGTGAGTGGGAGCACTATAGAATTTCTGATGAGTATATGTTGTTGACATATTGTTGATCAGAAATGATGTAGAATTTCTGGAAAGCATATAGGGTTATTTGAAAAGTGTTTTTCAATGGAAAACCTGGATTAAGCTACTTGAACATTGAGCATCAAGATATATAAGGATAGATCAAAAACGCTTAATGGTACTTTCAAATGAGCACATACCTTGACATGATCTTGAAGGTGTTCAAGGTGGATCAGCCAAAGAAGGAGTTCTTGCCTGAGTTGTAAGGTATGAAGTTAAGACTTAAAGCTCGACCACGGCAGGAGAAAGAGGAAGGACGAAGGTCGTCCCCTATGCTTTTGTCATAGGCTCTATACGGTATGCCATGCTGAGTACCGCACCTGATGTGTGCCTTGCCACATGTCTGGCAAGAGGGTACAAAGGTGATCTAGGAGTAGATCACTAGATAGCGGTCAAAATTATCCTTAGAGGAATAAGGATATGTTTCTCGGTTATGGAGGTGATAAAGAGTTCGACATAAAGAGTTGCGTCGATGCAAGCTTAACACCTATCTGGATAGCTCTGAGTAGAGATACTGGATACGTATAATGGAGCAACAATTTAGAATAGCTCCAAGTAGAACAGTTATTTGAAATGGCTCCAAATATAGCGTAGAGATTTGCGAAGTACATACGGATCTGAGTGTTGCAGACCCGTTGACTAAAACCTCTCTCACAAGCAACATGATCAAACCCAGAACTCATTGAGTGTTAATCACATAGTGATGTGAACTAGATTATGAACTCTAGTAAACTCTTTGGATGTTGGTCACATGGCGATGTGACCTGTGAATGTTAATCACATGGCGATGTGAACTAGATTACTGACTCTAGTGCAAGTGGGAGACTGTTGGAAATATGCCCTAGAGGCAATAATAAATAAGTTATTATTATATTTCCTTGTTCATGATAATCGTTTATTATCCATGTTATAATTGTATTGATAGGAAACTCAGATGCATGTGTGGATACATAGACAACACCATGTCCCTAGTAAGCCTCTAGTTGACTAGCTCGTTGATCAATAGATGGTTACGGTTTCCTGACCATGGACATTGGATGTCGTTGATAACGGGATCACATCATTAGGAGAATCATGTGATGGACAAGACCCAATCCTAAGCCTAGCACAAAGATCGTGTAGTTCGTATGCTAAAGCTTTTCTAATGTCAAGTATCATTTCCTTAGACCATGAGGTTGTGCAACTCCCGGATACCGTAGGAATGCTTTGGGTGTGCCAAACGTCACAACGTAACTGGGTGGCTATAAAGGTACACTACAGGCATCTCCGAAAGTGCCTGTTGGGTTGGCACGAATCGAGACTGGGATTTGTCACTCCGTGTGACGGAGAGGTATCTCTGCGCCCACTCGGTAGGACATCATCATAATGTGCACAATGTGATCAAGGATTTGATTACGGGATGATGTGTTACGTAACGAGTAAAGAGACTTGCCGGTAACGAGATTGAACAAGGTATCGGGATACCGACGATCGAATCTCGGGCAAGTACAATACCGCTAGACAAAGGGAATTGTATACGGGATTGACTGAATCCTTGACATCGTGGTTCATCCGATGAGATCATCGTGGAACATGTGGGAGCCAACATGGGTATCCAGATCCCGCTGTTGGTTATTGGCCGGAGAGGTGTCTCGGTCATGTCTGCATGATTCCCGAACCCGTAGGGTCTACACACTTAAGGTTCGATGACGCTAGGGTTATAGGGAAAGTATGTACGCGGTTACCGAATGTTGTTCGGAGTCCCGGATGAGATCCCGGATGTTACGAGGAGTTCCGGAATGGTCCGGAGGTAAAGATTGATATATTGGACGAAGGGTTTTGGAGTCCGGGAGTGTTCAAGAGGTACCGGGTGATGACCAACATGACCGAAAGGTGTTTTGGGAGCCCCGGCAAGTGTTGGGGGGCTTCATGGGCCAAGGGAAGGGGGCAAACCAGCCCACTAAGGGGTTGTGCGCCCCCCTCACCTATTCCCACGTGACCAGGGGGTTTGGGGCGCCCCATCTAGGGTTCCCACCTCCTGGCTTGGGGGCCAAGTCACCCAAGAGGGAGATCCAATCTGCCCTGGCCGCCGCCCCCCCCCCTAGGGGAAACCCTAGGGCGCCTCCCCCTCCCCCTTGCCCCTATATATAGTGGAGGTTTTGGGGCTGCCCAAGACACGAGATGAACTCTCCCAAGGCGCAACCCTGCCTCTCTCCCTCCTCGTCTCTCGTAGTGCTTGGCGAAGCCCTGCTAGAATTCCGCGCTCCTCCACCATCACCACGCTGTTGTGCTGCTGCTGGACGGAATCTTCCTCAACCTCTCCCTCTCTCCTTGCTGGATCAAGGCATGGGAGACGTCACCGGGCTGCACGTGTGTTGAACGCGGAGGTGTCGTCCATTCGGCACTAGGATCATCGGTGATTTGGATCACGACGAGTACGACTTCATCAACCCCGTTCACTTGAACGCTTCCGCTTAGAGATCTACAAGGGTATGTAGATGCACTCTCCTTCCCCTCGTTGCTGGTTTCTCCATAGATAGATCTTGGTGATACGTAGGAAAATTTTGAATTTCTGCTACGTTCCCCAACAATAAGTGGTGCACTATATTGGGGAGTACTCTTGCTAAAGATCACTTCCACCTCCTAGGTTGTGATAAGTGGCGTGCTTCACGTGCGCCGCTTGTCGTAAACTGAGAGTTTTCCCTTTTTTCGTAGATCTATTTATTCAAAATGACTTATCTCTTAAACCGTGCATCCAAATCTTGAACCGTTTTCATCATTGGATTCCTCGCATCGAGATTTTCAAAACTAGACCCATGTTGATAGATTTTGACGATCTTTTTTTCATGAAAAAACAGATAAAAACCGGACCGGGAGCACATTTTTCCCTTTACAAAATCCGTTTCTGAGAGGCACGGCCGTGCCTCTGGCGGAAGCAAAATTGTACCTCTCATAGAAAAAAAACACATTTTTCCGTTTTCGAGAGGCACGGTCATGCCTCTCGCAAAGCAAAATCGTGCCTCTCGCGGAAAAAAACATGTTTTTTTTGTTTCCGAGAGGCACGGCGCGGAAGCAAAAAACCATGCCTCTCGCAAAAGCAAAACCGTGTCTCTAGCAGAAGAAAAAAATCAGAAAACGGTGTTTTTTTTTTGTTTCGGAGAGGCACGGCCGTGCCTCTCGCAAAGCAAAACAGTGCCTCTCGCGAAAAAAACATGTTCTTTTTGTTTCTAAGAGGCACGACCATGCCTCTCGCGAAATCAAAACCGTGTGTCTAGCAGAAGAAAAAAAATCAGAAATCGGCGTTTTTTTCGTTTCGGAGAGGCACAGCCGTGCCTCTCGTGAAAGTAAAATCATGCCTCTCGCGAAAGGAAAAGAACACATTTTCCGTGCAATTTTTTATCTAAAAGCTAACGAAGACCAATGAAAAACCAAAAGGCCGAAAAAGAAAAAAAACCATCTAAAAAACCGAAAACGCGTGTGAAAAATTAAAATAAGAAAACTAAATCTGGAGGAAGCGCTTAGAACGCGACACATGGCAGCGGCAGAGAGCGCGCCACAGCCCATCGCCGAGTGACCCTTGGGGGGACGGGGCTTGCCTGCGCCCCCTGCTGTGCGCCCATCCGTGCGCCCTGGGTACGTGGCGAGCATCGAGCGCTTCCACAGCTGTTTTTCCTCAAATACGTGTGTTTTCGTTACAAAGCAACCTGCAAATACGGACTGATACCATTCCACTCCTATAATACTCGCACCTAATATTAAGGCTCCGCTCCACAACTTGGAGATCCTTGGGCAGGAGTTTGAAGTGCGGACGACGAGCTTCGTGGACCGTACCCAGCCCAGCTATGGCGTAGTTCTGACCCCTGTCCCGAGCGATGCTCTCGAACACCGGCAGGGGATGTAGACATGTAGTCTGGCCGGATAGCTCATGAACTGGAGGACAACATCGCCATAGAGCTCGACTTCCATAAGGTAGAAGCCGCGGCCGAGCTCGGAAAGGCCAGGCTCGCACAGCTGCAGTCGTTCGCGTAGGAGGGCTCTGTAGTGTCTGCGACGTGAAGGGCGATGGCACACACGCAGCGAGACCGCCGTGGTCGCGACGAAGAGGTGCACGACCTTCAGAAGAATGACATGAGATTGGGAGGGCGGGGAGGAAGCCAATGATGAGCAACCTGCGGTTACTGGGTAAACCAGGACAAATGGACAATGTAGCACGAGGAGGTGCATCAGTAGTTTGACGAGCTGCAATCCGGTGCTGGTGGCTCCTTGCCGACGGAATGAACGACCAATGCGTGCCGGCCCTAGACTACGAGATGCAACCGCGGCCGGGTTTAGGGGCGCCACCAGCACATCCTCTGTTCAGCTGTTCTACATTCCGACGGGGTCGCCACGTCGTGTAAGCTATGTCCACCAGGGGTGCCTCGTCCATGGCGGAGGCTGCAGCCGATGCACAACACCACACCTCGATCTGCTAGTTGCATGCGCGTTGGCGAGAAAGTGATGGCAGACAGCGGCGCGAGGAGATGCAGCCGGCGTCAATGGGCCGGCGGCGGCCGGCGGACGAATGGCGACGGCCGTCGACGTAAGGACATGGGGTTCAGCTCTAGTTAAGTTTGGCCGTGGAAGAAGAGTACGGGAGTTTTTTTTCTTCTTACAAGAATATAGATACAGTATTATTGTTCAGTATATAACACGTATTTGCGGGGTTCTTTCACGGAAATAAACACACGAAAGGTGCGGGCGGTGCAGAAGCGCTGGATGCTCGCCACGTACCTAGGGCGCACGGATGGGCGCACAGCAGGGGCGCAGGCAAGCCCCGTTCCCCTTGGAGGCCGTGAACGAGCGCTCCTGGGTTAGGGCCTGTTTGGTTTCAATAAGTCACCCGACTTATAAGTCAGGTGATTAAAACTAGTGACTTATAAGTCAGGCATGTTTGGTTGTCACCTGACTTATAAGTCACCTGACACACCTTTCCACACCAATTAACATCATGCAGGTGGTGGGACCCACGCAAAAGGGGATGACTTATAAGTTTTAACTTGGGATGAAGCAACTTATGACTTATAACTTGGGGTGACTTATAAGTCGGGTTTGTTTGGCAAAATAAGTCACTTTTTTCACTTTTTGACTTATAAATTGGTGACTTATTTGAAACCAAACAGGCACTTAGTTTGCTCCCTTCGCTCCCTTCCTCATTAATTTTCTTTTAGACAACCCCACTAAATTTCTGGGACAAAAATAGTGTAGTTTGGGCCGGTGATCTCGTAGCGAGCAAGTTCAGACAAAGCAACATGATGAGCCAGGCCGAAGCGCATCTGCAGCCCGTTTTGCTTGCCCCGGCTCGGTTCCCGGCGAGTTTCCTCAAAAAGGGAAAAAGAGAGAGAGAGAGAGAGAGAGAGAGAGAGAGAGAGAGAGAGAGAGAGAGAGAGAGAGAGAGAGAGAGAGAGAGAGAGAGAGAGAGAGAGTGTTCCGAGCGAGTCTGGCTGGACGCGCCCACGTGTGGCCATAAGTGAGGAAGCCGAGCTCTCATCAGCTGACGTGCCGACCGTCCACAGGGTAACGCGTCCACGCAAGCAGGCTTCGCCGATGTTCCGCTCCTTCCTGGTCCTGGTAGCCTGTGGAACGGATCGGTCGACCGGCCGGACCGGCTTTGCATGCCGCCGTGTCACTGTCAGCGGCGTTTGCTCGCCACGCAAATATCTCCGATGAAACGTGTCCCCTATCCAATGGCCGAGCCACGCACTTGGACTTCGAATCTCTATATTCTTTATTTAATATTCAAGTTTTTCCCGCAAATCACGTTACCTTTTCGTTACAAGGAAATCAGAGGGTCCTCGGCCCAGACATAGACGGATCCCATAGCATCTACTGCATGATTATATACCAGCCATAGCTAAGCCAAACGTGTCATGAAACATGGTGACATTTTTTTTTCGGGTGAAAAGAGTGTATATTAATTAAGTAACGTGTCTACACTCAGTTTCACAGATCATACATATATCCTCTGGTCCAGAACTAAATCAAATGGCTGTACGCTGAGAACAACGTCCCATATGCACCATATAGTGAGCAGCAACATTGCATGGCCTGCCTACATGCACGATTTTGTGACATCGGATGCCATGCAGCAGGCTCTTCACCTCCTCTACCATATTAGCCACAGCTGATCGATTCATGCATATGTCATTCAGCATGTCCACTGCTTCTTTACAGTCAAGTTCACTGATCAGGTTGTTATCAGTGTGAGCGAGTGCCAGACCGATTCCTTCGAGGCAAGCAGCTAGCTCCGCTTCAAGCGGCGAGTAGCATGAGCGGAGATAACGACACGACGAGAAAATCACAGTTCCCTTGTCGTCCCGCAAAACCATTCCAACTCCTCCCGTACTCTCTCCATGCACATAGGAGCCATCCACATTGAGTTTTGCCCATCCAACAGGAGGCTTCATCCACCTAGGCACCTCTGTTCAGCATGTGGCGACCTGGTCTGAATGAATGTTGGTTGGTTGGCCTGCACACTGCAACACCATCTTACCCTTCGTAATATCCCCCTTGGGATACTGTTTTATGCACAGAAGGGATTCTATGTATCCATTGAGAAAGCGTCTCAGACGTCTCGACGGGTGGCGCTGGCTTGTGATGTGTGACCTCATTCCGGCAGTGCCAAGCACGCCAGAAAGTCATCAAAATGATCATGCGCTGGGTCTCATTGCAGCCGGCTAGGAGGTGTAGTAGCCACTCCTTCCCGGTGTACTGAATATCATCTCGAGCTGGTAAAGGCCAAGACTCCCTCATGGCGTCCCATAACGCTCCCGCCATTGGACATCTGCATACGGCATGGAAAGTATCCTCCCGTTCAACTCCACAAACAGCACACATGTCAGTTTTTTCGATGGTTCTACTTTTTTTATTTTCCATAGTCGCAAGGGTATTCGTAGCCAATCTCCAACCAAAAATCCGTACCTTTGGGGGAGCAGGGCACCCCCACAATGCCTTCCAGACGACACGATTGCCGTCTGGTGCTCTGCTCGTGGCGCATATAGTTGTGCAAAGTTTCTCGTCGAGGCCGAGTTTGTAGGCCGACCTGACGGAGAATATGCCTCGCTTTTCCGGGGCCCAGGCCAAGATGTCGAGCATGCATGGCGCCGGTCTCAGCTTGAGAATCTCATCAACATCCGGAGCGACGAAATGTTGTTGGAGTAGTTGTACGTCCCACTCGCCGAGGTTGTTAAAGAGCTCTGCAACGTTCCGGAGCCTGCATCTTCCAGGCTGTGAGATAGGTCTATAGGAAGCTGGCAGTTGGAGTCATGGGTCGCGCCATATGCGAACTTTCTGCCCATCGCCAATGCGCCAAAGAAGACCCTTCTTTAGGAGCTCAAGGCCATACGTGATGGCCTGCCATGTCGATGACGCATTGCCTGTAAACACGGTGTCCTCCAAGCGACCATTAGGGTAGTATTTAGCCTTCAAAACCTGAGCGCAGACTTTCCGGGTTAATTAAAAACCTCCATGCTTGCCGCACAAGCAAGGCCTGATTGAAGATTCTGTAATCCCGAAACCCAAGCCCTCCCATGGCTTTTGGTCTGATGATATGATCCCAGGCCATCCAGTTTGTTTTCCGCTTTCCCTTTTCTGAGCCCCACCGATAGTTTCTGACCATGCGAGTAAGATCATCGCACACAGAGAAAGGTAGTTTGAAAACCCCCATGATGTATGTGGGAATGGACTGAGCAACCGATTTTATCATGATCTCCTTTCCACCTGAGGCCAGATTTCCATCACCCCAAATACATATTCTTTTGAGAAGTTTCACTTGGAGGTTTTGGAATCTACCTCTGTGCATCCTTCCTTCTGGTGTTGGCAACCCCAGGTACTTCTCCTCAAAATTTCCTTGTTGTACATCCAGTTCCCTTTTAACATCTAGTTGCTCACTAGTAGGGCAAGCTTGTCCAAACAAGATCGAACATTTTGCCGGGTTTATTAACTGTCCTGTTGAGCCTTCATAAGCAAGGATAATCTCCTTCACCGCTGCAGCTTGCTGAATTGTAGCCTTAAAGAATAGTAGTGTATCATCTGCGAACAATAAATGTGATACTCCCGGTGCACCCCGACAGATCTTGGGAGGTTGAATGACATTTTTACGCACCCCCTGTTTTAACAACTCGGAAAGACCATCAGCGACAAAAAGGAACAAGAAGGGCGATAGAGGATCACCTTGCCGAAGACCACGCTCCGGTGGAAAGATTCTAAGAAGGTTCCCCTTGAATTTTACAGTATATCTCACCGTGGTGACGCACGTCATAATCCATTGCACCCACCGATGAGCGAAACCCAACTTAATCATCACTCGCTCCAAGAAGCCCCAATCCACCCGATCATATGCTTTGGATAAATCCAATTTATATGCACAATAGTTGTTCTCCGGTTTCTTTTCCTGGTGTATGGGATGTATGCACTCAAAAGCCAATAGAGCATTATCCGTTATGATCCTCCCTGGGACAAAAGCACTCTGAAACGGGGATATAATCTCATCCAACATAGGCCGCAGTCGATTGACCAGACACTTGGCAACTATCTTATAGATAACGTTACAAAGACTAATGGGACGGAACTCTGTGACTCGAGTTGGTTCGTCTGTTTTTGAGATAAGCACAATAATAGCTTCATTAACACCTTCCGACATGATACTAGTTCGAAAAAACTCTCGGACCGCCTTAACCACCTCCTCCTTAAATATGCTCCAATTCCTTTGGAAGAACCGGGCAGGAAGTCCAGCACTACCCGGGGCCTTTAATGGTCCAATTTGGAAAAGCCCATCAGCTATCTCCTTCTCTGAAAAATCTGCGCACAATTTCTCATTCATTGCATCAGTAACAACATGGTTAAATAGATCAATGACCGGTGTTGGGTTCAGGTTACTATCACGAGCAAAGATAGACTTGAAATACTCCTGTACCAAGGAACCCATTACCTTATGATCATGCTGCGGCACACCATCGTTGTCAACTAACATTTTAACTCTATTTTTTCGAGCACGCCAAACGGCCTTCTAAATAGTTAACGTTAAGTCCATCTCAATTATGTACAATGCCCAAGGCAGGAACATGTTTTAGGTATATGTAGAAATTCATGAAACACAATACAATGTAGCTAGTATACTAGATATATATCACGTGACATGAAAGATGTTTTCCGGAAAAAGAAAACCAGAAACATGTCGTATATTCCCTCCATTCCTAAATACAAGTTTTTTTAGAGATTCCACTATGAACCACATACGAATGTATATAGATGCATTTTAAAGTATAGGTTCACTCATTTTGCTCCATACGTAGTCTATAGTGGAATGTCTACAAAGACTCATATTTAGAAACGGAGGGAGCATATGTGTACATACTTGGTATGTGGGACAAAGGTGGACACCAAAACTTGCCAAATAGCTGGCTCCGCCACTGTTTTTGTACCTGTACCATTATTCAATATGATGTATCCGTGTTTAGGTTTGACATATCCTAATTGGGATTCGGTTAAAATTCAAGCTTCCAATTAAGAAAAATTCAGCCCGCAATTTCTTCTTCAAAGAAAAAAAATCAGGTATAAAGAGTAACAAGATGAAAGTGCAAAAGTATATATAAAAAGAGATGAAAGTGCAAAGCCTTTTCTTTTCTTTGTGTGCTATTTATTTATTTATTTTTGCAACTTTCAGCGGTGCCATACATACAAACACTATACCCCGGTGTCATATCATTGAAATAATAACGCCGATAAGGCTAAAATAAATTCATAAAAATGCAACAAGTTTAGGACTCGAATCCATGTAGACATATTTTACCACTATGGACCAAACCAAATGTGCTATGCTCAATTCTTTCTGTTCGACACCGCAGATCAAACCATTCAAAGTGTTGGGCACCATCAGATCACTCAGCATACTAAAGATTGGACGCCAAGCATCATATATGTAGTTTCATTTTGTTTGCATGAAAACTCTATGGGATGGTATTACTGCTTCAATTCTGAGGGAGCTTGATCAACGACAATTGTCCATGCCTTATAGGCTCTCCAAAACTACCGGAAGTAGTGTAACAATATATTTGAAGCTAGAAACTAAAAGCAAAGAAACGGCAAAAAGATAATGAAACACATCAATCTGGTCAATAGGGACCAAATAGTGCAATGTTGAAAGAGCCAAAAGCCCTTCGTTTATAGTTCTTAGAAAAGCACGATAAAATTGAGAAAGACTAAGTTGACGAGTAGTAAGTATTCGGCGTAGTAAATATGGGCTTTTGGCCCCGGCTTTTGGCTTTTAAAGCAAAGCCAAAAATCTGCAAAAACTGAAGTATAAACCATAACAAACAGGGCCTAAGTCTACAAACTGGTATAGATGACTTTGAATGAAATGAGATGAACAAAATTATGGTGTACACTCCTTTTCTACTAACAATTCTATTACATTCTTAGTAATGTATAGGGTGTGACTAGCTCTCATTTAAATCAAAGTTAACTAAGTCTCATCTAGAAAAGTAAATCAAGGAAAAAAGTTTGCACGAATCTTTTTGTAAAATCATGTAGGAATTAGATGAGAGTGCTAATAATTCTCATCTAGAATTAGCAAATCCGTAAAGTACATCTTACTTTTTTGAGATGTTAGTACTCCGGTGTGATTAGGTTAAATCAAGGTATAGTAACTAATTCCTCCGACCCAAATTTAGTGTCGTGGTTCTAGTTCAAATTATACAATATTTGTTTGCTTTGTCGTGTTATCTCTGGTTAGGCCGGAGACGTCCACCGTCGGTGTGGTCTATACTTTCACTCCAACTTTTTTGTTTCAAATATCCATATCTCATATGTTAGGAAAAAAGAAATCCTTCATCTAGTCAAAATAGACAACGAAAAAATTGTAGTACTCCCTCCGTTTCTTTTTACTTCGCATATAAGATTTGATCAAAGTCAAACTACATAAAGTTTGATCAAATTTATATAAAAAAATATGAACATCTACAATACTAAAACTATATAATATAAAAATATGTTTCATGGTGCATCTGATAATATTGATTTCATATTGTGAATGTTTATATTTTTTAATATAATGTTAGTCAAATTCTATAAAGCTTGACTTTGATCTTATATGCGGACTAAAAAGAAATGGAGGGAGTACAACTGTTCATCGATTCAAACATCCAAAAATCCAGCGGACCAACGCGTGCGTGCGTGCATCCACGGTGGATGGATGGAAACAGTGGGAAGAAGGCCTACAAATTCAAACGAAAACAACGCCGCCGCAAGCTGCCAAGAGATCGCCGAGCGCGAGCACGCAAGCAGAGAGATTTTTCCTTACCTCCCATCCCATCTCTCTGTCTCCCTTCCCCACAAACAATCCTCTCTTCTCCTCCGACCTCCATGGCTCCACGACCCCCTCCCCACCGCGCTCCACGTATATAGGACATCCCCTCCGCCCATGCCTCCATCTCTCTCTCCCTCTCGTTCGTTGCCGCCTCTCCTGCGCCAACCACGCTATTCCTAACGACTAACTCGTGCGCCGCGATACGGTCCCGCCGCAAAGGGCCCAGCCGCCGCGCGCCTCGGAGCCCAAGGGATCGGGGAGGGAACACGAGGTTTGGACTTGGCAGCGCGCACGCCATGGACCCCCTGAGGTTTCTGGGCGGCGTCCGGCCCGCCGCGCCGCCGCAGCCCCCGGTGGCGCCGCCGCCGGCGCAGCGGCAGCAGCAGCAGACGCGCGCCGCCATGCCGCGCCTGTGGCCGCGCGGTGAGAGGAGGGGTGCCGGCGATGAGGCGGGGACGAGCCCCGACGCGGCGGAGCGGAGGCAGGGCAATCAGCAGACGCGCGCCGCCATGCCGCGCCTGTGGCCGCGTGGCGAGAGGCCGGGCGCCGGCGCGAGCGGAGAGGTTCGCGGCGAGGAGGCGGGGACGAGGCCCGACGCGGAGGAGCGGAGGCAGGGCAACTGGGTGCTGCAGATGCTGCGGGTGCAACCGAGGTGGGCGGATCAGGCGGACGCCGAGGCGGCCGGCGGCGGCGGGGGACGCGGAGGGCAGGAAGACGAGGCGCCGGACGTGTCCGGGGCCGAGAGGTGCGCGTCGTGCGGCGGCGGGGACGACGAGGAAGGCTGCGCCGTCGGGGCGGACGAGGGCGGCGGCGAGGTGTTCGACCGCGCGTCCTTCTCGAGGCTCCTTCGGAAGGTGTCCATCGAGGACGCCAAGGAGTACTCCAGGATGTCCTACCTCTGCAACATCGCCTACATGATCCCCAAAATTCAGGTACGATCATTGCTTGCAGCAGCAGTGCCAGTTACATACATGCACGTCCCCTGCTTAACAATCACGGCCGGTCAACCCTGATGAGTTTCCTGTACGTGAACATTATACCTCATTTCGGTACAGCAGGCACTGGTATTTTTAGGAATGCAAAGCTAGATTCAGTCTATTTTGGCCTTTACTGTACCTGCAAACTCTGTTCCATCTCTCCCTCCGATTCAGTATTAGTTACACCAGTTACCTCATTGTTCTTTTATCTAATTTGAATACATTTTGTAGAAAATTTCGGTACCTGATTCAAGTTTTCCTAACACTGCATTTTTTGGTTCCTCCTCGACCAAATCAGCCAAAATGTCTCCGCCGGTACAGTTTACAGTTTGTGACAACATCAGTGCAAGAGAAGGACAGAGCTAATCCTGATGGGAAACAGAGCACTGAAAAAGGAGAATCTCCAGATAAAAAACCTCGAGTTGTCAAGAATGCTGCGTTGGGGAGCAAGGAGGAAGAAGGACACGGCCGGGCGATAAACCCTTTTGGCGCATACCAAGTCATGTCATCTGCTGCTTCATATTTACATTCCCGGGCCATGGGCATCAATCCCTTTGGTTCCAGGACTAATGGTAAGAATGATCCATCAACCATCATGGCCATTGTGAGTGGTGAGAACAGTGAAGGTTTAACCTTGGACGAAGCCTCATTTGTGGCCACAACAAATTCAGTAACTTCCATGGTTGCTGCCAAGGAAGAAACAAGACAAGCTGTTGCAGATGATCTGAATTCTTCAAGGTCCTGTCCCTCTGAATGGTTTATTTGCGATGATGATCAAGGCAGCACAAGATACTTCGTAGTTCAGGTAGAACTCCTCCCTGATATCCATGTCTCCGTGCGTGTCTTCAGCATGTTAGTTGCTCTTGACACTTATTTTGCTCGATCATGACTTGCTTGTTTTACTGGCAGGGCTCGGAGACGATCGCTTCTTGGCAGGCCAACCTACTATTTGAGCCAGTCAAATTTGAGGTATGCCGGTCTTCAATCATTTTAACTTCTTCTGTTGCTTCATTTAGTTATGCATCATGGACACATCAACAATGTAATCTCTGTGCATTTCTTATGCGCTCCAGGGACTCGATGTACTTGTTCACAGGGGAATATACGAAGCTGCCAAAGGGATGTATCACCAAATGCTGCCGTATGTCAGATCACACTTGAGAAATTATGGTAAATCCGCAGAATTGCGATTCACTGGCCATTCTCTTGGTGGGAGTCTGGCTTTGCTTGTGAATCTAATGCTACTGATGAGAGGAGAGGCACCTGCTGCATCATTGTTGCCTGTTATAACATTCGGTGCCCCATGCATCATGTGTGGCGGTGACCACTTACTCCGTAAACTCGGGCTGCCGAAGAGCCATGTGCAATCAATCACAATGCATCGGGATATAGTTCCTCGAGTATTTTCGTGCAACTATCCTGACCATGTCGCCAACATTCTGAAGCTCGCCAATGGAAATTTCCGCAGTCACCCATGCCTTACAAACCAGGTGCGCTCGTGTCTGGTGACCTCTTTATTTTGTAACACAAATGGTACATTAGTTTTTTTAACCTATGCGATAGATATTTCCTTGACTAGATAACCGAGGTCCATGATAGCCATTTTGTTGTTGCAACGACTTATGAGGGTAAGTTTGATTTCTGACATGGAGAACAATAGATAAGCACATTCATCGGTTGGATTATCTGCCATATCTTCTTTGTTGGATTTTCTCACTGTATTTAACTATATTATGTAGGAGTAAAACATGCATCTTGTAAAAACAGTAGTAATTGGTTGATGCCATTTTTCCTGAATAAGCATCGGAGATATACATAGGATCAATGCATGTCCAGCAATCACGCTCTTAAGTCTTAACCAATAATAAGGCTGGTTGTAATAGGGAGTATCATATACTAGTATCATGCATATGATACTAGTGTATGATACTACCTCCCTAATGCATAGTATCATATATTAGTATCATGTAGTACTCTATTAATTGACATGCATGACACAAAGTAGCATAACATTTAATATGATACAGTATCATGATATGATACTCATCCTCTCTTTCTTCATTTAATGCTATGACACCTCATTAAAATTATCCAGTTGGCATGCACGATACTAGATACTACCATTACGACCAGCCTAATGGCTGTAATCCCTTCTCTTAATTCACTGCAGAAACTCTTGTATGCCCCAATGGGGGAAGTCCTCATCTTGCAGCCGGACAAGAGGCTCTCCCCGCACCACCACCTCCTCCCACAGGACAGTGGCATCTACTACCTGGGCGATTCGGCAGGCATCTCCCTGAAACTGCTCCAATCGGCCGTGTCGGCGTTCTTCAACTCCCCGCACCCGCTGGAGATCCTCAAGGACGGCGGCGCCTACGGCCCCAAGGGCACGGTGTACCGCGACCACGACGTGAACTCGTACCTGCGGTCGGTCCGCGGCGTGGTGCGCAAGGAGGTGCGGCGCCTCCGGGAGGCGGAGCGCGAGCGGTGGCAGCTCCTCCTGTGGTGGCCGCTGGCCGTGCACGGCGTGCTGGCCACCGGCATTGGCGGCTGGGGCAGGTACGGCGAGCTCGCGGACGCGGTGGCGCGGGGAGGGAAGGAGGCGGCGAGGCAGGCCCAGCAGCACGCCCGGCTGCTTGCGCTGTTCCTGCTGCCGGTGAAGCTGCTCGTGCTCGGGGCTCTCCTGGCCGTTGGACTGAGGTGATAGATGATGATGATGATACGTAGTTCCTTTCGTTTCGTTCGTTTGCACAGCGATAGCATTACATGATTCTTTTGTCCGAGCCGGGACGTCAAGCAGAGACATCTGTCGTGATCAGAATGCTCGGATGCTGCCTTTCTCTAAGATCGATCCATCAGCAAAGTGTGTGTATAACAGATTAACATGAAGGCTCAGATTATAGAAAAGCACCATCAGCAGGCTGTCTCAAAGTAGCATCATCTTTTATATTGTTACTGCCTCATGTGGTTCTTGTCTATGCTCCTACGACTCAACAACTTGAGCGAAAAAGAGGTTGAGCTGTAGAAGATAATCTCAGACCGATGCTAAAATGGAGCACCAAGTTGTATTAACTGCTCACATGAGTAGGTGAGTCGGCAGTTGCTTTGCCAGGACCTACCCATGCAGAGTCGCTGCGTACTCTACAGTGTTCGATGCCTACTCTACATAGTGTTCGCTGCGTAAGTACTCCCTCCGTTCGAAAATACTTGTCATCAAAATAGACAAAAAGAGATGTATCTAGAACTAAAATACATTTATATACATTCCCTTTTATCTATTTTGATGTCTAGTATTTTCGGACGGAAGGAGTATTGACTTACGTATCATTTAGGCATTGCTTAATGAGCACGGTGACAAAAGAGGAGGCTTGAACAGTTTTTTTTCATGGTAATACGTGTCTCATTTATATCATAAAAAATATTGTATATGTGCGTACATACCGACCTGACAAAGTGAACAAATAGCAGAACGTTAACCTTTGCACAAAGGAGCACCAGCCAAGAAGTAAACCTACAAATAAAACTGAAGAAACCTCTGAATTTAACACCGACGTCCGTCACCTGCCTTTGGCATCATAGCAGCCATCAAAGAAAAAAATGACGGATCACCTCCACGCTAGCTCGATGTCCTTCCATTGCTGGTAAGCAGCTTTGTGGATCTTTAAGATGGCTCGCCAAAGACTAAACCATTACCGTTGAACGAATTAGACTGGGGCAACATTCCGGACACGTCATCGAATTTCAGATCTGGCAACCCCACATAACTAAGACGTCGAAGAAGGAAACCATACCTGCCATCCACGTAGCAGGCTTCAACGGTTCCCCCTGGCCATAGAGCGATTGCGTGCCAAGGGAGAATCCAATACCCCGTATTTTGTTTGTGTTGAACTTGACTGTACTTGGGTTGGATAGTTAGAAGGAAGGAAGGAAGGAGACCCATTTCCAGCCAAGCGCATCGCATGCACCACGACTGGAACATCTCCCCTCCAGCTCCAAGAATGCCAATTCCAGTCGCCAGTCATCCCCCATTTGGTCACAACTCGGCACATGATGATCCAACGGGAAAGCGACTAATGTACCGGCTTAGAAAGTTCCAGACGAACGAAAACTGCTCCTCCTGCTCGCAAATGGATCGGGGCCAAGAAACACGGACTTTCTTCTTTTCTAACCATCGCGGCGTTTGTTCCTTTCTTTCCCACGCCTGGGCCTGGGAACCTTCGGCGTGGCGCGGCGCGGCGCGGGCCGGGTGCCGACAAGCGCCGGGGTCGGCGTCGCGCGGCCGCTCGTGCCGATCCGGCCACCTGGGCGGGGCGGGGCGTGCCGATCCCACTTCCCACCCCGTCGCGGGTTCTCGTACGTCTGTATTTCGCTCGCGTCGCGTGGCTCACGGCGTTGCCGGCCGTATCCGCTGCTGCATGAGTTGCGGTCCGACGGAGAAGAATGTGTGGTGGGGAACGCCGGGGGAGACCGGCACGGCCAAGCAAGCCAACGCTCAAGTCCGAGCCGGCGGGCAAGGGTGAGACTTGCACGGCATACGTACACGCCCGTCTTTTTTCCTTGCCACTTCTGATTAATTAACCGCGGGAGTGGCCGCCTGACTACTGCAACTAGTAGCAGATTTGATGGGTTGGGTTAAGAACTTAAGAACCGCTACGTTCCGTTCGACAAGTGCGTGGCTTCGACGGAACTGAGGAAAGGCACGCAAAATGTTTTGCGTTGGTAAAATGGAAAAGATTTTGCTTGGTAGCCACATTAGGCTTGTTTGTCTGGTCGAGACCGGGAGCGCTGAGACAACGACTGAATGCGACGAGAGAATGATGAAGAGATAATCTTCAGGCTCGTCTCAGATCTCCAAAGGCGCTTGCCGCTTTGATAATGCTCACGTTTTTTGGAGGTTTGGTGGGACGTAATACTGGAATCTTTGTTCCCTTCATGGACATTATTAACAACATTAAATAGGAGATGTCTCCTTGGGTTTTGGCGGGCGCAAGGCATTTGGGTACTGTAATGCCATGAGAATAGATCTTTTATGTTGCCGCTTTGCTGCTCTTGTCTAGTTTTTTTCTTAATCAATGAAATTGCAAACTTTTGCCTTGCTTTGAAAAAAATTGAGGTGAAGAAATGGCTGCAGCTTGGATCAGGCTGCACGCATTTCGGGCGGGTGGCAATCACAATTGAACGCGTGGAACTCGGGCGGCGACTCCAGTGAAATTCTAATCGGGCAAATTGTGCAACAAAGTGGATACTACATGGTATAATAACCTTTCTTTTTGCGGGAAGCATGGTAGGATAACTTGATGATTTGCTATAAAAGATTTCTCAAGAGCCTCATGATGCTATGAGTGTGAGGTTTAAGTTGTGCACTGTAACATTGGGGATAAGGTTCCACGCGCATCAATTATGAATAGTAAAATAACAAAATTACTAGGAAAAGAAATCAAACAAACCCTATTTTTTTAACATACATGATCGAGTCGAGTGTTGTAAAAAACCCGATATCAATGGTATTCTAAGCAAAATAGACAAAATCGGTGCTATAAAGAAGAACATGTTTAAAGTACCTCCCCGTTTCTTTTTAGCTCGCATATTAGGTTTATCTCAAGTCAAACCCTAAGAAATTTGACCAAATTTATAAAAAGAACACTAATATGCACAATACCAATTCAATACCATTATACCCATCATGAAATATATTTGATATTGTAGATGTTGATAATTTTAAATAAATTTGGTAAGACTCACTAAGTTTGGCTTAAGACAAGCCTAATATGCGTAATAAAAGGGAACATATGGAGTAATTTGGATGCTCGGTTTTATTTTCTTGATGCACATGGTTTGTTTTACCGTGCACATGGTCCCACGCGCACCATCATGAACAGTAAAATCTAGTTCCTCCTAGCCGGTAGCCACTCATACATTTTTCAATCTTTGGGCACCCTTTACCCGGCCTATCCAGCTCTACAGCACCAAAATGGTACTACCTTCATCTTAGTTTATTGGTCCCTATTGTAATCTGTATCAAAGTTTGATCATAAATTTAACTAATAAAATGTTCATGCATGTCACAAAAAGTTATATCATTGAAAACTATGTTCAAATACAAATTCAACGATATAATTTTTGTTGACATGCACCAACATTTTGTTAGTTAAGTCTTTGATCAAAATTTAGCACAAACTACATGGGGGACTAATAAACCATGACGAAGGTAGTAATAGGATTAGTAGAACTGAAGTCGCAGTGTGATCTAATTCTATTTCACACACACACAAAAATTGATAAAATTCTGCGCATTATGTCTAGTTATCCTATGCACCTCTGCATTAGCTGTGTCGGCCGGGGGCCTTTTTGCCCATGGTCAGACAAGATGGAAGGGATTTCCTTTTTAATTCTTACTTGATTAGATTGATACATCTCCTTTCTTTATATAGAGAGGTTTACTTGACTCCCAAGCAAGGCTTACTTGACCCCTAAGCAAGCGACTCTTATCTCTAATTAACCCTAAAACTAATGGGCTATACCGCCAGCCCAGGCCATTAGGCCCATTACATACTCTAACACTACAATCCACCTGGACATGCAGCTTGTCCTCGAGCTGCAGCCTAACCAACTTATAACCATGACTCGACGCAACACAAACCTAACACCTAAAAACAAGCCTTTTACATCTCGGCTTATTTTATTACTCTCAACCTGAAATGGACTAGGACGGTTTATTTTGGACCTCTTAACAAAAAGTGGACACCATCCGCATGTTGACGTGCATGTGTACAGCCACCTGAATCCCATGGACAGCACCTGGACAAAAGGAGTGCATGTGTATGGTTGTTGGTCTGCACCGCACAGGAAAGAGTGGAGGGCTTGCGGTGGAGAATGACGAGGAGGTGTGCGCCCCCCCCCCCCAACCGTCGATGTCGCAGACTTTGAGGTCGCTGCCCACGGGGAAAACAGCATGCCCAAGATCCCCGACGCAGCAGACGAGATCGAAGTCCTTTGCACAGCGAAACGCAACTGGGAGGAACGGCAGCTGCAGACCACGCATCTCCCGCACATGCCGACACGCTAGGAGGCCACGCGCAGCAGCCTGCAGCCTCACCACCGCCGACACGTGGCGGGTAGTGATCCAAGCCGGAAGCGGTGACGGCGACGGCGACGGCGGGAACTTGATCTGCTGGGTGGGGACACCCTGGGAAAGCGGTAATGGCGACGGGGGAACTTGGTCTGATGGATCGGGACTCCCGTCGGCGTGGTCGATGCGGGGCCGGAGCTGACCGGCGGTGGTTGCTGCAGCGGAGCGCCGGGTGCGGCGGAGGCCGCCAGGAGCGGCGGCTGCCACTGTAGCCAGAGCGGGGCGGTGGTGGCAGTGGATGGCAGCTGCAGCGGCCCGGCGGGGACGCCCTGGGACAGCGGCTGCTGCGGTGGAGCGCCGGGCGCGGCGGAGGCTGCCAGGAGCGGTGGCTGCCACTGCAGCCAGGGCGGGGCAGTGGATGGCAGCTGCAGCGGCAGTTGCAGCCGCCCGGCGAGCGCGGCAGAGGCCGCTTGGTGCAGCGGCAGCCACGGCGGCGCGGTGGCGGCGATGGGCGGCGCAGCCGGGTGCGGCCCGTAGGACCCGGCCAAGAACAAGTGGATCTCCTGGACCACCTGGGTTAGGTCCCGCAGCACCCCGGACACCTCCTCCGGGGTGAGGACGGCGGGGACGGGCGCGACGGAGGATCCCGGCAGCGGAAGAGACGGCTTGGGCGGCGGTGAAGACATGATCGAATCGAAGCTAGCTGATACCAAATTGTTATGGTGCTGCTAGAAGGAGGGCGCGAGAGAGCCGGCCGGGGGCCTTTTTGCCCACGGCCGGGCAAGATGGAAGGGATTTCCTTCTTAATTCTTACTTGATTAGATTGATACATCTCCTCTCTTTATATAGAGAGGTTTACTTGACTTCCAAGCAAGGCTAACTTGACCCCTAAGCAAGCGACTTCTATCTCTAATTAACCCTAAAACTAACGGGCTATACCGCCAACCCAGGCCATTAGCCCATTACATACTCTAACAGTCTCTTGTTTCTTATTTTTCCTTTTCGACCAAGGTTGTTTTTGAGTTGTACACCACAACCTATAAACAGACCTGTACCGAGCCTGGCAAAAACGGAGGCCTCCGATGATCCAGACCACATCCAAGTGCATGCAACTTGGGGACTGATCTTCATTTATAGACGAGGGAATGAAAAGTTGAGTTGTATCACCACAAGCCAGCAGTGCAAGCTCCAAACGGGACTTCGCCTTGCTTTTTGAGGATACTCCTGGCGTCTCGGTCTGCTTGCGTCCAGTCGAACCCAGGATACGTAGGAGAAGAAGGCCTGCGAGGGCGACATGTGTCGGGGATCATCATGGTTCGGATAGGAACCCCGGACCAAAACTCGTCTGCCAACTTGTGCGTGCTTCCCTTTCTGCATGCCTTCTATTTCCAAGCCTTCTCTCGCGTACACATTCAGAGCACGCTAATGTGCTGAATTAGCAAAGGATGTCAAGGATAAGACGGTCTAGTTCAGTGCATGGCTGCGAATTATAAGGCCTTGTTCAGTGCATGGCTACGTACGGCTTTGTTTGGCATGGATAGGATATGAGTGGCTTTGTTCGGCCACGCGGCCTGGCGATGAGTAGAGAACGGAAGCAAGTTGGGTGCGTCTCCGGTTGCAATAATACATACTACAGGATATCAATCTGCATTGCTGTGATGCAATGCAACCACACTTCTGCTGGACTGTGCTGATAATAGCAATGGTGGTCTACTCCCTCCATCTCTTCTTATAGGGAGGCCGTTTCTTCTTCAGGCTTCGTGAATGCTTCAGGTGCAATGTCCGTCGTTGGCCGTACGACCAGCTTTATTTATTCTCTTCACCTAACCGATTGAGTTTTCAGCGCAAAAGAAAGAAAGAAGAATGTTTGGCTGCAAGAGGGGGTTCTGCCCCATGATAAGAATGGAGGGACCACTTAAGAAAACCACACTGATTAGGCCAACTCTGACCGAGGTGGAGGATAGTAAACCTTGGATTGGCATGGACACGCCGTGCAATGATGATGATAAAAATCTCTTTGCGGCTGCAACTCGGGTTACCATCGGCGATGGTCATCGCGCCACTTCTGGGAATTACCATGGCTGGATAGTTTTCGTCCCAAGGATATTGCTTCAAAGATCTTTGACCTATCCAGAAAGAAAAGAAGCTCCGTCTATTTGGCTCTCACCGACAATGATTGGGTCGCAACATTATTACCTTTCAGGGCCTCACCTTTGAGCATAATGAGCAATTCGCCATCCTTTGGGAGAAGCTCTCCAATGTCATACTTACCTCTGAAGTCGACGATACAATCATTTGGAAGTTTACTAAAGATTGTGTCTACTCCGCGTCTTCTGCGTACAATGCTCAGTTTGAGGGTCTCATCGCCTCAACCATGATCTCAACAGTTTGGAAAGCTTGCCCCCCCCCCCCTCCTTCCCCACCCCCCATCATCCCAAAGTGCAAATTTTTTGCTTGGTTGATAATCCGGAATAGGGTGTGGACCGCCGACAGGTTGCAACGTCGAGGGTGGCCGAATTACAACCTTTGCCCTCTTTGCAAGCAGGCTCAAGAGACAGCAGCCCACCTCCTCTTCCAGTGTCGGTTCACAGTGAGAGTGTGGATGGAGATTAAGACTTCGCTTGGTTTTCACGACATCGACCCGACAGATTGGACACTTGTGCCCTCGGTGAGAGTTTGGTGGGACGAGGTTTGTCACAAGAGGGGTGCCTCGCGCAAGGCTCGTAAATCTTTGATGATGCTTGTTGCATGGGAAATCTGAAACAAGCGCAACGCGAGGATCTTCCGCAACACCGCCGCCCCTACTACTGCCGTCATCGCCAAGATTAAGGATGAAGCCTCTCTTTAGGCTCGTGCGGGTGCAAAGTATTTGAGTAATATTATGCCACGAGAGTAATTTGTAATCGCCCGCTTGGCGGAACCATGTCTACTCCTCTTCTTAATTAATGAAAATGACAAATCTTTTGACTTGTTAAAAAAAAATCCTCTGACGCCTCCCTTATTTTTCATCCACCGCTACTGCTCGGAGCAAAATCTCACACCTCTCCCCCGCCGTTGTCTCTTCGCCGGCGACCGCCCGCCGCTACCGCGTTGCCTCCCTAGGCCTTCGCCGCCCTTCTGCCTAACGCCCATGCCGTTCGTCCGCCGCCGGAATCAAGGTGAAACGCCACCGCCTCGCCATAACCCATTCCTCGGATTGATTTATTTTGTTTCTTCCTCTTTCACGGCCGCTGCTTGCTGACCTTGCTTCCGCACCGCTGCCGGTCAATTTCACGCTTCGCCACCCGCTGGTTTGGCCGAATCGACGGCAGGGTGCATCACCACCGCACCGTAAGTGTTTGACAGCAAAAACAGAGCAAAAAGAGACGGAGGGACTACTTAAGCAGATCACACTGATTACACAGCAAAAACTGAGCAAGCGCAAGGCTCAGCGCACTTCTCGATGGACAGGGTTGCTCAAAAAGTTTCACCAACATAATCTGGTGGTAACAAACATTTCACCGACTGAGATGACAGATTACAATAGCTGAGACACTTCCCATAGTCTACAACTGATCCCAGCAACCACAAAGTAACTTATAAAATCACCTTACACACGAACAGTCAAACAAATTTACGCAACCATATATCTAGGATTATCGTCAACTTACAGGCTTTCCCTATCACTAAGATAAACCTTTTCTTACGTCCCCAGAGCATCAAGGATGAGGAGACGGGCAAAGAACCAGGACCTGAATATTGCCACGGTGGACAGCAGGAAGGCCCTTCACTTGATGTACTGGGACATCCATTTGAAACCTTCGCCATAGCCCATCTTGCGGACGATGCTGCACATGAACACCTCCAGGGGCCGCACATTTGAATCCGACAAGTTCACGTTGCCCTTCCCAGTGGTGAAGTTGCTCAGCCCAAGGTAGTAGCGCAGCTCCTCCTCGGATGCTGCGATAGGTATGTCGATCTTGTTACCCAGTACGAGGAAAGGCACATTCGCTAGGGAGTCATCTGAAAGAAGGCCGTCCAGCTCCTTCTTTGACTCTGCAAACCGTTCCTTGTCAGCAGCGTCCACCAAGTAAACAACCGCATCCACCTATCAGACAGAATAGGAATTAAAAGAAGCCAGCAGAATCATATGACAACATAAAAGTAAACTGCCCAAATTAATAATTCACAGTTCACTACTAATGGTTACGGCATGGGGCAGTATCCAACTAAGCGAAAAATGTGGCAGCAGACATTATCTCTTTGGATTAAACTCTGAGTGATATACAGTAATTTTCATTCTGCTTCTACAATACATGAAAAACTGAATCCACTCCACTGCACTTCAAATGTTATTTTCACGACAAGATAATAGAAGCGTTCACAAGTTGTATTTGTGAACATATAGTCTATACAAGTAGGAATTCCTTGTGATATATGCAGATATGTGAACAGTGGAGCAGCACAAAAGATGGCAGTGGTGACATGTGAAGTTGTTCATTATGGACTACTTCGGGGTAAAATGGTGTTCTTCTTTTTCACCTCTGCTATCCAGATGGATAGAAGAGTATGCATTCCTGGACACTTTTGCGTGTTAATTATTTATGGGGAAAGAAAAAACTGAAAATGACAAAGAGGTAGTACTAAAGCCCATCCAAACTACTCCCTCCGTTCCAAAATAGATGACTCAACTTTATACTAACTTTAGTACAAAGTTGGGTCATCTATTTTGGAACGGAGGGAGTATTAACTAGTTCATGACAGAACTGCCAATAGTCACTTGACTTAAGTATCCAAGTCCTAACAGCCACATACCAAGGAGGCAAGGACAGATAAGCTACACATATTTACTAAGAGCAGCACATACCAAGGACAGAAGAGCTTTAGCTGACTAACTACTTCCTATGTGTACTCACTCCTATTTAACAAGCAAATATAAAAAGTACACAGCTTGTGATCATAACAAAGCATGCATTACACTCTTATTGTAATGTTTCAATCAAACTTCCAACATTGTCACATTATGAAACCTCAGAGCAATCAAATAGAAGTTAGATCGAAAATTGAAGCACAAATTCCCTGTAGATATCAATACTCATATCAGGTGCATTGTAGACCCTGTATCCATATACACTGGTGTTTGCACAGAAGATGCAATCAGCACATAAATAATTTAAGTAAGAATAGGGTCAAGGCACAGAACCAACAACACAAAAGAAATACATGAACCTTCTGATGAACAATACAGAAGGCTACTCAAATAAATTATTAGTCATGCATCTCACTTGATCACTTCCACTTTACAGACTGTGATTAGTGCAGTAAATGCATTACGCATTATGGCTGAACATTCAGAGCGCATTGTCCATACATGCAAGCCTTGAAGATCTCAATGAGCAAGCATCTATTTAAAATCTCAATGAGCAAGCATGGCAACAGTGTAATAAAAAATTACTGGCAAGAAACAAAGCTACAAGCACCAGAAATGCGTAGATCTCAGCTTTGTTGCTGGTTGATATATTATCCCGTTAACAATCCCAGTCGATCACCGTCAAAAAACAATCCCAGTCGAGTAACATCAAACACAAGAAATTTCTAGATCTATAAGATGCCAAGTCCACAGGAAATAGAACACAATTCATACGGCTAAGTCTTCAATAGTTATGCATCAGCACATCTGAGACCATAGTAAACTAGCTGTGCCTAAATTTACAGGTATTACAAAGAATTAAAGATATAAGAGCAATGTGTTCTTCAAGAAAAGTATAACAGAATTTGGAAAGGTATTGTTGGGAGCCCAGAAACCAGTTAAAAACCTGTGAACAGCTACATGGTCAAGTTTCTTTTTCAGGAGAACTGTCCTAAAGAAAAAATGATAATGATCAAACCTTATTTGGACGCTTAACTTCATGTCTTAACGTATGTAAGGCATGTAATTTTAGAAGAACCTTTGGTGAACACAGGTTAAATATGCGTAGAAGACATGATAGATAGCTGAATATTCCCAAGGAGAGGTCAATGTAATGTATAATCCCGTTGACTGGAGCAAGACTCTCAAAATAACTAGTACAGGCAGTTGTCTCGTTCCCATCCCCCAGTTGAAGTTTTTTTATGTAAACCCCACAAGTGATGTCAGCTCACTGAACAGTTTTTATGGAAGAACAGGAACACATCCCACTTTCAAACAATAGGGAAACACCGCAGTCTTTAGGTGGTTAATTGGTAAAGTGGGAAGTATGAGTTGTACATTCAGAAAGTTCTCCAAACACAGTGATGCATAACTTGGACAATTGTCCCTAAAAGATACTGGACTTGTGCGCTTCCTTGATAATAGCAGCAACTCAGGAATAAACAAGAATGGGCTATAAACATCTATAGTTTGGTGATTGTGGTATATCCGGTGGACCTTCTGCTAGGAAACAGATTCTCTCCCTTTGATTCATATGGCTGTTGCAAAGTGATGTTAGGAAGCATTGTTAAGTTTTAAGTTGGCCAGGAAAATCCATGCAACTCTCTGGCCATCCATCATCTGAATAAGATTAGCACTAACACCAATTTTGCTCAAAGTGGCTGCAATTACACCCATTATTATGTTTTCTGCTTGGATAGAGACCTAGATAGCTACACTGCCCTATTCAAGTTTGGCCTCCTGTCAATCATAATGGCCTGAATACAGAGCTAGAATATCTTGTTGCATTTTCAGAATCACACAGTGAACAGTTGGCTACAATCACAAACCAGCATTGGCAGCATTCCCAGTTGCTAAATGGGGGTGTCTTCACATGGTGGCATTCAGTAACAAATAAGATGTTAAATTATATTGATAAATTATGCTTGGTCTACCGACTAGATGCCCCCAGTGGAGGGAACCTGAACTCGCTGATTGCTGACAAACCCCCCCTCCCCCGTGTCGTCTCCTCCGAGGCGACTCGGGGGCAACCCTAGCCGCCACAGCCGCTCCCCCCTCCTCCCCCCCCCCCCTTCCTCTCCGCCGCCGCCTGAGGTGTGCTCCGGCGCGCGCGCTCGACACCGATGAAGGTGGCGGCGGGGATTCGGCGGCTGCTCGTCTCGGGCAGGGCCTCGGCACGCGGGGCGGCGGCCCCGACAGGTGAGGGTGGGGTGGTCCTGGCGGCGGGCCGCCCTGCCGGTGCGAGCTAGGCGCCTCCTCGGTCTCGCGGGTGACGAGGTGGCGGCTGGGGCGGAGGTGACGAGGTGACGAGGTGTGCATCCCTCCCCGCAGGTATGCCACTGATGAAGTCCATCCCCTCCGCCCCGATCTGCTCCTTCCTTGGCCAGATCTGGGTCCTGGTGGCTTAGGCCGCTGCTCTCGGTTGTTGGCTGCATGGATCTCGTCGGGCGGGGCTGGATCCGGGGGAAACCCCTGGCCGGCGCGGCGGTCACACCAAAGGCGACGCCTTGGGCGCCGTTCCCCTCCTTGGAGGCTGTGGTGTGGATCCTCCCCCTCCTTCCGTCCCCTGCTAGGTGAAAGCCTAGGTCCCCTGCTTCGGGCGGCGACGGCACGTCCGTGTCGTGTTCCTTCTTGGAGGCACCGTCCGGGGATTGCAGGGGCGGCGAGAGAGTTTGGTTGTGGACGTGATGGTGGCGGGAGACAGCTTGGTTTCTTCATAGGTTGCTGCTGGAGGGCCCCTGACGAGGTCGCCGGTGGGTCGACACCCACGAGCCTGGGCAAGAGGGGATCGGGTTCCCCTCTTCGGCGACAACGATACACCTTTGGGTGAGAGCATTGTGCTCCGGCGAATCCAGCGCTGGCCTCTGATCTACTTTTCGCTGCTTCCCTTGCTTCTGCGGATGTGGCCGGCAGCTCTCGCCCTTTGGTGCGGCTCCGCAGACGACGATGGTGCTTGTTTGTAGTGTGCCATGGGCTTGCGGTCCTGCTCTAGTCTCTTCTCCTTGCAGCTTGGAGGCCATCCATTTGGGTTCTGGGGTGAACCGAGCCGCCGTCTGCCGGTACGGCATCCTTCGAGCCAGGATGAAGGGGTAGGGGCCCTTTGCAGAGGCAGTAACAGATGGTGGTCTGGTCCATGGCTGGTTCCGAGGGTGACTGAGATCACGAAGCTTGCGCGGCGGTGCATTCCTCCCAAGACCGTAGTTTTGTTCTGTTGGTGTGGTCGTCCAGTAGGGTGTTGGTAGCAGCGTTTTTGTTGCTGCCTTGAGTTGTTTTGCTTGAGTCCCTTGTATCCGTCGCTCGGTTCCCTTTTCTTTGCGTTGTAAGCGGTTGTCCGTGTAATCCTGGCCGGTTGATGGCTTTGTTAATTCAAAGCCGGGCTCTTCTTGAGCCTTCATTCTAAAAAAAAAGATGCCCCCAGTGCCTTATCTACTCAGATGCATGCCTCTGATCCTAAATACTGCTTATGTCTCTAACCTCCATTTCTTGGTTTCATTCAGTACAAGAGCTACTTCTTGCAGAGATCTCAAAGCAATCGCACAAAGTAGAATTACTAACAATAAGTCGAGATCTCATACCAATTGCACGAAGTAGAATTACTAACCATACGTCGAGATCTCATAGCAATTGCAGAAAGAAGAACTATTAACCACAGGCAAAGAAGCAGACAGCAAGAAGAGGCAAAGGTAACCTTGGCGTAGTAGTCCTTCCAGACTCGGCGGGCGATCTGGTGGCCACCGAGATCGAAGGTCTTGAACTTGATCTGGCCGATGCTCAGCTCCTCCGACGTCGGGTACTGCGTCGGCTGGTGCTGCACCAGCCGCTGCGATCCAATCGGAAGCACAAAACACACCAGTCAGACGAAATCAAGAATCGCCGGCAAGCAGAAAGGACGACAAGATGAGATTCCGCTTCCAGGGAAGAGAGGGGAATGCTACAGATCGAAATAACAGAAGGGAGACCTCGTCCTTGAGCATGTGGAGGAGGGTGGTCTTGCCGGCGTTGTCCAGGCCGAGGAAGAGGATCTTGGCCTCCTTCTGCCACAGCCCCAGCGACGCCAGCACCCCGTAGAACCAATCCACCAGAAACATCTCTTCTCGTCCGCCTCCTCTTCTCCGGCGATCTCTTCCTCTTCCTCCTCACACCGAACGACCGGTCGACGCTCGCCTCGACCTCACCCCCCCTCTCTCTCTCCCCTTCGCTGGCTCGCTGGCTGGCTTTGCGTCGGAGAGAAAGGATTTTATCCCTCGCTCCTCTCCTTCGTGAGGCTATGTGTTCTGTATTCTTCGCTGGCGCGGCGTGCACTTGCTTCTAGAAACTATGCCAAAAGCTTGTAAAATGAGGTGATTTTATAATTAACCCCTCCAAACTTAAAGCATCACATCACCTCGTCTCTTAAGCCAATTTTTTTTACCTCATGATTGTCCATGTGTTGCAACGGGGATATAGATTCTATGAAATTAAATAGTTGATTCCTATTAACACATTTCTTTCAACATGCACACATATGAAGAGACGAATCCACCATAGGGGCAAGCTGGGGCGGTCGCCTCGGGTCACCAACGGCAGAGAGAGTACCCCACCCCTTGTCTCAAATCGCCATGGACAATCCCCTCAGGTCACTATTGCTGCAGATTTGTGTTCTGCGTCAAGAGTTACGCGAGAAGGAAGAAGGAACATACCAAATGGGCTTAGGTGAGCCCATATAGTAGTATATACACATTACAGCCCAGCCCAATAGATGGAGAGCTTCACCGAGCGGCGTGGAGAAACCGATCAATCCAAATCGGTTGATCTCAATTACCCATTGGGCCATTGTCAATCCCTAGCCACCGCTTACTACACGGCACGGCTCGTCATTGCTAGCTGCTCTTGCTCGATGCTCATCGTCGTGTGCCTGTGTCAAGCCTTCGTTGGGGATGGACTTAGAGGAGGAGAATGGATTGCGGACGAGGAGGAAGCGGCAACAACACTTTCTGCAACGTGTTGGGAACGTAGCATGCAATTTCAAAAAAAATTCTACGATCACGCAAGATCTATCTAGGAGATGTATAGCAACGAGAGGGGAAGAGTGTGTCCACGTACCCTCGTAGACCGAAAGCGGAAGCGTTATGTTAACGTGGTTGATGTAGTCGAACATCTTCACGGTCCAACCGATCCAAGTACCGAATGTACGGCACCTCCATGTTCAGCACACGTTCAGCTCGATGACGTCCCTCGAACTCTTGATCCAGTAGAGGGTCGAGGGAGAGTCCCGTCAGCACGACGGCGTGGCGACGGTGTTGGTGATGTGATCCGCGCAGGGCTTCGCCTAAGCACTACGACGCTATGACCGGAGGAGTAAACTGTGGAGGGGGGCACCGCACACGCCTAAGAAACAACTGTTGTGCCTTTGGGGTGCCCCCTGTCCATGTATATAAAGGAGGGGGAGGAGGAGGCCAGCCCAAGGGGGGCGCGCCAAGAGGGGGGAGTCCTACTAGGACTCCGTTCCTAGTAGGATTCGGCCCCCCCTCCTTCCTTTCAACGGAGAGGGGAAAGGGGAAAGGGGGGAGAGGGAGAAGGAAAGGGGGGTCGCGGCCCCACCCCTTGTCTAATTCGGATTGGGCTTGGGGGCGCCACCTCCTGTGGCAGCCTTCCTCTCTCCTCTATGGTCCAATAGGTCCATTAACTTTCCCGGGGGGTTCCGGTAACCTCCCGGTACTCTGAAAAATCCCCGATCTTCTTCGGAACCATTCTGGTGTTCGTATATAACCTTCCAATATATCAGTCTTTACCTCTCGACCATTTCGAGACTCCTCGTCCGAACAAACTTCGGTCACCAAAACACATAACTCATAATACAAATCGTCATCGAACGTTAAGCGTGTGGACCCTACGGGTTCGAGAACTATGTAGACATGACCGAGACACATCTCCAGTCAATAACCAATAGCGGAACCTGGATGCTCATATTGGCTCCTACATATTGTATGAAGATCTTTATCGGTCAAACCGCATAACAACATACGTCAGTCCCTTTATCATCGGTATGTTACTTGCCCGAGATTCGATCATCGGTATCCTCATACCTAGTTCAATCTCGTTACCGGCAAGTCTCTTTACTCGTTCCATAATGCATCATCCCGCAACTAACTCATTAGTCACATTACTTGCAAGGCTTATAGTAATGTGCATTACCGAGACGGCCCAGAGATACCTCTCCGATACTCGGAGTGACAAATCCTAATCTCAATGTATGCCAACTCAACGAACACCATCGGAGACACCTGTAGAGCATCTTTATAATCACACAGTTACATTGTGACGTTTGATAGCACACAAAGTGTTCCTCCGGTATTTGGGAGTTGCATAATCTCATAGTCAGAGGAATATGTATAAGTCATGAAGAAAGCAATAGCAATAAAACTAAACGATCATAATGCTAAGCTAACAGATGGGTCTTGTCCATCACATCATTCTCTAATGATGTGATCCCGTTCATCAAATGACAACACATGTCTATGGCAGGAAACCTAACCATCTTTGATTAACGAGCTAGTCAAGTAGAGGCATACTAGAGACACTCTGTTTGTCTATGTATTCACACATGTATTACTAAGTTTCCGGTTAATACAATTCTAGAATGAATAATAAACATTTATCATGATATAAGGAAATATAAATAACAACTTTATTATTGCCTCTAGGGCATATTTCCTTCAGTCTCCCACTTGCACTACAGTCAATAATCTAGATTACATAGTAATGATTCTAACACCCATGGAGTCTTGGTGCTGATCATGTTTTGCTCGTGAGAGAGGCTTAGTCAACGGGTCTGCAACATTCAGATCCATATGTATCTTGCAAATCTCTATGTCTCCCTCCTTGACTTGATCGCGGATGGAATTGAAGCGTCTCTTTATGTGTTTGGTTCTCTTGTAAAATCTGGATTCCTTCGCCAAGGCAATTGCTCTAGAATTGTCACAAAAGATTTTCATTGGACCCGATGCACTAGGTATTACACCTAGATCGGATATGAACTCCTTCATCCAGACTCCTTCATTTGCTGCTTCCGAAGCAACTATATACTCCGTTTCACACGTAGATCCCGCCACGACGCTCTGCTTGGAACTGCACCAAATGACAGGTCCACCATTCAATATAAATATGTATCCGGTTTGTGACTTAGAGTCATCCGGATCAGTATCAAAGCTTGCATCGATGTAACCATTTACGACAACTCTTTGTCACCTCCATAAACGAGAAACATATCCTTAGTCCTTTTCAGGTATTCAGGATGTTCTTGACCGCTGCCTAGTGATCCACTCCTGGGTTACTTTGGTACCTCCCTGCTAAACTTATAGCAAGGCACACATCAAGTCTGGTACACAGCATTGCATACAAGATAGAACCTATGGCTGAGGCATAGGGAATGACTTTGATTTTCTATCTATCTTCTGCAGTGGTCGGGCATTGAGTCTGACTCAACTTCACACCTTGTAACACAGGCAAGAACCCTTTCTTTGACTGATCTATTTTGAACTTCTTCAAAACTTTATCAAGGTATGTGCTTTGTGAAATTACAATTAAGCGTCTTGATCTATCTCTATAGATCTTGATGCCCAATATATGAGCAGCTTCACCGAGGTGTTTCATTGAAAAATTCTTATTCAAGTATCCTTTTATGCTATCCAGAAATTCTGTATTATTTCCAATCAACAATATGTCATCCACATATAATATTAGAAATGCTACAGGGCTCCCACTCACTTTCTTGTAAATACAGGCTTCTCCAAAAGTCTGTATAAAACCATATGCTTTGATCACACTATCAAAGCGTATATTCCAACTCCGAGATGCTTGCACCAGTCCATAAATGGATCGCTGGAGCTTGCACACTTTGTTAGTACCTTTAGGATCGACAAAACCTTCTGGTTGCATCAATAACAACTCTTCTTTAAGATATCCATTAAGGAATGAAGTTTTGACATCCATTTGCCAAATTTCATAATCATAAAATGTGGCAATTGGTAACATGATTTGGGCAGACTTAAGCATCGCTACGGGTGAGAAAGTCCCATCGTAGTCAACTCCTTGAACTTGTCGAAAACCTTTTGCAACAAGTCGAGCTTTGTAGGCAGTAACATTACGGTTAGCGTCAGTCTTCTTCTTGAAGATCCATTTATTCTCTATGGCTTGCCGATCATCGGGCAAGTCAACCAAAGTCCACACTTTGTTCTCATACATGGATCCCATCTCAGATTTCATGGCCTCAAGCCATTTCGCGGAATCTGAGCTCATCATCGCTTCCTCGTAGTTTGTAGGTTTGTCATGGTCAAGTAACATGCCCTCTAGATAGGATTACCGTACCACTCTGGTGCGGATCGTACTCTGGTTGACCTACGAGGTTCGGTAGTAACTTGATTTGGAGTTTCATGATCATCATCATTAGCTTCCTCACTAATTGGTGTAGGAATCACTGGAACTGATTTCTGTGACGAACTACTTTCCGATTTGGGAGAAGGTACAATTACCTCATCAAGTTCTACTTTCCTCCCACTCACTTCTTTCGAGAGAAACTCCTTCTCTAGAAAGGATCCATTCTTAGCAACGAATATCTTGCCTTCGGATCTGTGATAGAAGGTGTACCCAACGGTTTCCTTTGCGTATCCTATGAAGACACATTTCTCAGATTTGGGTTTGAGCTTATCAGGTTGAAGATTTTTCACATAAGCATCGTAGCCCCAAACTTTAAGAAATGACGGCTTAGGTTTCTTGCCATACCACAGTTCATATGGTGTCGTCTCAACGGATTTAGATGGTGCCCTATTTAATGTGATTGCAGCCATCTCTAAAGCATAACCCCAAAACGGTAGCGGTAAATCTGTAAGAGACATCATAGATCGCACCATATCTAATAAAGTACGGTTACGACGTTAGGACACACCATTACGCTGTGGTGTTCCAGGTGGTGTGAGTTGCGAAAGTATTCCACATTATTTCAAATGAAGACCAAACTCATAACTCAAATATTCACCTCCACGATCAGATCGTAGAAACTTTATTTTCTTGTTATGATGATTTTCCACTTCAATCTGAAATTCTTTAAACTTTTCAAATGTTTTAGACTTATGTTTCATTAAGTAGATATACCCATATCTGCTCAAATCATCTGTGAAGGTCAGAAAATAACGATACCCACCGCGAGCCTAAAAAATCATCGGATCTCATACATCGGTATGTATTATTTACAATAAGTCAGTTGCTCGCTCCATTGTCCCGGAGAATGGAGTCTTAGTCATCTTGCCCATGAGGCATGGTTCGCAAGCATCAAGTGATTCCAAAAGCCCATCAGCATGGAGTTTCTTCATGTGCTTTACACCAATATGACCTAAACGGTAGTGCCACAAATAAGTTGCACTATCATTATTAACTTTGCATCTTTTGGCTTCAATACTATGAATATGTGTATCACTACAATCGAGATTCAACAAAGATAGACCAGTCATCAAGGGTGCATAACCATAAAAGATATTACACATATAAATAGAACAACCATTATTCTCTGATTTAAATGAATAACTGTCTCGCATCAAACAAGATCCAGGTATAATGTTCATGCTTAACACTGGCACCAAATAACAATTATTTAGGTCTAATACTAATCCCGACGGTAGATGTAGAGGTAGCGTGCCGACGGCTATCGCATCGACTTTGGAACCATTTCCAACGTGCATCGTCACCTCGTCCTTAGCCAATCTTCGTTTAATCCGTAGCCCCTGTTTCGAGTTGCAAATATGAGCCACATAACCAGTATCAAATACCCGGGCGCTACTACGAGCATTAGTAAGGTACACATCAATAACATGTATATCAAATATACCTTTGTTCACTTTGCCATCCTTCTTATCCGCCAAATACTTGGGGCGGTTCCGCTTCCAGTGACCAGTCCCTTTGCAGTAGAAGCACTCAGTTTTAGGCTTAGGTCCAGACTTGGGCTTCTTCCCTTGAGCAGCAACTTGCTTGCTGTTCTTCTTGAAGTTCCCCTTCTTCCCTTTGCCCTTTTTCTTGAAACTAGTGGTCTTGTTAACCATCAACACTTGATGCTCCTTCTTGATTTCTACCTCCGCAGCTTTTAGCATTGCGAAGAGCTCGGGAATTGTCTTTTCCATCCCTTGCATATTATAGTTCATCACAAAGCCTTTATAGCTTGGTGGCAGTGATTGAAGAACTCTGTCAATGACACTATCATCAGGAAGATTAACTCCCAGCTGAGTCAAGTGGTTATGGTACCCAGACATTCTGAGTATGTGTTCACTGACATAACTATTCTCCTCCATCTTGCAGCTATAGAACTTTTTGGAGACTTCATATCTCTCAACTCGGGCATTTGCTTGAAATATTAACTTCAACTCCTGGAACATCTCATATGCTCCATGACGTTCAAAAACGTCTTTGGAGTCCCGATTCTAAGTCGTAAAGCATGGCACACTGAACTATCGAGTAGTCATCAGCTTTGCTCTGCCAGACGTTCATAACATCCGGAGTTGCTCCTGCCGCGGGTCTTGCACCTAGCGGTGCTTCTAGGATGTAATTCTTCTGTGCACCAATGAGGATAATCCTCAAGTTACGGACCCAGCCCATGTAGTTGCTACCATCATCCTTCAACTTAGCTTTCTCTAGGAATGCATTAAAATTCAAGGGAACGGTAGCACGGGCCATTGATCTACAACAACATAGATATGCAAAAACTATCAGGTACTAAGTTCATGATAAATTAAAGTTAAATTAATCATATTACTTAAAAACTCCCACTTAGATAGACATCCCTCTAGTCATCTAAATGATTACGTGATCCATATCAGCTAAACCATGTCCGATCATCACGTGAGATGGAGTAGTTTTCAATGGTGAACATCACTATGTTGATCATATATACTATATGATTCACGTTCGACCTTTCGGTCTCAGTGTTCCGAGGCCATATCTGCATATGCTAGGCTCATCAAGTTTAACCCGAGTATTCTGCACGTGCAAAACTGGCTTGCACCCGTTGTATGTGAACGTAGATCTTATCACACCCGATCATCACGTGGTGTCTCAGCACGACGAACTGTAGCAACGGTGCATACTCAGGGAGAACACTTATACCATGAAATTTAGTGAGGGATCATCTTATAATGCCACCGCCGTACTAAGCAAAACAAGATGCATAAAGGAGAAACATCACATGCAATCAAAATATGTGACATGATATGGCCATCATCATCTTGTGCCTTTGATCTCCATCTCCAAAGCACCGTCATGATCTCCATCGTCACCGGCTTGACACCTTTATCTCCATCGTAGCGTCGTTATCGTCTTGCCAACTATTGCTTCTACGACTATCGCTACCTCTTAGTGATAAAGTAAAGCAATTACATGGCGATTGCATTTCATACAATAAAGCAACAACCATAAGGCTCCTGTCAGTTGCCGATAACTTTTACAAAACATGATCATCTCATACAACAATTTATATATCTTCACGTCTTGACCATATCACATCACAACATGCCCTGCAAAAACAAGTTAGATGTCCTCTACTTTGTTGTTGCAAGTTTTACGTGGCTGTTACGGGCTTCCAGCAAGAACCGTTCTTACCTACACATAAAAACCACAACGATTTTCGTCAAGTGTGTTGTTTTAACCTTCAACAAGGACCAGCCGTAGTCAAACTCGATTCAACTAAAGTTGGAGAAATAAACACCCGCTAGCCACCTGTGTACGAAGCACGTCGGTAGAACCAGTCTCATGAACGCGGTCATGTAATGTCGGTCCGGGCCAATTCATCCAACAATACTGCCGAATCAAAGTAAGACGTTAGTGGTAAGCAGTATGACTATTATCGCCCACAACTCTTTGTGTTCTACTCATGCATATCATCTACGCATAAACCTGGCTCGGATACCACTGTTGGGAACGTAGCATGCAATTTCAAAAAAATTCATACGATCACGCAAAATCTATCTAGGAGATGTATATCAATGAGAGGGGGAGAGTGTGTCCACGTATCCTCGTAGACCGAAAGCGGAAGCGTTATGTTAACGCGGTTGATGTAGTCAAACGTCTTCACGATCCAACCGATCCAAGTACCAAACGTACGGCACCTCCGTGTTCAGCTCGACGACGTCCCTCGAACTCTTGATCCAGTAGAGGGTCGAGTGAGAGTTCCATCAGCACGATGGCGTGGCGACAGTGTTGGTGATGTGATCCGCGCAGGGCTTTGCCTAAGCACTACGACGCTATGACCGGAGGAGTAAACTGTGGAGGGGGGCACCGTACACGGCTAAGAAACAACTGTTGTGCCTTTGGGGTGCCCTCCTGCCCACGTATATAAAGGAGGGGGGAGGAGGAGGCCTGCCCAAGGGGGGCACGCCAAGAGGGGGGAGTCCTACTAGGACTCCGTTCCTAGTAGGATTTCGCCCCCCTCCTTCCTTTCAACGGAGAGGGGAAAGGGGAAATAGGGGAGAGGGAGAAGGAAAGGGGGGGGGGGGTGATACGTCTCCAACGTATCTTTAATTTTTTATTGTCCCATGCTATTATATTATCAATCTTGGATGTTTTATAGTCATTTTATAGTCATTTTATATCCTTTTTGGTACTAACCTATTGACATAGTGCCAAATGCTAGTTGCTATTTTCCCCATGTTTTTTATGTCGCAGAAAATCAATATCAAATGGAGTCCAAATGCCACGAAACTTTACGGAGAATTTTTATGGGCCAGAAGGAGCACAATGGGCCCTGGTTGTGCCTGGGGGGTGCCCCGAGGGGAGCACAACCCACCAGGGCGCGCCAGGAGGCCCAGGCACACCCTGGTGGGTTGTGCCCACCTCGGGTGCTCCCCGGACCGCCTCTTTGCTCTATAAATACCCCCAATATTCCTAAAACCCTAGGGGAGTCGACGAAATATTCATCCAGCCGCCGCAGAGTCCAGAACCACCAGATCCAATCTAGGCACCATCTCGGATGGGGTTCACCACCTCCACTGGTGCCTCTCCGATGATGCGTGAGTGGTTCTTTGTAGACCTCCGGGTCCATAGTTAGTAGCTAGATGGCTTGATCTCTCTCTCTCTCTCTCTTGATTCTCAATACAATGCTCTCTTGGAGATCCATATTATGTAACTCTTTTGCGGTGTGTTTGTTGGGATCGATGAACTTTGAGTTTATGATCAAATCTATCTTTTTATATGCATGAAATTATTTGAGTTTCTTTGATCTCTTTTATGCATGATTGCTTATAGACTCGTATTTCTTCTCCGATATTTGGGTGATATGGTCAAGACATGATATGATATACGCTGTTGTATGAAATGATCATGTTTTGTAGAAGTTATCGGCAACCGGCAGGAGCCTTATGGTTGTCTCATTATTGTATGAAATGCAAACGCCATGTAATTGCTTTACTTTATCACTATGCGTTAGCGATAGTTTTAGAAGCAATAGTTGGCGAGACGACCACGACGCAACGATGGAGATCAAGGTGTCGAGCCGGTGACGATGGAGATCAAAAGCACAAAATGATGATGGCCATATCATGTCACATATTTTGATTGCATGTGATGTTTATATTTTATGCATCTTATTTTGCTTAGTACGGCGATAGCATTATAAGATGATCCCTTCAGTAAATTTCAAGGTATAAATGTTCTCCCTGAGTATGCACTGTTGCGACAGTTCATCGTGTTGAGACACCACGTGATGATCGGGTGTGATAGACTCTACGTTCAAATACAACGGGTGCAAGACAGTTTTGAACATGTGAAATACTCGGTTTAAACTTGACGAGCCTGGCATGTACAGACATGGCCTCGGAACACTGGAGACCGAAAGGTTGAACGTGAATCATATAGTAGATATGATCAACATAGAGATGTTCACCATTGATGACTACTCCATCTCACGTGATGATCGGACATTGGTTAGTTGATTTGGATCACGTATCACTTAGATGACTTGAGGGATGTCTATTTAAGTGGAGTTCATTAGTAATTTGATTAATTGAACTTAATTTATCATGAACTTAGTCTTGTTAGTTTTGCATATCTATGTTGTAGATCAATAGCTCGTGATATAGCCCCTATATTTTTTTTAATATGTTCCTAGAGAAAACTAAGTTGAAAGATGATAGTAGCAATGATGCGGACTGGGTCCATGACCTAAGGATTATCCTCATTGCTGCACAAAAGAATTATGTCCTTGATGCACCACTAGCTGATAGACCTATTGCAGGAGCACAAGCAGACATTATGAACGTTTGACAAGCTCGGTATGATGACTACTTGATAGTTTAGTGCGCCATGCTTTACGGCTTAGAACCAGGACTTCAAAAATGTTTTGAACGCCACGGAGCATATTGTTGGGGAACGTAGTAATTTCAAAAAAATTCCTACGCACACGCAAGATCATGGTGATGCATAGCAACGAGAGGGGAGAGTGTTGTCTACGTACCCTCGTAGACCGAAAGCGGAAGCGTTGACACAACGTAGAGGAAGTAGTCGTACGTCTTCCCGATCCGACCGATCCAAGCACCATTACTCTGGCACCTTCGAGTTCTTGGCACACGTTCAGCTCGATGACGCACCCCTAGCTCCGATCCAGCAAAGCTTCGGGGAGGAGTTCCGTCAGCACGACGGCGTGGTGACAATCTTGATGTTCTACCGGCGCAGGGCTTCGCCTAAGCACTGCAACGATATATTCGAGGTGGAATATGGTGGAGGGGGGCACCGCACACGGCTAAGGAACAATCACGAAGATCAACTTGTGTGTCCATGGGGTGCCCCCTGCCCCCGTATATAAAGGAGCAAGGGAGGGAGGAGGCCGGCCCTATGTTTGGCGCGCCAAGGGGAGTCCTACTCCCACCGGGAGTAGGATTCCCCCTTTCCTAGTCTAACTAGGAGTTCTTCCTTGTAGGGGAGTAGGAGAGAAGGAAAGGGAAGAGAGAAGGAGAAGGAAGGAGGGGGGCGCCCCCCCTCCCTAGTCCAATTCGGACTAGAGCAAGGGAAGGGGCGCGGCCACCTTTTGGTCCCTTTCTCTCCTTTCCCGTATGGCCCAATGAGGCCCAATACGAATTCCCGTAACTCTCCGATACTCCGATAAATACCCGAACCACTCAGAACCTTTCCGATGTCCGAATATAGTCGTCCAATATATCGATCTTTACGTCTCGACCATTTCGAGACTCCTCGTCATGTCCCCGATCTCATCCGGGACTCCGAACTCCTTCGGTACATCAAAACTCATAAACTCATAATAACTGTCATCGTAACCTTAAGCGTGCGGACCCTACGGTTCGAGAACAATGTAGACATGACCGAGACACATCTCCGGTCAATAACCAATAGCGGGACCTGGATGCCCATATTGGCTCCTACATATTCTACGAAGATCTTTATCGGTCAGACCGCATAACAACATACGTTGTTCCCTTTGTCCATCGGTATGTTACTTGCCCGAGATTCGATCGTCGATATCCAATATCTAGTTCAATCTCGTTACCGGCAAGTCTCTTTACTCGTTCCGTAATACATCATCCCGCAACTAACTCATTAGTTGCAATGCTTGCAAGGCTTAAGTGATGTGCATTACCGAGAGGGCCCAGAGATACCTCTCCCACAATTGGAGTGACAAATCCTAATCTCGAAATACGCCAACCCAACATCTACCTTTGGTGACACCTGTAGTACTCCTTTATAATCACCCAGTTACGTTGTGACGTTTGGTAGCACCCAAAGTGTTCCTCCGGCAAACGGGGCTTGCATAATCTCATAGTCAAAGGAACATGTATAAGTCATGGATAAAAGCAACAGCAACATACTAAACGATCGGGTGCTATGCTAATGGAATGGGTCATGTCAATCAGATCATTCAACTAATGATGTGACCTTGTTAATCAAATGACAACTCCTTTGTCCATGGTTAGGAAACTTAACCATCTTTGATTAACAAGCTAGTCAAGTAGAGGCATACTAGTGACACTCTGTTTGTCTATGTATCCACACATGTATTATGTTTCCAGTTAATACAATTCTAGCATGAATAATAAACATTTATCATGACATGTAAGGAAATAAATAATAACTTTATTATTGCCTCTAGGGCATATTTCCTTCAGTCTCCCACTTGCACTAGAGTCAATAATCTAGTTCACATCGCCATGTGATTACCAGCAATACTTCACATCACCATGTGATTAACACCCATAGTTCACATCGATATGTGATCAACACCCAAAGGGTTTGCTAGATTCAGTAATCTAGTTCACATCGCTATGTGATTAACACCCAAAGAGTACTACGGTGTGATCATGTTTTGCTTGTGAGAGAAGTTTAGTCAACGGGTCTGCCACATTCAGATCCGTTATGTATTTTGCAATTTTCTATGTCTACAATGCTCTGCACGGAGCTACTCTAGCTAATTGCTCCCACTTTCAATATGTATCTAGATCGAGACTTAGAGTTATCCAGATCGGTGTCAAAACTTGCATCGACGTAACCCTTTACGACGAACCTTTTGTCACTTCCATAATCGAGAAACATATCCTTATTCCACTAAGGATAATTTTGACCGCTGTCCAGTGATCTACTCCTAGGTCACCATTGTTCTCCCTTGCTTAACTCAGTGTAGGGTATACAATAGATCTGGTAAACAGCATGGCATACTTTATAGAACCTATGGCCGAGGCATAGGGAATGACTTTCATTCTCTTTCTATCTTCTGCCGTGGTCAGGCTTTGAGTCTTACTCAATTTCACACCTTGTAACACAGGAAAGAACTCTTTCTTTGACTGTTCCATTTTGAACTACTTCAAAATCCTGTCAAGGTATGTACTCATTGAAAAAACTTATCAAGCGTCTTGATCTATCTCTATAGATATTGATGCTCAATATGTAAGCAGCTTCACCGAGGTCTTCCTTTGAAAAAATCCTTTCAAACACTCCTTTGTGCTTTACAGAATAATTCTACATTATTTCTGATCCACAATATGTCATACATATACTTATCAGAAATGCTGTAGTGCTCCCACTCACTTTCTTGTAAATACAGGCTTCACCGCAAGTCTGTATAAAACTATATGCTTTGATCAACTTATCAAAGCGTGTATTCCAACTCCGAGATGCTTGCACCAGTCCATAGATGAATCGCTGGAGCTTGCATATTTTGTTAACACCTTTAGGATCGACAAAACCTTCTAGTTGCATCGTATACAACTCTTCTTTAATAAATCCTTTAAGGAATGCAGTTTTGTTTATCCATTTGCCGGATTTCATAAAATTCAGCAATTGCTAACATGATTCGGACAGACTTAAGCATAGATACGAGTGAGAAACTCTCATCGTAGTCAACACCTTGAACTTGTCGAAAACCCTTTTTGCGACAATTCTAGCTTTGTAGATAGTAACACTACTATCATCGTCCGTCTTCCTCTTGAAGATCCATTTATTTTCTATGGCTTACCGATCATCGAGCAAATCCACCAAAGTCCATACTTTGTTTTCATATATGGATCAAATCTCAGATTTTATGGCCTCAAACCATTTCGCGGAATCTGGGCTCATCATCGCTTCCTCATAGTTCGCAAGTTCATCATGGTCTAGTAACATGACTTCCAGAACAGGATTACCGTACCACTCTGGTGCGGATCTCACTCTGGTTTACTTACGAGATTCGGTAGTAACTTGATCTTGAAGTTATATGATCATTATCATTAGCTTCCTTACTAATTGGTGTAGTAGTCACAAGAACAGATTTCTGTGATGAACTACTTTCCAATAAGGGAGAAGGTACAATTACCTTATCAAGTTTTCTACTTTCCTCCCACTCACTTCTTTCGAGAGAATCTCCTTCTCTAGAAAGGATCCATCTTTAGAAACGATTTTGCCTTTGGGTCTGTGATAGAAAGTGTACCCAACAATCTCCTTTGGGTATCCTATGAAGACACATTTCTCCGATTTGGTTCGAGCTTATCATGATGAAAATTTTTCACATAAGCATCGCAACTCCAAACTTTAAGAAACAACAACTTTGGTTTCTTGCCAAACCACAGTTCATACGGTGTCGTCTCAACGGATTTAGATGGTGCCCTTTTTAATGTGAATGCAGCTGTCTCTAATGCATAAACCTCAAAACGATAGTGGTAGATCGATAAGAGACATCATAGATCGCACTATATCTAATAAAGTACGGTTATGATGTTCGGATACACCATTACACTGTGGTGTTCCAGGTGGCACGATTTTGTGAAACTATTCCACATTGTTTTAACTGAAGACCAAACTCGTAACTCAAATATTTGTCTCTGCGATCAGATCGTAGAAACCTTATTTTCTTGTCACGATGATTTTTCACTTCACTCTGAAATCCTTTTGAACTTTTCAAATGTTTCAGACTTATGTTTCATCAAGTAGATATACCCATATCTGCTCAAATCATCTGTGAAGGTCAGAAAATAATGATACATGCTGCAAGCCTTAATATTCATTGGACCACATACATCAGTATGTATGATTTCCAACAAATCTGTTGCTTGCTTCATTGTTCCGGAGAACGGCGTTTTAGTCATCTTGCCCAAGAGGCATGGTTCGCAAGGATCAAGTGATTCATAATCAAGTGATTCTAAAATCCCATCAGCATGGAGTTTCTTCTTGCGCTTTACACCAATATGACTTAAACGGCAGTGCCACAAATAAGTTGCACTATCATTATTAACTTTGCATCTTTTGGTTTCAATATTATGAATATGTGTATTACTACGATCGAGATCCAACAAACCATTTTTGTTGGTGTGTATGACCATAAAAGGTTCTATTCATGTAAACAGAACAACAATTGTTCTCTAACTTAAATGAATAATCGTATTGTAAAAACATGATCAAATCATATTTATGCTCAACGCAAATACCAAATAACACTTATTTAGGTTCATCACTAATCCCGAAAGTATAGGGAGTGTACGATGATGATCATATCAATTTTTGCCTACGATCACGCAAGATCTATCTAGGAGAAGCATAGCAACGAGCGGTGAGAGTGTGTCTACGTACCCTCATAGACCGAAAGCGGAAGCGTTTAGTAACGCGGTTGATGTAGCCGAACGTCTTCGCGGTCCAACCGATCCAAGTACCGAACGTACGACACCTCCGCGATCAACACACGTTCAGCTCGGTGACGTCCTTTGAACTCTTGATCCAGTTGAGGCCGAGGGAGAGTTCCTTCAGCGTGACGGCATGGTGACGGTGATGATGAAGTTACCGGCGCAAGGCTTCGCCTAAGCACTACGACGATATGATCGAGGTATGTAACGGTGGAGGGGGCACCACACACGGCTAAAAGATCAACTTGTGTGTCTTTGGGTGCCCCCTGCCCACGTATATAAAGGAGGGGGAAACAGGAGGCCCGCCTAGGAGGGGCGCGCCTATAACGGGGAGTCCAAGTAGGATTCCCAATCCTAGTTGGAGTCCCCTTCCTTTTCCAAGAGGGGAGAGAGGGAAGGAATAGGAGAGGGAGAAGGAAAGAGGGGGGCGCCGCCCCCTCCCTAGTGCAATTCGGACTAGCCCATGGGGGCCACGCGGCCTCCCCTTGTGGCCCTTCTCTCATTTCCACTAAGGCCCATGAAGGCCCAATACTTCCCCCGGCGAATTCTCGTAACTCTCCGGTACTCCAAAAAATACCCGAACCACTCAGAACCTTTCCGATGTCCGAATATAGCCTTCCAATATATCGATCTTTACGTCTCGACCATTTAAAGACTCCTCGTCATGTCCGTGATCTCATCTAGGACTCCGAACAAATTTTGGTCATCAAATCACATAGCTCATAATACAAATCGTCATCGAACGTTAAGCGTGTGGACCCTACGCATTTGAGAAACTATGTAGACATGACCGAGACACCTCTCCGGTCAATAACCAATAGCGGAACCTGGATGCTCATATTGGCTCCTACATATTCTACGAAGATCTTTATCGGTCAAACCGCATAACAGCACACGTTGTTCCCTTTGTCATCAGTATGTTACTTGCCCGAGATTCGATCGTCGGTATCATCATACCTAGTTCAATCTCATTACAGGCAAGTCTCTTTACTCGTTCCGTAATGCATCATCCCGCAACTAACTCATTAGTCACATTGCTTGCAAGGCTTATAGTGATGTGCATTACCGAGAGGGCCCAGAGATACCTCTCCGATACACGGAGTGACAAATCCTAATCTCGATCTATGCCAACCCAACAAACACCTTCGGAGACACCTGTAGAGAATCTTTATAATCACCCAGTTACATTGTGACGTTTGATAGCACACAAGGTGTTCCTCCGGTATTCGGGAGTTGCATAATCTCATAGTCAGAGGAACATGTATATGTCAATAACCTCAAGGGTTTGCCGGAACCCAGAATCCGACACACATCATTCTCTAATGATGTGATCCCGTTCATCAAACGACAACACATGTCTATGGTCAGGAAACATAACCATCTTTGATTAACGAGCTAGTCAAGTAGAGGCATACTAGGGACACTCTGTTTTGTCTATGTATTCACACATGTAATAAGTTTCCGGTTAATACAATTCTAGCATGAATAATAAACATTTATCATGATATAAGGAAATATAAATAACAACTTTATTATTGCCTCTAGGGCATATTTCCTTCACCTTCTACCACAAATCCGAAGGCAATATCTTTGTTGCTAAGAATGGGTCCTTTCTAGGGAAGGAGTTTCTCTCGAAAGAAGTGAGTGGGAGGAAAGTAGAACTTGATGAGGTAATTGTACCTTCTCTCAAATTGGAAAGTAGCACATCAGAGAAATTCGTTCCCGTGATGCCTACACCAACTAGAGAGGAAGCTAATGACTATGATCATGAAACTTTAGATCAAGTTAGTACTGGACCTTGTAGGTCAAACAGAGCACGTTTCGCGCCAGAGTGGTATGGTAATACTATTCTGGAAGTCATGTTACTAGACCATGAAGAACCTACGAACTATGAAGAAGCTATGATGAGCCCAGATTTTGATAAATGGCTTGAGGCCATGAAATCCGAGATAGGATCCATGTATGAGAACAAAGTGTGGACTTTGGTGGACTTGCCCGATGATCGACGAGCCATAGAGAATAAATGGATCATCAAGAAGAAGACAAACGATGATGGTAATGTCACCATCTACAAAGCTCGACTTCTCGCGAAAGGTCTTCGACAAGTTCAAGGGGTTGACTACGATGAGACCTTCTCACCCGTAGCGATGCTTAAGTCAGTCTGAATCATGTTAGCAATTACCACATTTTATGATTATGAAATCTGGCAAATGGACGTCAAAACTGCATTCCTGAATGGATTTCTTAAAGAAGAGTTGTATATGATGCAACCTGAAGTTTTTGTTGATCCTAAAGGTGCTAACAAAGTGTGCAAGCTCCAGCGATCCATCTATGGACTGGTGCAAGCATCTCGGAGTTGGGATATACGCTTTGATGAGTTGATCAAAGCATATGGTTTTATACAAACTTTCGGAGAAGCCTGTATTTATAAGAAAGTGAGTGGGAGCTCTGTAGTATTTCCAATATTATATGTGGATGGCATATTGTTGATTGGAAATGATGTAGAATTTCTATATAGCATAAAACGATACTTGAATAAGAGTTTTTTAATGAAAGACCTCGGTGAAGCTGCTTATATATTAGGTATCAAGATCTATAGAGATAGATCAAGACGCTTAATAGGACTTTCACAAAGCACATACCTTGACAAATTTCTGAAGAAGTTCAAAATGGATCAGTCAAAGAAAGGGTTCTTGCCTGTGTTGCAAGGTGTGAAGTTGAGTAAGACTCAAAACCCGACCACGGCAGAAGATGGAGAGAGAATGAAAGTCATTCCCTATGCCTCAACCATAGGTTCTATACAATATGCCATGCTGTGTACCACACCTGATGTGTGTCTTGCCACTTATCTGGCAAAGAGGGTACAAGAGTGATCCAGGAGTGGACCTCTAGACAGCTGTCAAAATTATCCTTAGAGGACAAAGGAAATATTTCTCTGTTATGGAGGTGATAAAGAGTTCATCGTAAAGAGTTACGTCGATGCAAGCTTTCACCAATCCATATGACTCTGAGTCTCAATCTAGATATGTATTGAAAGTGGGAGCAATTAGCTAGAGTAGCTCCATACAGAGCATTGTAGATATAGAAATTTGCAAAATACACACAGATCTAAATGTGACAGACCCGATGACTAAACCTCTCTCACAAGGAAAACATGATCACACCTTAGTATTCTTTGGGTGTTAATCACATGGCGATGTGAACTAGATTATTGACTCTCGTGTAAGTGGGAGACTGAAGGAAATATGCCCTAGAGCCAATAATAAAGTTGTTATTTTATTTTCCTTATTCATGATAAAGGTTTATTATTCATGCTAGAATTGTATTGATTGGAAACCTAAATACATGTGTGAATACATAAACAAAACACCGTGTCCCTAGTGAGCCTCTACTTGACTAGCTCCTTGATCAAAGATGGTTAAGGTTTCCTAACCATGGACATGAGTTGTAATTTGATAATGGGATCACAACATTAGGAGAATGATGTGATGGACATGACCCATTCGTTAGCTTAGCATAATGATCGTTCAATTTTATTGCTATTGCTTTCTTCATGTCAAATACATAATCCTTCAACTATGAGATTATGCAACTCCTGGATACTAGAGGAATGCCGTGTGTGCTATCAAACGTCACAATGTAACGGGTGATTATAAAGATGCCCTACAGGTATCTCCGAAGGTGTTTGTTGAGTTGGCATAGATCGAGATTAGGATTTGTCACTCCGAGTATCGGTGAGGTATCTCTGGGACCTCTCGGTAATACACATCATAAGCTTGCAAGCAAACGACTAAAGTGTTAGTCACGAGGTGATGTATTATAGAACGAGTAAAGGGACTTGCCGGCAACGAGATTGAACTAGGCATGAAGATACCGACGATCGAATCTCGGGCAAGTAACATACCGATGGACAAAGGGAATAACGTCTGTTGTCATTACGGTTCGACCAATAAAGTTCTTCGTAGAATATGTAGGAGCCAATATGAGCATCCAGGTTCTGCTATTGGTTATTGACCGGAGAGGTGTCTCAGTCATGTCTACATAGTTCTCGAACTCGTAGGGTCCGCACGCTTAACGTTCTATGATGATATTGTATTATATGAGTTATGTGATTTGGTAACCAAATGTTGTTCGGAGTCCCGGATGAGATCACGGACATTACGAGGAGTCTCGAAATGGTCGAGAGGTAAAGATTGATATATAGAAGGATAGTATTCGGACACCGGAAGTGTTCCGGAATGTATCGGGTGTTTATCGGAGTACTAGGTGGTTTACTGGAACCCCCGGGGGGAATATATGGGCCATATGGGCCATGAGAGGCGAGCACACCAGCCCACAAGGGGTGGTGCGCCCCCCTATGGCAGGTGGCCAAATAGGAGAAGGAGAAGAGGGGGTTCGGCCCCTCCTTCCTGCTCTTCTCCCCCTTCCTATGTCCACCGGTGGAAAAAGGAAGGGGGGGCACTTGGGGAAACCCCAAGTAGGATTCAGATCCTAGTTGGGGCGTCCCGTGGCTGCCTCTCCTCCCCTCCCACCTATATATATGTGGGAAGGAGGGCGCCTAGAATACGCAACATCAATTGTTAGCCGTGTGCGGCACCCCCCTCCACAGTTTACACCCCCGGTCATATTCTCATAGTGCTTAGGCGAAGCCCTGCGAGGATCACTTCACTGTCACCATCACCACGCCTTCATACTGACGGAACTCATCTACTACCTTGACACCTTGCTGGATCAAGAAGGCAAGGGACGTCACCGAGCTGAATGTGTGCAGAACTCGGAGGTGTCTTACGTTCGATACTCGATCGGTCGAGCGCGAAGAAAATTTGACTACATCAACCACATTGTGAAACGCTTCCGCTTACGGTCTACGAGGGTACGTAGACATACTCTCCCCCTCTTTGCTATGCATCTCCATGGATAGATCATTGCGTGTGCGTAGAATTTTTTTGGTTTTCCATGTAACGTTTCCCAACAATTAGAGGAGGCTCCAAAACTTGTATGATCAATAGAGCAAAACCCCCTAGTATATATAGGTTGGAGGAGGAGGAGGGGGCAACCATTAAGGAGGAAAAGACCCTCCTTGGGGCTCCGGCCAAAGGGGGAGGAGTAGGACTCGTCCCCAAGTCCAATTCGGCCCCCATAAGGCAAATTCCTCCTCAAGTCCATTTCCTCCACCTCTTGGCCTTTTTAGGCCCGTCAATATTTAAATTAAATACAAAATTTTCTAAATACTTCTAGACCATTATATATTTTTTATCATCTCTGGAAATATTTTGCACCTATATATAATATATCGGGAATACCTGGTATTACCCGATATTTGAAGGAAATATGCCCTAGAGGCAATAATAAAGTTGTTATTTTATATTTTCCTTATTCATGACAAAGGTTTATTATTCATGCTAGAATTGTATTGATTGGAAACCTTGATACATGTGTGAACACATAAACAAACACGGTGTCCCTAGTGAGCCTCTACTAGACTAGCTCGTTGATCAAAGATGGTTAAGGTTTCCTAACCATGGACATGAGTTGTCATTTGGTAATGGGGTCACATCATTAGGGGAATGATGTGATGGACAAGACCCATCCGTTAGCTTAGCATAATGATCGTTCAGTTTTGTTGATATTGCTTTCTTCATTTCAAATACATATTCCTTCGACTATGAGATTATGCAACTCCCGGGTACTGGAGGAATGCCTTGTGTGCTATCAAACGTCACAACGTAATTGAGTGATTATAAAGATGCTCTACAGGTATCTCCGAAGGTATTTGTTGAGTTGGCATAGATCGAGATTAGGATTTGTCACTCGAAGTATGGGAGAGGTATCTCTGGGCCCTCTCGGTAATACACATCATAGGCTTGCAAGAAAATGACTAAGGAGTTGGTCACGAGGTGATGTATTACGGAACGAGTAAAGATACTTGTCGGCAACGAGATTGAACTAGGTATGAAGATACCCGCGATCGAATCTCGGGCAAGTAACATACTGATGGACAAAGGGAATTACTTATGTTATCACAACGGTTCGACCGATAAAAATCTTCATAGAATATGTAGGAGCCAATATGGGAATCCAGGTTCCGCTATTGGTTATTGACCAAAGAGGTATCTCGGTCATGTCTACATAGTTCTTGAACCTGTAGGGTCCGCACGCTTAACGTTTGATGATGATATAGTATTATATGAGTTATGTGATTTGGTGACCAAATGTTGTTTGGAGTGCCGGATGAGATCACAGACATGATGAGGGGTCTGGAAATAGTCGATAGGTAAAGATTGATATATAGGACGATGGTATTCGGACACCGGAAGTGTTTCGGAGAAAACCGGATAGTCATCGGAGTACCGGAGGGGGTATCGGTCACCCCCGGGAGAATATTCGGCCTATTGGGCCACAAGAGGGGAGCACACCAGCCCACAAGGGGCTGGCACGCCCCCCATAGCAGCCGGCCAAGTGGGAAAGGAAAGGGGGAGGATTCGGCCTCCCCTTCCTTCTCTCTTCCCCCTTTGCTTTCTTCTCCGGCAATTAAGGAAAGGGGGGGCACTAGGGGAGGACCCCAAGTAGGATTCGGCTACTGGCTGCTCCCTCTCCCTCCCACCTATATATATGTGGAGTGGGGTGCCCTAGCACACACCAGACAATTGTTAACCATGTGCGGCGCCCCCCTCCGCCGTTTACACTCCCGGTCATATTTTCGTAGTGCTTAGGCGAAGCCCTGTGGAGATCACTTCACCATCACCGTCACCATGCCATCGTGCTGATGGAACTCATCTACTACCTCGACGTCTTGCTGGATCAAGAAGGTGAGGAACGTCACCGAGCTGAACATGTGCAGAATGCGGAGGTGTCGTGCGTTCTATACTTGATCGGTTGAAGCACGAAGAAGTTTGACTACATCAACCGCGTTGTGAAACGCTTCCGCTTACGGTCTATGAGGGTACGTAGACACACTCTCCCCCTTGTTGCTATGCATATCCATGAATAGATCATTGCGTGTGCGTAGAATTGTTTTGTTTTCCATGCAACGATTCCCAACAGTGATATCATGAGCCAGGCCTAAAAGGTGGCTGGCGGGTGTTTGTTTCTCCTACTTTAGTTGAATCGAATTTGACTACGACCGGTCCTTGAAGAAGGTTAAAACAACAAACTTGATGAATCACCGTTGTGGTTTTATGCGTAGGTAAGAACGGTTCTTGCTAGAGGCCTGTAGCAGCCATGTAAAACTTGCAACAACAAAGTAGAGGATGTCTAACTTGTTTTTGCAGGTCATGTTGTGATGTGATATGGTCAAGATATGATGTGATATATGTTGATGTATGAGATGATCATGTTTTGTAATATCGACAACCGGCAGGAGCCTTAGGGTTGTCTCTTTATTGTATGAAGTGCAAGTGCCATGTAATTGCTTTACTTTATCACTATGCGTTAGCGATAGTTGTAGAAGCAATAGTTAGCGTGACGACCTCGATGCAGCGATGCTATGATGGAGATCAAGGTGTCAAGCCGGTGATGATAGAGATTATCGTGGAATTGTCATGGCAGATGTCCTAGCAGAAGGACTTAGTCGTGGAGCCATGGCAGTTAGGTTAGCTTAATGGGGTTAATCGGGACAAAGGACACAGAGGGTTTATACTGGTTCGGCCCCTCATGTCGGCGTTCTGGGAACGGGGTCCCCAAACTTGCCTACCTGTGGCCCACAGCGTGGCTGAGCTAGCAGGCCTGTACGAACCATCTTCATCAGCAAGACATTCAAGGCCCTCGCGAGGGGCCAAGCCTCGCGAGGGGCCAAGCCTCGCGAGACGGACGACGCAAGACCTCCTCAGGAGCGGCCTCACCAGGCTGCCTCGCGAGGAGCGGAGAAATCAAGGCAGGGCAAACATCGCGAGGCTCTCGTGACGTGAGCCATGACGATCAAGATCAGGTGGGCGCCAGCGCGCGTAGCGTCCCTGTTTCGTCTTTGGTGCTAAGGAGGCCAGCGCAGGCGCGGAGTACCGACCATCAAGCAAAGGTTTCCATATCAGTGCAACGAGACCAAGACCAGTAGGCCGGCAAGACGGAGGTCACTGTCGAGCCCAATACGGCGTCACCACCAGATCCTTTTGCAGGCGAAGACCGCTTTTGTCAGGATAAGCTATACTAGTTGTCCCCTTTCAAATTGGCCGTTGTTGGCTCCCTTCCCGCTCAATATTTGGGAAGAGGACCAGGTCCTATATAAGTAGAGCTAGCCACCACAGTAAGAGAGGAGAGATTGGATCTCAGCCAATCCTTAGCCACACATTGAGCATAAGAACACCTCAACCTCAGTAGGTTGTTCTTCCCTTTGTATTGTTCATCATCAGCCCAAGAGGCAATCCATCCACCACCACACTTGAGTAGGGTATTACACCACAATGGTGGCCCGAACCAGTATAAATCTTGTGTCTTTGTGTTGCGGGTTCGTCGAGTTCATCCGCGAGATCTTAGCGAGTTAGGGCGTAGATCGGTAGGGAGGAAATCTTCGCGCATCCCAGAGTTCGAACCTTAAGGGTTTTGCCGGAACCCGAGGTCCGACATTTGGTGCGCCAGGTAGGGGTGCGCCGGAGACTCTTCCCCGCCAATCGACCCGCCAACACTCCGCGGCCCTGATGTCCGGCGACCCGAGGGCCGACCCCGACCGCTGGCCAGCCCGGGCGGCGCCACCTGCCCATGAAGACCTCAACCCCGCGCTCCAAGCGGCCCGAGTGCCGCCTAACACCGCAGGGCGCGGGCGGCGTGGCAGGGCGTCGTCCACCCTCACTCCACGACAAGCGCGAGCCACCGCAAGGGCCGCAAGCCATGCTGCAGCAACGGCGCCACACACGCGGCGGGAGCAGGCGAACATGCAGGCCGCGCTCATGGTGGCGAGGGAGCTGCTGCGGTGCCGACTGATGGAGAGTGGCCGGGATGCACTGCTGGAACGCATCGCTGAACTGCTAGATGCGGCGGCATTGGGAGCGCCGCCCTTCTGCTATGTGCTTCCTTCTCAGGCCACTACGGGATCTCGCTGCAGGCCTTGACGCAACCACGCGCCTTTAGGCGCGCCTGGGGGCTTCATCGACACCAGACGGCCAGCGGCGCCGGGGGCCCCGTTTCCCCCACGCCGCCTCCGATGAGCATGGGCACGAGCGCTGCCCCCCATGGCCCCAGCGAGGCGTCGCGCTATTATCCTCAGGACGCCGCGCTGGGCAGGGCGACGTGGAGTGTGGGGCACTACGGCGAGGTGTTTGGGGTGACAGCCCGAGAAGCCTATGTGCCCCACATGATGGACCAAGAGTACACGCCGGAGGATGACCCTACTTGTTTCTCGGGCCAAGTTGGGAGGAGGAGGCATTAGGAGCTGAAGCCTTTCAGGAGCCGCCGGAGAGCCCCGCTGAAAGCACAAGTGCTCCCCAGGTGGTTTTGGTAATTAATGTCAACATATCTCTTGTTTGACTAACACTTTTATCTAGTATGTTTCAGATAAGTTCAACAATGGAGTGGCATGGACTAAAGGATGTGGGAACTCCTTCAAGATGCTAAGGACAAAGGATTGGCTAAAGCTTCAAGCTCAAGACTCTTCATTTTACATTTTAGTGATCCAAGATCACATTGAGTCTATAGGAAAGCCAATACTATCAAGGAGGGATGAGGTGTTGCTTAATGAGCCTCTTGCTTCATGTGCTTAGTGATATGCTCCAAAACCCTCAACTACTTTCCCACTTCCACATATGACCTAAACCTAAAGTTAAACTCGGACCTACCGATTCTTTCCATCCGACGCCACCGAGTTTCACATGTCATAGCCACTGCCAAACCCTAGCAAATCGGTTCTACCGATAGGGATCTCGGTTTCACCGAGATGGGATTGTAATCTCTCTGTGTATGTCCATTACCAAAATCGGTCTCACCGAGTTTAGGCAATCGGAACTACCTAGATTACAATGCAAACTCTCTGGTTAACTTATTACCAAGATCGGTCCAACCGAGATTAGTAATCGGTACCATCGAGTTTGCCTGACCAACTCTCTGGTTAGCTAATTACCAAAATCGGTCCCACCGAGTTTGTGTAATCAGTCACACCGAGATTACGTTATGCCCTAACCCTAACCATATCGGTCCTACCGAGTTGCATCTCAGTCCCACCGAAAATCCTAACGGTCACTAGGTTTGCTGAATCGGTCCGACCGAGTTTGTTGAATCGGTCCCACCGAGATTGGTAAATTGTGTGTAACGGTTGGATTTTGTGTGGAGGCTATAAATACCCCTCCACCTCCTCTTCATTCGTGGAGAGAGCTATCAGAACACATCTACACTTCCAACTCATATGTTCTGAGAGAGAACCACCTACCCTTGTGTTGAGGCCAAGATATTCCATTCCTACCATATGAATCTTGATCTCTAGCCTTCCCCAAGTTGCTTTCCACTCAAATCTTCTTTCCGCCAAATCCAAATCCTGTGAAAGAGAGTTGAGTGTTAGGGAGACTATTATTTGAAGCACAAGAGCAAGGAGTTCATCATCAGCACACCATTTGTTACTTCTTGGAGAGTGGTGTCTCTTAGATTGGTTAGGTGTCACTTGGGAGCCTCCGACAAGATTGTGGAGTTGAACCAAGGAGTTTGTAAGGGCAAGGAGATCGGCTACTTCGTGAAGATCTATCGCTAGTGAGGCAAGTCGTTCATGGGCGATGGCCATGATGGGATAGACAAGGTTGCTTCTTCATGGACCCTTCGTGGGTGGAGCCCTCCGTGGACTCGCGCAACCGTTACCCTCCGTGGGTTGAAGTCTCCATCAACGTGGATGTAGGATAGCACCACCTATCCGAACCACGACAAAAACATCCTTGTCTCCAATTGCATTTGAATTCTCCAAATCCTTCCCTTTACATTCTTGCAAGTTGCTTGCTTTACTTTCCGCTGCTCATATACTCTTTGCATACTTGCTTGATATATATTGTGTATGTTGAAATTATGCCTAAACTCCACTTAAATCGAAAAAGTTTAAAAACTGCAACTTTAGCACTAAGTGTCTAATCACCCCCCTAGACACATATTCTCAAGATCCCACAAATGGTATCAAAGCTTTGGTCTCCATTGCCTTGGTTTAATCACCATTGGAGAAAGATGGATGAGTCTACTTTGGGGAGTCTTAGACATAGAGTGCCTATTCTTGATGGAGAGTGACGAGAACATGTATTGGGGGTAGGGTAACATGCCTGACCTAAAGGCCCTACCCATGGACACCGTATACTTTGTACTGGACCCCTGGGCCAGATCGCCGTCCAGATGTACCGCAACTTGAAAGTCACTCGGACGACGACAACCACTCGGAGCACGGCACTTCACTCGACGAGCTCATTCCACTTGACCGTGTAACTCACTCGGATATGCAAAGACCAATAGTCAGCATGACGGTTTTGTAGTGGGCAGGCATTATGGTATTGATGCTCCACCGTGTAACATAAGAGGTGAGGGGGTGGCGCACTCTATATAAGCCACCCCCCACCACTAGACTAAGGGGGGGGGGTCTCTTTCTGCCATCTCTCTCTTTTCACCATTAGTCTCAGGATTTAGCTCAAGCATGGGATCGGTTCCCTTCTCTCACACATTGCAATCTCCGGATACATACTCAGATAACACAAAGCCTTTCCGGAGCACGAGACGTAGGGTTGTTATCTCCACCGTGAGAGGTCCGAACTCGCTAAAACCACTGTGTTACCCATATGCATCTCGATAGATCATGCTCCGTTACCCTATATCTTATTATTGTCGGAATCGTTCCCACGACAGTTGGCACCCAACGTGGGGCATGGCGTCTATCGAACCGTGATGTAGATGGTCATTTCTTCAACCACCGACGGCAGATCAATTCCCGCTGGTGCCTTCTATTCAATTTCATCACGTTTTAACACGTTATTTGTACTGTTCGTCTTTATAAGAAGGAAAACAGGCATCCATACAAGAACATACAAGGAGAATCATCGACCTGGTTGGCTGGCCTCGCGTCCACGTGAGCCGACCACCTGAATCGGCGTTCCGGGTATCGCCCATAGCTGCAACGGTGGCACGAAAGCAGGAAACCAACTGCGCCTCCACGCGCGGCCGCCGGCGCCATCCGCCTCATCATTGTCTCCGACCTCGGCACAGCCGAGTGCATCTCGTCAGCGACGTCGTCGTTGAGTCCCCGCGCGCGCGGCCGCCGGCACCGTCTGCCTCGTTGTCGTCACGTGCGACCGCCGGCGTCGTCGTCACGTGCGACCGCCGGCGCCGTTCGCCTCGTCGTCGACTCCGGCCTTGTATTATCGGTTGCTCGGCGGCCACCTCCGCGGTGGAGGCACAGGCACGCAAGGCTCCTTCCTCGCCGGCGACGGTCTCCGTGGCGGAGGCGCGCTGCGGCCGTGAGCTACGAAACCGCTTCGACCCGCAACCGATGGTCCTTCGTGACTGAAGGAATCAATACCAAGTAAGTACGTACATAACACACGCCACTTAATCGAGCAATAACTGCATGCAGGAAAAAAGGAACGGAAGGACAGCTCCCACCGGTACGCAATGCCTAACGTGGGTCTCGTAATTCCTTGAAGCATGGATTGACTGCTCGTTAAGGTAATCGCCTCATTAAACTGCCAATTACTAACGTCACCTATCTAATTGCTGTGGTTAGAGCAAGCATGCACGCAATTCGTGCCAATTAATTCGTGCATGCATGCAATTCGTGCCAATCAATTCGTGCATGCATGCATGTGTAACCGCGTCCGGCCTTCAACTTCGTAGCCGTATTTGCTAGTAACTTGTAGGGTCGTCCGATGGATCTTTCACTCGGACAGCTGCCAGCCAGACTCGTTCAAGGTTCACACAAATGGAATCCACTCGGGTCAGAGACTCCAGTTCACTCAGCCACAGACCCGAGTTCACTCGGACGGGTTCCTCGTCCGGTATCAGCGCGCAAGTCGGAGAGGGAGGCACGGTCCTGGCTCGGTGTCAGCATTGGCGACCCCTCCCGCCGGCGTCGACCGCTCGGCGCGGGCCGGAAGCCAGGGGCTGGCCGTGCTCCCACTGCACCTCCTCCCCCGACGTCGGCCGCCTGACCATGGGCGCCGCGGCGGAGACACACACCCAGCTCGACGCAAGCGCGCGGCAGTCCCTTCTCCGGATTAACCACACGGCGATGACATCTGCAGGAAAGACGCGAACCCGGCGTGGCACGGGCGCTCGGCAGCGAGTCATATCGAAAACAGCACTTGGCCGTGGGCGGGGCGTTCATCAAGTTGGCCGGCGGTCAGCTTCCCTGAGCAACAAAACATGACAGCCGGCAACACTGCTCCTCCCTCCGGTGCCAGATACTCGGCCAGCAAATGCCTCGGTTAGGCGCAGGCGAAGCGCGATGCAGGTTCACTCGGACGGGGCTAAAGCTCACTGAAACAACCGTCTACTTGGACAGTTCGCATACATGCTCAGATGAATAGTGGACCACGGCGGCCGTCGGACACAGACGACGCCACTCGGTGAGACACATCACAACCACTCGGCCGCCCCACGCGTCGCCACTCGGTTGGTCACCTCATAACCACTCGGCCGCCTCGCGCGTCGTCACTCGGTTGGTCACCTCATCACCACTCGGCCGCCCCCCGCGTCACCGCTCGGTTGGTCACCTCATCACCACTCAGCCGCCCCGCGCGTCCCCACTCGGTTGGTCACTTCATAACCACTCGGCCGCCCCGCGCGTCGCCACTCGGTTGGTCACCTCATAACCACTCGGCCGCCCCGCGCGTCGCTGCTCGGTTGGTCACCTCATCACCACTCGGCCGCCCCGCGCTCGCCGCTCGGTTGGTCACCTCATCACCACTCGGCCGTCCCGCGCGTCCCCGCTCGGTTGGTCACCTCATAACCATTCGGCCGCCCCGCGCGTCGCCACTCGGTTGGTCACCTCATAACCACTCGTCCGCCCCGCGCGTCGCCGCTCGGTTGGTCACCTCATCACCACTCGGCCGCCCCGCGCGTCGCCGCTCGGTTGGTCACCTCCTAACCACTCGGCCGCCCCGCGCGTCGCCCCTCGGTTGGTCACCTCATCACCACTCGGCCGCCCGGCGCGTCACCACTCGGTTGGTCACCTCATCACCACTCGGCCGCCCCGCGCGTCGCCGCTCGGTTGGTCACCTCATCACCACTCGGCCGCCCCGCGCGTCGCCGCTCGGTTGGTCACCTCATAACCACTCGGTTGGTCACCTCATCACCACTCGGCCGCCCCGCGCGTCGCCACTCGGTTGGTCACCTCATCACCACTCGGCCGCCCCGCTCGTCGCCCCTCGGTTGGTCACCTCATTGTTGGGGAACGTAGTAATTTCAAAAAAATTCCTACGTACACGCAAGATCATGGTGATGCATAGCAACGAGAGGGGAGAGTGTTGTCTACGTACCCTCGTAGATCGAAAGCGGAAGCGTTATATCAACGAGGTTGATGTAGTCGTACGTCTTCACGATCCGACCGATCCAAGCACCGTTACTCCGGCACCTCCGAGTTCTTGGCACACGTTCAGCTCGATGACGATCCCCGGGCTCCGATCCAGCAAAGCGTCGGGGAAGAGTTCCGTCAGCACGACGGCGTGGTGACGATCTTGATGTACTACTGACGCAGGGCTTCGCCTAAGCACTGCGACAATATGACTGAGGTGGAATTTGGTGGCAGGGGGCACCGCACACGGCTAAGGAAAGATATCAATGATCAATTGTGTGTCTATGGGGTGCCCCTGCCTCCGTATATAAAGGATCCAAGGGGGAGGGGCTGGCCGGCCAAGGGTGGCGCGCCAGGAGAGTCCTACTCCCTCCGGGAGTAGGATTCCCCCCCCCCCCCCAATCCTAGTTGGAATAGGATTCCTCAAAGGGGAGAGAGAGAGAGGGGGCCGGCCACCTCTCCTAGTCCTAATAGGACTAGGGGAAGGGGGAGGCGCACAGCCCATGAGGGCAGCCCTTTCACCTTTCCACCAAGGCCCATGTTGGCCCATTTGGCTCCCGGGGGGTTCCGGTAACCCTCCCGGTATTCCGGTAAAATCACTATTTCATCCGGAACACATCTGATGTCCAAACATAGGCTTCCAATATATCAATCTTTACGTCTCGACCATTTCGAGACTCCTCGTCATGTCCGTGATCACATCCAGGACTCCGAACAACCTTCGGTACATCAAAATGCATAAACTCATAATAACTGTCATCGTAACGTTAAGCGTGCGGACCCTACGGTTCGAGAACAATGTAGACATGACCGAGACACGTCTCCGGTCAATAACCAATAGCGGGACCTGGATGCCCATATTGGCTCCTACATATTCTACGAAGATCTTTATCGGTCAGACCGCATAACAACATACGTTGTTCCCTTTGTCATCGGTATGTTACTTGCCCGAGATTCGATCGTCAGTATCCAATACTTAGTTCAATCTCGTTACCGGCACGTCTCTTTACTCGTTCTGTAATACATCATCCCGCAACTAATTCATTAGTTGCAATGCTTGCAAGGCTTAAGTGATGTGCATTACCGAGAGGGCCCAGAGATACCTCTCCGACGATCGGAGTGACAAATCCTAATCTCGAAATACGCCAACCCAACATCTACCATTGGAGACACCTGTAGTACTCCTTTATAATCACCCAGTTACGTTGTGACGTTTGGTAGTACCCAAAGTGTTCCTCCGGCAAACGGGAGTTGCATAATCTCATAGTCATAGGAACATGTATAAGTCATGGATAAAGCAATAGCAACATACTAAACGATCGGGTGCTAAGCTAATATAATGGGTCATGTCAATCAGATCATTCAACTAATGATGTGACCTCGTTAATCAAATAACAACTCTTTGTTCATGGTTAGGAAACATAACCATCTTTGATTAACGAGCTAGTCTAGTAGAGGCATACTAGTGACACTCTGTTTGTCTATGTATTCACACATGTATTATGTTTCCGGTTAATACAATTCTAGCATGAATAATAAACCTTTATCATGATATAAGGAAATAAATAATAACTTTATTATTGCCTCTAGGGCATATTTCCTTCAGTCTCCCACTTGCACTAGAGTCAATAATCTAGATTACACTGTAATGATCCTAACACCCATGGAGTCTTGGTGCGCATCATGTTTTGCTCGTGGAAGAGGCTTAGTCAACGGGTCTGCAACATTCAGATCCGTATGTATCTTGCAAATCTCTATGTCTCCCACCTGGACTAGATCCCGGATGGAGTTGAAGCGTCTCTTGATGTGTTTGGTCCTTTTGTGAAATCTGGATTCCTTTGCCAAGGCAATTGCACCAGTATTGTCACAAAAGATTTTCATTGGACCCGATGCACTAGGTATGACACCTAGATCGGATATGAACTCCTTCATCCAGACTCCTTTGTTTGCTGCTTCCGAAGCAGCTATGTACTCCGCTTCACATGTAGATCCCGCTACGACGCTTTGTTTAGAACTGCACTAACTGACAGCTCCACCGTTTAATGTAAACACGTATCCGGTTTGCGATTTAGAATCGTCCGGATCAGTGTCAAAGCTTGCATCAACGTAACCTCTTACGGCGAGCTCTTTGTCACCTCCATATATGAGAAACATATCCTTAGTCCTTTTCAGGTATTTCAGGATGTTCTTGACCGCTGTCCAGTGATCCACTCCTGGATTACTTTGGTACCTCCCTGCTAAACTTATAGCAAGGCACACATCAGGTCTGGTACACAGCATTGCATACATGATAGAGCCTATGGCTGAAGCATAGGGAACATCTTTCATTTTCTCTCTATCTTCTGCAGTGGTCGGGCTTTGAGTCTTACTCAATCTCACACCTTGTAACACAGGCAAGAACCCTTTCTTTGCTTGATCCATTTTGAACTTCTTCAAAATCTTGTCAAGGTATGTGCTTTGTGAAAGTCCAATTAAGCGTCTTGATCTATCTCTATAGATCTTTATGCCTAATATGTAAGCAGCTTCTCCGAGGTCTTTCATTGAAAAACTTTTATTCAAGTATCCCTTTATGCTATCCAGAAATTCTATATCATTTCCAATTAGTAATATGTCATCCACATATAATATTAGAAATGCTACAGAGCTCCCACTCACTTTCTTGTAAATACAGGCTTCTCCGAAAGTCTGCATAAAACCAAATGCTTTGATCACACTATCAAAGCGTTTATTCCAACTCTGAGAGGCTTGCACCAGTCCATAAATGGATCGCTGGAGCTTGCACACTTTGTTAGCTCCCTTTGGATCGACAAAACCTTCCGGTTGCATCATATACAACTCTTCTTCCAGAAATCCATTCAGGAATGCGGTTTTGACATCCATCTGCCAAATTTCATAATCATAAAATGCGGCAATTGCTAACATGATTCGGACAGACTTAAGCATCGCTACGGGTGAGAAAGTCTCGTCGTAGTCAATCCCTTGAACTTGTCGAAAACCTTTTGCGACAAGTCGAGCTTTGTAGACAGTAACATTACCATCAGCGTCAGTCTTCTTCTTAAAGATCCATTTGTTCTCAATTGCTTGCCGATCATCGGGCAAGTCAACCAAAGTCCATACTTTGTTCTCATACATGGATCCCATCTCAGATTTCATGGCTTCAAGCCACTTTGCGGAATCTGGGCTCACCATCGCTTCTTCATAGTTCGTAGGTTCATCATGATCTAATATCATGACCTCCAGAACAGGATTACCGTACCACTCTGGTGCGGATCTCACTCTGGTTGATCTACGAGGTTCAGTAGTATCTTGATCTAAAGTTTCATGATCATTATCATTAGCTTCCTCACTTATTGGTGTAGGTGTCGCAGAAACAGTTTTCTGTGATGTACTACTTCTCAATAAAGGAGTAGGTACAGTTACCTCGTCAAGTTCTACTTTCCTCCCACTCACTTCTTTCTAAAGAAACTCCTTCTCTAGAAAGTTTCCGAACTTAGCAACAAAAGTCTTGCCTTCGGATCTGTGATAGAAGGTGTATCCAACAGTTTCCTTTGGATATCCTATGAAGACACATTTCTCCGATTTGGGTTCGAGCTTATCAGGTTGAAGCTTTTTCACATAAGCATCGCAGCCCCAAACTTTAAGAAACGACAACTTTGGTTTCTTGCCAAACCATAGTTCATAAGGCGTCGTCTCAACGGATTTAGATGGTGCCCTATTTAACGTGAATGCGACCGTCTCTAGAGCGTATCCCCAAAACGATAGCGGTAAATCAGTAAGAGACATCATAGATCGCACCATATCTAGTAAAGTACGATTACGACGTTCGGACACACCATTACGCTGTGGTGTTCCGAGTGGCGTGAGTTGCGAAACTATTCCACAATTTTTCAAATGTACACCAAACTCGTAACTCAAATATTCTCCTCCATGATCATATCGTAGAAACTTTATTTTCTTGTTACGATGATTTTCAACTTCACTCTGAAATTCTTTGAACTTTTCAAATGTTTCAGACTTGTGTTTCATTAAGTAGATATACCCATATCTGCTTAAGTCATCTGTGAAGGTGAGAAAATAACGATATCCGCCACGAGCCTCAATATTCATCGGTCCACATACATCGGTATGTATGATTTCCAACAAATCTGTTGCTCTCTCCATCGTACCGGAGAACGGTGTTTTTGTCATCTTGCCCAAGAGGCACGGTTCGCAAGTACCAAGTGATTCGTAATCAAGTGGTTCCAAAAGTCCATCAGTATGGAGTTTCTTCATGCGCTTTACACCGATATGACCTAAACGACAGTGCCACAAATAAGTTGCACTTTCATTATCAACTCTGCATCTTTTGGTTTCAACATTATGAATATGTGTATCACTACTATCGAGATTCATCAAAAATAGACCACTTTTCAAAGGTGCATGACCATAAAAGATATTACTCATATAAATAGAACAACCATTATTCTCTGATTTAAATGAATAACCGTCTCACATTAAACAAGATCCAGATATAATGTTCATGCTCAACGCTGGCACCAAATAACAATTATTTAGGTCTAATACTAATCCCGAAGGTAGATGTAGAGGTAGCGTGCCGACCGCGATCACATCGACTTTGGAACCGTTTCCCACGCGCATCGTCACCTCGTCCTTTGCTAGTGTCCGCTTATTCTGTAGTCCCTGTTTCGAGTTGCAAATATTAGCAACAAAACCAGTATCAAATACCCAGGTGCTACTGCGAGCATTAGTAAGGTACACATCAATAACATGTATATCACATATACCTTTGTTCACCTTGCCATCCTTCTTATCCGCCAAATACTTGGGACAGTTCCGCTTCCAGTGACCAGTCTGCTTGCAGTAGAAGCACTAAGTTTCAGGCTTAGGTCCAGACTTGGGTTTCTTCTCTTGAGCAGCAACTTGCTTGCCGTTCTTCTTGAAGTTCCCCTTTTTCTTCCCTTTGCCCTTTTTCTTGAAACTAGTGGTTTTGTTAACCATCAACACTTGATGCTCCTTCTTGATTTCTACCTCCGCAGCTTTTAGCATTGCCAAGAGCTTGGGAATAGTCTTGTTCATCCCTTGCATATTATAGTTCATCACGAAGCTCTTGTAGCTTGGTGGCAGTGATTGGAGAATTCTGTCAATGACGCAATCATCTGGAAGAGTAACTCCCAATTGAATCAAGTGATTATTATACCCAGACATTTTGAGTATATGCTCACTGACAGAACTGTTCTCCTCCATCTTGCAGCTATAGAACTTATTGGAGACTTCATATCTCTCAATCCGGGCATTTGCTTGAAATATTAACTTCAACTCCTGGAACATCTCATATGCTCCATGACGTTCAAAACGTCGTTGAAGTCCCGGTTCTAAGCCGTAAAGCATGGCACACTATACTATCGAGTAGTCATCAGCTTTGCTCTGCCAGACGTTCATAACTTCTGGTGTTGCTCTAGCAGCAGGCCTGGCACCTAGCGGTGCTTCCAGGACGTAATTCTTCTGTGCAGCAATGAGGATAATCCTCAAGTTATGGACCCAGTCCGTGTAATTGCTACCATCATCTTTCAACTTTGCTTTCTCAAGGAACGCATTAAAATTTAACGGAACAACAGCACGAGCCATCTATCTACAATCAACATAAACAAGCAAGATACTATCAGGTACTAAGTTCATGATAAGTTTATGTTCAGTTAATCAAATTAATTAAGAACTCCCACTTAGATAGACATCCCTCTAATCCTCTAAGTGATCACGTGATCCAAATCAACTAAACCATAACCGATCATCACATGATATGGAGTAGTTTTCAATGGTGAACATCGTTATGTTGATCATATCTACTATATGATTCACGCTCGACCTTTCGGTCTCTGTGTTCCGAGGTCATATCTTATATGCATAGCTCGTCAAGTATAACCTGAGTATTCCGCGTGTGCAACTGTTTTGCACCCGTTGTATTTGAACGTAGAGCCTATCACACCCGATCATCACGTGGTGTCTCAGCACGAAGAACTTTTGCAACGGTGCATACTCAGGGAGAACACTTCTTGATAATTTAGTGAGAGATCATCTTATAATGCTACCGTCAATCAAAGCAAGATAAGATGCATAAAAAGATAAACATCACATGCAATCAATATAAGTGATATGATATGGTCATCATCATCTTGTGCTTGTGATCTCCATCTCTGAAGCACCGTCATGATCACCAACGTCACCGGCGCGACACCTTGATCTCCATCGTAGCATCATTGTCGTCTCGCCAATCTTATGCTTCCACGACTATCACTACCGCTTAGTAATAAAGTAAAGCATTACATCGCGATTGCATTGCATACAATAAAGCGACAACCATATGGCTCCTGCCAGTTGCCGATAACTCGGTTACAAAACATGATCATCTCATACAATAAAATTTAGCATCATGTCTTGACCATATCACATCACAACATGCCCTGCAAAAACAAGTTAGACGTCCTCTACTTTGTTGTTGCAAGTTTTACGTGGCTGCTACGGGCTTAAGCAAGAACTCATCTTACCTACGCATCAAAACCACAACGATAGTTTTTCAAATAGACTCCGTTTTAACCTTCTCAAGGACCGGACGTAGCCACACTCGGTTCAACTAAAGTTGGAGAGACAGTCTTCCGCAAGCCATCTATGTGCAAAGCACGTCGAGGGAACCGGTCTCGCGTAAGAGTACGCGTAAGGTTGGTCCGGATCGTCTCGTCCAACAATACCGCTGAACCAAAGTATGACATGCTGGTAGGCAGTATGACTTGTATCGTCCACAACTCACTTGTGTTCTACTCGTGCAAATAACATCAAACCATAAAAACCTAGGCTCGGATGCCACTGTTGGGGAACGTAGTAATTTCAAAAAAATTCCTACGTACACGCAAGATCATGGTGATGCATAGCAACAAGAGGGGAGAGTGTTGTCTACGTACCCTCGTAGACCGAAAGCGGAAGCGTTATATCAACGCGGTTGATGTAGTTGTACGTCTTCACGATCCGACCGATCCAAGCACCGTTACTCCGGCACCTCCGAGTTCTTGGCACACGTTCAGCTCGATGACGATCCCCGGGCTCCGATCCAGCAAAGCGTCGGGGAAGAGTTCCATCAGCACGACGGCGTGGTGACGATCTTGATGTACTACTGACGCAGGGCTTCGCCTAAGCACTGCGACAATATGACTGAGGTGGAATTTGGTGGCAGGGGGCACCGCACACGGCTAAGGAAAGATATCAATGATCAATTGTGTGTCTATGGGGTGCCCCCTGCCTCCGTATATAAAGGATCCAAGGGGGAGGGGCTGGCCGGCCAAGGGTGGCGCGCCAGGAGAGTCCTACTCCCTCCGGGAGTAGGATTCCCCCCCCCCCCCAATCCTAGTTGGAATAGGATTCCTCAAAGGGGGAGAGAGAGAGAGGGGGCCGGCCACCTCTCCTAGTCCTAATAGGACTAGGGAAGGGGGAGGCGCACAGCCCATGAGGGCAGCCCTTTCACCTTTCCACAAAGGCCCATGTTGGCCCATTTGGCTCCTGGGGGGTTCCGGTAACCCTCCCGGTATTCCGGTAAAATCACTATTTCATTCGGAACACATCTGATGTCCAAACATAGGCTTCCAATATATCAATCTTTACGTCTCGACCATTTCGAGACTCCTCGTCATGTCCGTGATCACATCCGGGACTCCGAACAACCTTCGGTACATCAAAATGCATAAACTCATAATAACTGTCATCGTAACGTTAAGCGTGCGGACCCTACGGTTCGAGAACAATGTAGACATGACCGAGACACGTCTCCGGTCAATAACCAATAGCGGGACCTGGATGCCCATATTGGCTCCTACATATTCTACGAAGATCTTTATCGGTCAGACCGCATAACAACATACGTTGTTCCCTTTGTCATCGGTATGTTACTTGCCCGAGATTCGATCGTCAGTATCCAATACTTAGTTCAATCTCGTTACCGGCACGTCTCTTTACTCGTTCTGTAATACATCATCCCGCAACTAATTCATTAGTTGCAATGCTTGCAAGGCTTAAGTGATGTGCATTACCGAGAGGGCCCAGAGATACCTCTCCGACGATCGGAGTGACAAATCCTAATCTCGAAATACGCCAACCCAACATCTACCATTGGAGACACCTGTAGTACTCCTTTATAATCACCCAGTTACGTTGTGACATTTGGTAGTACCCAAAGTGTTCCTCCGGCAAACAGGAGTTGCATAATCTCATAGTCATAGGAACATGTATAAGTCATGGATAAAGCAATAGCAACATACTAAACGATCGGGTGCTAAGCTAATATAATGGGTCATGTCAATCAGATCATTCAACTAATGATGTGACCTCGTTAATCAAATAACAACTCTTTGTTCATGGTTAGGAAACATAACCATCTTTGATTAACGAGCTAGTCTAGTAGAGGCATACTAGTGACACTCTGTTTGTCTATGTATTCACACATGTATTATGTTTCCGGTTAATACAATTCTAGCATGAATAATAAACCTTTATCATGATATAAGGAAATAAATAATAACTTTATTATTGCCTCTAGGGCATATTTCCTTCAGTCTCCCACTTGCACTAGAGTCAATAATCTAGATTACACTGTAATGATCCTAACACCCATGGAGTCTTGGTGCTGATCATGTTTTGCTCGTGGAAGAGGCTTAGTCAACGGGTCTGCAACATTCAGATCCGTATGTATCTTGCAAATCTCTATGTCTCCCACCTGGACTAGATCCCGGATGGAGTTGAAGCGTCTCTTGATGTGTTTGGTCCTTTTGTGAAATCTGGATTCCTTTGCCAAGGCAATTGCACCAGTATTGTCACAAAAGATTTTCATTGGACCCGATGCACTAGGTATGACACCTAGATCGGATATGAACTCCTTCATCCAGACTCCTTTGTTTGCTGCTTCCGAAGCAGCTATGTACTCCGCTTCACATGTAGATCCCGCTACGACGCTTTGTTTAGAACTGCACTAACTGACAGCTCCACCGTTTAATGTAAACACGTATCCGGTTTGCGATTTAGAATCGTCCGGATCAGTGTCAAAGCTTGCATCAACGTAACCTCTTACGGCGAGCTCTTTGTCACCTCCATATATGAGAAACATATCCTTAGTCCTTTTCAGGTATTTCAGGATGTTCTTGACCGCTGTCCAGTGATCCACTCCTGGATTACTTTGGTACCTCCCTGCTAAACTTATAGCAAGGCACACATCAGGTCTGGTACACAGCATTGCATACATGATAGAGCCTATGGCTGAAGCATAGGGAACATCTTTCATTTTCTCTCTATCTTCTGCAGTGGTCGGGCTTTGAGTCTTACTCAATCTCACACCTTGTAACACAGGCAAGAACCCTTTCTTTGCTTGATCCATTTTGAACTTCTTCAAAATCTTGTCAAGGTATGTGCTTTGTGAAAGTCCAATTAAGCGTCTTGATCTATCTCTATAGATCTTTATGCCTAATATGTAAGCAGCTTCTCCGAGGTCTTTCATTGAAAAACTTTTATTCAAGTATCCCTTTATGCTATCCAGAAATTCTATATCATTTCCAATTAGTAATATGTCATCCACATATAATATTAGAAATGCTACAGAGCTCCCACTCACTTTCTTGTAAATACAGGCTTCTCCGAAAGTCTGCATAAAACCAAATGCTTTGATCACACTATCAAAGCGTTTATTCCAACTCTGAGAGGCTTGCACCAGTCCATAAATGGATCGCTGGAGCTTGCACACTTTGTTAGCTCCCTTTGGATCGACAAAACCTTCCGGTTGCATCATATACAACTCTTCTTCCAGAAATCCATTCAGGAATGCGGTTTTGACATCCATCTGCCAAATTTCATAATCATAAAATGCGGCAATTGCTAACATGATTCGGACAGACTTAAGCATCGCTACGGGTGAGAAAGTCTCGTCGTAGTCAATCCCTTGAACTTGTCGAAAACCTTTTGCGACAAGTCGAGCTTTGTAGACAGTAACATTACCATCAGCGTCAGTCTTCTTCTTAAAGATCCATTTGTTCTCAATTGCTTGCCGATCATCGGGCAAGTCAACCAAAGTCCATACTTTGTTCTCATACATGGATCCCATCTCAGATTTCATGGCTTCAAGCCACTTTGCGGAATCTGGGCTCACCATCGCTTCTTCATAGTTCGTAGGTTCATCATGATCTAATATCATGACCTCCAGAACAGGATTACCGTACCACTCTGGTGCGGATCTCACTCTGGTTGATCTACGAGGTTCAGTAGTATCTTGATCTAAAGTTTCATGATCATTATCATTAGCTTCCTCACTTATTGGTGTAGGTGTCGCAGAAACAGTTTTCTGTGATGTACTACTTCTCAATAAAGGAGTAGGTACAGTTACCTCGTCAAGTTCTACTTTCCTCCCACTCACTTCTTTCTAAAGAAACTCCTTCTCTAGAAAGTTTCCGAACTTAGCAACAAAAGTCTTGCCTTCGGATCTGTGATAGAAGGTGTATCCAACAGTTTCCTTTGGATATCCTATGAAGACACATTTCTCCGATTTGGGTTCGAGCTTATCAGGTTGAAGCTTTTTCACATAAGCATCGCAGCCCCAAACTTTAAGAAACGACAACTTTGGTTTCTTGCCAAACCATAGTTCATAAGGCGTCGTCTCAACGGATTTAGATGGTGCCCTATTTAACGTGAATGCGACCGTCTCTAGAGCGTATCCCCAAAACGATAGCGGTAAATCAGTAAGAGACATCATAGATCGCACCATATCTAGTAAAGTACGATTACGACGTTCGGACACACCATTACGCTGTGGTGTTCCGAGTGGCGTGAGTTGCGAAACTATTCCACAATTTTTCAAATGTACACCAAACTCGTAACTCAAATATTCTCCTCCATGATCATATCGTAGAAACTTTATTTTCTTGTTACGATGATTTTCAACTTCACTCTGAAATTCTTTGAACTTTTCAAATGTTTCAGACTTGTGTTTCATTAAGTAGATATACCCATATCTGCTTAAGTCATCTGTGAAGGTGAGAAAATAACGATATCCGCCACGAGCCTCAATATTCATCGGTCCACATACATCGGTATGTATGATTTCCAACAAATCTGTTGCTCTCTCCATCGTACCGGAGAACGGTGTTTTTGTCATCTTGCCCAAGAGGCACGGTTCGCAAGTACCAAGTGATTCGTAATCAAGTGGTTCCAAAAGTCCATCAGTATGGAGTTTCTTCATGCGCTTTACACCGATATGACCTAAACGACAGTGCCACAAATAAGTTGCACTTTCATTATCAACTCTGCATCTTTTGGTTTCAACATTATGAATATGTGTATCACTACTATCGAGATTCATCAAAAATAGACCACTTTTCAAAGGTGCATGACCATAAAAGATATTACTCATATAAATAGAACAACCATTATTCTCTGATTTAAATGAATAACCGTCTCACATTAAACAAGATCCAGATATAATGTTCATGCTCAACGCTGGCACCAAATAACAATTATTTAGGTCTAATACTAATCCCGAAGGTAGATGTAGAGGTAGCGTGCCGACCGCGATCACATCGACTTTGGAACCGTTTCCCACGCGCATCGTCACCTCGTCCTTTGCTAGTGTCCGCTTATTCTGTAGTCCCTGTTTCGAGTTGCAAATATTAGCAACAAAACCAGTATCAAATACCCAGGTGCTACTGCGAGCATTAGTAAGGTACACATCAATAACATGTATATCACATATACCTTTGTTCACCTTGCCATCCTTCTTATCCGCCAAATACTTGGGACAGTTCCGCTTCCAGTGACCAGTCTGCTTGCAGTAGAAGCACTAAGTTTCAGGCTTAGGTCCAGACTTGGGTTTCTTCTCTTGAGCAGCAACTTGCTTGCCGTTCTTCTTGAAGTTCCCCTTTTTCTTCCCTTTGCCCTTTTTCTTGAAACTAGTGGTTTTGTTAACCATCAACACTTGATGCTCCTTCTTGATTTCTACCTCCGCAGCTTTTAGCATTGCCAAGAGCTTGGGAATAGTCTTGTTCATCCCTTGCATATTATAGTTCATCACGAAGCTCTTGTAGCTTGGTGGCAGTGATTGGAGAATTCTGTCAATGACGCAATCATCTGGAAGAGTAACTCCCAATTGAATCAAGTGATTATTATACCCAGACATTTTGAGTATATGCTCACTGACAGAACTGTTCTCCTCCATCTTGCAGCTATAGAACTTATTGGAGACTTCATATCTCTCAATCCGGGCATTTGCTTGAAATATTAACTTCAACTCCTGGAACATCTCATATGCTCCATGACGTTCAAAACGTCGTTGAAGTCCCGGTTCTAAGCCGTAAAGCATGGCACACTATACTATCGAGTAGTCATCAGCTTTGCTCTGCCAGACGTTCATAACTTCTGGTGTTGCTCTAGCAGCAGGCCTGGCACCTAGCGGTGCTTCCAGGACGTAATTCTTCTGTGCAGCAATGAGGATAATCCTCAAGTTATGGACCCAGTCCGTGTAATTGCTACCATCATCTTTCAACTTTGCTTTCTCAAGGAACGCATTAAAATTTAACGGAACAACAGCACGAGCCATCTATCTACAATCAACATAAACAAGCAAGATACTATCAGGTACTAAGTTCATGATAAGTTTATGTTCAGTTAATCAAATTAATTAAGAACTCCCACTTAGATAGACATCCCTCTAATCCTCTAAGTGATCACGTGATCCAAATCAACTAAACCATAACCGATCATCACATGATATGGAGTAGTTTTCAATGGTGAACATCGTTATGTTGATCATATCTACTATATGATTCACGCTCGACCTTTCGGTCTCTGTGTTCCGAGGTCATATCTTATATGCATAGCTCGTCAAGTATAACCTGAGTATTCCGCGTGTGCAACTGTTTTGCACCCGTTGTATTTGAACGTAGAGCCTATCACACCCGATCATCACGTGGTGTCTCAGCACGAAGAACTTTTGCAACGGTGCATACTCAGGGAGAACACTTCTTGATAATTTAGTGAGAGATCATCTTATAATGCTACCGTCAATCAAAGCAAGATAAGATGCATAAAAAGATAAACATCACATGCAATCAATATAAGTGATATGATATGGTCATCATCATCTTGTGCTTGTGATCTCCATCTCTGAAGCACCGTCATGATCACCAACGTCACCGGCGCGACACCTTGATCTCCATCGTAGCATCATTGTCGTCTCGCCAATCTTATGCTTCCACGACTATCACTACCGCTTAGTAATAAAGTAAAGCATTACATCGCGATTGCATTGCATACAATAAAGCGACAACCATATGGCTCCTGCCAGTTGCCGATAACTCGGTTACAAAACATGATCATCTCATACAATAAAATTTAGCATCATGTCTTGACCATATCACATCACAACATGCCCTGCAAAAACAAGTTAGACGTCCTCTACTTTGTTGTTGCAAGTTTTACGTGGCTGCTACGGGCTTAAGCAAGAACTCATCTTACCTACGCATCAAAACCACAACGATAGTTTTTCAAATAGACTCCGTTTTAACCTTCTCAAGGACCGGACGTAGCCACACTCGGTTCAACTAAAGTTGGAGAGACAGTCTTCCGCAAGCCATCTATGTGCAAAGCACGTCGAGGGAACCGGTCTCGCGTAAGAGTACGCGTAAGGTTGGTCCGGATCGTCTCGTCCAACAATACCGCTGAACCAAAGTATGACATGCTGGTAGGCAGTATGACTTGTATCGTCCACAACTCACTTGTGTTCTACTCGTGCAAATAACATCAAACCATAAAAACCTAGGCTCGGATGCCACTGTTGGGGAACGTAGTAATTTCAAAAAAATTCCTACGTACACGCAAGATCATGGTGATGCATAGCAACAAGAGGGGAGAGTGTTGTCTACGTACCCTCGTAGACCGAAAGCGGAAGCGTTATATCAACGCGGTTGATGTAGTCGTACGTCTTCACGATCCGACCGATCCAAGCACCGTTACTCCGGCACCTCCGAGTTCTTGGCACACGTTCAGCTCGATGACGATCCCCGGGCTCCGATCCAGCAAAGCGTCGGGGAAGAGTTCCATCAGCACGACGGCGTGGTGACGATCTTGATGTACTACTGACGCAGGGCTTCGCCTAAGCACTGCGACAATATGACTGAGGTGGAATTTGGTGGCAGGGGGCACCGCACACGGCTAAGGAAAGATATCAATGATCAATTGTGTGTCTATGGGGTGCCCCCTGCCTCCGTATATAAAGGATCCAAGGGGGAGGGGCTGGCCGGCCAAGGGTGGCGCGCCAGGAGAGTCCTACTCCCTCCGGGAGTAGGATCCCCCCCCCCCAATCCTAGTTGGAATAGGATTCCTCAAAGGGGGAGAGAGAGAGAGGGGGCCGGCCACCTCTCCTAGTCCTAATAGGACTAGGGAAGGGGGAAGCGCACAGCCCATGAGGGCAGCCCTTTCACCTTTCCACCAAGGCCCATGTTGGCCCATTTGGCTCCTGGGGGGTTTCGGTAACCCTCCCGGTATTCCGGTAAAATCACTATTTCATCCGGAACACATCTGATGTCCAAACATAGGCTTCCAATATATCAATATTTACGTCTCGACCATTTCGAGACTCCTCGTCATGTCCGTGATCACATCCGGGACTCCGAACAACCTTCGGTACATCAAAATGCATAAACTCATAATAACTGTCATCGTAACGTTAAGCGTGCGGACCCTACGGTTCGAGAACAATGTAGACATGACCGAGACACGTCTCCGGTCAATAACCAATAGCGGGACCTGGATGCCCATATTGGCTCCTACATATTCTACGAAGATCTTTATCGGTCAGACCGCATAACAACATACGTTGTTCCCTTTGTCATCGGTATGTTACTTGCCCGAGATTCGATCGTCAGTATCCAATACTTAGTTCAATCTCGTTACCGGCACGTCTCTTTACTCGTTCTGTAATACATCATCCCGCAACTAATTCATTAGTTGCAATGCTTGCAAGGCTTAAGTGATGTGCATTACCGAGAGGGCCCAGAGGTACCTCTCCGATGATCGGAGTGACAAATCCTAATCTCGAAATACGCCAACCCAACATCTACCATTGGAGACACCTGTAGTACTCCTTTATAATCACCCAGTTACGTTGTGACGTTTGGTAGTACCCAAAGTGTTCCTCCGGCAAACGGGAGTTGCATAATCTCATAGTCATAGGAACATGTATAAGTCATGGATAAAGCAATAGCAACATACTAAACGATCGGGTGCTAAGCTAATATAATGGGTCATGTCAATCAGATCATTCAACTAATGATGTGACCTCGTTAATCAAATAACAACTCTTTGTTCATGGTTAGGAAACATAACCATCTTTGATTAACGAGCTAGTCTAGTAGAGGCATACTAGTGACACTCTGTTTGTCTATGTATTCACACATGTATTATGTTTCCGGTTAATACAATTCTAGCATGAATAATAAACCTTTATCATGATATAAGGAAATAAATAATAACTTTATTATTGCCTCTAGGGCATATTTCCTTCAGTCTCCCACTTGCACTAGAGTCAATAATCTAGATTACACTGTAATGATCCTAACACCCATGGAGTCTTGGTGCTGATCATGTTTTGCTCGTGGAAGAGGCTTAGTCAACGGGTCTGCAACATTCAGATCCGTATGTATCTTGCAAATCTCTATGTCTCCCACCTGGACTAGATCCCGGATGGAGTTGAAGCGTCTCTTGATGTGTTTGGTCCTTTTGTGAAATCTGGATTCCTTTGCCAAGGCAATTGCACCAGTATTGTCACAAAAGATTTTCATTGGACCCGATGCACTAGGTATGACACCTAGATCGGATATGAACTCCTTCATCCAGACTCCTTTGTTTGCTGCTTCCGAAGCAGCTATGTACTCCGCTTCACATGTAGATCCCGCTACGACGCTTTGTTTAGAACTGCACCAACTGACTCACGAGTCCATCTTCCATTTTTTCGCATACATCATTCACAAACACCATGTGTCGTTCTTCATTTCGAGTTTGCGTCGGTCCTCCGGGGCCGCAACTAAGTTGAAACACTACACTTCCATTTTATTTGAGCCAGTATTCCAATGAGTTCGGTCGAATCCGTCGCTTCGACAAGTTCGAATGGATCCTTCGCTCTCTCAGACTCTTGCTGGTCAACCAGCAAGCCCCTTGCACTCCCAGCGGGTGTCTATGGGTGTTATTCACACAAATCATTTCAGCACACATCAAATTTCCTCGAGAAATTATTTCGTTGGCTTGTGCCATTTTTACACAAGTTATGCCATCACTCGACGGCCCTATGCGCCAGCTTCATCGCTGCTCGGACTCGGTCACCGTACCGGTCCTAGCGCACCACAACACCGACCTTGTCACATGTTTGCTTCAAACACATTCGGCCAACCCCTCAGAGGAACCCTCTTCATCATATCAATGACATAGACCTCGTCAGGCATGAGACTGATAAGTCCCTTTTATAATTAAATTGCACACTTCACTCCCTGCGAGTTTGCCTCTTTCGAGCATCACTCGGAAGCTTCTCCTCATCTTTACCCGAGTCCCACTCGATGAATTACAAATTATCCATTCAAAACTATATTTCACGTATTCTGGCACGTCCGTTGTCGAAGCCTATAGTACGCTCGGGGGCTACGCCGCACTCGGGAGCTGCAGCTCATTCGGAATGACACTCTCCTAAGTGGTCGAGTACTTCATCACCAGTCAGACCCTTCACTTCAACAAGTACATTTGATCCGTCACTTTGACAAATTACATAATCACCCAGACACTCTGCACGTCATCTTCGTTCCTACTCAGACTCAGTTGTCACGCCGGTCTTGTTGCGCCGCAGCCACACTACACCGACCTCGTCACTACATCAACTTCGAAAGCATCTGGCTAACTCCTTCAAGGACCGTTTTTGCCACTTGGCTGGATACTTAGTCCTTCACTCGGCCACCTCGCCTAGCATCACTCGGCCGCCCCGCGCGTCGCCACTCAGATTTGCACGTCTTCACCACTCGGCCGCCCCGCGCGTCGCCACTCGGATCTGCACGTCTTCACCACTCGGCCGCCCCGCGCATCACCATCAGTTGGACATGTCCTCACCTCTACACCCCCAACACTGGAACAACTAAGTTACTCATATGTTCAAACCTCATATCACACTTTGTAGCAATCTTACCTTTTTCGAGCATCACTCGGGGGCTTCGCACAACCCTGGGCCATGTCGCCCTCATGGGTTACGCCCATTTGGTCAACCTATTGATCACATCAGGAATATTCTTCTGACCATACATGCTCGGTCTGCCGAAAATCTATAAGGGTACTACTGTCCACTCGGACGATCGCCCAAATCATTACCTGAAGTCATCTTTAAGACTGCAAAGGGTGAAAACAACGCTCCTCTACGGATACACTTGACCCTTATCCTAGGCTCCAAGGCGTCAGTTTCCCAAACTTGGACTCAGAGATAGCATGTGCTGGTGTTCCCCCAGGATAATGAGTGACCTCTCTTCGGAGAGTCAGCCCACACACTAGCCTCGCCACTCGGGTCTCATAGCACGTCCATGTCAGACCACTAGTTTATCTCCTCCGGGAGACATACGAGTGCCACCAAGTTTTTCCTTGCAGTCAATATACCCCGATTAGTCGGGAAGCATGTCCACTCGGACAAATATCCCTTTCATGCAAAATCTAATGGTCAATATAAGAAGTACTACTGGAACGATTACTCCCTGGAGTGTCCGGCTTTTTCCTATAGTCGGCAGTTTCAAAGCCGAATTCATTCACCGTGCCGAGAGCACGAAGATTCACCTGCTTGATCGAGTTCCAGGCTGAATTTATTTACCGTGCTGAGTGCACGAAGATCGTTCCAACTGACTCAGCTCCAGGATGAGCTTATTTAGCATGTCAAGCACCTGAAGATGCATCTGATTGACTCAATTTCAAACTAAAAGATATTTACCGTGTCGACTGCGTGGAGGTTTACTAGGAGACTTAAACCCTCTGCCCGACTCATCTAGTCCGACAGAGGCTCGGGGACTACACCCAGTGGGTGCACTCAGCGTGCCCCCACTGGAAGAGAACTCGGAAAGAAACATTTTGCTCGATGCAAAACCAGCTCCAGAATTACTCGACCTCCGAGTCAGAAGAACAAGTTCGATCAGTACCATCTAAGAAGAGTTTTAGTTCTCTCAGACCCCCGCCGACTGCCCGCAGTCGACGGCGGTCTCGGGGACTACACCCAGTGGGTGCACTCAGCGTGCCCCCACTGGAGTAATATCCACTCGGTACGGCCTGACCAGTCCGATGTGTTGGGGAACGTTGCAGAAAATTAAAATTTTTCCTACGGTTTCACCAAGATCCATCTATGAGTTCATCTAAGCAACGAGTCATGGGAGAGAGATTGCATCTACATACCACTTTGTAGATCGCGAGCGGAAGCGTTCAAGGAACGGGGATGAGGTAGTCGTACACGACGTGATCCAAATCACCGGAGATCCTAGCACCGAACGGATGGCACCTCCGCGTTCAACACACGTACGGTCAGCATAACGTCTCCTTCTTCTTGATCCAGCAAGGCAAAGGAGAGGTTGAGGAAGATGGCTCCAGCAGCAGCACGACGGCGTGGTGATGGTGGAGCTGCAGTACTCCGGCAGGGCTTCGCCGAGCTCTATGGAGGAGGAGGAGGTGTTGGAGAGGGAGAGGGAGGCGCCAGGGCAAAGGGTGCGTCTGCCCCCCTCCCCTCCCCCCTTTATATAGGCCCCCTGGGGGGGGGCGGCCCTGGGAGATTGAATCTCCCAAGGGGGCGGCGGCCAAGGGGGGTGGAGTGCCCCCCAAGGCAAGTGGGCGCCCCCCACCCTAGGGTTCCAACCCTAGGCGCAGGGGGTGGGCCTTGGGGGGCGCACCAGCCCACTAAGGGCTGGTCCCCCCTCCCACTTCAGCCCATGGGGCCCTCCGGGATGGGTGGCCCCACCCGGTGGACCCCCGGGACCCATCTGGTGGTCCCGGTACAATACCGGTGACCCCCAGATCATTCCCGATGGCCGAAACTACACTTCCTATATATAATTCTTCACCTCCGGACCAATCCGGAACTCCTCGTGACGTCCGGGATTTCATCCGGGACTCCGAACAACATTCGGGTTACTACATATACATATCTTCACAACCCTAGCATCACCGAACCTTAAGTGTGTAGACCCTACGGGTTCGGGAGACATGCAGACATGACCGAGACGGCTCTCGGGCAATAACCAACAGCGGGATCTGGATACACATGTTGGCTCCCACATGCTCCACGATGATCTCATCGGATGAACCACGATGTCGAGGATTCAATTAATCCCGTATACGATTCCCTTTGTCAATCGGTATTTTACTTGCCCGAGATTCGATCGTCGGTATCCCAATACCTCGTTCAATCTCGTTACCGGCAAGTCACTTTACTCGTACCGTAATGCTTGATCCCGTGATCAAACACTTTGATCACAGTGAGCTCATTATGATGATGCATTACCGAGTGGGCCCGGTGATACCTCCCCGTCAAGCGGAGTGACAAATCCCAGTCTCGATCCGTGTCAACCCAACAGACACTTTCGGAGATACCCGTAGTATGCCTTTATAGTCACCCAGTTACGTTGTGACGTTTGGCACACCCAAAGCACTCCTACGGTATCCGGGAGTTACACGATCTCATGGTCTAAGGAAAGGATACTTGACATTGGAAAACTCTAGCAAACGAACTATGCGATCTTATGATATGTTTAGGATTGGGTCTCGCCCATCACATCATTCTCCTAATGATGTGATCTCGTTATCATTGACATCCAATGCCCATAGTCAGGAAACCATGACTATCTGTTGATCAACGAGCTAGTCAACTAGAGGCTTACTAGGGACACATTGTTGTCTGTTATTCACACATGTATTACGATTTTCGGATAACACAATTATAGCACGAATAAAGACGATTATCATGAACAAGGAAATATAATAATAATGCTTTTATTATTGCCTCTAGGGCATATTTCCAACAGTCTCCCACTTGCACTAGAGTCAATAATCTAGTTACATTGTGATGAATCGAACACCCATAGAGTTCTGGTGCTGATCATGTTTTGCCTTAGGGAGAGGTTTAGTCAACGGATCTGCGACATTCAGATCCGTGTGCACTTTACAAATTTCTATGTCTCCATCTTGAACATTTTCACGAATGGAGTTGAAGCGACGCTTTATGTGCCTGGTCTTCTTGTGAAACCTGGGCTCCTTAGCAAGTGCAATAGCTCCAGTGTTGTCACAGAAGAGCTTGATTGGCCCCGACGCATTGGGTATGACTCCGAGGTCGGTGATGAACTCCTTCACCCAAATTGCTTCATGTGCTGCCTCCGAGGCTGCCATGTACTCCGCTTCACATGTAGATCCCGCCACGACGCTCTGCTTGCAACTGCACTAGCTTACTGCCCCACCATTCAAAATATACACGTATCCGGTTTGTGACTTAGAGTCGTCCAGATCTGTGTCGAAGCTAGCGTCGACGTAACCCTTTACGACGAGCTCTTCGTCACCTCCATAAACGAGAAACATTTCCTTAGTCCTTTTCAGGTACTTCAGGATATTCTTGACCGCTGTCCAGTGTTCCTTGCCGGGATTACTTTGGTACCTTCCTACCAAACTTACGGCAAGGTTTACATCAGGTCTGGTACACAGCATGGCATACATAATAGAACCTATGGCTGAGGCATAGGGGATGACACTCATCTCTTCTATATCTTCTGCCGTGGTCGGACATTGAGCTGAGCTCAATTTCACACCTTGTAACATAGGTAAGAACCCCTTCTTAGATTGATCCATATTGAACTTCTTCAATATCTTATCAAGGTATATGCTTTGTGAAAGACCTATGAGGCGTCTTGATCTATCTCTATAGATCTTGATGCCTAATATATAAGTAGCTTCTCCAAGGTCCTTCATTGAAAAACTCTTATTCAAGTAGGCCTTGATACTGTCCAAGAGTTCTATATCATTTCCCATCAAAAGTATGTCGTCTACATATAATATGAGAAATGCTACAGAGCTCCCACTCACTTTCTTGTAAACGCAGGCTTCTCCATAAGTCTGCGTAAACCCAAACGCTTTGTTCATCTCATCAAAGCGAATGTTCCAACTCCGAGATGCTTGCACCAGCCCATAAATCGAGCGTTGGAGCTTGCACACCTTGTCAGCATTCTTAGGATCGACAAAACCTTCCGGCTGCATCATATACAATTCTTCCTTAAGGAAACCATTAAGGAATGCCGTTTTGACATCCATTTGCCATATTTCATAATCGTAGAATGCGGCAATTGCTAACATGATTCGGACGGACTTCAGCTTCGCTACCGGTGAGAAAGTCTCATCGTAGTCAACCCCTTGAACTTGTCGATAACCCTTAGCGACAAGCCGAGCTTTATAGATGGTCACATAACCATCTGCGTCTGTCTTCTTCTTAAAGATCCATTTATTTTCTATGGCTCTCCGCTCTACGGGCAAGTCAGTCAAAGTCCATACTTTGTTTTCATACATGGATCCTATCTTGGATTTCATGGCTTCTAGCCATTTGTCGAAATCCGGGCCCGCCATCGCTTCTTCATAGTTCGAAGGTTCACCGTTGTCTAACAACATGATTTCAAAGACAGGGTTGCCGTACCACTCTGGTGCAGAACGTGTCCTTGTGGACCTATGAATTTTAGTAGGAGCTTGATTAGAAGTATCTTGATCATCATTAATTTCCTCTCTAGTCGGTGCAGGCACCTCAGGAACGTTTTCTTGAGTTTCGCCATTTTCCGGTTCAAGAGGTAACACTTCATCAAGTTCTACTTTCCTCCCACTTACTTCTTTCGAGAGAAACTCTTTCTCTAGAAAGGATCCATTCTTGGCAACAAAGATCTTGCCTTCAGATCTGAGGTAGAAGGTATACCCAATAGTTTCTTTAGGGTATCCTATGAAGACGCATTTTTCCGACTTGGGTTCGAGCTTTTCAGGTTGAAGTTTCTTGACATAAGCATCGCATCCCCAAACTTTTAGAAACGACAGCTTAGGTTTCTTCCCAAACCATAATTCATACGGTGTCGTCTCAACGGATTTCGACGGAGCCCTATTTAAAGTGAATGCGGCAGTCTCTAAAGCATAGCCCCAAAAAGATAGCGGTAAATCGGTAAGAGACATCATAGATCATACCATATCTAATAGAGTGCGATTACGACGTTCGGACACACCATTACGCTGAGGTGTTCCAGGTGGCGTGAGTTGTGAAACTATTCCACATTTTCTTAAGTGTGTGCCAAATTCGTGGCTCAAGTATTCTCCTCCACGATCTGATCATAGAAACTTGATTTTTCTATCACGTTGATTTTCAACCTCACTCTGAAATTCCTTGAACTTTTCAAAGGTCTCAGACTTGTGTTTCATTAAGTAGATATACCCAATCTACTCAGGTCAACAGTGAGGGTGAGAACATAACGATAGCCACCGCGAGCCTCAACACTCATTGGACCGCACACATCAGTATGTATGATTTCCAATAAGTTGGTTGCTCGCTCCATTGTTCCTGAGAACGGAGTCTTGGTCATTTTACCCATGAGGCATGGTTCGCACGTGTCAAATGATTCATAATCAAGAGACTCTAAAAGTCCATCTGCATGGAGCTTCTTCATGCGTTTGACACCTATGTGACCAAGGCGGCAGTGCCACAAATATGTGGGACTATTGTTATCAACTTTAACTCTTTTGGTATTCACACTATGAATATGTGTATCATCACGTACGAGATTCATTAAGAATAAACCATTAACCATCGGAGCATGACCATAAAACATATCTCTCATATAAATAGAACAACCATTATTCTCGGATTTAAATGAGTAGCCATCTCGAATTAAACGAGATCCAGACACAATGTTCATGCTCAAACTTGGCACTAAATAACAATTATTGAGGTTTAAAACTAATCCCGTAGGTAAATGTAGAGGTAGCGTGCCGACGGCGATCACATCGACCTTGGAACCATTCCCGACGCGCATCGTCACCTCGTCCTTCACCAGTCTCCGTTTATTCCGCAGCTCCTGCTTTGAGTTACAAATGTGAGCAACTGCACCGGTATCAAATACCCAAGAGCTACTACGAGTACTGGTAAGGTACACATCAATTACATGTATATCACATATACCTTTTGTTTTGCCGGCTTTCTTGTCCGCTAAGTATTTGGGGCAGTTCCGCTTCCAGTGACCACTTCCCTTGCAATAAAAACACTCAGTCTCGGGCTTGGGTCCATTCTTTGGCTTCTTCCCGGCAACTTGCTTACCGGGCGCGGCAACTTCCTTGCCGTCCTTCTTGAAGTTCTTTTTACCCTTGCCCTTCTTGAACTTAGTGGTTTTATTCACAATCAACACTTGATGTTCCTTCTTGATTTCTACCTCTGCTGATTTCAGCATAGCATATACCTCAGGAATGGTCTTTACCATCCCCTGCATGTTGTAGTTCATCACAAAGCTCTTGTAGCTAGGTGGAAGCGACTGGAGGATTCTGTCAATGACCGCTTCATCCGGGAGATTAACTTCCAGTTGAGTCAAGCGGTTGTGCAACCCAGACATCTTGAGTATGTGTTCACTGACAGAGCTATTTTCCTCCATCTTACAGCTAAAGAATTTGTCGGAGACTTCATATCTCTCGACCCGGGCATGAGCTTGGAAAACCATTTTCAGCTCTTCGCACATCTCATATGCTCCATGTCTCTCAAAACGCTTTTGGAGCCCCGGCTCTAAGCTGTAAAGCATGCCGCACTGAACGAGGGAATAATCATCGGAACGTGACTGCCAAGCGTTCATAACGTCTTGTTCTGCAGGGAGGACAGGTGCGTCACCCAGCGGTGCTCGTAGGACATAATCTTTCTTGGCAGCTATGAGGATGATCCTCAGGTTCCGGACCCATTCCGTATAGTTGCTGCCATCGTCTTTCAGCTTGGTTTTCTCTAGGAACGCGTTGAAGTTGAGGACTACGTTGGCCATTTGATCTACAAGACATATTGTAAATATTTTAGACTAAGTTCATGATAATAAAGTTCATCTAATCAAATTATTTAATGAACTCCCACTTAGATAGACATCCCTCTTCTAGTCATCTAAGTATTACATGATCCGAGTCAACTAGGCCATGTCCGATCATCACGTGAGACGGACTAGTCAACATCGGTGAACATCTTCATGTTGATCGTATCTTCTATACGACTCATGCTCGACCTTTCGGTCTTATGTGTTCCGAGGCCATGTCTGTACATGCTAGGCTCGTCAAGTCAACCTAAGTGTTTGCATGTGTAAATCTGTCTTACACCCGTTGTATGTGAACGTTAGAATCTATCACACCCGATCATCACGTGGTGCTTCGAAACAACGAACTGTCGCAACGGTGCACAGTTAGGGGGAACACTTCTTGAAATTATTATGAGGGATAATCTTATTTACTACCGTCGTTCTAAGTAAACAAGATGCAAAACATGATAAACATCACATGCAATCAAATAATAAACGTGACATGATATGGCCAATATCACATAGCTCCTTTGATCTCCATCTTGGGGCTCCATGATCATCTTTGTCACCGGCTTGACACCATGATCTCCATCATCATGATCTCCATCATCGTGTCTCCATGAAGTTGCTCGCCAACTATTACTTCTACTACTATGGCTAACGCATTTAGCAATAAAGTAAAGTAATTTACATGGCGTTTCTCAATGACACGCAGGTCATACAAAATAAAGACAACTCCTATGGCTCCTGCCGGTTGTCATACTCATCGACATGCAAGTCGTGATTCCTATTACAATAGCATGAACATCTCATACATCACATATAGATCATTCATCATTCATCACAACTTTGGCCATATCATATCACAAAGCACTTGCTGCAAAAACAAGTTAGACGTCCTCTAATTGTTGTTGCAAGTTTTACGTGGCTGAATTAGGGTTCTAGCAAGAACATTTTCTTACCTACGTGAAAGCCACAACGTGATTTGTCAACTTCTATTTACCCTTCATAAGGACCCTTTTCATCGAATCTGCTCCAACTAAAGTGGGAGAGACAGCCACCCGCCAGCCACCTTATGCAACTAGTGCATGTTAGTCGGTGGAACCGGTCTCACGTAAGCGTACGTGTAAGGTTGGTCCGGGCCGCTTCATCCCACAATACCGCTGAAGCAAGATAAGACTAGTAGCAGCAAGAAAGTTGACAACATCTACGCCCACAACAAATTGTGTTCTACTCGTGCAATAGAGAACTACGCATAGACCTAGCTCATGATGCCACTGTTGGGGAACGTTGCAGAAAATTAAAATTTTTCCTACGGTTTCACCAAGATCCATCTATGAGTTCATCTAAGCAACGAGTCATGGGAGAGAGATTGCATCTACATACCACTTTGTAGATCGCGAGCGGAAGCGTTCAAGGAACGGGGATGAGGTAGTCGTACACGACGTGATCCAAATCACCGGAGATCCTAGCACCGAACGGATGGCACCTCCGCGTTCAACACACGTACGGTCAGCGTAACGTCTCCTTCTTCTTGATCCAGCAAGGCAAAGGAGAGGTTGAGGAAGATGGCTCCAGCAGCAGCACGACGACGTGGTGATGGTGGAGCTGCAGTACTCCGGCAGGGCTTCGCCGAGCTCTATGGAGGAGGAGGAGGTGTTGGAGAGGGAGAGGGAGGCGCCAGGGCAAAGGGTGCGGCTGCCCCCCTCCCCTCCCCCCTTTATATAGGCCCCCTGGGGGGGGCGGCCCTGGGAGATTGAATCTCCCAAGGGGGCGGCGGCCAAGGGGGGTGGAGTGCCCCCCAAGGCAAGTGGGCGCCCCCCCACCCTAGGGCTCCAACCCTAGGCGCAGGGGGTGGGCCTTGGGGGGCGCACCAGCCCACTAAGGGCTGGTCCCCCCTCCCACTTCAGCCCATGGGGCCCTCCGGGATGGGTGGCCCCACCCGGTGGACCCCCGGGACCCATCTGGTGGTCCCGGTACAATACCGGTGACCCCCAGATCATTCCCGATGGCCGAAACTACACTTCCTATATATAATTCTTCACCTCCGGACCAATCCGGAACTCCTCGTGACGTCCGGGATTTCATCCGGGACTCCGAACAACATTTGGGTTACTACATATACATATCTTCACAACCCTAGCATCACCGAACCTTAAGTGTGTAGACCCTACGGGTTCGGGAGACATGCAGACATGACCGAGACGGCTCTCGGGCAATAACCAACAGCGGGATCTGGATACACATGTTGGCTCCCACATGCTCCACGATGATCTCATCGGATGAACCACGATGTCGAGGATTCAATTAATCCCGTATACGATTCCCTTTGTCAATCGGTATTTTACTTGCCCGAGATTCGATCGTCGGTATCCCAATACCTCGTTCAATCTCGTTACCGGCAAGTCACTTTACTCGTACCGTAATGCATGATCCCGTGATCAAACACTTTGATCACAGTGAGCTCATTATGATGATGCATTACCGAGTGGGCCCGGTGATACCTCCCCGTCAAGCGGAGTGACAAATCCCAGTCTCGATCCGTGTCAACCCAACAGACACTTTCGGAGATACCCGTAGTATGCCTTTATAGTCACCCAGTTACGTTGTGACGTTTGGCACACCCAAAGCACTCCTACGGTATCCGGGAGTTACACGATCTCATGGTCTAAGGAAAGGATACTTGACATTGGAAAACTCTAGCAAACGAACTATGCGATCTTATGCTATGTTTAGGATTGGGTCTCGTCCATCACATCATTCTCCTAATGATGTGATCTCGTTATCAGTGACATCCAATGCCCATAGTCAGGAAACCATGACTATCTGTTGATCAACGAGCTAGTCAACTAGAGGCTTACTAGGGACACGTTGTTGTCTGTTATTCACACATGTATTACGATTTCCGGATAACACAATTATAACACGAATAAAGACGATTATCATGAACAAGGAAATATAATAATAATGCTTTTATTATTGCCTCTAGGGCATATTTCCAACACGATGATGAACAACAACAAAAAGACAAGCTCTAAGACTCCCGCCGACTGTTGGTATCCACTCGGAACGGTCCGCCCGGTCCGAGTGACGGCCAAACAACAACAAAAAAGACAGGCTCTAAGACTCCCGCCGACTGCCCGCAGTCGACGGCAGTCTCTGGGACTACACCCACTGGGTGCACTCAGCGTGCCCCCACTGGAATGGTATCCACTCGGAACGGTCCGCCCGGTCCGAGTGACGGCCAAACAAAAAAAAAGACACATTCTAGGCGTGAAGAAATTCCGACTAATCAGTTACTCAATGCAGGACCAGCTCCAAATCACTCCAAAAAAATTGCTATAAGGTGAGTTTAACGCTCCTCCGTAGACCCGTTTGAGCTCATTTCACTCGGACACCATACAGTTTGGAATCCGTCAAGGCAACATGCGGAGATAAGATCGCCGGGTGACCAGAGGGAGTTCATAAGTGCCTCCGCAGCACTTGATCCGTCTGGGAATTCACCTCGACTCGACCCGCTCAACCTCGACCGATTCGGGGGCTAATGACGAGGACATGTATTGGGGGTAGGGTAACATGCCTGACCTAAAGGCCCTACCCATGGACACCGTATACTTTGTACTGGACCCCTAGGCCAGATCGCCGTCCAGATGTACCGCAACTTGAAATTCACTCGGACGGCGACAACCACTCGGAGCGCGGCACTTCACTCGACGAGCTCATTCCACTCGACCGTGTAACTCACTCGGATATGCAAAGACCAATAGTCAGCATGACGGTTTTGTAGTGGGCAGGCATTATGGCATTGATGCTCCACCGTGTAACATAAGGGGTGAGGGGGTGGCGCACTCTATATAAGCCACCCCCACCACTAGACTAAGGGGGGGGGTCTCTTTCTGCCCTCTCTCTCTCTTTTCACCATTAGTCTCAGGACTTAGCTCATGCATGGGATCGGTTCCCTTCTCTCACACGTTGCAATCTCCGGATACATACTCAGATAATACAAAGCCTCTCCGGAGCACGAGACGTAGGGTTGTTATATCCACCGTGAGAGGCCCGAACTCGCTAAAACCACTATGTTACCCATATGCATCTCGATAGATCATGCTCCGTTACCCTATATCTTATTATTGTCGGAATCGTTCCCACGACAGAGAGTATTTTCATGAGTGGAAAAATGAGATGCTTGTAATTTTCAATCAATATCATTTGAACAAGTACATTGCTAGTCCTTGTACACCTCATGTTGATCCTATGCATCCCACCCTAGATGAAGATATTGACATGATTCGCAATCTTAGAACTGTTGAGCTCATCATTAGAGGATTGCCTAAAAATCTAATTGCTAGCTTGCCTACTCTTAATTGTGCCTATACTATATGGAAATTTCTTGATGAACGATTTCTTGATTATTCCTTAAAAAGTCTAGATGAAATTCTCCATAAATTTATTTCCTTGAGTAAGATGAAATCTAGTGATCCTAGTTTTGGTGATTGTCTATTTGAGCTTACCAATCTCATGCGTGCTAAAGGAAATGTTGGAATCATTAGTGATATCATATTCGAAGCTATTAGAATTCATAAAGGTAACTACTTTGATGATCATTTATCTAATGAATTACCCTCTCTAGGATATGATCAATCACAAGATGATGTTGAACATGGATAATATGATGAAGATGATGATAGTGACTTCGATCTTGATGATGCGATGAGACATTTTGGTCTTATTGCAAATCTCCGGGGATATGTGTCAGGAGGAAAGGAATGGGTTCTTGACAGTGGATGTACTGATCATATGACCGGAGATGAAGAGATGTTCCGTGAGCTTGCTGAAAATGACGGCCCTCGAAAATATGTCACCTTTGGTGATAATTCGAAGGGTAAGGTGGTTGGCCTTGGTAAGGTGGCCATCTCACACGATAGCTCCATACAAAATGTCATGCTCATTGAATCTCTTGGATACAACTTACTTTCAGTATCTAGACTTGCTGATTTCGGTTTGAATGTCCTATTTACCGAGGTAGATTGCCAAGTGTTTCGTCGAGAAAATCATAAAAAGGTCTTTACTGGTATATGCAGAGGTGATCTTTACATTGTCGATTTCTCTAAAAAGGCACAACCTAAAACTTGCTTTATCACTAAATCCTCAAAAGGTTGGTTGTGGCATAGACGACTAGGTCACGTTGGCATGAGAAACCTTGACAAGCTTATTAAAGGAAATCATATCCTTGGAGTTAACGATGTCATATTTGATAAGGATAGACTTTGCAGTGCTTGTCAAGCAGGTAAACAGGTTGGAGGAAGGCATCCCGTGAAGAACATCATGACCACAAGGAGGCCACTCGAGTTACTTCATATGTATCTTTTTGGTCCCAATGCCTACAAGAGTCTCGGTGGAAATTCTTTTGGTCTAGTTATAGTTGATGATTTTTCAAGATTTACGTGGGTGTTCTTTCTTGATGACAAATCGCAGGTCCAAAAGATCTTCAAAAACTTCGCTAGGAAGGGCCAAAATCAATTTGAAGTGAAGATTAAGAAGGTTCGCAGTGACAATGGAACGGAGTTCAAGAATGCAAATGTGGACACCTTTCTTGACGAAGAAGGGATTTCACACGAGTTCTCGGCTACGTACACACCTCAACAAAATGGAGTTGTTGAGAGGAAGAATCGGACGCTCATCGAAATGGCGAGAACGATGCTTGATGAGTACAAGACACCGAAGCACTTTTGGGCAGAAGCGGTTGAGACAGCTTGTCATGCAACAAATCGTTTGTATCTTCACAAGCTACTCGGCAAGACGGCATACGAGCTCCTCACCGGTAACAAACCCCAAGTTGGATACTTTCGAGTATTCGGCTCAAAGTGCTACATTCTTGATAAGCATCATCGTTCTAAGTTTGCTCCTAAATCTCATGAAGGTTTCCTACTTGGTTATGGCTCAAACTCTCACACTTACCGTGTCTACAACAATTTCACCCGAAAGGTTGAAGAGACGGTAGATGTGAAGTTTGATGAATCTAACGGCTCGCAAGTAGAGCAATTGCCAATTGATGTAGGAGACAAAGACCCTTCAGAAGCAATCCAAGACTTGTCTATTGGCAAAATTCGTCCAACGGAGGTGAAGGAGAGTACCTCGTCCGTCCAAGTGGAAGCTTCTACTTCACGACAAGGTGAACCAAGAATCGACATGGAAGCATCCACAAGTGGGACACACCAAGATGAAGAAGACGAGGAAATACACCAAGACGAACGCCAACAACCTCCTTCTCCACCACAACAAGAGGACGACAACGCCAACAATGAAGAAGAAGAACAAGATGAAGAAGATGTTCAACGAAGACCCAAGCAAAAGCTCTCACGAGTTCGAGCGAGAGTTGCTAAGGACCATCCCGTCGAGCAAATCTACAACGATATTCAAACCGGGAGAATCACTCGCTCAAAAACTCGTTTAGCTAACTTTTGTGAAAACTATTCATTCATCTCTAGCATTGAACCTATGAAGGTTGAAGAAGCATTGGAAGATCCGGACTGGGTAAACGCTATGCATGAAGAGCTACACAAATTTGAGAGAAACCAAGTTTGGACATTGGTTGAGAAGCCCGACAACAACCACAACATCATTGGTACCAAATGGGTGTTTCGCAACAAGCAAGATGAAGATGGACAAGTGGTTCGCAACAAAGCACGTCTCGTCGCCCAAGGGTACACACAAGTCGAAGGTATGGACTATGGTGAGACATATGCTCCTGTTGCTAGACTTGAGTCCATTCGCATCTTACTTGCCTATGCTAATCACCATAATATCACCTTGTACCAAATGGACATTAAAAGTGCTTTTCTAAATGGTGAAATAGAGGAGGAAGTTTATGTCAAACAACCTCCCGGCTTTGTCAATCCTAAGAAACCAAATCATGTTTACAAACTTCATAAAGCCCTTTATGGGCTTAAACAAGCTCCTAGAGCATGGTATAAATTCTTGACCAAGTTCCTTATTGCAAGTGGTTTTGAAATTGGAAAAATTGATTCCACACTTTTTACTAAAAGAGTTAATGGAGAACTATTTGTATGCCAAATTTATGTTGATGATATCATATTTGGTTCAACTAACCCTCTTTTTAGTGAAAAGTTTGGAAAGCTAATGTCGAAGAAGTTTGAGATGTCTATGATGAGTGAACTCAAATTCTTTCTCGGTTTGCAAATCAAGCAAACTAAGGAAGGTACATTTGTCTCTCAAACAAAGTACACCAAAGACTTATTCAAGAAGTTCAATATGCAAGAATGCAAAGGTATGCCTACACCCATGCCTACTAGTGGACATAATGATTTGACCAAAGATGGTGAACCGGTTGATCAAAAGGTTTATCGCTCTATGATTGGTTCTTTGTTATACCTATGTCCCTCACGTCCCGATATAATGCTAAGTGTGTGCATGTGTGCACGATATCAAGCTTCTCCTAAAGAATGTCATCTTAAGGCCGTGAAAAGGATAGTGAGATACTTAATTCATACACCAAATTTTGGCATTTGGTATCCTAAGGGGTCTTCTTTTGATCTTGTTGGGTATTCCGACTCGGATTATGCCGGAGACAAGGTCGATATAAAGTCCACTTCGGGTACTTGTCAATTTCTTGGTAGATCTCTTGTGTCTTGGTTCTCCAAGAAACAAAACTCGGTATCCTTATCCACCGCCGAAGCGGAATACATTGCCGCTGGTTCATGTTGTGCTCAATTACTTTGGATGACCCAAACTCTTAAAGATTATGGGATCTATGTGAAACATGTTCCATTGCTTTGTGACAATGAAAGTGCTACCAAAATTGGTCATAATCCTATACAACATTCTTGAACTAAGATATTGAAGTTCGTCATCATTTCATTCGAGATCATGTTGCTAAGGGTGACATTAATCTTAAGCATGTTCGCATCGATAAGCAATTAGCAGATATATTCACTAAACCACTTGATGAGAAAGTGTTTTGCAGGTTGAGAGGTGAATTGAACATCATTGATGCTTCAAACTTGGAGTAGGAACTCCATTGGATACATGCAAGACATGAGCTTATGACTAATCCATAATATTTCTCTTAAGATGCTATTCATATGTCTTGGATATATTTGCACCTTGCATGTTATTTAACCCATGTAGGTACTTGGTTGAATCTAATTCTATGAGATTGCAACTCACTCACATCTTGAGGAATCTCTACATCACCAAGTCTCTACACAATGGTGGTTGAAGACAAGGAAGCACAAATCCATTCAAACATATCCTTTGACAAATTCTATGTTGAGCTTCATGATTGTCATTTTTGGATACACAAGTGCTCTTCCTTGCAAGACTAACCCATGTAGGTAGATGAACTCAAACTCCAAGTGGTGCTCCCAACTCTTGATGAACTACATCAACCTTGAGCACCCACACAAGTTCAACCACATGAGCAAGATCCACACCACCACCCAAGGTATGTTATTCCATCTTAGAGAAGCTTTACTCCAAGTCATGAGTCAAAGCAACTCAACAAGATGTGAATACATCAACATGCTTAAACGAAAAATGGTAACCCCATTTTGAGCTTAAACGATGAGTACGACCTATGATCAAGTGTTCTCACTTGACTCCTAAGTCAATATACTCTAACATAGGTGACTATGTCACCGCCCAACTTTAGATGAAGTTCTCTTGTGTTCTTTTCTGTGTTATTGCATTTGTCCCTTGCATATTTGTTTACTTCATCTAGAACTTTCATTCTTTTCTGTTTGTTTTTGTTCTGCATTTTCTGCATCCAATTCTTTGCAAATCTTTCAGATAATTCATTGCAAATCTTTGTGAGATCTTACTTGTCTAGTGAGCTGAGGTGACAAGTGTTTTTCTCTGTGATGAACTCGGTTTCACCGAGTTGTAGTTTTCGGTCCAACCGAATCCTTTCGGTACCATCGAAACATGCCACTCGGTGCCACCGATTTCACAACAGGAAAAACAGTTTGCCGCTTGTTCTATATTTCTTCTGATCCAGCTCCACTCAATGAATCTTGTCCTCTACAAGCATCACAGTTTTATCCATTGCTTTGTGCTGAGTCTCAAGGACCAAACCCATTCGACAGATTCTAGAAAGCCCTTCTTGGAAATTGATGTCAAAGGGGGAGAGACAGATCACATCAAAGCTTATCACCTACAAGGAAGAAAGTATTAAGGGGGAGAAAGAAATCTCTAGGGGGAGAGAACACTCAAGGATCCCAGATGCTTGATGTTCAAGAGGAGAGACGCCACATGTCTTTTTAGGGGAAAGACATGTTCATATGTGCTTATTTGCATTAAGCTCTATCCATTTGTATCTTTCAGCTCTGATTTTCTGTTCCCTATCTTCTCCCAATATCCCATACCAGATTCAGGGGGAGCAAGACATCTAAGGGAAAGAAGTCATTCAAATTCATTGCATATCTTTACTCTTGGGGACATGTCTAATCCAATGTAGTACCTTGTACTCACTCTCTACATGTCATCCCAGTCTTGGTATTCTTGTGGTTTCTTTTGTTTGCTCTGGCTAGTGGATGTATCTATGTTATCTAACCTTGTTTGTGCAGGTTCATTCCATCCTAAGCCAACTCAAGACTACAAGGTAAGTATATGCATCAGAATCATGAGTATGAGGAATTCTTGCTTATGCACATACTGTTTGCAAGGACTCATGAGCATGAAGGTGTTTTCCTTAATAATCTTTTGCTCTGATGCATATGGCCAAGATACATGTAACACATTACCTACTCTATCATGGTTATGCTCTCACATGCTTCTATACTTCATATTCACATGTTTGCATACATGTAGGGGGAGCCTATGTTTGTTACATGTCCTTCCAAAGCTTTACTTGCTATTCCTTATATCTTTATCTAAAGCTTTGATGTATGTTGCCATCAATTACCAAAAAGGGGGAGATTGAAAGCACAAGTGCTCCCCAGGTGGTTTTGGTAATTAATGTCAACATATCTCTTGTTGGACTAACACTTTTATCTAGTATGTTTCAGATAAGTTCAACAATGGAGTGGCATGGACTAATGGATGTGGGAACTCCTTCAAGATGCTAAGGACAAAGGATTGGCTAAAGCTTCAAGCTTAAGACTCTTCATTTTACATTTTAGTGATCCAAGATCACATTGAGTCTATAGGAAAGCCAATACTATCAAGGAGGGATGAGGTGTTGCTTAATGAGCCTCTTGCTTCATGTGCTTAGTGATATGCTCCAAAACCCTCTACTACTTTCCCACTTCCACATATGACCTAATCCTAAAGTCAAACTCGGACCTACTGAATCTTTCTATCCGGCGCCACCGAGTTTCACATGTCATAGCCACTGCCAAACCCTAGCAAATCGGTTCTACCGATAGGGATCTCGGTTTCACCGAGATGGGATTGTAATCTCTTTGTGTATGTCCATTACCAAAATCGGTCTCACCGAGTTTAGGCAATCGGTACTACCGAGATTACAATGCAAACTCTTTGGTTAACTTATTACCAAGATCGGTCCAACCGAGATTAGTAATCGGTACCACCGAGTTTGCCTGACCAACTCTCTAGTTAGCTAATTACCAAAATCGGTCCCATCGAGTTTGTGTAATCGGTCACACCGAGATTACGTTATGCCCTAACCCTAACCATATCGGTCCTACCGAGTTGCATCTCAGTCCCACCGAAAATCCTAACGGTCACTAGGTTTGCTGAATCGGTCCGACCGAGTTTGTTGATTCGGTCCCACCGAGATTGGTAAATTGTGTGTAACGGTTGGATTTTGCGTGGAGGCTATAAATACCCCTCCACCTCCTCTTCATTCATGGAGAGAGCTACCAGAACACATCTACACTTCCAACTCATATGTTCTGAGAGAGAACCACCTACCCTTGTGTTGAGGCCAAGATATTCCATTCCTACCATATGAATCTTGATCTCTAGCCTTCCCCAAGTTGCTTTCCACTCAAATCTTCTTTCCACCAAATCCAAATCCTGTGTGAGAGAGTTGAGTGTTGGGGAGACTATCATTTGAAGCACAAGAGCAAGGAGTTCATGATCAACACACCATTTGTTACTTCTTGGAGAGTGGTGTCTCCTAGATTGGCTAGGTGTCACTTGGGAGCCTCCGACAAGATTGTGGAGTTGAACCAAGGAGTTTGTAAGGGCAAGGAGATCGCCTACTTCGTGAAGATCTACCGCTAGTGAGGCAAGTCCTTCGTGGGCGATGGCCATGATGGGATAGACAAGGTTGCTTCTTCGTGGGCCCTTCGTGGGTGGAGCCCTCCATGGACTCGCGCAACCCTTACCCTCCGTGGGTTGAAGTCTCCATCAACGTGGATGTAGGATAGCACCACCTATCCGAACCACGGGAAAAACATCCGTGTCTCCAATTGCGTTTGAATTCTCCAGACCCTTCCCTTTACATTCTTGCAAGTTGCATGCTTTACTTTCCGCTGCTCATATACTCTTTGCATGCTTGCTTGATATGTATTGTGTATGTTGAAATTGTGCCTAAACTCCACTTAAACCGAAAAAGTTTAAAAACTGCAACATTAGCACTAAGTGTCTAATCACCCCCCTCTAGACACATCTTCTCAAGATCCCACACCCGCCAACCACACCGTCGACAACAGATACAGGGTACCACCAATCCCCCAGGAGCAAGCTTACGCTAACCATGGGTCACAGGATAATCAGGTCACCGCAGCGGCTAGCGGCCCCAGCTCGACGACCTCCCTCCCGCCGAGAGGATCACGCTGGGGGCAGCAGGAGAGAAGCCGGGAGCCAGATCCCTCGCCGCGTCGCACGAACCAAGGTCTCCCCGGAGATAGGCCCTCTACTGGGGAGGTGCTGAAAAGCTGATACGTCTCCGTCGTATCTACTTTTCCAAACACTTTTGCCCTTGTTTTGGACTCTAACTTGTAGGATTTGAATGGAACCAACCCGGACTGACGTTGTTTTCAGCAGAATTTCCATGGTGTTGTTTTATGTGCAGAAAATAAATATTCTCGGAATGACCTGAAACTCCACGGAACACCTTAGAAAAAATAATAAAAAATACTCGCCAAAGATGAAGACCAGGGGGCCCACACCCTGTCCACGAGGGTGGGGGCGCGCCCCCCTCTAAGGCCCTATGTGTTGATTACTCCTTGTAGTTGATGCTAGTTGGTTTATTTGGTGGAAGATCATATGTTCAGATCCTATATGCATATTATTACCCCTCTGATTATGAACATGAATATGCTTTGTGAGTAGTTACGTTTGTTCCTGAGGACAAGGGAGAAGTCTTGCTATTAGTAGTCATGTGAATTTGGTATTCGTTTGATATTTTGATAAGATGTATGTTGTCTAGCCTCTAGTGGTGTTATGTGAACGTCGACTACATAACACTTCACCATTATTTGGGCCTAGAGGAAGGCATTGGGAAGTAATAAGTAGATGATGGGTTGCTAGAGTGACAGAAGCTTAAACCCTAGTTTATGCGTTGCTTCGTAAGGGGCTGATTTGGATCCATATGTTTCATGCTATGGTTAGGTTTACCTTAATACTTTTGTTATAGTTGCAGATGCTTGCAATAGAGGTTAATCATAAGTGGGATGCTTGTTCAAGTAAGAACAACACCCAAGCACCGGTCCACCCACATATCAAATTATCAAAGTACCGAACGCGAATCATATGAACGTGATGAAAACTAGCTTGACGATATTCCCATGTGTCCTCAGGAGCATTTTTCCTATTATAAGAGTTTGTTCCGGCTTGTCCTTTGATACAAAAAGGATTGGGCCACCTTGCTGCACTTTATTTACTTTTGTTGCTTGTTGCTCGTTACAATTTATCTTGTCACAAAACTATCTGTTACCACTTATTTCAGTACTTGCAGAGAATACCTTGCTGAAAACCGCTTATCATTTCCTTCTGCTCCTTGTTGGGTTCGACACTCTTACTTATCGGAAGGACTACGATAGATCCCCTATACTTGTGGGTCATCAAAAGCCTACCCCCGGCAGAGGACCCGTGGTCGCCGAGGGCGCCGCTGGCGTCCCCTTTCCCACTTTGTGCCGTCCTGGTTGCCGGTCGGCTCAAAGGTGGTCGAGGGCGGCGCAAGGCGTGACCCTCGTCTGGCGATATGAAGCAAGGCTGGTACCTGTGAAGAAGGCCCAATGCCTATGAAGATAGCCGCCCTTGACACTCTCACGTAATAATGAGTGGGGCTGTACACGCCCCGGAGTCTCCGGAGAGCCGCTCTCGGGCCTCGGGGGCTCCCTCCCACGCCTAGTGGCAGCACTTAGCTCCGCGCTGGTGAGAAGACTTGAAGACAAGAAGACTAGACTAGGTGCCGGACGTGGCCATTTGCTTTGAATCCCTTTTCTGTAGCCTAGCCCTTTGGATTTGGATTTAAGTTGAAGTTGAGTTTTCATTGATGCGCGCTGGGGGGTGCTTTTTTCTCGTTCGAAGCAATTTCTCGTTATCTGGTTCTCGCCTTGTTTTGGACTCATGCACCATGCCTTCCACTCGCGGGCCCCTCGTGAGCTGGACTGGGCGAGGCTCATGTGCTCCACGCGCGTGTGCTAACGCCACAGATAGTGCTCACCTCTCACGAGGCCCCCCTCGGATGGATTGACGGGCTCTCGAGGAGTACCGAAAGCTCATGACCTCATGATTCGGTTCATAACCTGCCCCGACTAAGGTAAACCATGATGGGAACTTGCCGCCAGATTTGTGTTTTCACGGAGGTACACACTCAGTTCGACATAAGAGAATGAAGGCAGTGGTTTGTTTACAGGAGGGGCTCCCCCTCTCAAAATGCTCTCACGATCTTTAAGGGCCATGCCCGAGTTTTTGCACACAGGATAAAACAGCAAGGGGACATGGCATCAGCCTGATATGTCGCTCGCCGCACCGCCTTCGGACGCGTCACTTGCGACGCCGTTGTCTTCGTTGGCATCATCGCTGCCTTGGGCGGCGCCTCCATCGCCGTCGTTGACCACGTCACCTTCATCTGCAGTGACTACCACCGCTTCGTCTTCGGATGTGAAGGCCCGGACCAGCGTGTCCACGTTGTCCTCCACCCACCGCACCAGGTCACCGCGAATGGCCTGCGGTACAGGGGCAATGGCGGCGTCGAAGTCGAAGTCGGGGAAGGAGTTCCGGAGGTGGCTGTTGTCCTCAGGAACAAATGTAACTACTCACAAAGCATATTCATGTTCATAATCAGAGGGGTAATAATATTCATAAAGCATCTGAACATATGATCTTCCACCAAGTAAACCAACTAGCATCAACTACAAGGAGTAATCAACACTACTAGCAACCTACTAGCACCAATCCCGGACTTGGAGACAAGAATTGGATACAAGAGATGAACTAGGGTTTTGAGATGAGATGGTGCTGGTGAAGATGTTGATGGAGATTGCCCTCTCCCGATGAGAGGAGCGTTGGTGATGACGATGGCGATGATTTCCCCCTCCCGGAGGGAAGTGTCCCCGGCAGAACAGCTCTGCCGGAGCCCTAGATTGGTTCCGCCAAGGTTCCGCCTCGTGGCGGCGGAGTCTCTTCCCGAAAGGCTGCTTCTTGTTTTTTTCTTTTCGAAAGACTTCATATAGCAGAAGATGGGCATCGGAGAGCCACCAGGGGGCCCACGAGGTAGGGGGCGCGCCCTAGGGGGGCCCACCCTCATGGACAGGGTGTGGGCCCCTAGCCTTCATCTTTGGCGAGGATTTTTTATTATTTATTGTAAGATATTCCGTGGAGTTTCAGGACTTTTGGAGTTGTGCAGAATAGGTCTCTAATATTTGCTCCTTTCTCAGCCCAGAATTCCAGCTGCCGGCATTCTCCCTCCTTATGTAAACCTTGTAAAATAAGAGAGAATAGCCATAAGTATTGTGACATAAAGTGAAGTAACAACCCATAATGCGATAAATATCGATATAAAAGCATGATGCAAAATGGACGTATCAACTCCCCCAAGCTTAGACCTCGCTTGTCCTCAATCGAAAAGCCGATAACAATAAATATGTCCCCATGTTTAGAGGTAGAGGCGTCGATAAAAATATACGGACATGAAGGCATCATGATTATTCTCATAACAGCAACATATATAGATTTTGTCATGCGATTACTTATATTCAAGTGATGATCTATTCACAATGCAAAAGTATGAATCAGAAACCTTATTGAGCACCAACAAACTATAACCTCAGTCATTGAAGCAATTGCAATTTATCATAACATTGGAAAGAGTCTATGTCAGAGCTAAAAAGCAATTCCACATACTCAACTATCATCTAGTCCTTCATAATTGCTAACACTCACGCAATACTTGTGGTTACGGAGTTTTAATCGGACACAGAGAAAGATAGGGGCTTATAGTTTCGCCCCACAACCTTTTACCTCAAGGGTAATGTCAACAATAATAACTCATGCTCCCCTACATCCAATTATATATATATATATATATATATATATATATATATATATATATATATATATATATATCATGTTCTTTCCAACATGCTGGGATTGCCAAAGGATAAAATGAAAAAGGAAAGGTGAAAATCACCGTGACTCTTGCATAAGGTAGAAGATAATAGTAAAAGATAGGCCCTTCGCAGAGGGAAGCAGAGGTTGCCATGCGCTTTTATGGTTGGATGCACAAAATCTCAATGTGAAAGAACATCACTTTATATTGCCCCTTGTGATATGAACCTTTATTATGCAGTCCGTCGCTTTTATTACTTCCACATCACAAGATCGTATAAAGCTTATTTCTCCCACACCAATCAATCATACATATTTAGAGCATTTTTTATTGCTTTGCACCGACGACAACTTACTTGAAGGATCTTACTCAATCCATAGGTAGATATGGTGGACTCTCATGGCAAAACTGGTTTAAGGGTATTTGGAAGCACAAGTAGTATCTCTACTTGGTGCTGAGAATTCGGCTAGCGTGAGGGGGAAAGGCAAGCTCAACATGTTAGAGGGTCCATGACAACATACTTTATCTCAGATATAAGAAACCATAACCCATTACGTTGTCTTCCTTGTCCAACATCAACTCTTTAGCATGTCATATTTTAATGAGTGCTCCCAATCATAAAAGATGTCAATGAAAATATATCTATATGTGAAACCTCTCTTTCCTTATTACTTCCTATTAATTGCAACGATGACCAAAGCTATGTCTGCCAACTCCCAACAACTTTTAATCATCATACTCATTCTATGTGAAGTCATTACTCTCAGTAAGATCAATATGAACTCTTTGTTTGTTTTTATTCTTTTTCTTCTTTTCTTTTATTCACCCAAGATCATGGCAAAATAATCAAGCCCTCGACTCAACACTAATCTTTATTATATATAGCTCCCGGACTCGATTACATAGAGAGATCATAAAGCAAAACTGAAAACTAGATCATGCCATAAACTTTATTCTACTAGATCAAGACAGTACTAATAGGATCGAACTAAGAAAAATGGTAGAGATAGGAGTTGTGATGGTGATATGATATCGGGGCACCTCCCCCAAGCTTGGCAGTTGCCAAGGGGAGTGCCCATACCCATGCGATTATATCTCCTTTGTCGGTGAAGAAGGTGGAGGTGATGGATAGTCGCACATCTAGCATAAAAGGTCCTCCAACTTGCGAATAATGCCCTTGAGTGCAACGATATGCTCCTTCAACAAAATATTTTCACTTGTGAGATACTTGTTTTGAATACGGGCTAACTCAATCATCTTGAAAGCTTCGATCTCAGTTGGGGTAAGAAGATTATGATCAAGTTGAGGGATGTCTTCTGCTGTCAGAGCTTGGTTCTCCGTGGCCTTCTTGATCCCTTCATTCTTGTTGATCTCCATGGGTTCTTCCCTTTTCAGCTCTATCTTCATTAGCCAAGCATCTTTGTCACCATTGTTGGAGGAGGGGGACGACATGATGCCTGGCCTTGACAACCCTGACAGAGAACAGCTCGAAACAAGAACATTGGATATTTGCGTGATACGGGAGTCAAAACCTTTGGGAGAATATATAATGTTTTTTTACCGACCAAAGTACGTATTGTGCAAGAAAACGGAGTCCGGAGGGCACACAAGGTACTCATGAGGTAGGGGGCGTGCCCAGGAGGGTAGGGCGCGCCCACCACCCTCGTGGGGCCCTCGTGTCCTTCCCGGACTGCCACTTATTTTTCTATTTTTCTAAATATTCCAAAACGGAGAAATATTGCCTTAAAAATTGTTTTGGAGTCGGTTTACTTACCGTAGCACATAACTATTCCTTTTCGGAGTCTGAAATGGTCTGGAAAGTGTCTCTTATGTATTCCTCCGGGGTTACGGTTTCAATAATATTGGTTTCAACATTTATGGGATTACCTGAGATATAATGTTTGATTCTTTGACCGTTTACCACCTTCGGGTTTGTACCTTCAAAGCTGTTGATTTTTATGGCACCGGAATGAGAGACCTCCTCGATAACGTAGGGGCCTTCCCATTTAGAGAGAAGTTTTCCTGCAAAAAATCTTAAACGAGAGTTGTATAGCAATACATAATCACGTACATTAAACTCACGCTTTTGTATCCTTTTGTCATGCCATCTTTTAACTTTTTCTTTAAACAACTTGGCATTTTCATAAGCTTGGGTTCTCCATTCACCAAGTGAGCTAATATCAAATAACCTCTTCTCACCGGCAAGTTTGAAATCATAGTTGAGCTCTTTAATATCCCAATATGCCTTATGTTCTAGTTTGAGAGGTAAGTGACATGCTTTTCCATAAACCATTTTATATGGAGACATTCCCATAGGATTTTTATATGCAGTTCTATTGGCCCATAATGCATCATCTAGTTTCTTGGACCAATTCTTTCTAGATCTATTGACAGTCTTTTGCAAAATTAATTTGAGTTCTCTATTGCTCAATTCTACTTGACCACTAGACTGTGGGTGATAAGGAGATTCAATTCTACGATTAACATCATATTTAGCAAGCATTTTACGGAAAGCACCATGAATAAAGTGTGAACCACCATCAGTAATAAAATATCTAGGGACTCCAAACCTCGGAAAAATAACTTCCTTAAGCATTTTAATAGAAGTGTTATGATCAGCACTACTAGTTGGAATAGCTTCTACCCACTTAGTAACGTAGTCCACAGCAACTAGAATATGTGTATATCCATTAGAGGCAGGAAAGGGTCCCATGTAATCAAAGCCCAAAACATCAAATGGTTCAATAACAAGTGAATAATTCATAGGCATTTCTTGACGTCTACTAATATTACCAATTCTTTGACATTCATCACAAGACAAGACAAACTTACGGGCATCCTTGAAGAGAGTAGGCCAATAAAAACCGGATTGCAATACCTTATGTGTAGTTCTATCTCCAGCGTGGTGTCCTCCATAAGCTTCGGAGTGACACTTACGTAGGATCTGTTCCTGTTCATGCTCAGGCACACAACGTCTAATAACACCATCTACTCCTTCTTTATAAAGATGTGGGTCATCCCAAAAGTAATGTCTCAAATCATAAAAGAACTTTTTCTTTTGTTGGTATGTGAAACTAGGTGGTATGAATTTAGCAACGATGTAATTAGCATAATTAGCATACCATGGAGTACTACGAGAAGTACTTATAACATTTAACTGCTCATCAGGAAAGCTATCATCAATAGGTAGTGGTCATCAAGAACATTTTCTAACCTAGACAAGTTGTCTGCAATGGGGTTCTCAGCTCCCTTCCTATCAACAATATGCAAATCAAATTCTTGTAGCAAGAGAACCCACCTAATAAGTCTAGGTTTAGCATCTTTCTTTTCCATAAGATATTTAATAGCAGCATGATCAGTGTGAATAGTTACTTTAGAATCAACAATATAGGGTCTGAACTTATCACAAGAAAATACAACTACTAAAAGTTCTTTTTTCAGTAGTAGCATAATTTCTTTGAGCATTATCTAGAGTCTTACTAGCATAATGAATAACATTTAATTTCTTATCAACTCTTTGCCCTAGAACAGCACCTACAGCATAATCACTGGCATCACACATAATTTCAAAGGGTAAATTCCAATCAGGTGGTTGAACAATAGGTGCAGAGACTAATGCTTTCTTAAGTATTTCAAATGCTTCTACACAATCATCATCAAAGACAAATGGTATATCTTTTTGTAATAAATTAGTCAGAGGCCGAGAAATTTTTGAGAAGTCTTTAATGAACCTCCTATAAAATCCGGCATGACCAAGGAAACTTCTTATACCTTTGTTGTCCTTGGGACATGGCATCTTTTCAATAACATCAACCTTGGCTTTATCAACTTCATTACCTCTTTCAGAAACTTTATGCCCCAAGACAATACCTTCATTAACCATAAAGTGGCACTTTTCCCAATTCAAGACAAGATTAGTTTCTTCACATCTCTGCAAAACTCGATCAAGATTGCTCAAGCAATCGTCAAAAGAGGAACCATAGACGGAAAAGTCGTCCATGAAAACCTCACAAATCTTTTCACAAAAGTCAGAGAATATAGCCATCATGCATCTTTGAAAGGTAGCAGGTGCATTACATAAACCAAAAGGCATACGTCTATAAGAAAAAGTACCAAAAGGGCATGTAAAAGTAGTCTTTGATTGATCTTTAGCCGACACAGGTATTTGAGAGAAACTAGAATAACCATCTAGGAAGCAATAATGTGTATGTTTGCATAATCTTTCTAGCATTTGATCAATAAAAGGTAAGGGGTAATGATCTTTCTTAGTAGCCTTATTTAATTTGCGGAAATCAATTACCATCCTATAACCTGTAATAATTCTTTGTGGAATCAATTCATCTTTATCATTAGGAACAACAGTAATACCTCCCTTCTTAGGGACACAACAGACATGACTTACCCACTGACTATCAGCAACGGGATAAATTATACCTGCCTCCAGAAGCTTTAGTATTTCTTTTTTTTACCACTTCTTTCATTTTAGGATTCAGACGTCGTTGAGGATCACGAACTAGTTTGGCATCTGCTTCCAAATTTATTTTATGTTGACATAGAGTGGGACTAATGCCCTTAAGATCATCAAGAGTATATCCAATAGCGGCACGGTGCTTCTTCAGAGTTTTCAATAATCTTTCTTCTTCATGCTCTGAAAGGTTAGCACTAATAATAACAAGATATATCTTCTTTTCATCAAGATAAGCATATTTAAGATTATCAGGCAACAGTTTAAGCTCAAACACGGGATCACCCTTTGGTGGAGGGGGATCCCATAGGATTTCAACAGGCAAATTGTGTTTCAAAATAGGTTCCTGTTTAAATAATATTTCATCTATTTCCTGTCGGTGGGAAACGACACCTATGGGATCACGAGAATCCCTTTCTGCGGTTGCGGGGCGCGGGGGTCGTGAGAAGAGCGGATCGAGCAGGCAGTACACGGTTCCTTTACCCAGGTTTGGGCCGCGAAGATGCGTAAAACCCTACTCCTGCTTTGGTGGATTATATGCTTGTGTTCTTGAGCTAGCTATGGGGCGTGAGGAGCTCCAAAAAGCCGAATCCTCCTCCTGGTCGCCTGGGCCCTCCTTTTATAGGGAAAGGGGCTACCACAGTGGCACACAGGAGGTGGAAAGCGTACAGTGATGCGAGGTTATCCCTCGCATTACATGACAAGGTGCATTTAATGCGCCTTGCTTAGGTGTCCTAGCTTTATCGGGGGCGAGGGAGAGCCTTGTCTCGTCTGTCGCCGCTCTCTCCCGCGTCGACACGTGCCCTGGCCAGCGGTGCCTGTGATGCCATGTAGGCGGGCAAGCAGCTGAGGTGGCGCGGCGGTGGGTCTCCACGAGGATTTGCATGCCGCCACGCAGGTGCCTGCCCAGCTGGTTGGGTCGGCAGCTGCAAGCGAGCGGTGGTGGAGGCGTGACTGGTGCGGGTCCGATGTGGCCCCGCGGGTGTCCTTGGCAAGGGCCTTGCCGCGGCCCCGGCAAGGGTCTTGCCGGGGTCCCGACAAGGGTCTTGCTGTGGCGCCTGCTGCCATCCCCGGCAAGGCTCTTGCCGGGGGCCTTGTGGTTTTCCTTGGCTGGGATCCCGCCAAGGACCATCATCTTCTAAAGTGTGCATCTGATCTTGAATGTCTTCACAAAGATCTGCATACCACCATGGGGATGCCTCCCGAATCCTTGCCCCATGGGGGCAGTGGACTCAAGGGTGACCCGCTCCGTAGGTGTGGGGCGAGCTGCCACGGCAAGGGTCTTGCCGGGTTTGCAAAAACCACCTCCCGGCAAGGATCTTGCCGGGGGGGGGGGGCTTCGTCCCCTTTGCTCTTTGTGGTCTTTGTATTGGCGTCGTTCTGCTCCTCTTTGGCTTCGGCCTTACCTTGGTTTCTACCTCCCTTGCCGGGCTCGGTGCGGCGGCGCCCGTGGCTCAGACTGCCTGTGCACAGTCATAGGGGTACAAAAAGTGTACCCCTCTTTTTGTACACCGACAAGAGCCCCCGGGCCTGGGCCACACATAAGCGGTGCGCGTTGTTGGGCCAGGCCCAAGAACGGTGCGTGGGCAGGCAGGGCGGTTTTTACCGCGGTAAGTTTCTTCGCGCGCTGCGCCTCCCACTCTTCCCGCGCGTGGCGCGGCGTGGGGAGGCGGGAGTGACGTGGGCGGCATGCGTGGGGTCGCTCCCCGCGGGCATGCGTCACATCACAGTTAATGTGAAAGGAGGCGGCCCGCGTTCTCCCCCATAAGAAGGAATAACCGCGGGTGCGCTGCTCACTTTCCCTCTTCCTTCGTGCCTTTTCCAATCTCAGAGCCGCCGCTCCTTTCCTTCCTTCTCTTGCAAGCTTTTCGCCGTTGCCTGTCGTCGCCGTCTCGTCCCCGCCCTCCCCCTTCCTTAACCCTCTAAGCTCCTTTGCCGCCATGGCGCCCAAATCTGCCAAGGGCAAGGGGGTGGCTAAGGGCCCCGTGACAGTGGAGCCGCCGGAGAGCGCCTTGCTGGGGGACAAGACGAAGTCCGCCTTCTTCTACCCCTCGTCGGTCGACGTCCACGAGCTCCGGGCTTCTTTCAAGCCCTTGTGGGGAGTGAAGACGGGGGGAGAGAACTCGGGGCACCCGGCGACGCGCGTCATTCCTGCCGCTTGCGCCGACCCTGCTCAAAATCGGTACCCCTTCTTCGTCGACTACTTTTCTTGTGGGTTATGCCCCCCTTTCTTCGAGTTCTTCTGCGATATCATGCACACCTTTGGCTTCCGCCTTCTGGATTTTACTCCGAATGCGGTGGCGTGCATGTCTTGCTTTGCGCATCTTTGCGAGGGTTTTGTCGGAGTGCGGCCCAACACGGCGCTCTTCCGTTATTATTTTTACCTTCGAATCCAAACTGGAGGTACCGTTGCTGGTTGTGTCACCTGGATCCCAAGGTCCAAGGGGGCGTACCCGGATGGCGCCATGAGAGAGAGGTGGGACGAATGCCGTGACCGGTGGTGCTGGATCGAAGACGAAGACCCACCAGAATTTTGCAAGGTCCGCCTGACGCCGCCTGTCCGTGGCAATGATTGGGGTGAGGTTGACGCCGCCGATGGGAGGCTCACCATCGCCACCACCAGAATCCTCCGGCTGACCCGGGCGGGGCTCACCCTGGAAATGATTGGGGCGGATTTCATCCGCCGTCGGATTGCTCCGTTGCACAATAAGGGGAGGCTAGCTTGGCTCTTCACGAACCCGGCTGATACCATGCGGCTCCGCCCTGCCCTCGATCACAACTTCACAGTGATGGGGCATGCCCACTTCTGCCAGCGACTCTTCCAGCTGGACGTGGATAGTGACGGCGAGGTCGAGCTGATCGGCAAGGCCGCGAGGGTTGCCGTAAAGACTGGCAAGGCCGTCAAGAGGCTGCTCTTCAAGTTGCCCGCGGGAGTCGTCCCGCTGTGCAACAATTCTCGCCGGTCCGAGATCATCGCCATGATGCCGGACTGCAACGCGCACGGCCCCGTCCCGAGCTGGAGGGAGCCGGCGGCCGCAGACGTGCGGCAGTTCTTCGACACGTTGGCTGAGGTTTATGTCAACGCCGACGCCGAGCGGCGGCTCGTCATGGACACCACCCAGGCGGAGGTGGACTACATCGCCACCAGGGCGAAGGAGGCACAGCTCGCCCTGGAGGCCGACAGCGCCGGGGGCGTGGAGGACGAGGGCGCCGCGGCCGCGGAGGAGGAGGAGGGAATCTCCCTGTGGGCTGCGGCCACCACGGGGGCCAGCGGCGCTGACACCGGGGCTCCGCTCGTCGAGGACGCGGTCGACGAATCGTCGTCGTCGGAGGAGGACGTGGCTGCGGGCTCGACGCCAACCAGGGGAAGAAGGCGAGTCCTGCGGCGGGCTTGCTCCGGCGAGCCAGTCCGGCCTGGCAGGGGCCTATGGCCTCAATTGACCCTAAAAGGGTCCGGGCGCCACACGAGGGCCTCGGCAACGAGGAAGCCGACAACGGCCGCTGGGTAGAAGAAGGCGGAAGCCTCTTCCTCTTCTGGGCTCACACAGACCCCGCCGCCTTCCCCGCCCCCTCCGGCAGGCGTCGACTCGGATGACGACATGGTGCTCCCCTATGACTTTGGGCCCCTCAGTCCGGAGAGGAAAAGGAAGCCGGCGGAGGAGGATACGGATGATGAGTAAGCGCTTCGTTCCTTATTGTCGTTTCCATTTCCCTGAATGGGGCCGCTTGTCCTGACCCATTTTGCTTTTGTAGGGACGCAGAGACGCTGGCCCACAGGGCGAAGAGGGCGAGGACCTTGGCGAGCAGCCAGCCCCCGGCCGGGGCTTCAACGACACCATTGGTGGTGTTGAGCATCCCGGACAGCAGCCCCGGCGTAGCCCCCAGCGTAAGTTCATCACCCCCTTCTTACTCGACTTGGGGTAGGCGCCCGATGCCACGATGTTGACCTTGCCGGGTTTGTAGGAGTGGAGCGGCAGCAGGAGGAGCCGCAGAGGGCTACCCCCAACACGCCACCCCCATCGACTACGCCGCCGCGGGGGGCGTCCCCGGCAAGGGCACCAGGCGCGGGGCCCACACCCATGGAGGAAGAGGGGAACTTGGGCACTGGTGGCTCTGCCTCGACGCCAAAGACCGGCGGAGAGGGGACCTCTGCTTCACGGCCCGGCACTGGTGAGTCGCCTACCCTTCGCCCTTTGTTCTTTTTTCCTGTTCTTCTCTTGGCTTCATTGCTCCTATCGCCACCCAGGCCCTCCCCCAATGGACACGGAGGACGTGGACTCTGTTGTCAGGGATATTGCTGAAGAGGCCGCGGCCGAGGCCGACAAGGTGGCTGCCGAGGAGGCCGCCAAAAGCGCCGACAAAGCCGCCGCTGGTGAGGCCGCCAAGGACGCCGCTGAGGGTGCCGGCACGGGGGCCGCCAAGGCTGCCGATGAGGCCTCCGCCGAGAGCGCCGGCGGTGGTCCTGCCGGGGGGACCGGCAAGGCCCCTGCCGAGGAAGAGGTGATGGATGACCAGCCTCCCTCCTCCTCAGCCTCGGGCCCCGGCAGGTACCTGAAGGTGGGTGATGATCTCTTCGTCCACCTCCTAGGGGCGCCAAACTGAGCGCCCGCCGAAGGGGAAGTTTTTGATGACGAAGTGCTTGCCGCCACCGGGTTCGAGATCGTCGATGCGCCGGGCGCCGGCGACGACGGTTCTCCAGAGGAGCAGCTCTTCCGCGCCATGGGTGCCAACTTCCGGAAGCTCCAAGCGCTCTATCGCGGCCGTCTGGACAAAGTGGAGTCCTGGGCGGCAACGGTGGACAACGCGGAGGCGGACTTCAAGGCGCGCGTCGCTGAAACGCAGGCTTGGTTCCACCAGTCTTGCGAGGAGCAGAGGGCCTTCCAGGAGAAACTGGCCCAGCGCGAGGTGGAGCTCGCCCTGAAGATGGCCAACATCGAGAAGGCCCAGGAGAAGGCGGTGAACTTGGCCGCCGCGGCCGAAGCCATCCGGAACCAACATCAAGCCACCTTGAACTCCCAGGAGGAGGACCTCTCCGCGCGCGAGGCGAAGCTTGCCGCTACGCTCCGCGGCAAGGACAAGGAGCTCGAGGCCCTTGTCGCACGGCGGACCCAGGAGCTGGAGCAGAGGCACCGAGAGGCGCTCGATGCCCGAGCCCTGGCCCACGCCGGCAAGGTGAAGGAGCTGGAGACAGAGCAGGACGAGCTGAAGGAGCTGGCCCTCCAGCTGTCCGGCAAGGCGGACACGCTCAACCGCGCCTTGGTGGAGGCGCAGGGAACGGTCATCAGCAGGACTGGTGAGCTCTCCGAGGCGCGAGACTCCATCAGAGACCTCAAGCTAAAGCTGGAGGATCTCGAGAAGCTGTTGCCGGAGAGCAGAGCTCGGGAGGAGGCCTTGACCAAAAGCATGGAGGAGGAGAAGCAGCAGCGGGCAGCCGAGGCCGCCTCCCACCAAGAGTATGTGGCGAGCGAGAACAAGTGGATCAGCCATCTGGAGGCCGTCGCCGGCGGGGTTACCTCGCAATTGGCCACCATGGGGTTGCCAAATGTGAGGTACGCTCCTGAGCGCAGCGGGACCGTCAACGCCAAGCTGACCCAGTTCTTCGAGGGCGTCCTTGGGGCCCTGGCCTATCTCCACTCCAACAGGACGGCCACACTAGCCGACGAGGCCCGGCGTCTTTGCCGGAGGGTCGTGACCAAGGTCCTCACCAAGGTGGCATACTGGAATCCCGATCTTGACTTCGTGGCTGCGATGAAGAGCTTGCCGGAGGATGCTGATCCCGCGGTGCTCAAGGAGCGCATCAAGCCCATCACCGACTGCATCGGCGAAATCAAGAGGGTGGAAGGCCAGCGCCGGGACTAGGCGTCCCGTTCTTCTTCGCCGCTGCGGGCCCTCGACCAAGATAAATTTTATCTTTAGTTAGAACCGCAACAATGATGTGTTGTAATATAACTCTGAAGTACTCTTTAATTTCATGCATGTTATTTCTCCATTCAATTCCTCTTTGTATGTGTGCCCTACGCCGATCGGGAAGGCTTGCCGGCGTGAAAGCCCCAAGCGGCGTCTTGGGGACGGATCCCCATGGCCTGCCGGGTACGCGTGCAACCGGGTGAGCCACCTTCCCGTTCCGAACGCGGTCGCTCAAACTGTCGAGCTTGACTCGAGTCAGAATCGAGGACGTTGCCGATAACGGGAGGCTACCCTGCCACTCTCGGCGCAGCCGCACGAGCTGTTGAGCGGACTCAAAATAGGGCGAGGGCGTTGCCAATTGTGGTAGAGCCCCCTGGCGTGCAAGTTTTTTTCATACAAAGCGGACATCTCCGGGGGGGGGGGCAATAACCTCAAAGTAAAAAGGGGATTGTAGACAAGAGTTTAGTGCAACTTAGCTTTTGTCTACGATCGCTCGAGTGTCGATCTCCTGGCCCCTTTTCTTCTTCAAGGATCGCGGAGACGAAGGAGCATCGAACTGGCTGCTAAAGCCGATTCTCACAACTGCGCAGCCCCTGCCTGGCGCGCCAAAGATGTCGGTGGGAAACGACACCTATGGGATCACGAGAATCCCTTTCTGCGGTTGCGGGGCGCGGGGGTCGTGAGAAGAGCGGATCGAGCAGGCAGTACACAGTTCCTTTACCCAGGTTCGGGCCGCGAAGATGCGTAAAACCCTACTCCTGCTTTGGTGGATTATATGCTTGTGTTCTTGAGCTAGCTATGGGGCATGAGGAGCTCCAAAAAGCCGAATCCTCCTCCTGGTCGCCTGGGCCCTCCTTTTATAGGGAAAGGGGCTGCCACAATGGCACACAGGAGGTGGAAAGCGTACAGTGATGCGAGGTTATCCCTCGCATTACATGACAAGGTGCATTTAATGCGCCTTGCTTAGGTGTCCTAGCTTTATTGGGGGCGGGGCAGAGCCTTGTCTCATCTGTCACCGCTCTCTCCCGCGTCGACACGCACCCTGGCCAGCGGTGCCTGTGATGCCATGTAGGCGGGCAGGCAACTAAGGTGGCGCGGCGGTGGGTCTCCACGAGGATTTGCATGCCGCCACGCAGGTGCCTGCCCAGCTGGTTGGGTCGGCAGCTGAAAGCGAGCGGTGGTGGAGGCGTGACTGGTGCGGGTCCGATGTGGCCCCGCAGGTGTCCTTGGCAAGGGCCTTGCCGCGGCCCCGGCAAGGGTCTTGCCAGGGTCCCGACAAGGGTCTTGCCGGGGTCCCGACAAGGGTCTTGCCGTGGCGCCTGCTGCCATCCCCGGCAATGCTCTTGCCGGGGGCCTTGTGGTTTTCCTTGGCTGGGATCCCGCCAAGGACCATCATCTTCTAAAGTGTGCATCTGATCTTGAATGTCTTCACAAAGATCTGCATACCACCACGGGGATGCCTCCCGAATCCTTGCCCCATGGGGGCAGTGGACTCAAGGGTCACCCGCTCCGTAGGTGTGGGGCGAGCTGCCACGGCAAGGGTCTTGCCGGGTTTGCAAAAACCGCCTCCCGACAAGGATCTTGCCGGGGGGCCCGCTTCGTCCCCTTTGCTCTTTGTGGTCTTGGTCTTGGCGTCGTTCTGCTCCTGTTTGGCTTCGGCCTTACCTTGGTTTCTACCTCCCTTGCCGGGCTCGGTGCGGCGGCGCCCGTGGCTCAGACTGCCCGTGCACAGTCATAGGGGTACAAAAAGTGTACCCCTCTTTTTGTACACCGACATTTCCCTTCTTTCATTCATGAACATATCATTTTCATGGTCTAGCAAATAATGTTCTAAAGGATCACTAGGAGGTACGGCAATAGAAGCAAGACCAATAATTTCATCCTTACTAGGCAATTCTTCCTCACGATGTTGTTTACTAAATTTAGAGAAATTAAACTCATGAACCATATCATCCAAGCCAATAGTAACAACATTGTTTTCGCAGTCTATCTTAGCATTAACAGTGTTCAAGAAGGGTCTACCAAATATAATGGGACAAAAGCTATTTTGTGGGGAACCAAGAACAAGAAAATCAGCAGGATATTTACTTTTCCCACACAAGACTTCAACATCTCTAACAATCCCAATTGGTGAAATAGTATCTCTATTGGCAAGCTTAATTGTGACATCTATTTCTTCTAACTCAATAGGTGCAATATCATGCATAATTTCTTTGTATAAGGTATGCGGTATCACACTAGCACTAGCACCCATATCACATAAGCCATGATAACAATGATCTCCTATTTTAACAGAAATAACAGGCACGCCTACCATAGGTCTATGTTTATCTTTAGCACAAGGTTTAGCAATTCTAGCAGTTTCACCGCTGAACTGAATAACATGCCCATCAATATTATCAGACAAGAGATCTTTAAAAATAGCAATATTAGGTTCTACTTTAACTTGCTCAGGAGGTGTATAAGTTCTAATATTGCTTTTACGAACAACAGTTGAAGATTTAGCATGATCCTCTATTCTAACAGGGAAAGGTGGTTTCTCAACATAAGAAGTAGGAACAATAGAATCATTATAAGTGACAGTCTTTTCTTCAACTTTAATAGGTGCAGCTCCTTTTACTTCTATGGGAGGATGATATTTAAACCATTTCTCCTTAGGGAGATCAACATAACTAGCAAAAGATTCACAGAAAGAAGCTACTATCTCAGAGTCAAGTCCATATTTAGTGCTAAACTTACGGAAAATATCGGTATCCATAAAAGATTTAACACAATCAAACTTAGGTGTCATACGTGACTCCTTACCTTCATCGAGGTCCCAATCTTCAGAGTTGCGTTTAATTCAATCCAATAAATCCCATTTAAATTCAATAGTCTTCATCATAAAAGAGCCAGCACAAGAAGTATCGAGCATGGTTTGATTATTATGAGAAAGCCGAGCATAAAAACTTTGGATAATTATTTCTCTCGAGAGCTCATGATTGGGGCATGAATATAACATTGATTTAAGCCTCCCCCAAGCTTGAGCGATGCTTTCTCCTTCATGAGGCCAAAAATTATATATATAATTGCGATCACGATGAACAAGATGCATAGGGTAATACTTTTGATGAAATTCCAATTTCAATCTTTTATAGTTCCATGATCTCGTATCATCACATAGCCTATACCATGTCAATGCATCTCCCTTCAAAGATAAAGGGAAGACCTTGTTCTTAGCAACATCATCGGGTATACCTGCAAGCTTAAATAATCCACAAACTTCATCCACATATATTAAGTGCTCATCAGGGTGTTTTGTTCCATCTCCTGTAAAAGGATTAGCTAGCGGTTTTTCCATCATACCCGAAGGAAATTCAAAATGAGTTTCAATTTCAATAGGTTCAGTAGGTTGAGGAGCAACTCTTTGCTCTACTGGACGAGGTGAAGATACCCCGAACAAGCCCCTCAGAGGATTACTTTCCATAGTAACAAGTGACAGTAAATTTCAGCACACCATATAAATTTTTCCTTACCAAATTCCACCTACCAAAGGCGCTTCACTCCCCGGCAACGGCGCCAGAAAAGAGTCTTGATGACCCACAAGTATAGGGGATCTATCATAGTCCTTTCGATAAGTAAGAGTGTCGAACCCAACGAGGAGTAGAAGGAAATGATAAGTGGTTTTCAGCAAGGTATTCTCTGCAAGTACTGAAATAAGTAGTAACAGATGGTTTTGTGATAAGATAAATTGTAACGAGCAACAAGTAACAAAAGTAAATAAAGTGCAGCAAGATGGCCCAATCCTTTTTGTAGCAAAGGACAAGCCTGGACAAACTCTTATATAAGGAAAAGCGCTCCCGAGGACACATGGGAATATCATCAAGCTAGTTTTCATCACGTTCATATGATTCGCGTTCGGTACTTTGATAATTTGATATGTGGGTGGACCGGTGCTTGGATGTTGTTCTTACTTGAACAAGCATCCCACTTATGATTAACCTCTATTGCAAGCATCCACAACTACAACAAAAGTATTAAGGTAAACCTAACCATAGCATGAAACATACGGATCCAAATCAGCCCCTTACGAAGCAACACATAAACTAGGGTTTAAGCTTCTGTCACTCTAGCAACCCATCATCTACTTATTACTTCCCAATTCCTTCCTCTAGGCCCAAATAATGCTGAAGTGTTATGTAGTCAACGTTCACATAACACCACTAGAGGCTAGACAACATACATCTCATCAAAATATCGAACGAATACCAAATTCACATGACTACTAATAGCAAGACTTCTCCCATGTCCTCAGGAACAAATGTAGCTACTCACAAAGCATATTCATGTTCATAATCATAGGGGTAATAATATGCATAAAGGATCTGAACATATGATCTTCCACCAAGTAAACCAACTAGCATCAACTACAAGGAGTAATCAACACTACTGGCAACCTACTAGCACCAATCCCGGACTTGGAGACAAGAATTGGATACAAGAGATGAACTAGGGTTTTGAGATGAGATCGTGCTAGTGAAGATGTTGATGGAGATTGCCCTCTCCCGATGAGAGGAGCGTTGGTGATGATGATGGTGATGATTTCCCCCTCCCGGAGGGAAGTGTCCCCGGCAGAACAGCTCTGCCGGAGCCCTAGATTGGTTCCGCCTCGTGGCGGCGGAGTCTCGTCCTGAAAGGTTGCTTCTTGTTTTTTCTTGACGAAAGACTTCATATAGCAGAAGATGGGCATCGGAGAGCCACCAGGGGGCCCACGAGGTAGGGGGCGCCCCACCCTCGTGGACAGGGTGTGGGACCCTTGGCCTTTATTTTTGGCGAGGATTTTTTATTATTTATTGTAAGATATTCCGTGGAGTTTCAGGACTTTTGGAGTTGTGCAGAATAGGTCTCTAATATTTGCTCCTTTTTCAGCCCAGAATTCCAGCTGCCGGCATTCTCCCTCCTTATGTAAACCTTTTAAAATAAGAGAGAATAGCCATAAGTATTGTGACATAAAGTGAAGTAACACCCCATAATGCGATAAATATCGATATAAAAGCATGATGCAAAATGGACGTATCAGCAGTAGACGCGGGAGAACGCGCGCCCAAGCAGGCCCCGCCTTCTCTCTTCCACAAGCTGGCAAGCCCTATCAGACCGGGCTTCCAGTCGTGTCACCACGTTGGTGAAGAAGATCAAGTGACTGGCACAGTCATTCGAGCGGGGGTGCGTTGCATTCTCGTCACAGATGTAGCCCAGGGCAATATTAGCCCAGTTCCGAAGGTCCTGAAGCATGGGGGCGTGCTCGCGCTCCAGCGTCCGCCGTTGAAGCACTTCCTCCCTGTTTTGCCGCGCGACGGCCTCGGTGTCGTCAACCCGTTTCTGAAGAGAAAGCAGCTCGGCGCGGGCAGAGGCCAAGTCCGCCTGCGCCATGACCAGGGCGGCAGCCGTGGCCTCCTCACGTCTCTCCGCCTCATCTAACTTGGGCCTCAAAGTGGCGGTCCTGCCCGCTGCCTCAGTCCCCGCAAGCTTCAGCCTCAGGTCATGCCAACCTTCAAGATCCGTGCGAACCTCGGCCACCCGGCGGTCGACTTCCTCCTGGACCCTGGCCTCGCAAGCCCCGACGGCATCTTCCGCTTGAGCAACTTGACGCTCCCTCGTCTCCAGTTGCTCAAGCTCGAGGCTACGCTCCACGGCTTCCAGGGCCAACGCCTCCTCGCGCTTCCGGACATCCTCTTCCTCAGCAGGCGTCCCCCTCAGCGACGCAAGGGCGGCTCTGCGCATCTCAACTTGATGCTCGAGGGACGCACTCCAGGCTTGGAGCTTCCACGCGCGCTTCTACGTAGCCTCGCGACGGCGGTCGCCTCGCGAGCCTCCTCCAAGGCTCAGGAGCAAGCCTCACGAGAAGCCTTGAGGGACGCCTCGGCCTTCACATTGTCAAGATCACGCTGGTAGCGGCCAAGGTTGATGGCCACCCTCAGCTTACGCCGTTCCTCCACCAGCCGAAGACCCTCAGCCTCAAGGCGTGAGTCGACACCTGCGAGTTCTTCACCAAGTCGGCTCACTGCGCCCATCGCCTCCCGGAAGAGCTCATGGCGAACTACGCTCCGCCCGCGCTCGAACTCCAATGCACGCCCTACCTCGTCCTCCGCCACGGAGGCTGCAGGCGGGACGTGAAGTGGCGCACCCCCTCTCAGCAGGGGGCTGGGGGCTGGTGCCGCTCCAGGTGCCGGCCCAACCTCACGAGGGGCCCGGCCAGTCGGGGCCCGCTGCTTGAAGAGAAGCTGATGGCCTAAGCCAACCAGCTGCCGTCCATGACCAGAGGAGGAGTCCGGGGAATGCCCGCCAAGCTCCAAGCCAGACCGTGAAGGAAGGGCAACGAAGCCGCGGATTCAGGGCGCCATGCAGGCGAGCGCACCCCCTTGGCCGACCCAGCTCCGGGTGCGGCGTGCAGGCTCGGGGTACTCTAGGCCGATGGGGGTGCCGAGGAAGGTGGGGATTGCTTCTTGAGGGACTCAACGGCCATGATAGAAGGGGTCCTGAAGAGCCAGCGTCAGGAAGGAAAGTAGCAATCAAGAAATCACAAGGTGTAGTACTTACTCGTTGACGGCGAGGTACTTTCGTCGCTTCATCGACCCGAAGATACCGCTACCGCTCGGAGATCCTTTCCTCTTGCGGAGCTCCTCGAAGTCCACACAAAGCCGACCAAAGCGCCGAACATGGCGGCCAGTCTGGAGCACAGCCGGAGAAGTGCTCGGGAGAACACATTCAGGGGTGCCTGGCTGCGGAGAACAGTCGGGCGCTGCCTCACCGCGGCCTCCGGAGTCTCGGCCTCGGGAGCCGCATTCTGCATCGTCTCAGCGTCCAACATCCCAGGATCACGGGTTCCCGAGGACGCCGCCCCAGGAGCACCAGGCGGCGTATGCACATCAGCACTCGTGCCACCAGCCTCTCGCGGTGCTCGTCCCCCTGCACCCACACTCTGGACGAGCTCGGTGCCGGCAACAAGGAAGGTAATCACGCTGATGGGGTTCTCGCGAGACCCCATCAGGCCGTCCGGACGTAGCCCCCACTCATCGAAGGGAGGCATGCTCCCTGCAAATTCAGCCTTGTTCTTGCAGCAGTACAGCAGACAATTCTTCCCAGGCAAGTCGCCCGGCAAAGGGACACCCGTCAGGACCTCGAGCACCGTTTTCCGCATCCCGAGGGATAGCCCGGACTCCTGAAACCTCATATGGTCCTGACTGCTGAGCAAGGTCAACATCGGGCGAGAATGGCGCTGAAGCGGGGCGACCCGTCGCTTGATGAACTCCTTCACCACCATAGGCGCGGTCATGCCGCGGTCCTTCAACTTCCTCAGCCTGAGCCAGATGGGGACAAGACGGGGGCACGCGAGCCTCTCATGGCCCCAGCCGGAGTGGAGGACGGCAGACGCTGACGGGGCGTGGAGCAGAGGGCTGAGCACATCGGCGTCGACAAACACCCACCGTGTCCGAAACTCGCTCGTGGATGGAGGAAGCTCGAAGTCGATCCCCGCGCCCGCTGTCGCGGCCACGGCCTAGAAGCTCATGCACCCCGAGCTTTGCCGGGGGTCAGTCAGATGCAGTGAGAAGAAATGGCTGAAGAGGGCCACAAAAGGAGCGATGCCCACCATGGCTTCACACACAAAGGCAAAGACAACAAGGAGAGTCACGGATTGAGGGTCGAGATGCAGCATATGGATCTGATAATGCTCTAGCACCGCGTTGAAGAAAGCAGAGAAAGGAGGAATCAGCCCAGCCCAAAGGGCATCGATGAAGATTGGGACCTCGGTGGCTGTTCGGGCAATGCGAGCGCGGGATGCAGGCCAAGCCACCGTCTCCCCCACTCGTTGAAGCTGGAAGCGAGCATTGGACGCACCTTGTCCGTGGCCTCGTCGTTGAGCACCAAGGATCGGCCGACCTGTGACGCTCCCGATTCAATCGTACACTAATCATGCACGCAAATGTGTACGATCAAGATCAGGGACTCACGGGAAGATATCACAACACAACTCTACAAATAAAATAAGTCATACAAGCATCATAATACAAGCCAGGGGCCTCGAGGGCTCGAATACAAGTGCTCGATCATAGACGAGTCAGCGGAAGCAACAATATCTGAGTACAGACATGAGTTAAACAAGGTTTGCCTTAAGAAGGCTAGCACAAACTAGGATACAGATCGAACGAGGCGCAAGCCTCCTGCCTAGGATCCTCCTAACTACTCCTGGTCATCGCCAGCGAGCTGCACGTAGTAGTAGGCACCTCCAGTGTAGAAGGAGTCGTCATCGACGGTGGCGTCTGGATCCTGGGCTCCATCGTCTCGTTGCAGCAATCGGGTAGAGGAATGGGGAAAAGGGGGAAACAAAGCAACCGTGAGTACTCATCCAAAGTACTCGCAAGCAAGGAGCTACACTACATATGCATGGATATATGTGTAAGGGGCCATATCAGTGGACTGAACTGCAGAATGCCAGAATAAGAGGGGGATATCTAATCCTGTCGAAGACTACGCTTCTGGCAGCCTCCGTCTTGCAGCATGTAGAAGAGAGTAGACTTAAGTCCTCCAAGTAGCATCGTATAGCATAATCCTACCCGGCAATCCCCTCCTCGATGCCCTGTTAGAGAGCGATCACCGGGTTGTATCTGGCACTTGGAAGGGTGTGCTTTATTAAGTATCCGGTTCTAGTTGTCATAAGGTCAAGGTACAACTCCAAGCCGTCCTGTTACCGAAGATCACGGCTATTCGAATAGATTAACTTCCCTGCAGGGGTGCACCACATAACCCAACACGCTTGATCCCATTTGGCCGGACACACTTTCCTGGGTCATGCCCGGCCCCGGAAGATCAACACGTCGCAGCCCCACCTAGGCACAACAGAGAGGTTAGCATGCCGGTCTAAACCTAAGCATGCAGGGGTCTGGGCCCATAGCCCTGAGCACACCTGCACGTTGCGAGGGCGGCCGGAAGCAGACCTAGCCTAGTGGCGTTCCAGTCCAATCCAGCGCGCCCCGCTCCATCGCTGACGTCAAGAAGTGCTTCGGCTGATACCACGATGCCGAGTGCCCATATCTTTCCCGCGTAGCTGGTTAGTGCGTATAGACCAAATGGCCAGACTCAGATCAAATACCCAGATCTCGTTAAGCGTGTTAAGTATCCGCGAACGCCGACAGGGCCAGGCCCACCTCTCACCCAGGTAGCCTCAAACTGCCCTGCCGCTCTGCCACAAAGCTCCACACAGAGGGCCGTCGGGGCAAAGGTCCATTCAGCCCCCAATCCGTGAATCACTCGCGGGTACTCCTCGAGCCAACCCGACTTTGGTCACCACATGTATCATGTATAAAGGATATACATGTGATCACCTCCCGAGTGACCACGGCCCGATAGTATAGCACAGTAGACGGACAAGAATGTAGGGCCACTTATGGTAAACTAGCATCCTAAACTAAGCATGTAGGAGAGCAGGTAAAGGTAAAAACAGTAGTAACAAGGACAGGCTATGCATCAGGATAGGATAACGGAAAGCAGTAACATGCTATACTACTCTAATGCAAGCAGTATAGAAGAGAGTAGGCGATATCTGGTGATCAAGGGGGGGGCTTGCCTGGTTGCTCTGGCAAGAAGGAAGGGTCATCTTCAATGTAGTCGAACACACGGACATCGGCAGTAGTCTCGGAGTCTACCGGAAATAAGTAACGGAGGGGGAACACAATAAATAACAGAGCAATCAAATGTAACACAAAGCAAGACGCGGCAATACGTTGTGCTAGGGGTGACCTAACGCAGGGGTAGGTGATACCGGCGAAAAGTGGAAACATCCGGGAAAGTATCCCCGGTGTTTCGCGTTTTCGGATAGGTGAACCGGAGGGGGAAAGTTGCATGATCGATAGGTTAGGGATGTGTGGCGGACGAACGGGCTATGTATCTGAATTCGTCTCGTCGTTCTGAGCAGCTTTCATGTACAAAGTTTTTACATCCGAGCTACGGTTTATTTTATATTATTTTCCAAAGTTTAATAATATTCTGGAATTATTATTTATTCGAAATTAAATAGCTAAATGCTAGGTGCACCCAGCTCTACGTACACAGAAGTGTACCAGAGGCTGACAAGTGGGCCAGGGGGTCCCAGTTGACCAGTCAAAGTTTGACTGGTCAACAGGGGGTGGGGCCCCCTTGTCATTGACTGTTACATTAACTAACTAATTAATTTAGTCTAATTGGTTATTAATCTAATAAATTTTAATTAGTTTAATTAAACCTAATTAACTAAATTAATTAATTAATTATATATATAAATCTTTTTTTAATCTTTTTTTAACAGGAGGTGTGGGGCCCTTTTTCCAGTGGCTCAACCGAGCCACACGGGCGCTGGGCGGGGCGGGCGAAACCGTCCAGGGAGGCGCGGCCACGCGAGGCCGGCCGGCCGGAGCTGCACCTGGCAGCGGCAGCGGTGGGAGCGGGGCTCCGACAGGCGCGGGGCGTGGCAGGAGAGGCCGGCGAGGTCGGCGGCAGCGGTGGGACTCCGGCGGGCGCGGACCACGCGCGCGGGCGGCGGAGCACCCGCAGGCGTGCGCGGGGTGGCCAGAGGCAGCAGCCGGCGGCAGCGGCACAGTGAGGGATGGGGCGCAGCGGCAGCAGCGGGTAGAGCCGGCGAGGGGCGGAGAGGTAGGCGGGCGCAGGTGGGGGAAGAGGCCATGGGCGGCTGGGCGAAGCGGGGCAACACGGTCGCGGCTGTGGGCGCGAGAGTGCGCGGCGGGGCGGTGAGTGCGCGGGCGCCGCAGGGTTGGCCGGGTGCGGCTGTCCGCGAACGACGTCGGGCGGCGGAGCCGAGCGCGGGGGAGAGGGCGCGGCCACGGCAGAGAAGGGAGGAAGGGGAAGCTCACAGAGAAGGAGTAGGGCACGGGGCAATGGTGCGCGAGGAGGGAGACGGGGACGACGTGCGACGTGGGAGGCAGACCGGCGGAGGAGCTCCGGCGTCGAGCGGCGGGGCGGCGTTGGCAGGGGTGCGGTGTCGGGCGGCGGGGTCGGGGCATCACGCCCCGATCCAGATCCAGCGGGGGGGAGTGGGTGCGAGGAGTGGGTGGGGTGTCGGTGGGGTTTTCCCCGAGTGGGGGATATGGTGGAGGGCGTGGGGCGCCGGCTGGGCCGGCCTGATTGGCCCCGAGGCCATCTGGGTTGTGGCCCAGCGGGGAGGGGGTTCTCTTTTATCTTTTTTTATTTGTTTTACCTTTTTGTTTTGTTTTCTGTTTTTATCTTTTTCTTATCTTCTTTTTTCGTTTTATTTATTTTAGGTAGCAAAACAGCTTTACAAAAATGTAACCCCTACTCCTAAATTAGAATAATAACATAGGCCACCTACTCCAAAAAGTTTGGTGATTATATAAACTAGATTATCATTTGTTTAGTATTTAAAAGGATTTAAAATAATTGTTTTGCTGCTGTTTTACTCATCTCATATTATTTAAACATTTTATAAAGGTGTGGTTTCTTCACCAATATTTAATATGAATTATTTGGCTCACTTCGAACCTTTTAGTTTTAAAGTTTGAAAGCTTTTGTTATTTGTCTTTATTTTAAATTTGAATCGTTTTTGAACCATCTCGAGATTAACTACAGTGATAGCGGTGACATGGCATCATTAGGAGAGGGTTACTGTAGCTTAATTATCCGGGCGTCACAATTCTCCTCCACTATAAGAAATCTCGTCCCGAGATTTAAGAGGGAAGCAATGGGGAAGGGATTTGGTTACGAAATCCTAACGGGTCTTCTCGGTGTTGGTTGCTCTTCTCGAAGAGGTCAATCCAATACGTTGGTGCCTTCATTCCTTTGCTCCAGGTCATCATGATGAAGTCGTCCTCCTATCTTCAAGAACTCTGTCGTACGTACAAAGGACAAGGGGTAACTTCGGAAGAACGGACCACTACAATGTTGCTTATCTGGTAGATAACATCAGGAAAGGTGGAAGTGACTCTCGAATTTAAACTTAAGAAAATATCGAGAGCAAAGTAATGAGGTTTCATGGGAAGTTTCGAGCGAGCAGGCAACCGTTCGATGCCTGAAACTGGGCTTGAATGGGGCTCAAGCAATTGGAAATAAGTATTGCGTCCGGTAACAGATTTGATGATCTCTCGGAAGGTGGCTCGTGAAGTACTTACGAGGCCATGCATGAGGAATAACTTTGGAAACAAAGTGTACAGGAGAGTCAGGTTTCGATCCTGTGGAACTGTGGGTTATGGGCCCACCATGTGGGTTTTTTTTAAAATAGGAGCAGTGACATCTTGCACGGTCATGATAGCAAGGCATGTCAGAGAGTACCATGTCAGTTATGTCGGCAACAACGTTGGTACCAATGGCGAGGGACGAAGAGAACCATTTTCCTGCTCGTTGCAACGAGGCGGACCAATAGGCAAAGTTCTCGTCCATCGATGGTTACAGGAATGTCATCAACACAAGTAACAGGGTCTTACTGACAGAATTGTACACTGATGTGATTACATAAGCAGTGAATTATTACTGCTTAGATTATATAGATCACAAGAAAGGTCAAACAAATAATGGAAAGGAAAATGTGTTTAAACACATATATCAGGGGTATATCCTTCCCAAGGACAAGCAGAGCATGATATCCTTGGCAGGATATAATGTAGAAAACTCTTTAGGAAAGGGGAGAGAAATTTCATGACATTACCCATGCAACGGTGTTTGCATAGTTGAGCAAGTAATATTTAGCATTGGGCTTCAAATATTCTTGTTGAAAATTGGAGTACCATAGACATGCTTCGAGATAGCATTGACATGGTCAACAGGTGAAGATCAGACTTTGGAAACAAAAAGGATCCATCAGGAACAACTTATAGAATAAGTCTTTCAATTTCCTCACGGAAGAATGACTAACCTTGCCAAGAAGGAAACTATAACAATAGGTCCTCCGGCCAGGTGTGCTAGGCATGACATCACCTTACCGGGTCATATAAAGACCAATGTTATAACTCTTGGAAATATGTTCCATCCATCATATCTGACCGAGATTCAGATCTGAGTGGTGTCAGGATACCTCAGACATCAGGATGCCTGAGAAGAAAAGGTGCAACACAAATTGACGAGATGACATTGTAAGATTTTCGGGAAATGAACTATGGAAGTATGTTCCAAAACAAGCATTCATCATTAAATCAAGGAGAGGGGGAGGAGATGGCTGATGGACTCAGCGCTAATTAATTGAGATTTCCAAAAAGATGGATTTCCACAATTATATGAACAAAGAGATAACATTTGCCAGATCAAATGATATAATGATGTATGCTCAAGGAAAGCATACACAATTAACATTGGTTGAAAGGTGCACCCGAAGTATGGACTTAGGTAGCATGATCAATGTTAGGCTAGTGATTCGATAACAAATGGTCTAAGAATGAAATATCGACCATTAACTTCAAAGCAATATGGTTGCTAAAAGGGCAGAATCCAAACAACACCGTTCACTTGTTGGTACCCCGGTTGGAATCAATACGAGGACCAAGAAAGAATGGTCATGGTGAGAAGTATCACTATACCAAGAATTCTTAAGAGGTGGAGCAATCCTCACAACATTCTTGACATCAAAGATGGTAATACTCCGCGGTAGAACATAACATAAGTTGGATAGCAAGGAACTCAAGGTACAACACAAAACAGGAACAAGTTTTGTGTTGGAGGGAATGCAATAATGTCGTCGATGATAACCCAAATCATCGAGGGCAAAGAATGCTATTTCTCATCAAGAATTCGATAGATATCTTGGAAGACCTCATAAGGTTGATGATGTTCACGACACATTTGTCGAGAGATTTCAAGATGTAAACAATCAGCAACGACATCAAGTCAAAGAAATGATGAAGCGGAAGGTCATTGGAACCATGGGTAGGACACAAACTTGAAATCAAGCTTGTTGTTCAAGGTGAACTGATATGACGAGGAAGATCGACGTAAGCTTAGCTCATCATCGAAAGTTGTGCTCCAGGATTAAGGACCAGGTAGCACAGTTAAAATTTAGCACGGTATTGATATAGCCGATCAGGCTAGGAATGACTTGAAGGATTATTTAACTCGTAAGTAAAGAATATCAGTAGGAGTTGTTGAACCGTAACACGGACTCGGTTCAGCTATCGGGGTCTTCGAGTATTTAATAACTCGGAGCCCGTGAAAAATTGGAATCAGTGAGAATGTAGCACTTGATGAAGAACTCATAAGAGGTTATGCAGTTCCATTATAATCTCGAGATACCAGGGGGGTAATACTCTACGACAGATCAAAGTAGAGGTTGGACTGGGGTATTGCTCTACAGAAGACAAGTGCTTAAACTTGCACGAGAAATGGTATTTAAAGGAGAACATGGTCGGAACCATGATTGCAAAGGATCAATTCGATGAAACCAAAGGATATTATATCAAGGAAATAGCTATTATTACAAGAAGCTTCCAGGATAGGATCTACATCGTGTCCATGGGCATGAACACAAAGTTCAAGGTCGACTTCCACTTCTTCAATGTATAACCTTCCATTCACTCCTCGCTTTGATAAAGGCATTAGTGTTGAAAGTTTTACCTGGTGAAATACCAGATGAGTATGACTCGTGAAAACTTCCGAGTTCACACATATAAAGGAAGGCATCGGATCAACCCGTTAGGGTATCGTGGAAACATATACCACAATATTCAAGAGTAGATATCACCAGCTCGAAAGCAGAGCATGGTTGGCAAAAGGAGAGGATACAATTTACCAAAGGCATTATGTATCCGAGAAAAGACTCACAAAGTTATTGAATATGAAGGATGCTGTCGGATAAAATCCATTAAAGGATCTACCGGGCAATAACAGAGCTGTTGTGAGCATCGGCACACAACCAAAGGAAGTAACAATGCAAAGGCATTGGATTATATAAACAACTGACTGATTCGATGCTTAGAATCAGAGGTATTGTGATTTACAAATCGAAGGATCAGAAGCAGACGCTCTGATCAAACGTGGATAAGTTCAGTAGACCTAAGGGGTACAATCGACGACAATTGGATTAGTTGAGAACCAGCTCATGTTTAAAATGACGTCTGAGCCAGAAAGATAATTTAAAAGGATCAACTGATGTTTGTGTGCATTCGCACTCATGTTGAATCAAAAGGATCAAGATGACCGTGCCTAAGGATACTAACGAATATTGCCAGACATATGGAAAGCATCCATCATGCAAGCAGACAAGTATTGCAGAGCAATAAGCTACTAAGTATTTTTGGAGGGTCGAATAGTATTTCGAAGACCATTGTGAAACACATGAACAACTGGGGGATGAGCGGATACTCGATAAGTGCGAGAATTATCCGTAGGGGTATTCAGGTGACAAAGAACAGCAAGGCGGTAAGCTCAAAGGATTATCGAAACAATGACGAGTATTTTAGGGTATCTTGTAATATCAAGACCAATTGGGGATGAATGTAAGAATAACAACTGCAAGTATTTATCCATAAGGGTTGACGGTGGAAGGGGAATTTGCAAACATGATGAACAAAAGTTCTCGGGTTAACAGCGGAGAGTATCTTCAGGGTCTTCACGTGCAGCAAACGATCATCAGTAATAAGGGGCTCTCCGGGTGAAAGTGATAACGAGATCCTAATGTTAGATTTAGCAAAATTCATTTTAACCCGAATAGAAGAGAGTTCAGAGTCCCAGAGTAAAGGTCGAGGAGTAAAAGATCCTAGTGCCACCCAATGGCGATGTGGGCCCGTAAGGCACACAACCATGTTAGTAAAGCTTTGCAATGTCTAGACTCGACTTCGGCCAAGGAGTTTGGAAGGGGGATTCCTACAGGCAGTTGGCTCTGATACCAACTTGTGACGCCCCCGATTCAATCGTACACTAATCATGCACGCAAATGTGTACGATCAAGATCAGGGACTCACGGGAAGATATCACAACACAACTCTACAAATAAAATAAGTCATACAAGCATCATAATACAAGCCAGGGGCCTCGAGGGCTCGAATACAAGTGCTCGATCATAGACAAGTCAGCGGAAGCAACAATATCTGAGTACAGACATGAGTTAAACAAGGTTTGCCTTAAGAAGGCTAGCACAAACTAGGATACAGATCGAACGAGGCACAAGCCTCCTGCCTAGGATCCTCCTAACTACTCCTGGTCGTCGCCAGCGGGCTGCACGTAGTAGTAGGCACCTCCGGTGTAGAAGGAGTCGTCGTCGACGGTGGCGTCTGGATCCTGGGCTCCATCGTCTGGTTGCAGCAATCGGGTAGAGGAATGGGGAAAAGGGGGAAACAAAGCAACCGTGAGTACTCATCCAAAGTACTCGCAAGCAAGGAGCTACACTACATATGCATGGATATATGTGTAAGGGGCCATATTAGTGGACTAAACTGCAGAATGCCAGAATAAGAGGGGGATATCTAATCCTGTCGAAGACTACGCTTCTGGCAGCCTCCGTCTTGCAGCATGTAGAAGAGAGTAGACTGAAGTCCTCCAAGTAGCATCATATAGCATAATCCTACCCGGCAATCCCCTCCTCGATGCTCTGTTAGAGAGCGATCACCGGGTTGTATCTGGCACTTGGAAGGGTGTGTTTTATTAAGTATCCGGTTCTAGTTGTCATAAGGTCAAGGTACAACTCCAAGCCGTCCTGTTACCGAAGATCACGGCTATTCGAATAGATTAACTTCCCTGCAGGGGTGCACCACATAACCCAACACGCTTGATCCCATTTGGCCGGACACACTTTCCTGGGTCATGCCCGGCCTCGGAAGATCAACACGTCGCAGCCCCACCTAGGCACAACAGAGAGGTCAGCACGCCGGTCTAAACCTAAGCGCGCAGGGGTCTCGGCCCATCGCCCTGAGCACACGTGCACGTTGCGAGGGCGGCCGGAAGCAGACCTAGCCTAGTGGCGTTCCAGTCCAATCTGGCGCGCGCCGCTCCGTCGCTGACGTCAAGAAGTGCTTCGGCTGATACCATGACGCCGAGTGCCCATATCTTTCCCGCGTAGCTGGTTAGTGCGTATAGACCAAATGGCCAGACTCAGATCAAATACCCAGATCTCGTTAAGCGTGTTAAGTATCCGCGAACGCCGACAGGGCCAGGCCCACCTCTCACCCAGGTAGCCTCAAACTGCCCTACCGCTCCGCCACAAAGATCCACACAAAGGGCCGTCGGGGCAAAGGTCCTTTCAGCCCCCAATCCGTGAATCACTCGCGGGTACTCCTCGAGCCAACCCGACTTTGGTCACCACATGTATCATGTATATAGGATATACCCGTGATCACCTCCCGAGTGACCACGGCCTGATAGTATAGCACAGCAGACGGACAAGAATGTAGGGCCACTTATGGTAAACTAGCCTCCTAACTAAGCATGTAGGAGAGCAGGTAAAGGTAAAAACAGTAGTAACAAGGACAGGCTATGCATCAGGATAGGATAACGGAAAGCAGTAACATGCTATACTACTCTAATGCAAGCAGTATAGAAGAGATTAGGCGATATCTGGTGATCAAGAGGGGGGGCTTGCCTGGTTGCTCTGGCAAGAAAGAAGGGTCATCTTCAATGTAGTCGAACACACGGACATCGAAAGTAGTCTCGGAGTCTACCGGAAATAAGTAACGGAGGGGGAACACAATAAATAACAGAGCAATCAAATGTAACACAAAGCAAGACGCGGCAATACGTTGTGCTAGGGGTGACCTAACGCAGGGGTAGGTGATACCGGCGAAAAGGGGAAACATCCGGGAAAGTATCCCCGATGTTCCGCGTTTTCGGACAGGTGAACCGGAGGGGGAAAGTTGCATGATCGATAGGTTAGGGATGTGTGGCGGACGAACGGGCTACGTATCTGAATTTGTCTCGTCGTTTTGAGCAACTTTCATGTACAAAGTTTTTACATCCGAGCTACGGTTTATTTTATGTTATTTTCCAAAGTTTAAACATTCTGGAATTATTATTTATTCGAAATTAAATAGCTAAATAGCTCTGCGTACACAGAAGTGTACGAGAGCCTGACAGGTGGGCCAGGGGGTCCCAGTTGAGCAGTCAATGTTTGACTGGTCAACAGGGGTGGGGCCCCCCTGTCATTGACTGTTACATTAACTAACTAATTAATTTAGTCTAACTAGGTTATTGATCTAATAAATTTTAATTAGTTTAATTAAACCTAATTAACTTAATTAATTAATTAATTAATTATATATATATATATATCTCTTTTAATCTTTTTTTAATAGGAGGTGTGGGGCCCTTTTTCCAGTGGCTCAACCGAGCCACACGGGCACTGGGCTAACGGGGCGGGCGAACCCGTCCAGGGAGGCGCGGCCGCGCGAGGCCGGCCGGCCGGAGCTGCACCTGGCAGCGGCAGCGGTGGGAGCGGGGCTCCAGCAGGCGCGGGGCGTGGCAGGAGAGGCCGGCGAGGTTGGCGGCAGTGGTGGGACTCCGGCGGGCGCGGACCACGCGCGCGGGCGGCGAAGCACCCGCAGGCGTGCGCGGGGCGGCCAGAGGCAGCAGTCGGCGGCGGCGACGCAGTGAGGGATGGGGCGCAGCGGGTAGAGCCGGCGAGGGGCGGAGAGGTTGGCGGGCGCAGGTGGGGGAAGAGGCCACGGGCGGCTGGGCAAAGCGGGGCGACACGGTTGCGGCTGTGGGCACGCGAGTGCGCGGCGGGGCGGTGAGGGCGCGGGTGCCGCGGGGTTGGCCGGGTGCGGCTGTCCGCGAACGACGTCGGGCGGCGGAGCCGAGCGCGGGGGAGAGGGCGCGGCCACGGCAGAGAAGGGAGGAAGGGGAAGCTCACATAGGAGGAGTAGGGCACGGGGCAATGGTGCGCGAGGAGGGAGACGGGGACGACGTGTGACGTGGGAGGCAGACCGGCGGAGGAGCTCCGGCGTCGAGCGGCGGGGCGGCGTCGGCAGGGGTGCGGCGTCGGGCGGCGGGGTTGGGGCATCACGCCCCGATCCAGATCCAGCGGGGTGGAGTGGGTGCGAGGAGTGGGTGGGGTGTCGGTGGGGTTTTCCCCGAGTGGGGGATATGGAGGAGGGCGTGGGGCGCCGGCTGGGCCGGCCTGATTGGCCCCAAGGCCATCTGGGTCGTGGCGCAGCGGGGAGGGGGTTCTCTTTTATCTTTGTTTTATTTGTTTTACCTTTTTGTTTTATTTCTGTTTTTATGTTTTTCTTATCTTCTTTTTTTGTTTTATTTATTTTAGTTAGCAAAACAGCTTTACAAAAATGTAAGCCCTACTCCTAAATTAGAATAATAACATCGGCCACCTACTCCAAAAAGTTTGGTGATTATATAAACTAGATTATCATTTGTTTAGTATTTAAAAGCATTTAAAATAATTGTTTTGATGCTGTTTTACTCATCTCATATTATTTAAACATTTTATAAAGGTGTGGTTTCTTCACCAATATTTAATATGAATTATTTGGATCACTCCGAACATTTTAGTTTTAAAGTTTGAAAGCTTTTGTTATTTGTCTTTATTTTAAATTTGAATCGTTTTTGAACCATCGCGAGATTAACTACAGTGATAGCGGTGACATGGCATCATTAGGAGAGGGTTACTGTAGTTTAATTATCCGAGCGTCACCCGACCGTAGGCTCGACAGCCGGAGGCGCACTTGGCGAAGACAGGGGCTTCTTCCCCTTGTCTGCTTGTTTCGGCGCCATGGCGATGAAGCGGGCAGGGTGCAGGTCGGATTGGAGAGGAGGAGCAGAATCTCGAGAAAGCAGAGGGATTGGGGAAGCAAAGCGTGGGCGATGGAAGAATTATCGTGTGGGCTGCGGGGGCCGCATAGCCAGGCGGATTCCGAGGCAGTGTGGGCAAGCGGAGACGCCCACGTCTAATCAACGGCCACGCGTCGACCAAGGCCGCAGGCTTTTGGGGCCCGTGGCACTCCACGCTTGACCTTTGGCTTCGCCTTGAAGCCAAGCCCGAGAGCGCCTTGGGCCCGGGGGCTACTGTCGGCGTTCTGGGAACGAGGGTCCCCAGACTTGCCTGCCTGTGGCCCGCAGCGTGGCTGAGCTAGCAGGCCTGTACGGCCCATCTTCATCAGCGAGACATTCAAGACCCTCGTGAGGCGGACGATGCAAGACCTCCTCAGGAGCGGCCTCACCAGGCTGCCTCGCGAGGAGCGGAGAAATCAAGGCGAGGCAAATCTCGCGAGGCTCTCGTGACGTGAGCCATGACGATCAAGATCAGGCGGGCACCAGGCGGGCGCCAGCGCGCGCAATGTCCTTGTTTCCTCTTTGGTGCTAAGGAGACCAGCGCAGGCGCGGAGTACCGAGGCATCAAGCAAAGGTTTCCATATCAGTGCAACGAGACCAAGACCAGCAGGACGGAGGTCACCGTGGAGCCCAAGACGGTGTCACCACCAGAACCTTTTGCAGATGAAGACCGCTTTTGTCAGGATAAGCTGTACTGGCTATCCCCTTTCAAATTGGCCATTGTTGGCTCCCTTCCCGCTCAATATTTTGGAAGAGGACCAGGGCCTATATAAGTAGAGCTAGCCACCATAGTAAGAGAGGAGAGATTGGATCCTCAGCCAATCCTTAGCCACACACTGAGCACAAGAACACCTCAACCTCAGGAGGTTGTTCTTCCCTTTGTATTGTTCATCATCAGCCCAAGAGACAACCCATCCACCACCACACTAGAGTAGGGTATTACACCACAACGGTGGCCCGAACCAGTATAAATCTTGTGTCTTTGTGTTGCGGGTTCGTCGAGTTCATCCGTGAGATCTTAGCGAGCTAGGGCGTAGATTGGTAGGGAGGAAATCTTCACGCGCACCCCAGAGTTCGAACCTTAAGGGTTTTGGCGGAACTCGAGATCCGACACCTCAAGGTGGAGGTAACAAGGCCTACTCTAGTTTGGGATTGTATTGCTTTGGTTTCGATTACCAGGGAGTGAATACGCTTGACCTAGTTCCCGATCTCTTGTTTCTTATCCTAAACCGCCATCGGGTCGTCCCTTTATATACACAGGTAGACACCCGGCGGCTCACGGAGTCCCGGCCGGCTCATACATAATGTGTCCGGCTCGGTGACTAACTATGCTTGCCTTACAAAACAATTCATACACATATGGCGGTTCATTCTCTTGGGCCTCAAGTCACCTCTGGGTCTTGGGCCGTCAACGGGCTTGCATGATCTGCCATCTTCATCGATAAATCACTAGTGGTATGACCCAGCCCCTCCTGGGCGGTTCATACCCAGTAGTTATATCCCCAACATTAGGCCCCAGGTTGATTCGAACTTTTTCATGTCAATCTTCAATATTTGAATTGCCAAAATCCTACACTACTTGTTTGATAAACCGTGTTGTAACCCGCCATGACGTCAGCTCACAGAATTTTCTCAAACCGTTGTGACGTCATTTCACATTAATTTCGCACGAGGCCCAGCACATATTAACAGATCCTTATCTTAATAATCATCCCGGAAATCTGGCGTCCATATAGCCATATAATGATTTCGGCCTCCTTGATTCCCATGCATGCCTTGCATCCACCCCCTTATAAATAGGGATAGGGGTCTCTACCATTTTCACCCCTTCCTTCGTCTTCCTCTTGCGTCTCTTCTACCGCTCGAGCTCCGCCGTCACAACCTCCGGCCGCTGCATCGACCCAGGCTGCTGCATCGACCTGATCGGACCAGAAACTTTGGCGCACCACTGCTGCTCCTCATCTTCTATAAGTGCGCGTTTCTCTTCATCTCAGATCTGTGCTAGGGTTTGAGCAGTTCATCGATGTTCTTGCTGTTCTTCGTTACTTCCTTCAACTCCAGTAGCTTTTAATCTGGATAGGTTATAACCTTGCATGGAAGTAGTTTTAGCATTTATTTTTATCATCAGAGTAGCATCTCTCCATAATAGATCCCACCCGAACATCCACACTTTTCCACTGCCGCCACCTTAGGTTTAGATTTTTACTGCCTTTCTGAACTGTGGTAGATCCAAAATTATTGCTCCATCTTGCAAAACCTGTTTGTCCAACTCTTAGCAAAAATTTGAAGTACCATAATTATGCTTCATAACTATGCATTATAACTCGCATGACCCAGCACTGCCTCTCCGGTTTAACCATGCATTGCATTCCTCCTTATAATTTGATTCTGCAAAATACATCTTAACTTTTAAACTCTGTCCGGCTTAATAGCAGAATCCTTAATCCGATAGGTACCATTAGTCCCCATTTAAGCCGCCAATACTTCAGAGGTTCATCCCCCGGCTTAGTCTGTTAACTGCTTATAGCATGTTATCTTTGAATCACTGGTCCGATTTAATAGCATGATCTTAAGCCGGTAATGTTTATTTCTCTTAGGCCTTTATTGCTCAAGATGGTCAAGATCGTCACCGCCTGCAACTGGGTCGTTTCCTGGGTCACCGAGGAAGACTTGAAAGAATATGTCCAAGCTGGCGTTTTAGCCAAAAAAGAAGTCATCCATTGGAGGGTTCCGGGTAATGAAACTCGCCCTGAGCCTAAAGATGGTGAAGTAGTAGTTTTATGAATCATATGGACCGGAGTTTCAGTCCTCCCAGCTCAAAATTCTTCCGTGATGTGCTGCATTTCTTCAAGCTCCATCCACAAGATATTGGACCAAATTCTGTCTCAAACATCTGCAATTTCCAAGTTCTCTGCCAGGTGTATCTTCAACAGGAGCCCACCGTAGAACTATTCAGAGAGTTCTACTACTTGAACCAGCAGAATGAATTCATAGATGGACCTAGCCCGGAACTAGGCGGCATATCTATACAGCGCCAGAAAGAGGCCATCTTCCCAGCTACTAATCTTCCCAGTCACCCCAAATACTGGAACTAGACTTGGTTTTATTGCCAAGATACTTCGCCCGAAGGAGAAAATCCCCTGCCGGCTTATCGCGTTAGCCGGCTTAGTAGGGACATCATCTTCCGGATCGTATCAGCACAGCAGCACGAAAGAAATATGTGCCAGTTTTTACAAAGATTCGGGCCTTGATGGACAACGGTTTAACTAGAACTGATCTAGTTTGCTGCTGGGTTGCTTGGAGAATCTTGCCTCTAAGCCGCTGGCCTAGTTAGATGTATGAGTACACCGGTGAGCTAACAGATCCTCAGTGCCACTTTCAGACCGAAATGACTAAGGAAAACATCAATAATATGACAAAGACTCTGCTAAATGAGAGCTTGGAAGATTGCATTGAAGTCGGATTGAGTCCTTTCTATGTTCTGAATAAGTCGTCGGCTGTAAGTTTTGAATCAAGGTCATCCTTGGCTCATATTTTTACTTGTACTACCTGTTCATACTCATTCAATGTTTACAGGCTGACTCACCCTTCTGGACCAAGAAGTTGCCAGAGAAGCCAAAGAAAACCCGAACAAAGAGTAAGGCTACCAAAAGGCCTGCTAAGAAGAAATCCAATACTGCCGAATTATTCAATTTGGATGATAAAGATGATGATGACGAGTCGGAGGTAGAACTTGATTCCCTTGGCTCATTTTTCATACATCTTATTGACAATGAGTATTATCAGGATGATGCGGAAGCCAACCGTGCAGATGACGATGAGGTGATTATCCTTTCCTCCGGCTTAGAACCTCAGCCAACACAGAAAACTCGACAAGCAAGCCGGAAAGTAAGATTTTCTCACCCTTTAGCTTACTTGGATCCCAACTTTCTTTTGAAGAAGCAGCAACATGAAGCTCGTCGTACAACCTGGAACAGCGGCGGCAGAGTTTTATCCTCCGGCTTGCCGAACACCCCCGCACCTCACAAACGTCGACCGGAGGTTTCAAATATTTCTGACTCATCTTATCCCATGGCGGGTCTTTTTCGACAACCTCTTAACCCGTCTGATTCAAACTATAAGGGAACATCTCATTCCTCCTCCAGCGACTCAACGGGAACTCAAATCCCAGCTTTCAAGACCGTGCCTAGGTAAGGGTATATTCAACCACTCAAAACTTCACGCTTAATCAATATGTTGACATCTTTATATTTTATTCTCCAGTGGTATGGCCAAACCCAGCAAGAAGGAAAAACTGAACAAACCGGCTGAAGACTACAACCCTTCTGAGACAGAAAAACAGTTGCCAGAGACCTCTCATCCAACCGCTGAGGCCACCATTGACGACCCTCCACCAAAAGAGCATCACGTTACCATCGATCATATGGACGTTGAGCCGGCCATCCCTAATCCACCGAGTCCCATCAAGCCTACTGAAGAAAAGGCTGACGATGTCCTTGTCACCGGTTTTGGGTATACAACACCGGGTAACCCCACTGTCTTATCCAAGCACAAGGCTAAGGAAGAAATTGCTGCTGCCGATAAAGGCAAGTGGAAGGTGGATTTAGAAAGCTACGCCCAATTTGGTGCTCAAGAAATCCATTCTGGTTATTTGAACCATTTATACACCAGCCGTGATTTTGAAGCCAGCTTGGTCAATCTGATGAAGGAACGTTATGAGGTAATTCAAGAAACTCTTCCTCATAAGTATATTTCTATAAGCCGCCAAGTCTATAGAGTATGATAGGATTGAATATTCTATAGACTTTCAAATAGTCATAAAATAGAAAAAACATCATCACTAGTAGCCCCCAAGGGCCGACTTAATGTTAAGCCTGGACCTTAAGTAGCAGGAATCAACTTTGCATCCGTAGCCTTCAAGGGCCGGCTTAATTAGTATGAATAAACCGGGACTTATCACCATGTTTGAAACCAATATCACAACATGTAGTCTTTATAAACCGGATCATATCACTTTGTCCGAGTCAGCAGATAAAACTTGTCTCAAAAAGAGCAATAGGCATTAGCCCCCGGATCATAATATCGTCCATGTTTGTTCATGTCACAGGCTGAACTGAGCGAGAAGGATTCACAGCTTAATGATCTGAAGGCCAACATTAAAACTCAGCAATCTGAGACATCCAAGGCCAAATCAGAACTAAAGAGTGCTTTGGAAAACATTGAGCAACTCAAACAAAGCTTCAATGCTGATAAAACTGGCTGGGAGACCGAGAAGCCGGCTCTATTGAAGAGATCAGAGGATGTTGAAGCCGCGCTTAAACCGGTGACTGAAGAGTTGTCCAGTTTGAAGCAGCAGATCAATAATATGTCATCGGCCATCTTCGGTAAGTAGTAAACATGACTCCTTTTATCCCATATTATAAACATTTGCCGGCTTACCAATAACTTTGTTGATGCAGGCTCCCGGAGCGTCAAGTTGGGCTCAGACATGCGTATCAGGCTTAAGGCTGTCTACACTCTTGTAGAACAGCTATACACTGGCGCTCAACGGACCATTGTTGTTGCTATTCACAAGAAACATCCGCCCACCCTTATCAAGGACACATTGGAGAAGTTGTTAGTGCCGCCTCAAAGGATTGAAGAGCAGAAGCGAGCATCTGCCCGAGCCGGCGCCTTGTCTGCTTTAAGCCGGCAAAAGGCATGGCAATTAGATCTTGATCCAGAAGACTTGGCCAATGGTTGCCCAAGTGTAAAAGAGGATGGGCCACCCTTCTGTGCTGATGACTTTACAGATATAGCAAGAGCCATGCGTCCATTAGCGACCCGACTGGCCAAAGAAACCAATCTATCTCAATACCAGGCGGCTTATGATGCCGATAACAAAAAGATGAAGGCTCCGGTTCATCCAGAGGTGGATCTGATCCCACCGATGCGGAAGCATACCTTCGCTCGTGACATTGATCCATCCAATCTTATTGATGATGAGGCCGTGTTTAGAGCTTTGACCGGTATCAACTGGTCTACGCCTGACTTCCAGCCAATGGATAATCAAGGAGCCGAAGAAGAAGAAGAAGTGCAAGATGATCCGGAGGTTTCAACCCACTAAGACTCATAAGAACTGATGTACTGGCCGGTTCATAACTGGCATCATCAGGCATTGCTTGAAAAAACACTTATTCATTTGGGCCCACAGAGCCATGTAATAGGCTAGTTAAACTCTGATCTTCCGTGCCATCGCGTACGTTTTGTTTGCATAACACTGCTGATCTGTCAGTTGAAGATCTGCCACTTATGCTCATGATATCATCAATTATGCAGATCAGATTTATCATTTTGCCTACACACAAGCAGATCACAAGTGCCCTGGCGGTTTACCCCAGGGCGGGTCACAATACCCCATATAAAAACCACTTGTGACTAAATAGTCCATAACCAGGGGCGGTTTAATCACAACCTCATATAATCATAACAAAATATTATACCTGGATATTTGCTCACACTTCCGGCTTATCATACCTTATGCAGTAAAGGTTACAACCCAAAAATTGAGAGCACAGTGCCCTGTTCAATTGATTCATACCACCGTCTCATAACTCCATATGCAGCAAGGGGCAACATCCAAAAACTTAGAGCCAGTACTCCAAGCACAAAAAATCATCATATGCCGGCGACTTAAAGTCCAAAGCCAGGCCGGGTTAATAAACTCCGGATAGATTCATATATGAACCATAAGGCAACATAGCCCTCATCGGTTTTCAATCATGTATTAACATGTCACAAGAGATGAATCTCAAAAAACGTTCAAATCGAATAAAAAAACAAGGCTTTCATAGGCTTGCAAGCCTCAAAGTCAAGTGTTGTTCAAGTGCCGCACAGCCGCTGAGTTAAACCTTCATTCAAACCTTATAAGCCGGGCCTCACATGACCAATCGCCATTTTAACTTTGACAAGTTCAGGGTCTTTATAAGATTGACTATCAAAAGTACGACGAGTCATTCCAGGATTACCTAGGCAGAGTGGCAGACTTACAAAGGCAGGATAGCCCAGATTGTTTGGTGAATACACCTGGCGTCCAAGCCTATTACAAGGGTCAACAAATCTCTGTCCATTAACAAAGAGCCCCCAAGTAATGTTTCATTCCAGTCGTATAAGCCGGATCAACAGGGTAGTCATAGCTATGCTCAATGAGCAGGAAGCCCCCAAGTATGTTTCAATCATGGCGTACAAGCCAGATCAAGAGGGTAGTCATAGCTATGCTCAATGAGTAGGGAGCCCCCAAGTGATCGTACGAAGTGACAATAAAGACTCATTATTCTCAGAAATGAAACGACACAGGCCCTGAATCATCAGGGATGCCAAGTTTATTATATTCATCATAATATATACATTGTCAAAATATGTACATCACAAGAGTCGATGGCTCAGGTGTAATAAGGCTGAAGATGAGCAATATTCCACGGCCGACGGGTCTCCTCCTTCGACATGTGTGAGTCCTTGTGGTCTCGAACATCGATAAGGTAGTATGACCCGTTGTTCAAATTTTTGCTGACCACAAAAGGTCCCTCCCAAGGTGGGGATAGCTTGTGCATATCAGTTTGATCCTGGATAAGCCGGAGCACCAAATCGCCTTCTTGAAAGGTCCCGGTTTTAACTTGGCGGCTAAGAAGCGTCCTTCCCGTATGGCTCTGAGCTCTTGACAGTCGCTGGTATTGTGGGTGTTCAGGTTGTGGAAGGCGCAGAACGACCGGCTATTCTTGGATGACTCGGGCTGATCTCTGCCCCGCTTGGTGTCGGGCTCCGCTGCGAGCACAACTGCCTCCTTGCGCTTCACGTCCTTGGCCTTGGCTTTCTTCTCCTCCGCGCCCACGGCTGGTAGCTCAAGGAGAGAGAGGCGCCCCTCCTCAGCTCTTGCGCACTTGGTCGCCAGGTTGAACAGCTCTTGAGAGGTGCAGAGCTCCTCGTGGATGGCGAGCTCTTCCTTCATCTTGACGTCACAGACGCCGTCGGAAAACGTGGAGATGATGGCCTCATTCGTGACCTTGGGGATCTTGAGGCGGGTGTTGCTGAAGCACTGGATGTACTTCTGGAGGGTCTCTCCTGGTTGTTGCTTGATGCGGCGCAGATCACCCCCGGCCGGCGGGCGGTCACGAGTGCCCTGGAAGTTGGCGCCGAAGCGGTCGCGCATCTCGTCCCAAGAGGAGATCGAGCCGTGAGCGAGCCCCATCCTTGAGAGCCACGGGAAACCAGTTCTCCATGACCTTTTCGTCGGCGTTGGCCGCTTCGATGCTCAGCTCATAGAGTTGCAGGAACTCCGCGGGGTCGGCGGTACCGTCGTAGCGAGGAGGCAGGTCCGGCTTGAACTTGCCCGGCCAGGCGACGCTACGAAGCTCAGGGGTGAAGGTGTGGCAGCCAGCCGTGGTTGCCGGGGCTCGCTTCGGAGGTGGAGCTTGGTCTTGGCGAGGTCCATGCTGCGCCGCTGCGGGCGGTGCGCGGTCTTGACGAGGTGGCGCGGGGAGCGCAGGTGCAGCTTCTCGCTGCCACGGGAATTCTTGGCAGCTTCTCTCTTCGCGCGCGGGAACCGGGCATGGCGGATCACGCCGCGGAGCCGCACGCCTTGGTGCCAAGGCGCCGTCTTGGGGCAGAGGTGGTGGAGGCACGCCATGAGCCTCGTCACCCGTGGCTGGTTGAGGGGGAGGCAGCGAGAGGGACGGCACCGGAGAGCCCCGTGCAGTGCGGACGAGCTCGGCGACGCGGTCAAGCCACTCCTCATAGAGGTCGTCGGCGGGGCGGTAGCACAGGAGTTCATTCACCGCGAGGAGCGCGGCCCTTGCCTCCATGGGAGCGCGGCGCGCGTGAGACGAAGAACCGGCAGGGGTCAGTGATGGAGTAGCGGTGCGGCCGTCCTGCCGCACCGAAGGATGGAGCGAGGATGCCTGCTGCTCATTCCCCGTCGGGCCAGTGGCAGCGTTGGCGGCGGGAGACGGAGAAAGACAAGGTGGCCCGCCAACGGGAGCCGTCTGAGCGACGCTGGCGGTGAGGGCAGCCCGACGCTCAGGTCGAGCACGGCGAGTGTCCGCCATGGAGACAACGGAGCGATGGAGCGACGAAGTGATGGAAGGGAAGCTACGACGCACCCCTACCTGGCGCGCCAAATGTTGGATGTGGGGTTCCGGCAAACCCTTAAGGTTCGAACACTGGGGTGTGCACGAAGTCTTTCCCTCCTACCGATCTACGCCCTAGCTCACTAAGATCTCGCGGACGAACTCGACAAACTCGCAACATAGAGAGACACGAGGTTTATACTGGTTTGGGCCACCGTTGTGGTGTAATACCCTACTCCAGTGTGGTGGTGGTGGATTTCCTCTAGGGCTGATGATGAACAGTACAAGGGAAGAACACCCTCCTGAGGTTGAGGTGTTCTTGCGAGTAGGCTCTCGATCGGGTTGGATCAAGCTAAGGTGAGATGCCTCTACTACGGTGGCTAGCTCTACTTATATAGGCCCTGGTCCTCTTACCAAATATCGAGCGGGAAGGGAGCCAACAACGGTGGGCAAATTTGAAGGGGGACAGCTAGTACAAGCAATCCTGACAAACGCGGTCTTCGCCTACGAAAAGCTCTGGTGGTGACGCCGTCTTGGGCTCCATGATGACCTCCGTCTCGCCGTCCTCTTGGTCTTGGTCTCATTGCACCAATATAGCAATCTTTGCCCGATGCCTCGGTACTCTTCGCTTGTGATGGCCTCCTTAGCACCAAAGAGGAAATAAGGACGTTGCGCGCGCTGGCGCCCGCCTGGTGTCGTTCGTCATGGCTCACGTCACGAGAGCCTCGTGAGGTTTGCCCCGCCTTGATATCTTTGCTCCTCGTGAGCCTGCCTGGCTAGGCTACTCCAGAGGAGGTCTTGCGTCGTCCGCCTCGCGAGGCTTGGACCCTCGCGAGGGTCCTGGATGCTTTGTTGATGAAGATGGGCCGTACGGCCTGCTGGCTTAGCCACGCAGGCAGGCAAGTCTGGGGACCCCCGTTCCCAGAACGCCGACACCAGCATCGGGTTAGCTAACCACTCAGGATGAAAAACTTCAACAATGAACCAGCTGCCAAGAGCAGGGCCACTCCTTCACCAATGGCCTTACGTCTTTCTTCATTAAAGCGACGAAGGAATTGCTTGAACGGTTTAAACTTTGGATCAATATTGAGAGTGTGCTCAGCGAGTTCCCTCGGTACACCTGGCATGTCTAAAGGTTTCCATGCAAAGATGTCCCGGTTCTCACGGATGAACTCGATGAGCGCGCTTTCCTATTTTGGATCTAGATTAGCACTGATATTGAACTACTTGGATGAATCGCCAGGAACAAAGTTAACTAGTTTAGTGTCATCAGCTGACTTAAATTTCAACAGGGGGTCATGCTCTATGGTTGGCTTCTTCAAAGATGTCATCTCTGCCGGGTCAGCATTATCCTTGTAAAACTTCATCTCTTCTGTTGCACCTCAGCATAAGCAGCATCACCTTCTTCACACTCCAAGGCTATCTTCCGGCTTCCATGCATTGTGATAGTACTCTTGTAACTCGGCATCTTAAGCTGCAAATAAACATAACAAGGTCTTGCCATGAACTTAGCATAAGCCGGCCGCCCAAACAGAGCATGATAAGGGCTCTGCATTTTAACCACCTCAAAAGTCAATGTCTCAGATCTGGAATCATGATCGTCACCAAAAGCAACTTCCAAAGATTTTTTGGCCACTGGATACGCTGACTTACCAGGCACCACACAGTGAAAAAAGTGTCCGACGGCTTAAGATCTTTGCCAGTCAAGCTCATACGACGAAAAGTTTCATAATACAGAATATTGATGCTGCTACCCCCATCCGTGAGTACTTTAGTAAATCTGTACCCTCCAACCTGAGGCGCCACCACCAGAGCCAAGTGGCCCGGATTATCAATCCGGGGCGGGTGATCCTCACGACTCCATTGAATAGGGTGTTCAGACCATCGCAAGTAACGGGGAATCGCCGGCTCAACTGCATTTACTGCCCTTTTATGGAGCTTCTGATCCCGCTTGCATAAACTCATGGTGAAGACGTGGTACTGTCCACTATTCAACTGCTTCGGGCGACTCTGATAACCAGACTGCTGTTGATTTGTAACATCCCAAATTTTCAATTTGGAATGTTATACATAGGTCATCCATGCATATCATATTTTATTGCATTTTCGTTCTACAATCCTCGAAATCCTAAGCAACTCAAGGACCCTCGGAGAGAGTTGGGGATTTCCCGGTTTTCATATTTGATTTTTGTCAAATAATGAAACGAGGATTTTGATTTTAATTATTTTTCTCTCCGAAAAATATTTCATATTAAAATATATGAGAGGAGATAATATGACTTCTCCAAAATAATTGAAATATTGGAGGAAAAATATTAAAATCATTTATTTGATTTTTATTTGGATTTTATTTGCATTAGAAAAATTGCACGTTTTCAAAATTGCATTTTAGGGCCAAGAAAATGTTCATCTCGTTCTAAATATTTTATTTAGACGGCGAAAATTTGTTTTGGCAATTTTAGATTTTTATTTTATTTTCTAGGATTTTATTTTCTATCGGCGAAATTGTTTAAAAATATATATATCTCCGCGCCCGACTGGGCTGAAGGCCCAGCCGAGCCAGGCCGGCCCGCGCCGCCGCCGCCTTCCCCGCGCACGCCGCCGCCGACTCGTACAGGAGTCCGAGCCGGACTCCTCCCCGCCGCCGCTGCCTTGCCCCTTCCCCAAGCAGCCGCCGCCCCCCGCTTTATAAGCCGTCGCCGAGCCCCCCGCCACCGCCGCCGCCAACTCAAACAGGAGTCCGAGCCGGACTCCTACCCGGCGCCGCCTGCCGCGCCACGCCGCCCGCAGCCGCCCCCCCGCTTGCCGCTCCGCCGCCCAACCCCGCCTCGCCGGAGGTACCGCGCCGGATCCGAGCCGCCGGTTTTTTTTAAAACCGTTCGGTTTGTTTTAGAAACCCTAGTCGTTTTTTAGATCGGTTCGCTGGTTTTCTCGGTTCTTCTAATTAGCGGACGTTCATCCGTACGTTCGTTTAAACGAATGGTTTTCGCTCGTTATTTACAACTAACGAACGCTCGTTCGTTAGTCTGTTCGTCAGTTTTCTTTTACCGGATTTATCTGCGATTATTTTCCATCGCGATTTCTGATCCGATCTTAGTTTCTGTTTATCTTTTCGCTTGTTAGTCGGAATCAGGCAATTCAAGCATCTGGATCTTCATCTTGAGACCCTCTTTCTGTTTAATCAACTTAAACAAGATTTTGGTACTGTAAAATTTGATCTTAGTTCAGATTAATAAACGGATCTTGTTTCTTTCGCCGTTTGAGTTTCGTTGCTCCGTTTGATTTGATTCTTTTTGCAAACCGGAGTTCTTAAGTTGAAGTTTCTGGTCAACCTCTCTTATTTGAGTTTTTCTTGTGCATATTTTCTTGTTGCTTATGTATGCTATTGTTTGTTTGCGATAGAATTCCCGAAGTACGAAGCGTGTTACTACGAGTCCCTAGGATTCGCGGATCGTCAGCAAGGCAAGTAACACATTGATCATACTCTTTTCATACCCAGTTTTTATGCATTAGTTTCAATCCTCAAGCACTCCATGATTAGGATGTCATTAACTTGTGGGTTGGGAAGTAGTTATTGAGGTAGAACCTATTGCCCTGTTACTATCAAACCCTTGGGAGTTACTTCTACGCGTTCCTTATATTGCTATGCTATGCTTGTAGACGTGGTTAGGGTTTGAGTGAAATCCATGACAGATGTGAGATTGTTAATTAATGGTTCAACTTAAGGTGGCAACTTAATTAAACATCTGGGTGGATTGAGGCACCTGGGGAACCCAGTGTTGTCTGTTTTTTGGAAATCCCAGGGTACCCGTGTGATCTTCCTATGGACCGCCACCCAGTCTCAAAGGGAACTGAGATGATTCATGCTAGAAACTTTCGTGTGCAGCCACAAGCTATTATGGGCTCTAGCATAGTTGAGTAAGTTACGTGAAGCTCTTGAAGCGGTAGATCAACAGGTAGTGGGTTTTGTAGGTTTGGTATGGTCTACCCGGAGTAGAGAGTTAATGTTTCTGAAAGACTGTGTCTCGGTCATCCGTTTCTCAAACACCATGCAGTGCGAGAAATCCAACGGAGGCGATCGAGTCTTGTGGGAAAAAGTGCGCAAACCTCTGCAGAGTGTACAATCTAATCATGGTTAGCCGTGTCCCCGGTTATGGACAATCTTGAGTATCTAGTATTTGGGTCATCACTTTTAATTAATATTGTTGGGTTGTTAATTACTTTAATTGGGATTGAGTTGGGGGTACCTTCTCAATGTTTCAACCACCATGATAGTTAAATTAAAATCTATTCCTTTGTTGTAGGAAAAAATTGGCTTTTCGCAAAAGCTATAACCATAGAGCTTTCCACCAGCCATATATCCATGTAGTGATAGCATTATTCTGTTCATGCTCTACTGTGTTATATTGCCAGCATATTCCATGCGCTGACCCATTTTTGGGGTGCAACATATTATGTTGCAGACTTTTCAGACAAGGAGTAAGGTTCGTTAGGTCGTTGCCGTGCAGCTCAGCTATGCCGTTGGAGTTGATGGACTCACTTTATCTTCCAAGCCTTCCGCTGTTATCGCATTAGATGGCCTTAAGCCATATTATTGTAATAAGTTCTCTCTTGAGACATTCGATGTAATAAGTGTGTGATTTGCTACTCTGTTATAAATCCTTCGAGTACTGTGTGTGTCAGCATTACCGATCCTGGGATGACACTGAAGCACAGAGACTTGACCATATGAGGTCGGGTCGCTACAAGATGGTATCAGAGCACACGCTGAGTGTAGGAAACGACCACTAAGATAAACAATAGGTCACTCTTCTCTACTTATTTCTGACTCCTCTCCATTTTCTACTCTTAGGATGACGGAGATGAAGAACAAGTTTGCACAACCGGATGAAGACACACCTTTTGGACGCCACTTGAAGGAAGTCACTAGGTACTTGAACATTGGAATACCAAGCTTCACCGGGACGTACAACGCCACCTTACCAGAACAGGGGTGCTGGATGATTCAAGTAGAAGTTCCAGGAAGGACGTTTTCGCCAACCTCTAAACCCATAGAATTTTATTTTGAAGCACCCACTTGGAGTCTAGGCAAGAGCATGGCAGCCCACATTACACTACTAGGGAAAAGGCTAGCAGCAACGCGGGTTTTAGGCCTATCAGTAGCGCGGGGATATGCGCTACTGATAAGGCACTACAGCTATTCATTAGCAGTAGCGCGTGTTACACGCGCTACTGCTAGGACAAGTAGCTGCAGCGTTTGTTCAATCCCACGCTACTGCTAATGTAACTACTGGCAGCGCGTTTTTTGTCCATCGCTACTAGTATTCTTTTTTTATTTTTAAATTTTTAGTGTATTTATTGTACAAATATTGGTACAATACCAGTTATGAGGTTTACATCATTATGTCCATAACAGTGTGTCAAATGAAGGTGGATTAGTTTCAAGTGGAGGCAATATGTGGTGCATGTCAAAAGTATACTACAAATCCAAACTTGATCTAGTTTGGACTAGTAGTACTTTCGATGTGCATCACATGTTGCCTCCACTTGAATCTAATCCGCCAACACAAGCTATTTAATCATCATCATAGTCATTACCACCAACATTAGCTATTTAATCATCATAGTCATAGTGTAGCACACATCATCATCTTCAAACTCTCATTCTAGCTAGCTAATCACCACCAACACTAGCTAATAATAATCATCATAGTCATTACCACCAACATTAGCTATTTTATCATCATAGTAATAGTGTAGCACATCATCATCCTCAAACTCATTTCTAGCTAATCACTCCTGCTGCTCTCTCTTAGGTAAAACAACATAAAACATGTGTAGCTCTCCTCCTTGATCAAGTTGGAGTATGCAGATGAACCTGTCTCCTAATTTTGGGTAGCACATCTGTTTGCTGCCCCCTAGTACTTCTCTGCGCTCCCCCATTACATATCTGGTCCAGTCTTCCACTATTAAGCATTCATCCTTGATCTTGGATTCACTAAAGTAACATGAAGGGTATCTTGGTCGTAAGCTAATAATACTCATGGTACCTTTAGTCTCGATCCCATAAGGCACAACATTCATCGGGAGTCCCTGTTGAAGAACATCGTATGGTCACATACTTAGCAATGAAGTTTAGCTTCACAGATAATGTATGGAAAAGATGCACCGAGGACAAATAGTAAAAATCTTACCATCCTTCCTAAATAGATGTGACCGTAGTTCATGACGAACACTATTGGTCGCACGTTTTCAGTACTAAGATTTCTAAGTCCAGGAAGAAAATTTGTCTTAACATTATCAAGATCCTCAAGCCACGAAACATAATGACTTAGCTCCTCGCAGTTTAGTTCAGCCCCGGGACAGTAGTAGGACCTGTCTACCAAGCGTTGGACATGTTTGCTTGCACCGAAATAAGCTGACAATACAAATTAGTTGTCAACTATTTTTGAATAAACAATATCAAAGACATAAATATGGTTGAGAAACTTACATTTTGGTGTAACTGGAGGCGTCTGCACATCGAACCAGATGTCGGTATTACCTTCAATATCATCTTCCGGACGAATATCAAAGGTGATAACCTTATCAGGCTGAAATGCATAAGTCTTGCATTGTGCTCGCTATGTTTTGCATCCAAAATAGGTGTAGTCGTCTGAATTGTATAATTTTGCGTGGAAAATATAACCATGCTCGGTCTTCAAATAAACTTTCTTTACCTCCATAGTATGACTGAAACCTATCTTATCCAATACAAAAACTCTTGCATGGCAGGGGATACGCTAGTAGAATAGTAAAAAAATATAAGTTGAAGCAAATGAAGCAGATGTCATGCTTAATTACGAAAAAAGACTTGTCGTTGTGACTTACTGTATCCACTTCGAAGTTCTCGTCCAGCTTGATGCTGAAGCGCCTATCATCGTCTAGGAAGATTCCGTCGCACAGGCCGCGCTTGTCTTCGCAGTATTTGCAAATACCGAAATCCTTTTTGTCGTCAGACATTTCCTATGTTCATAGTTAAAACATTAATTGAAAATTGATAGAAGACAACTACCAGGATACTCAACACACAAATCCGGGGCACTCGATATTCCCTACATATTCTGGCAAAAGTCATGCAAAAATTCACGGAAAAATCCGGCATGACCTTTGCTAAAATAGGATATATCGAGCGCCTGAAATTTGCCGGAACGGAAATGAATCAACACTCCAGCAAAACATAGGCCACTCGGCCACTTGGATATTGAGCAACACAAGATATACATTTCAAAATATCTTATAAGACTCAAATTAGCATGCATTCAATAAGCAAAAGTAAATCATCTCATGCATCCGTACATCGTCGAATATTATCACTAATACATCCCGAATAGTGTCATACATATAACATCACTAGTACAACTAAAACCCTAGCACACGACGGGTATCGGCGCGGGCGGTGGACACCCACAGAGAAGGAACCATCACGAGATCATAGCTCCAGTGAGATCCTTGGAGAACCTGCCAGGTATTGGAGAACCTGTGCTCCAACGCAAACAAGTAGCGACGGATGTGCGCGTCCTCCTCACTGACACGGTGACGCACCACCTCCGCGGAGTCCTCGAGCCTCTGGACCGTCACTGGCCCATGCGACCGCCACCAAAGAAGGTTCGGGTCAATGACAGGCTGGCTCCTCACCAACCTGCGCCCCCCGGTAGGTAGCGCCTCCCAGTACCACCCTGGCGGAGCCCAGTCCCGGGCATGGCCCATCTGGTCAAGCAGGTGTCGTCCTCCGCCGACTCGACGACGAGGATGCGGGATAGGCATCATCCACGTCGATGCGGGAAAATTGCTTTAACTAAAAAAATAGCAACAAGTTCTTACTAACTAGTTATATTAATTCAACTAGTTCTTACTAAAAATAAACTTACTATAAATAAAAATATTCTAGTACCTAATTAGTACCTAGTTCTTACTAACTAATTAGTACCTAAGAACCCTAACAAGTTCTTACTAACTAATTAGTACCTAAGAACCCTAACAAGTTCTTACTAACTAATTTGATTCCACCCTAACTAATTTGATGGAGGTAGAAACCCTAGGCAGAGGTAGGGGAGAGGGAGGAGCAGGCGTGCTCACCTCGGGTGCCTGCAACGAGGGAGGGGCAGGCGGCATCGAGGTCATGGTCGGGGCTCCGGGGCGGCCTTGAGGTCGGGGGGGCGGGGGCGGCGTCCGGGGCGGCGTCAAGGTCGGGGTCGGGGGCGGCGTCCGGGGCGGCGTTGAGGTCGGGGGCGGGGGCGGCGTTGAATCTGGGGTCGGGGCGGCGTAGAGGGTGTGCGGAGAGCGCGCGGCGGCCGAGGGGCGACGGCGGCGGCGAGAGTGGAGTTGGATTTGGGGGAGGAAGTGGTGGGGAGGACAACCGCGTGCGGTTAAGTCAGAAGTACCAGTAGCGCGTTCCAGACGGCGCGCTACTGCTACATTAGCTACAGCGCATTCTGGAATACACGCTGCTGGTACACCATTCTCTTTTTTTTCCTTTTTCATTTAGTTTTCTTCACATTTTTTTTCCTTTCACCTTATTCTATTTCCTTCATTCTAAATTACCTTTCTATTTGCTTTCCATTTAATTTTATATCCTCTATCAGTAGCGAGTTTATAATAAAACGCGCTGCTATAAAGAAAGTAGCGGTAGCGCGGTTCGCTATAGGTCGCTACTACTATGTGTAGTTTATCGGCTAAGCCGTGGGAATTTTAGTAGTAACGTGTTTAGGGGAAGACGCGCTGCTGCTAGAACTTTATCTGCAGCGCGGTTTTCGCAGGCGCGCTACTGCTACTTAGCACCAGCATGCTTTTTTGGCCCTCGCTACTGCTAGAGTTCTGTGTATAAGGTTTTCCCTAGTAGTGTTACCATGGGACGCATTGGAGAAGTCTACAACAGGGAACTCAAGGACACCATCTACCAGATATGCGGGCGCCGAGATGAGCAATGGGAAGTAATCAGCACCAGGAAGGATAAGATCCATTACAGCTTTCATCCAGGAGTTAAACCAGCACATTCGACGTCAGGAGAACCAGATGTGCGCGGATATGATGGACTTGAAGAAGGCGAAGACTAGGATCATCGAGCTGGAGGAAGAACTCAAGTTTACACGCGATGGATATGAGGAGAAAATCAAGACACTACTGGAGAAGAATGACGACCTAGTTAAGAAGATCTGAGTATTCATGGGAGGACCAGCACCGGGAGTAGAAGACGATGGTTCCACTTGCCCGGACAACTACATCATCATCGACGACACCGATTCCGATCCTAGTGATGATGATTTTGAAGACGAAGCTGGAGCAGACATCATGGAGTCTTCCACCGATCAAAATTTCTAGATGACCACCATATATTATTAGTATTCCCCATGTATTTAGTAGTAGTAGAGCACTTTTGCGATTGATCTAGAATGCTTGTATGCCCTCGCTTGATTCATTGAGTGAAATGATTGTGTTTGTCTCATGCGCATATGGGTAGTGCTTTCTCATTAGACCTTTTTCTATTCCGATCTCTTCCATCTAAACCCCTCAGATGCCTCCGAGATGTGACACTGGTTTTGCTTTCCCATCGGAGCTCACCCAGTTGATCCAGCAGCAGAATGCTTTGATGTAATTGCTAGTTCAGAACCAGGGCAACAACAACAACCCGCCGCCAATAGACAACCTAGCCCTTTTTCTAAGGTTACAACCGCCGGTGTTTTCCAGTAGCACCGAGCCTATAGTTGCTGATGATTGGCTACGCCGTATTGGAAGGGAGTTGACCACCATAGGTTGCACAGATGCTGAGAAGGTGCGCTTTGCCGCACATCAATTGGATGGACCAGCAGCCTCATGGTGGGAGAATTACACAGCCACTTTTCCTGTAGCCAATGACACTTGGGACCAGTTTCAGCAAGCTTTCCGCACAGCCCATGTCTCAACTGGAGCTATGCAGATGAAGAAGCGGGAGTTCCGCAACTTACGCCAGGGGAACCGTACTATGGCTTAGTACGTGGATGAGTTTAGCAAGTTGTCTCGCTATGCCCCTGATGATGTGGCCACAGATGTCGCGAAGCAGGAGAAGTTTATGGAAGGGCTGAATGATGAGATGAGCATGCAGTTGATGGTGGAAACCTTCAACAACTACCAGGAGTTGGTAGATAAGGCTCTTATGATTGAAGGGAAGCAGCAGCAGATTGAGAGCCGTAAGAGGAAGTACAGACAAGGGAAGTACAACTCAGGAGCTCAGCAGAAGCCTCGCCTAACCCCAAACTCGGGAGGACTTGTTCATAACCATGGAGGTCATAACCACACTGGAGGAGGATTGCATAACCACAATGGTGCTAAGAATGGAAATGGGAACGGAGCTAACAACAATTAGAACCGCTCCAACCAAGCCACACCCGCCAAAAGAGACCTAAGTCAAGTTACTTGCTTTAAGTGCAGGAAGACAGGGCACTATGCCAATGATTGCCCTGAAGGAAGGAATGGAAACGGAAATGGAAGCGCTGGGAAGAAGCCTAATCCATTCAACAAAGGACAAGTGAACCACGTTAACGTGGAGGAGGTTGAAGAGCAGCCAGACGCGGTAATAGGGAAGTTTTTGGTTAAGTCTTTTACCGCTCTTGTTCTTTTCGATACTGGTGCATCGCATTCATACATATCAAGGGGATTCGTGGATAAGTTTAAACTACCAACCCAAACCCTTAGGACCCCTCTCCTAGTAAGTTCACCCGGAGCAGAGTACATGGCTAGCTGATGGTGCGACCAGATACCCCTAACCATTGGCACACATGTTTTTCCGTCCGACCTAATTATCTTGGAGTCACAAGGATTGGATGTGATATTAGGTATGGACTAGATGTCAAAGTATGAGGAATTATTGACTGTGCTAGTAAGTCAATTTATCTCACCACCCCGGAGGGAAAAAAGGATTAAGTATGTATCTAGGCATGTGCCTAGGAGGAGCCAAGTGAATGCCCTCACGGGAGTTGTTCAGGAGGAAGTGCCTGTAGTGAAGGACTACCCGGATGTTTTTCCAGAAGAGTTACCAGGCATGCCACCGGATAGAGACATTGAGTTTTTGATAGAGCTATTGCCGGGTACATGGCCAATATCCAAGAGACCCTATCGGATGCCCGCAAATGATCTGGAGGAGATTAAGAAACAGATCAAGGAGTTATTGGAGAAAGGTTACATTTGAAGGAGTTCATCGCCTTGGGGAGCCCCAGTACTTTTGGTTGAGAAGAAGGATAAATCCCTAAGGATGGTTGTTGATTATCGAGCCTTGAATGAAGTAACGATTAAGAACAAGTACCCACTGCCGATGATCAATGATCTGTTTGATCAGCTGCAAGGAGCTAAAGTGTTTTCGAAGATCGATCTACGATCGGGATACCATCAGTTGAAAATTCGAGAGAAGGATATACCAAAGACAGTGTTCACTACGCGGTATGGATTATACGAGTATACGGTCATGCCATTTTGACTGACTAACGCCCCTGCATATTTCATGAGCATGATGAACAAGGTGTACATGGAGTATTTGGACAGGTTTGCTGTGGTGTTTATTGATGATATTATGGTATACTCGAAGAATGAAGAGGAGCACAAGGAGCATTTGCGGTTAGTTCTCGAGAAACTCAGGGAACACCAGTTGTATGCTAAGTTCAGCAAATGCGAATTTTGGTTGAAGGAAGTCAGATTCCTTGGACATATTATATCAGGAGAAGGTATAGCAGTAGAACCCAGCAAGGTTCAGTCAGTCACTGAATGGTTGGCACCCACTTCAGTTAGCGAGATCCGTAGTTTCCTTGGACTCGTAGGATACTACCGGAGATTCATTGAGAATTTTTCCAAGATTGCGAAGCCAATGAATGAACTATTAAAGAAGGACACTAAGTTTAAATGGACAGAAGATTGTGAGGCAAGTTTTCAGGAGTTGAAGAAACGTTTGACTACATCCCAGTGCTAACACTACCAGATATACATAAGGAGTTCCAAGTGTATTGCGACGCCTCTCGCTTAGGACTTAGATGTGTGCTTATGCAGGACAGAAGAGTTGTTTCGTATGCCTCACGACAACTAAAACCTCATGAGTTGAATTATGCCACGCATGATTTGGAGTTGGCAGCCGTAGTGCATGCATTGAAGACGTGGAGACATTACCTTATTGGAAACCGTTGCAATGTGTACATGGATCATAAGAGTTTGAAGTACATCTTCACACAAGAGGAGTTGAACCTTAGGTAGAGGAGATGGTTGGAGCTTATAAAGGATTATGATATGAAGCTACACTATCATCCAGTAAAGGCCAATGTCGTAGCAGACGCTTTGAACCGGAAGAGTTATTGTGACGCCCGGGCAATCAAGCTACAGTAGCCTCTGCTAATAATGCCATGTCACCTCGATTACGGTTGCTAATCTCGCGTTATTTCGAAACCGTTCAAAATTCAAATTCAAAAGAAAAGCAAACAACAAAAGTTTTCAAAAATGAAAACAAAAATGTTCGGTTTGTGCCAAATACTGCATAGGTAATTGTGGTGAAGAGACTACACTTTTATAAATTGTTAAATACTCTAAAATGAATAAAACGTAGCGAGAGCAATTATTTAAATGCCTTTAAAATAATAAACAATTACAAACTAATTTATCATAGGTGCCAAGTTAATTGTGGTGGTGGCATATTTGTTCATACTAATTTAGGTACAACTAATGTATTTAAAATATAAAATTAAAACAGAAAAGATCAGAGAATAAACAAAATATAAAAGGAAAGCAAACAAAGATAATAATAAAAAAACAAAACCAACGGGCAAAACCCCCCGGCCCTACTGGGCCACGGCCCAGCAGGCCACCAGGCCGCCAGGCCGGCCCACCCCACCTCCCATAACCCCCTCACTACCCGTGACCTAACCCTCATCGCCCCACACCCCCACCTCCACGATCCCACTCCCCCTCTGCTCTCCCCCCGAATCTGGATCGGGAATGGGGCACCCGACGCCGATGCCCCAGCTCGTCCCCGCCGTCTCGCCGTTCACCAGCGCCACCCATCGGAACCCCCCGTCCTCATCCCCCTCCTCGCGACGCCAACACCCCTGGACATCGGCGCCGTCGCCGTGCGCCGCATCATCGCCGTCCAGACCCTCGCCTCCCTCGCCGGCCTGCGTCCCCTACGTCGCCGACCCGTCCCCGTCCTCCTCCCCGCCGAACCACATCGAGCCCCGCCGCCACCTCTGCTCTCCAACGCCGGTGAGGGCCACGCCCTCCTCCTCCTCTCAACGCTGTTAGCCACGACCACGTACCGCCGCCACCCCGTACCCACCGTGCGCAGCAACCGCGCCCGTCCGCGCTCACCGTTGCCGCGTATGCCGCGCTGCATCGCCCCGGCCGCGCTCATCGCGGCCCCGCACCACCCAGCGCTCGCGCCGTCCGGTCCGGCCCCCACCCCGCTCCCCGCGCTGCAGCCTGCTTGCTGCACCGCTGCTGCTGGCCCTGCCGCTTTGCTCCATCACCGCCGCTGCAGCCCGCGGCCACCGCGGCCCCCCTTTCCCCACGCCCGCGGCCCTGCTCGCCCGCGCCCTTGCAGCCCCGTTGCCAAGCGTCGCCACCCGCCTCTGCCGCGCACAGGCGCCGCTCGCGCGCCCCACCCTACGCCGGCGACGCCCACTGCTGGCCGTCGCGGCGCCTGCCCGCGCGCCATCGCCGGCGGTACACCCCGCCACGGGTTTTGTTGAGCGAGCCAGCCGTCCCCGTTGGATTAGTGGGGATAAACCCCCCAGATTAGTTTAAGGGCTAATGCCCCCTGTGGGTATGACTAGTGGGGCCGCCCCTGTTAGAACAAAAAAAGGTATATCAAATAACTAAAAACAATTAATAATTTATTAATTTAATAATTAATTAACTTAATTAGATCTGTTAAATTAAACCGTTTAACTCTGATTAGATAACCTAATAATTAATTAACTAATTAATTATGTTTAGTTAAACTGTGACTATGACAAGTGGGACCCACGCGTAAGTTTGACTAGTCAACAGGACTGTTGATTGCTGACTGGACCTGCTGACAGTGTTGTTGACCCAGTCAATGGGCCCATCTGTCAGGTGAACCAGTCAACCCCTGTTGACTGCTGACGTCAGCATGACATCATGCTGATGTCATAAATTCAATTTCGAATTAAATAAATAAATAATTAAATTCCAGAAATTAATAAAATCTTTAGAAAATCATATCTTTTAATGCGTAACTCGGATTAAAATATTTTCAACATGAAAGTTGCTCAGAATGACGAGACGAACCCGGATATGCAGCCCGTTCGTCCGCCACACATCCCTAACATATCCAACTCGCAACTTTCCCCCTCCGGCACCTCTGCCCGAAAACGCGAAACACTGGGGATACTTTCCCGGATGTTTCCCCCCTTCACCGGTATCACCTCCTACCACGTTAGGTCACCTCTAGCACAACGTATTGCCGCTTCTTGCTTTTTGTTACATTTGATTGCTCTGTTATTTATTGTGTTTCCCCTCCGTTACTTCTTTCCGGTAGACCCTGAGACCGATGCCGGTACCCCTGTGATCGACTACATCGACGACCCCTCCTTCTTGTTTTAGCAACCAGGCAAGCCCTCCCCTTGATCACCAGATATCGCCTACTCTCCTCTATACTGCTTGCATTAGAGTAGTGTAGCATGTTACTGCTTTCGTTATTCCTATCCTGATGCATAGCCTGTCTTTGATACTGCTGTTGATACCTTTACCTGCAATCCTACTGCTTAGTATAGGATGCTAGTGTTCCATCAGTGGCCCTACACTCTTGTCCGTCTGCCATGCTATACTACTGGGCCGTGATCACTTCGGGAAGTGATCGCGGACATATACTATATACTTTACACTGTTACATTACCTGTGATACTGTTCGGAGATGGGGGCTGAAGGGGCAGGTGGCTCCATCCCGGTAGAGGTGGGCCTGGGTTCCCGACGGCCCCCGACTGATACTTTGAGGCGGAGCGACAGGGCGGATTGAGTCCACCTAGGAGAGAGGTGGCCTGGCCCTGGTCGGCGTTCGCGGATACTTAACACGCTTAACGAGATCTGGGTATTTGATCTGAGTCTGGCCATTTGGTCTATACGCACTAACCATCTACGCGGGAGTAGTTATGGGTATCCCGACGTCGTGGCATCAGCCGAAGCACTTCATGACGTCAGCGACTGAGCGGCGCGCGCCGGGTTGGACCGCGTAACGTGACTTCCTTTGAAATGGAGGTTGCTAGGTCTGCTCTCCGGCCGCGTACGCAACGTGCAGGTGTGCAATGGGCGATGGGCCCAGACCCCTGCGCGCATAGGATTTAGACCGGCGTGCTGACCTCTCTGTTGAGCCTAGGTGGGGCTGCGACGTGTTGATCTTCCGCGGCCGGGCATGACCCAGGAAAGTGTGTCCGGCCAAATGGGATCAAGCGTGTTGGGTTATGTGGTGCACCCCTGCAGGGAAGTTTATCTATTCGAATAGCCGTGTCCCTCGATAAAAGGACGACCCGGAGTTGTACCTTGACCTTATGACAACTAGAACCGGATACTTAATAAAACACACCCTTCCAAGTGCCAGATACAACCCGGTGATCGCTCTCTAACAGGGCATCGAGGAGGGGATCGCCGGGTAGGATTATGCTATACGATGCTACTTGGAGGACTTCAGTCTACTCTCTTCTACCTGCTGCAAGACGGAGGCTGCCAGAAGCGTAGTCTTCGACAGGATTAGATATCCCCCTCTTATTCTGGCATTCTGCAGTTCAGTCCACTGATATGACCCTTTACACATATATCCATGCATATGTAGTGTAGCTCCTTGCTTGCGAGTACTTTGGATGAGTACTCACGGTTGCTTTGTTTCCCCCTTTTCCCCATTCCTCTACCCGATTGTTGCAACCAGACGATGGAGCCCAGGATCCAGACGCCACCTTCGACGACGACTCCTACTACTCTGGAGGTGCCTACTACTACGTGCAGCCCGCTGACAACGACCAGGAGTAGTTAGGAGGATCCCAGGCAGGAGGTCTGTGCCTCATTCGATCTGTATCCCAGTTTGTGCTAGCCTTTTTAAGGCAAACCTGTTTAACTTATGTCTGTACTCAGATATTGTTGCTTCCGCTGACTCGTCTATGATCGAGCACTTGTATTCGAGCCGTCGAGGCCCCTGGCTTGTATTATGATGCTTGTATGACTTATTTTATTTGTAGAGTTGTGTTGTGATATCTTCCCGTGAGTACCTGATCTTGATCGTACACATTTGCGTGCATGATTAGTGTACGATTGAATCGGGGGCGTCACAAGTTGGTATCAGAGCCGACTGCCTGTAGGAATCCCCCTTTCTCACTCCTTGGCCGAAGTTGAGTCTAGACTTTATAAAACTTTTACTAACATGGCTGTGCGGCCCATGGGCCCACGTCGCCATTATTAGGATTTTTTATTCCTCGACCTATACCCTGGGACTCTGATCTCTCTGCTATTCGGGTTAAATGATTTTACTAAATCTGACTCTAGGTTCTCGTAACAACTTTCTCCCGGAGAGCCCCTTGTTATAGATGATCGTCTGCTGCACCAGAAGGATCCGAAGATACTCACCGATGTTCTCTCGAAACTTTATGGTCACTTATGCAATGCCCTTCCATCGATAAACCCCTATGGATAAGCACGTATACTCGCCATTCATACAATGTTTCCCAGTTGATCTTGTGATTACAAGATACCTAGAAATTCTCTCTGTTGTTCCGAGAATCCTTTGAGCTTACTGCCTTGCGGTTCTTTGTCACCTGAATACCCCTACGGATAATTCTCGCACTTATCGAGTATCCGCTCATTCCCCGTTGTCATGTGTTTCGCCAAACACTTCAAAATATCATTCGATCTTCCGAAAATCCCGAGCAGCCTATTTCTCTTGAAATTCTCGCTTGCTTGCATTATGGTTAATCCCATAAGTTTCGTAATCTTATTGGCCTCCCTTGTCTTTATCATTTTAAGTCCGTTGATTCAATATGTTGAGGATGCTCGCATTCCTCAGTCGAATCCTAGGATTCATCCTTCCGGCTCAGACGTCATTTGGATATGAGCTGGTTCTTGACCAATCAATGCCTTGATCGTTTGTGCTTCCAAGTCTATTGAACGTATTCGTTTTCGATCAGGACGATTGCTTCTGTTCCCTTGATTTGGAAATTGTAAAATTCCTTTGCATTTGAGCTCTGGATTAGTCAGTTGTTCCTATAATCCAATGCCTTTGCATTGTTATTTCCTTCTGATTGAGTACCGATATTCACATCAGATTCCTTGTGGTCCGCGAGACCAATTGCTTGGTTATTATCCGACGGTGTCCTTCATATCCAATAACCTTGTCAGTTCTTCCCCTGATATATGATGCCTTTTGTAAATTGTATCCTCTGTTTTTGTTAACCATGCTCTGCATTCGAGCTTAAGTTATTTTACTCCTGAAGTTTGTGGTATATGTTCCTAAGATGCCCCCATGGGTTGAATCTATGCCTTCCCTAATCCGTGTGAACCCAAAAGATTTCACGGGTCATACTTATTGGTATTGCACCAGGTAAAAACTTTCAACAACTAATGTCATTCTCGAAATACGAGAGGTGAATGAAAGGTTATGCGTTGAACAAGTGGGAGTCGACCTTGAACCTTTGTGTTCATGCCCATGGACACGATGTAGATCCTATCATGGAAGCTTCTTGTAATAACAACTATTTCCTTGATATAATATCCTTTGGTATCGGTCAATTGATCCGTTGCAACCGTGGTTCCGACCATATGTTCTTGTTTGATCCCATTTCTCGGGCAAGTTTAAGCACTTGTTTTCTGTGGATCAACACACCTGTCAAACCTTTACTTTGATCTACCATCGAGTATTACACCCTGGTATCTCAAGAATAACATGGAACTTCATAACTTTTTATGGGATCTTCATCAACTAGTATTTCTCACCGAATCCAATTTTTCCTGCGTTTTGGGTTGACGTCAACCGGGAGCACCGAATAGTGAATCGAGTCCACACTTCGATTCAAATAACTCTTAAGTAATTTTTGTTGCTTACGAGTTTAATAATCCTTCAAGTCATTCCTAGCCCGATTGGCTACATCATTATCGTGTCGATTTTAACTGTGCTACATGGTCCTTCTTCCCACAGCACAATTTTTGACGATGAGCTAAGCTTTCGTCGATCTTCCTCATCATATCATTTCGCTTTGGACCGCAAGCTTGCTTTGGAGTTTGTGTCGTACCCATGGTTTCAATAACCTTTTGCTTTATCATTCCTTTGACTTTATGTCATCGCTGATCGATTACATCATCATGAAATCTCGCGACAAATGTGTCGTGAACATCATCAACATTCTGATGCTCTTCCAAGATATCTATCGAATTCTTGATGAGAAATACCACCCTTTGCTCTCGATGATTTGTGTTATCATCGACCACTTTATTGCCTTTCGTTCAACATAAACTTGTTCGTGTTCTGTGTTATACCTTGAGTTCCTTGCTATCCAGCAATTGTTCTTCTTTACCATGGAATATTACCCCCTTTATGTCAAGAATGTCGTGGTAATTTCACCACCTCTTGAGAATTCTTGATATAGTAATATCTCTCGCCATTTGCGTTCATTTCTTGGTCTCCGTGTTGTTTCTAACCGGAATACAGACAAATGGTCTGTGATGTGTAAATTCTAAACTTCTAGCAACCCTATTGCTTTGAAGTTATTGGTCTATAGTTTCATTCTAAGTCTATTGATCATTGAATCATCATTCGAACATTGATCGTGCTACCTAGTCCAGATTCCTGGGTGCACCCTTCCATCATTGTTCAGTTGTGTAGGTTCTCCTCGAGCATACATCATTATACCATTTGATCTGACAAATGTTATCTCCTTGTTCACATAATTGTGGAAATCCATCTTTTTGGATACCCCGTTGACTTATCGCTGAGTCCATCAGCCACCTCCTCATCCACTCCTTGGCTTAATGATGAATCCCTTCGTGTATCCAGAGTCTAACCTTTACTTGAAGATCATGTCAATGTTATCTCGAAGCATGTCTGTGGTACCCCGATTTTCAACAATAACATTTGAAGCCCAATGCTAAATGTTTCCTGCTCGATTATCCAAACATCGCTGTATGGGTAATGTCATGAAAAATTTCTCTCCCCCTACCTAGAGGGTTTTCTACATTATATCCTGTCACGGATATCCTACTCTGTTTGTCCTTGGGAAGGATTACCCCTGGGATATGTGTTTAAACACATTTCCCTTACCATTGTTCTGATTAACCTGATGATCACATTTTTCTTTTCATTGGGTTGTTTGACCTTTCTTGTGATCTATATAATCTAAGCAGTAAAGATTCACTGCTTATGTAAACACCTCGGTGTACAATTCCGTCAGCAAGACCCTATTACTATAATTGATGACATTTCGGTAGCCACCGATGGACGAGAACTTTGCCTAATGGTCCGCCTCGTTCAACGAGCGGAAAAAATGGTTCTCTTCGTCCCTCGCCCTTGGTACCGATGTTGTTGTCGACGTCACCGGCAGACTAACCTCTGACATGCCTTGCTTAGATGACCGTGCAAGATGTCAACGCCCTTCCTACTTTTAACCACATGATGGGCCCATAACCCACAGTTCCACAGGATCGAAACCTGACTCCCATGTACACCCCATGTTCCCAAGGTTGTTCCTCGCGCGTGGCCTCGTATGTAACTCACGAGCCACCTTCTGGTCTAATATCGGACACAATACTTATTCCCGTTGTTTTGACCCTTTCGCGCCCTATAACAGGCATAGAACGATTGCCTGCCTGCTCGAAACTTCCCAGGTTACCTCCTTACTTGCTCTCGATAATTTCTTAAGATTCGATTCGAGAGTTACTTTCCGCCACCTTCCTCGATGTTGTCGACCCGATAGTCAACCTTGCCGATGTCCGTTCTCCTAGAATGCCCACCCTTTAATCTTTCGTAAGTACGATGGAGTTCCGGAAGAAAGGATGTCAGCTGCATCATGAACACCTCAAACCGAGAAATGAAGACATCAAGGTATTGGACCGGCCTCTTCGCGAAGAGCAAGCCAGGATGAGAAGACCCGCTAGATCCGTTACCAATCCTTTCCCCCTTTCACTACCTCTTAAATCTCGGGACGAGATCTCTTGTAGTGGAGGAGAATTGTGACGCCCGGGCAATCAAGCTACAGTAGCCTCTGCTAATAATGCCACGTCACCTCGATTACGGTTGCTAATCTCGCGTTATTTCGAAACCGTTCAAAATTCAAATTCAAAAGAAAAGCAAACAACAAAAGTTTTCAAAAATTAAAACTAAAATGTTCGGTTTGTGCCAAATACTGCATAGGTAATTATGGTGAAGAGACCACACTTTTATAAATTGTTAAATACTCTAAAATGAATAAAACATAGCGAGAGCAATTATTTAAATGCCTTTAAAATAATAAACAATTACAAACTAATTTATCATAGGTGCCAAGTTAATTGTGGTGGTGGCATATTTGTTCATACTAATTTAGGTACAACTAATGTATTTAAAATATAAAATTAAAACAAAAAAGATCAGAGAATAAACAAAATATAAAAGGAAAGCAAACAAAGATAATAATAAAAAAAGAAAACCAACGGGCAAAACCCCCCGGCCCTACTGGGCCACGGCCCAGCAGGCCGCCAGGCCGGCCCACCCCACCTCCAATAACCCCCTCACTGCCCGTGACCCAACCCTCATCGCCCCACACCGCCACCTCCACGATCCCACTCCCCTCTGCTCTCCCCCCGAATCTGGATCGGGAATGGGGCACCCGACGCCGATGCCCCGGCTCGTCCCCGCCGTCTCGCCGTTCAACGGCGCCACCCACCGGAACCCCCCGTCCTCATTCCCCTCCTCGCGACGCCAACACCCCTGGATATCGGCGTCGTCGCCGTGCGCCGCATCATCGCCGTCCGGACCCTCGCCTCCCTCGCCGGCCTGCGTCCCCTACGTCGCCGACCCGTCCCCGTCCTCCTCCCCGCCGAACCACATAGAGCCCCGCCGCCACCTCTGCTCTCCAACGCCGGTGAGGGCCACGCCCTCCTCCTCCTCTCAACGCTGTTAGCCACGACCACGTACCGCCACCACCCCGTACCCACCGTGCACAGCAACCGCGCCCGTTCGCGCTCACCGTTGCCGCGTATGCCGTGCTGCATCGCCCTGGCCGCGCTCACCCCGGCCCCGCACCACCCAGCGCTCGCGCCGTCCGGTCCGGCCCCCACCCCGCTCCCCGCGCTGCAGCCTGCTTGCTGCACCGCTGCTGCTGGCCCTGCCGCTTTGCTCCATCACCGCCGCTGCAGCCCGCGGCCACCGCGGCCCCCCTTCTCCACGCCCGTGGCCCTGCTCGCTCGCGCCCTTGCAGCCCCGTTGCCAAGCGTCGCCACCCGCCTCTGCCGTGCACAGGCGCCGCTCGCGCGCCTCGCCCTACGCTGGCGACGCCCACTGCTGGCCGTCGCGACGCCTGCCCGCGCGCCAACGCCGGCGGCACACCCCGCCACGGGTTCTGTTGAGCGAGCCAGCCGTCCCCGTTGGATTAGTGGGGATAAACCCCCCAGATTAGTTTAAGGGCTAACGCCCCTGTGGGTATGACTAGTGGGGCCGCCCCTGTTAGAACAAAAAAAAAGGTATATCAAATAACTAAAAACAATTAATAATTAATTAATTTAATAATTAATTAACTTAATTAGATATGTTAAATTAAACCATTTAACTCTGATTAGATAACCTAATAATTAATTAACTAATTAATTATGTTTAGTTAAACTGTGACTATGACAAGTGGGACCCACGCGTAAGTTTGACTAGTCAACAGGACTGTTGACTGCTGACTGGACCTGCTGACTGTGTTGTTGACCCAGTCAATGGGCCCATCTGTCAGGTGAACCAGTCAACCCCTGTTGACTGCTGACGTCAGCATGACATCATGTTGATGTCATAAATTCAATTTCGAATTAAATAAATAATTAATTAAATTCCAGAAATTAATAAAATCTTTAGAAAATCATATCTTTTAATCCGTAACTCGGATTAAAATATTTTCAACATGAAAGTTGCTCAGAACGACGAGACGAATCGGGATACGCAGCCCGTTCGTCCGCCACACATCCCTAACATATCCAACTCGCAACTTTCCCCCTCCGGCACCTCTGCCCGAAAACGCGAAACACCGGGGATACTTTCCCGGATGTTTCCCCCCTTCACCGGTATCACCTCCTACCACGTTAGGTCACCTCTAGCACAACGTATTTCCGCTTCTTGCTTTTTGTTACATTTGATTGCTTTGTTATTTATTGTGTTCCCCCTCGTTACTTCTTTCCGGTAGACCCTGAGACCGATGCCGGTACCCCTGTGATCGACTACATCGACGACCCCTCCTTCTTGTCTGAGCAACCAGGCAAGCCTTCCCCTTGATCACCAGATATCGCCTACTCTCCTCTATACTGCTTGCATTAGAGTAGTGTAGCATGTTACTGCTTTCGTTATTCCTATCCTGATGCATAGCCTGTCTTTGATACTGCTGTTGATACCTTTACCTGCAATCCTACTGCTTAGTATAGGATGCTAGTGTTCCATCAGTGGACCTACACTCTTGTCCGTCTGCCATGCTATACTACTGGGCCGTGATCACTTCAGGAAGTGATCGCGGACATATACTATATACTTTACACTGTTACATTACCTGTGATACTGTTCGGAGATGGGGGCTGAAGGGGCAGGTGGCTCCATCCCGGTAGAGGTGGGCCTGGGTTCCCGACAGCCCCCGACTGATACTTTGAGGCGGAGCGACAGGGCAGGTTGAGTCCACCTAGGAGAGAGGTGGCCTGGCCCTGGTCGGCGTTCGCGGATACTTAACACGCTTAACGAGATCTGGGTATTTGATCTGAGTCTGGCCATTTGGTCTATACGCACTAACCATCTACGCGGGAGTAGTTATGGGTATCCCGACGTCGTGGCATCAGCCGAAGCACTTCGTGACGTCAGCGACTGAGCGGCGCGCGCCGGGTTGGACCGCGTAACGTGACTTCCTTTGAAATGGAGGTTGCTAGGTCTGCTCTCCGGCCGCGTACGCAACATGCAGGTGTGCAATGGGCGATGGGCCCAGACCCCTGCGCGCATAGGATTTAGACCGGCGTGCTGACCTCTCTGTTGAGCCTAGGTGGGGCTGCCACGTGTTGATCTTCCGCGGCCGGGCATGACCCAGGAAAGTGTGTCTGGCCAAATGGGATCAAGCGTGTTGGGTTATGTGGTGCACCCCTGCAGGGAAGTTTATCTATTCGAATAGTCGTGACCCTCGGTAAAAGGACGACCCGGAGTTGTACCTTGACCTTATGACAAGTAGAACCGGATACTTAATAAAACACACCCTTCCAAGTGCCAGATACAACCCGGTGATCGCTCTCTAACAGGGCATCGAGGAGGGGATCGCCGGGTAGGATTATGCTATACGATGCTACTTGGAGGACTTTAGTCTACTCTCTTCTACCTGCTGCAAGACGGAGGCTGCCAGAAGCGTAGTCTTCGACAGGATTAGATATCCCCCTCTTATTCTGGCATTCTGCAGTTCAGTCCACTGATATGGTCCTTTACACATATATCCATGCATATGTAGTGTAGCTCCTTGCTTGCGAGTACTTTGGATGAGTACTCACGGTTGCTTTATTTCCCCCTTTTCCCCATTCCTCTACCCGATTGTTGCAACCAGACGATGGAGCCCAGGATCCAGATGCCACCTTCGACGACGACTCCTACTACTCTGGAGGTGCCTACTACTACGTGCAACCCGCTGACGACGACCAGGAGTAGTTAGGAGGATCCCAGGCAGGAGGCCTGCGCCTCGTTCGATCTGTATCCCAGTTTGTGCTAGCCTTCTTAAGGCAAACTTGTTTAACTTATGTCTGTACTCAGATATTGTTGCTTCCGCTGACTCGTCTATGATCGAGCACTTGTATTCGAGCCGTCGAGGCCCCTGGCTTGTATTATGATGCTTGTATGACTTATTTTATTTATAGAGTTGTGTTGTGATATCTTCCCGTGAGTCCCTGATCTTGATCGTACACATTTGCGTGCATGATTAGTGTACGATTGAATCGGGGGCGTCACAATTATGCTAATATCCTTGAAAGTAAGGGATTGCCAAAGGAGTTAGCAGAGGATATCAGGGAACTTCGATTGGAGATTGTTCCAAGAGGTTTCGTTGCAACAATGGAGGTTCAGTCTACATTGTTGGGTAAGATTACGGAAGCTCAGAAGGATGACAAAGAGATTGCCGAGATAAAGGAGAAGATGAGCAAAGGAAAGGCCAAAGGTTTTCGGGAGGATGAGCATGATACCTTATGGTTTGAGGACCGAGTTTATGTGCCCAATAACCTAGAGATCAAGAAGTTAATACTTCAGGAGGCTCATGACTCACCATACTCGATACATCCCGGAAACACTAAAATGTATTTGGATTTGAAGGAACGTTTCTAGTGGACTGGTATGAAGAAGGATATTGTCGAGTATGTAGCCGTATGTGATGTATGTTAGAGAGTAAAGGCAGAGCATCAGAAGCCAGCAGGACTGTTACAACCTATGCCGATACCTGAATGGAAGTGGGATAAACTTGGCATGGATTTTATCACCGGATTGCCCAGAACCAAAGTAGGATATGATTCTATATGGATAGTAGTTGATCGCTTGACCAAAGTGGCTCACTTTATCCCAATGAAAACCACCTATACAAGTGCGAAGTTGGCCAAGATATATATGTCTAGGATCGTATGTCTGCATGGAGTTCCGAGGACCATCGTATCAGATAGAGGAACACAGTTTACTTTAAAGTTTTGGCATCAGTTACACCAGACTTTGGGAACGAGATTGGAGTTCAGTACAACGTTTCACCTGCAGACGGATGGACAGACCGAGAGAGTCAACCAGATTTTGGAGGACATGTTGAGAGCCTGTGCGCTAGATTATGGATCTAGCTGGGATGACAATTTGCCTTACGCAGAGTTCTCGTACCACAATAGCTACCAAGCCAGTTTGAAGATGTCACCATTTGAAGCTCTGTATGGACGCAGGTTCAGAACACCGTTGATGTGGGATGAGGTAGGAGACCGGCAGTTGTTTGGACCAGACTTGATCAAGGAGTCTGAGGAGAAGGTTAAACTGATTCGTGATAGACTGAAGATTGCTCAGTCCAGGCAGAAGAGTTACGCGGACTCGAAACGCAAGGAGGTAACCTATGAAATTCGAGACAGAGCATACCTGCGAGTATCACCCTTGCGAGGAGTGAAACGTTTTGGAGTTAAGGGAAAGTTAGCCCCGAGATTTGTAGGACCGTATCGTGTTTTGGAACGGATGGGAGAAGTTGCCTACAAGTTGGAGTTACCTAAGGGGTTGTCAGGAGTTCACGATGTGTTCCACGTTTCACAGCTGAAGAAGTGTCATGCTGAGATGGCCGATATACCGTTAAGAGATACAATACCCTTGGAGGCGATTCGGTTGGACAGTGATTTGACTTATGAGGAGAAGCCAGTTAAGATTCTGGAGTTTGCCAGCCGAGTCACCCGCAGCAAGGTTATCAAGTTTTGCAAAGTTCAGTGGAGCCACCATACCGAGGATAAAGCTACCTGGGAACGAGAGGATGATCTCCGCAAAGACCATCCACACCTATTTTCTAGCCAATCTGAATCTCGAGGGCGAGATTCATCTTAAAGGGGGTAGGTTTGTAACATCCCAAATTTTCAATTTGGAATGTTATACATAGGTCATCCATGCATATCATATTTTATTGCATTTTCGTTCTGCAATCCTCGAAATCCTAAGCAACTCAAGGACCCTCAGAGAGGGTTGGGGATTTCCCGGTTTTCATATTTGATTTTTATCAAATAATGAAACGAGGATTTTGATTTTAATTATTTTTCTCTCCGAAAAATATTTCATATTAAAATATATGAGAGGAGATAATATGACTTCTCCAAAATAATTAAAATATTGGAGGAAAAATATTAAAATCATTTATTTGATTTTTATTTGGATTTTATTTGCATTAGAAAAATTGCACGTTTTCAAAATTGCATTTTAGGGCCAAGAAAATGTTCATCTCGTTCTAAATATTTTATTTAGACGGTGAAAATTTGTTTTGGGATTTTTAGATTTTTATTTTATTTTCTAGAATTTTATTTTCTGTCGGCGAAATTGTTTATATAGGAACGAGATTCCCTATCAGAACGTACCCGGGTCACAAGTATCAGAACCGTAGGTTCATGCGTCAAGATCAGAACCTTTGACTTAGACCGGTTCCTTTTCTCTCTTCATAGCTGACTTATTTCGCATATACAACTGCCCAACGTACTGACAACTCTGTGTAAAAGTTCTGGCTCAAAGCCTGCTACCGCTGGGTCATCATAGTGTCCTGGCATAGTTGTGTCACGGGCTTCTAGCGAACGGTTCCGAAATTTTGTTTTTTAGTGATGCTAAAGTTCCATGTGTGAATATACGTTACGGGCCCGTTTTCCTCTGGTTACATCAGTCCTTTCGGACTTATTTACTTTATTATTAAATAAACCATGCCCCTGCCTACAGTTCGATAGACTATCCGATGGGCTGTGTTGGATCCGATAAACACTAATTAGGAACAACAGTAATTCTAGTTCATAGTCTTATTTTGTCTCTTGCGCTCGTTTCTTTTTTGCCATACTTATACTACAAGACATCACCTGCTCCACATTCGCGATTAGAAAATGGGAAATGTCATTTAATAGAACGTCGAACCAGAAAGTCATTTGCAGGAGCGATTCAATGCAGCGTCCAAGCGGGAGTATTCATTCAGCTTTACATTCGATCAAAGTTGTTAAAACACGTTCGCTGATTCACAACAAAATGACCGATTTCTACAGTTTTAGATAAAAATATAAAAGAAAAAGGACCAGATTAAAGACTTCACTGGAAGAAGAAAGTGTAGCACCAATCCAAACAACTGGCTCACAGCCACAACACGGAAAGAATTGGCCCGCGAAAAAACATGAAAAAAATAGAACACTGGCTCACTGCCTCACCATGCAGGGCGGGACCTCACTGAGCGTCTGCAGCCCTTGTCCTCATTGTGTAATCCTCCACTTTGTCACTGTCGTGTGTCATCGTTGCTCGCAGAAGAGGATAGTGGCAGCCTGGCAAGGTTGTCCGAGTCATCTCCTCATTGTCATGTGACCCGAGTTGTCATAGGTCTTTGTGGTGGAGAACTGGAGACCAACGTGATGCTGGATCCGCTTCGTCGGGCTCCGGCTCCATCAGGGTGGTGGGGCCTCACCCGATCTGGAGGTAGAGAGCAGCCGGTGCTCCAAATCGGTGGCGCTGGTGCCACTCATGTGGGAGGAGAATCAGCGTGGTACGATGGAGGAAGCCATTCCATGAGCGAGAGATTGAGAATGGCGTGATTCAGATCTGAGGAGAAGAGAGAGAGAGAGAGAGAGAGAGAGAGAGAGAGAGAGAGAGAGAGAGAGAGAGAGAGATAGTGAAGGGGGCACGTGTGAGGTGAGGTAAGAGAAATCCAGGAATAAGAATAGAAGCTCCTCAGCTCGCTCCTTAGCGATTTGGGATTCCTGGCCGTCGGATCTGGCCGCTTGATGTATTTTCGGCCGTTGGATCCATAGGCGGGAGGACCTCGTCCGTCGGATCAAAAAAAGTTATTGCTGAAATGAATAGTTACCTCTCGTTCGTGCCACGGCGCGTAAATAGCCTGCCCCGCCGGGGGCATTTTCGTCATTTCACTCACAGGGGGTATAAAAGGCCACAGCTCGTGTGGAGATGACCTAGCCGGCTCGCTCGCGCCGCCTCCTCCTCCTGCACTCGCGCCTCGCCTCTCCCCCTCCAAACCCTAGGCCCGCGCTGGCCGGCCGCCACCACCGCCGTCGCCGGTCGCCGGGCACCTATCCACGACCTCGCACTGCCCCTCTCCTCTTCCTCCTGCCTCACCTCTCTCTCCCCTCTCCAAACCCTAACCCTAGCCACCAGCCTCCGCTCCCTGCCACATCATCGCGTCGTCTCCTCCTCCCCGCCCTCTCGGTCCTCAATAGGAGGAGCGCGGCTCGCCGCTGCAGCTGCTCTTGCTCAAGGACGAGGTGATAGAAGATCACCCCCGTGCAGAAGCAGATGCGCGCCGGCCAGCGCACCCGCTTCGAGGCCTTCGTCGGCGGCGGCGACAGCAACGGCCACGTCGGCCTCGGCGTCAATTGCGCCAAGGAGGTGGTCACGGCCATCCGCGGCGCCATCATCCTCGCCAAGCTCTCCATCGTGCCCGTCAGGAGGGGCTACTGGGGCAACAAGAACAGCCAGCCCCACACCGTGCCATCGCCGGTACGGTGCGTGCCTCCCCTTCTTCCCCCTTATCCTCTCCCCTCCGCTCGAGGAGGAGAGGAACCCGACCGAATCGAATTCAGGGGAGGAGAGGCAATCTATAGATAGATAGATGGATTGGTGGAAGAACCCCCAAATCGAATCCATCCTCTTTGCTTTGGTTAGAATTAGCTGGTGGCTGCCTTTCTGTTGATTAGAATTAGGTGTCGTGGGGATGTTCCTGTGGTTGGCTCCGTTCAGCTGTACCCGTGGTTGGCTCCATTCCTATGTTTCCTTCGCTTCCCGCCATGGATTTCTTGTTCTTTCTGCGCAGGATTGGGTTCTGACCGGGTTTCTTTCCTTCCTCCTTCTGGTTCTTCTTCTTGCAGCGCGGAATCGGCAACAAAGCGGTGGAATTTCAGGCAGAGGAAGGATTTGACCGGCAGCTCAGGTGCCCGCCCCCTGGGGGTCTGAAATCGTGGCCGCTCGCGTCCCCCAAAAGGTGCTGCAGTTCGCCGGCATCGATGGTGTCTTCACTTCCTCTCGTGGATCCACCAAGGTATAAACTAACCCTCCCTATATCCATATTATGTGATGCTCTCATCATTGGAACTGTACTGTCAGTACAAAATTGCTTGTATTATGTGTGCTTAGTGTAGAATGTTCAATTTAATTATGTTGAATCTTCTGATCTGTTTCCAAAGTGATTGCCTTGTGCAGCGTGAACTATTATAATTGCACTTGATGCAGTCTCATATATGGCAACTGATTAGTCTTGAAGTGATAATGTGTCTCTATCTACTTTATACTTCTACAATACAATGCGAGAGATATGACAGTATGGAGTTCATTTAGAGTCTTGGCAGATCATATTCTAGATTATTGATCACTACATGGAATCCTATATGCAGTCATCAGTCTTGCGCACACGACAATGAGGTCTGAGCTTGGCATGATTACTCTCCACAAGACTTACAAACAACCATAAATGTGTGCCCTCTCTATGTTAGGATGTAAAATTTGTGCATAATGGTATTTTTAGGAGTATGCATTCTGTCACAAAAAAAGTGTAGTTCTGGACCTGCTAGATTTAAATCAGAAGATGTTGTGCCGACTGAGAAATAAGCAGAAAATGCGCATATTGTACTTCTCTTGACTATTGTTTCTTCCTCCATTTTATCTTTCTGGGTATGTCCATTTTTCATTAGATAGTTTTCTGCAGCGCATATGCAATAAATTCACAAATTTATAATTTTGACGTGCTGCTGAAGGTAGAGGGACAAAAATTCAAGATTCAAATGAGCGACTCAAATTCAGGATTTGAGTTACCAAGGTAGTGTCTACGACTAGCTGATGGTTCAAGAGTTCGAAGAAAGTCAAGCATAATGGAATACTACACATGCCCATGCTGCTATATGCCAAGGTATCACTTCAGCAGTGTTATTAGTTTTCTGTCCTGATACAGACATGAGCCTAGAGTAGAGGAAGCACATCCTCAGCAAGAATATTCCTGTCTCAACATATTAGAGCCCCAATTTTGAGGATTTTGCTAGAAGTTAAAACAGTTACTACTGTCACAGCATACTAGATGCAACTTAGTGTGATGCCCTATGTTCTGCTTAGTTTCAGCACCACCGGAGCACTATTGAGATGATTGGAAGTTTCCTTCTCTTCACATCTATATTTTGTTACAGGTTAAAAGGTCTGAAAATATAGGTATGCTAGCATTGACAATCTTGCAGCTCTTTTGAATTAGTCCTAAATCATAACAGAAAGCTTTCTGTCATGATAATATATATATTTCTAGCCCGCAGCTGTTGGGGAACGTAGTAATTTCAAAAAAATTCCTACGCACACGCAAGATCATGGTGATGCATAGCAACGAGAGGGGAGAGTGTTGTCCACGTACCCTCGTAGACCGAAAGCGGAAGCGTTATATCAATGCGGTTGATGTAGTCGTACGTCTTCACGATCCGACCGATCCAAGCACCAAAACTACGGCACCTCCGAGTTCTTGGCACACGTTCAGCTCGATGACGATCCCCGGGCTCCGATCCAGCAAAGCGTCGGGGAAGAGTTTCGTCAGCACGACGACGTGGTGACGATCTTGATGTTCTACCGTCGCAGGGCTTCGCCTAAGCACCGCTAGAATATTATCAAGGATTATGGTGGAGGGGGGCACCGCACACGGCTAAGAGAACGATCACGAAGATCAACTTGTGTGTCTAGAGGTGCCCCCCTGCCCCCGTATATAAAGGAGCAAGGGGGAGGGGCGGCCGGCCAGGAGGGGCGCGCCAGGGAGGAGTCCTAGTCCTACCTGGAGTAGGACTCCCTCCTTTTCCTTGTCCAAGTAGGAGAGGGGGAAGGAAGGAAGAGAGGAGAGGAAGGAAAGGGGGGGCGCCCCCCTCCTTGTCCAATTCGGACTAGAGGGAGAGGGGGCGCGCGGCCTGCCTTGGCCGCCCCTCCTCTTCTCCACTTTAGGCCCATAAGGCCCATTAACCCCCGGGGGGTTCCGGTAACCCCCCGGTACTCCGGTTTTATCTGAAACTTCTCCGGAACACTTCCAAAAATTGATCCGGTTCCGGGAGGGTGGCATGCCAATTGTTTGGAAATACTATTTCAGTTCCAATTGTATATTTGACAGTTCTTTGTGGTGACCACCATGTTGTATTGGACGACTTCGATGAGTATTAGAGATTAAAAGCCATCACCGCTAGCCCAATACACATCCAAAAAATTGATCCGGTTCTATGGGGGTGGCATGCCGGTTCTTTGGAAATACGATTTCGGTTCCAGTTATATATTTGACAGTTCTTCATGGTGACCACCACATTGTATCAGACAGCTTCGATGAGTGGGAGGGATAAAAAGCCATCGGCGCTAGCCCGAACACATCCATAAACTGATCCGGTTCCGGGAGGGTGGCATGCCGGTTCTTTGGAAATACTATTTCGGTTCCAATTGTATATTTGACAGTTCTTCATGGTGACCACCATGTTGTATTGGACGACTTCGATGAGTATTAGAGATTAAAAGCCATCACCACTAGCCCAATACACATCCAAAAAATTGATCCGGTTCTGTGAGGGTGGCATGCCGGTTCTTTGGAAATACTATTTCGGTTCCAGTTGTATATTTGACAGTTCTTCATGGTGACCACCACCTTGTATCAGGCAGCTTCGATGAGTGCGAGGGATAAAAAGCCACCGGCGCTATCCCGAACACATCCAAAAATTGATCCGGTTCCGGGAGGGTGGCATGTCGGTTCTTTGGAAATACTATTTCGGTTCCAATTGTATATTTGACAGTTCTTCGTGGTGACCACCATGTTGCGTTGGACGGCTTTGATGAGTATTAGAGATTAAAAGCCATCACCGCTAGCCCAATACACATCCAAAAATTGATCCGGTTCTGTGAGGGTGGCATACCGGTTCTTTGGAAATACTATTTCGGTTCCAGTTGTATATTTGACAGTTCTTCATGGTGACCACCACATTGTATCAGACAACTTCGATGAGTGTGAGGGATAAAATCCATCGGCGCTAGCCCGAACACATCCAAAAATTGATCCGGTTCCGGGAGGGTGGCATGCCGGTTCTTTGGAAATACTATTTCGGTTCCAATTGTATATTCGACAGTTCTTTGTGGTGACCACCATGTTGTATTGGACGGCTTCGATGAGTATTAGAGATTAAAAGCCATCACCGCTAGCCCAATACACATCCAAAAAATTGATCCGGTTCTGTGAGGTTGGCATGCCGGTTCTTTGAAAATACTATTTTGGTTCCAGTTGTATATTTGACAGTTCTTCATGGTGACCACCACATTGTATCAGACGGCTTCGATGAGTGTGCGGGATAAAAGGCCATCGGCGCTAGCCTTAACACATCCAAAAATTGATTCGGTTTCGGGAGGGTGGCATGTCGATTCTTTGGAAATACTATTTCGGTTCCAATTGTATATTTGACAGTTCTTCGTGGTGACCACCATGTTGCATTGGACGGCTTCGATGAGTATTAGAGATTAAAATCCATCACCGCTAGCCCAATACACATCCAAAAATTGATCCGGTTCTGTGAGGGTGGCATACCGGTTCTTTGGAAATACTATTTCGGTTCCAGTTGTATATTTGACAGTTCTTCATTGTGACCACCACATTGTATCAGACAACTTCGATGAGTGTGAGGGATAAAATCCATCGGCGCTAGCCCGAACACATCCAAAAATTGATCCGGTTCCGGGAGGGTGGCATGCCGGTTCTTTGGAAATACTATTTCGGTTCCAATTGTATATTTGACAGTTCTTTGTGGTGACCACCATGTTGTATTGAACGGCTTCGATGAGTATTAGAGATTAAAAGCCATCACCGCTAGCCCAATACACATCCAAAAAATTGATCCGGTTCTGTGAGGGTGGCATGCCGGTTCTTTGGAAATACTATTTTGGTTCCAGTTGTATATTTGACAGTTCTTCATGGTGACCACCACATTGTATCAGACAACTTCGATGAGTGTGAGGGATAAAATCCATCGGCGCTAGCCCGAACACATCCAAAAATTGATCCGGTTCCGGGAGGGTGGCATGCCGGTTCTTTGGAAATACTATTTCGGTTCCAATTGTATATTTGACAGTTCTTCGTGGTGACCACCATGTTGCATTGGACGGCTTCGATGAGTATTAGAGATTAAAAGCCATCACCGCTAGCCCAATACACATCCAAAAATTGATCCGGTTCTGTGAGGGTGGCATACCGGTTCTTTGGAAATACTATTTCGGTTCCAGTTGTATATTTGACAGTTCTTCATGGTGACCACCACATTGTATCAGACAGCTTCGATGAGTTTGAGGGACAAATTCCATCGGCGCTAGCCCGAACACATCCAAAAATTGATCCGGTTCCGGGAGGGTGGCATGTCGATTCTTTGGAAATACTATTTCGGTTCCAATTGTATATTTGACAGTTCTTTGTGGTGACCACCATGTTGTATTGGACGGCTTCGATGAGTATTAGAGATTAAAAGCCATCACCGCTAGCCCAATACACATCCAAAAAATTGATCCGGTTCTTTGAGGGTGGCATGCCGGTTCTTTGGAAATACTATTTTGGTTCCAGTTGTATATTTGACAGTTCTTCATGGTGACCACCACATTGTATCAGACAGCTTCGATGAGTGTGAGGGATAAAAGGCCATCGGCGCTAGCCTTAACACATCCAAAAATTGATCCGGTTCCGGGAGGGTGGCATGCCGGTTCTTTGGAAATACTATTTCGGTTCCGATTGTATATTTGACAGTTCTTCGTGGTGACCACCATGTTGTATTGGACGGCTTCGATGAGTATTAGAGATTAAAAGCCATCACCGCTAGCCCAATACACATCCAAAAATTGATCCAGTTTTGTGAGGGTAGCATGTCGGTTCTTTGGAAATACTATTTCAGTTTCGGTTGTATATTTGACAGTTCTTCATGGTGACCATCACATTGTATCAGACAGCTTCGATGAGTTTGAGGGATAAAAAGCCATCGGCGCTAGCCCGAACACATCCAAAAATTGAACCGGTTCCGGGAGGGTGGCATGCCGGTTCTTTGGAAATACTATTTTGGTTGCAATTGTATATTTGACAGTTCTTCATGGTGACCACTATGTTGAAACAACCGACTTCGATGATTGTGAGTGATAGAAAACCATCACCGCTAGCCCGACACACATCCAAAAATTGATCCGATTCCGAGAGGGTGGCACGCCTGTTCTTTTGAAATATTATTTCGGTTCTAATTGTATATTTGTCAATTCTTCATGGTGACCACCATGTTGTATTGGACGACTTCGATGAGTGTGAGCGATAAAATCCATCGCCGCTAGCCCGACACACATCCAAAAATTGATCATGTTCCAGAAGGGTGGCATGCTGGTTCTTTGGAAACCTCTATTGTACATTGTCGGAACCATACATGTGGGCGAGAACCTTTTCTATACCGTGGACGTTGCACTGCCTACACCCTTATACATAAAAAACTATGTGCCCATGTGGGCGCTTGGAAAACTATGTACCCATGTCTTATGGGTTTATGCTGGTTTCTTGAAATCTTCAAAATACTGGCTTGGATCATGGCCTACATTTTGCATTGTATAAAAAAACAAGTGTATAGTGGATGAGCTCGAGTCTTTAAAAATTTCATAAAAATGAAGAGGGCAAAGAATTAGTGTCAAATAGGTGTCGTTCTTTTGTACACTTGTTTAAGAGTTTGAGGCTACAGTTTCAGGGATGAACTGTTCTTCCCAGTCAGAGCTCAATCGGAGCAAGGAAGCCATCAACCTGGCATCAGGGTTCTCCAGCGACACTTCTCATCCACCTGCTGCTGGAGCAAGATGTGCGAAGGAATCTATGAAGGAGTGCTACTCGGATGTTCACAGCTTAACAACTCATCAAAATTTCCTCCATATATCTTTTATTCGAGAAACTGCTTTGACACCACGGTTAATATTGTCAAGGTCCCGTGAGACACAACCTCCCTATGATCTCACGCCGGGGATGGACGACCATCCGTCAGAGCGATCTGTTCTTCCATGACCGATGCCATCTGCTGCCGCGCAGCACGGCGAAGGGTCCAGCTCAGATCCGTACTGCGCTGACGAAAGGTAACCAAAAATGTTCATAGATTTTAACTAATCTTTCTTGGAAAACTTTCTTGACATCACCTGAAAACTCCGCATAAAACAGTAGGGACGTTCGTGCCGTCGATCTCGAAGCTACTTTCAGTTGTCACTCCTCCGCTCCATTCACTGTGCCACATCCGACAAACACTAGTTGCGAGCAGCATGCTGAAGATGGCTGTTCACAGGGCTACCAGCGACGACAAAGGTGTTTAATCTGCCGAAAAAATTATCTTTTTGTGATTAACTGTTTGACAAAATGCCAGATGCTTGTTCAGGGGTCGGGCCGGGAAAAGCCACAGCCTAGAACCTGAAGAAGATGGCTCTAACTACATCAGGAGAGCTTTCGATAGAGCCGCTGAGCGAGGTTCACGCATCGTCTTTGAGCCCGCTGAAGGGATGATATTTTCAACTGAACAAGAAGCCTATTAGTTCTACAACACATACTCCTGGGAGATGGGTTTCGGTATTAAACACGGCAACAAGTACGAGATAAAGAAAACAGGATACAAGACCAATCAGGATTTCCTCTGCTCGTGCGAGGTATCCTTGTTGTGCCATTCGAGTTTTAACTTTTTTTTCCTAGTGTGATTAACTAGCGAGCTTGACAATTTATTTGATATTAAAATTAGTTGTTACTTGTTTGTCTAGGGGCGGAGCAATGTAGGAAACACCAGGTCCGCGCTGACCAAATGCCCAGCAATGGTTCGAGTGAAGAGGACATCCAATGATGGCTGGTTTTTCTCTCGAGTTGTTTTGACTCACAACCATGAGCTGGCAGAAACGGTTGGTGAGAAAAAAGTCTGGAAATGTCATAATGCCATTGATTCTTCGATGAGAGATCTCATCAAACATATGCGTTCAAACAATGTGTAAGTTAACAAGGTGTTTGGGGTCATGGCTGACATCCATGGGCGTGCTGAAGAAGTCCCATTCGGTAAGAGGTGTTTGAAAAATCTTTGCGCATCAATTGCACATGAAGCTAGCCAGGACGACATCGCCAAGACGCTTGAGCTTTTTGCAACAATGCAATCCCAGAACCCTGATTTTTTCTATTCAGTTAAGACCGACAGAGAAAGGAGAGTATCTGGTCTCTTGTGGTGCCACTCGAAGAGCCGTGCTGATTACTGGTTGTTTGGTGATGTTTTGACATTTGACACAACCTACAAGAGCAATTTATATGAGATGCCTGTTGGGCTTTTTGTAGGTGTCAACAACCATTATCAGTCCACTCTTTTCGGTTGCGTTATTTTGCGAGAGGAGACTGTAGAGTTGTTCAAGTGGGCTTTTGCAACCTTCCTTCGTGCCAACGGCGGTAAAACACCAAAAACTATTCTCACAGGTATACATTTTTTTAAATGGCTAGCTTCGCGCATCTATATGTTCAATATGCTCATACATGTCGGTGCAAAATCTCTTATTAGAAATTTTTGCAGATCAATGCTTGCAGATGGAGCGTGCAATTGCTGATGTTATGCCTTCAGCCTTCTACTGCTCACCATTGGTGCAAATGGCACGTGATGAAAAATATCAAGGAGAAACTTGGGACCTTGTACAACTATCTAACTATCTAACCAACGAGATATTTAACTATCTAACCAACGAGATGATGACTGTTTTCCTGTTGTGTACTTATCTGACTAGCAATGAAAATTGCGTGCTTAGCTTACTGAATGCATTTTGGTATGTAGGATGGTAAGGTGCTGCATAGTAATGTGCCCATCGAGCGACACGCCTCCAAGGTCTATACTCGAGCTGTGTTCAAGTTGTTTTCTGTTGAGCTGTATGAGGCAGGCAGTTACGTCGTCAAAGGTCCGAATGTGGATGGCCGCGTTGTCGTGCAACATGTTAACTCAGATCACCGTGCACACTGGTGCAAAGTAAGCTACGTGGTTATGGTTGATCGCGAAAGTGACACTTACAACTGCGAGTGTGCCATGTATGAGCACATGGGGCTTCTCCGCCGGCATGCTCTCAGAGTAAGTACATATATTCATATTGTACCTTGTTTTGTTTTTCCTTATTAATTAGTTAATTTCACTAGGTAATGATTCATGTTGGTGTTCTTCGCCTTCCGACTCATTATGTGATGAAGCGGTGGACTAGAGATGCCCGGGACATTTTACCTGATCATATCAAGAATTATCAGAGAGACTCGGACATTGGGGTTTCCAAAACTTTCAGGCACAATATTTTGTACGTGCGTGCACTACAGGTGGTAAAGGCAGGTAACCTATCAGTGCCACATTTCAATCACGCAATACAGAAGTTGCTCTCGCTCGAGAAAGAGCTGAAAGCCATGGCTGCTTCAGAATCTGAGACTAGTCACCCAGGTACAAAGATTGGGAACAGCAAGGCAGCATCACAAAAGCCCAATGTGCCCAACTTTAGTGATGTTCAACCTGTTGATCATGTTACAACTTTGTATCCAAAGAAGAGACCATCGCGTGGCCGCCCCAAATCAAAGAGAATGAAATCGGTAGTTGAGCGTGCGGTGGAAAAATCTAAGGATACATGCTCTGTTTGCGGATCAGAAGATCAATTTACTGAAGATTGTGAGTGCTTGAAACTACCAGATCAGAATGACGGCTCCAGCTCTGAAGATAACTATGTACCAGAATCTTGCTTGGATGGTTCCGGGGATGATGGACAGGACTGGTTCGACAAGGATCCAGTGCCCGTGGAAACTTCAGAAGCTCGGACAACTCGCTTGATGGCATCTGCATCAACTACACCTCTTGCAGCTCGTTTCGCTAGTGCAACTGCTACTGCTACTGCATCTCGTCAGTCCAAAGTTCCAAGCTCCAGCGGAAAAACTCTTGCTAGACGCAGATGCAGCATATGCAATGAGCATGAACACTATAAGGTGTCTTGTCCGCTAAATGATGAACCAAAGAAACCACCGAAGAAGGTTCGATGCGGCAAGTGCGGCATGGGCACACACTATGAATCAACCTGTGGTGGCAATACAACCTACAAACGACCTCGTCGTCTTCAGTAATGCAAAGTTATCAACATTAACCTATGATTTTCCTATTGTTGTTGTACCCTTAAAGGCGAACATGCCATGTTGTTGTACCCTTAAACAATGCCTGTACCTCGCTGAATTTGTTACTCTTACTCCAATTCTATTTGCAATGGTGATGTTTTGTACTCTAGTTGATATGCTTAAACATTAAATCTGAAGTTTTGCTTCCATTTTGGATTGTATAATGCTGATAGTGTTTCGCTTTAGACTCTTGGGTCCGATTGAACTGATCAACTAAAAATCAAAAAACATGTTTTTCTCTGTCTACTCATGTTACCCATTTCACCACAAAAATGTTGGGACATTGGCTTGTCGATGCTTGCTGGCCCTCCAACTGACCTGTAAACTTACCCAAGGGTGCCTATATTTTGTCTGATTAGTGTTGCTCTGCCAAATATATCAGATACAAAGTTGCCCTGCTTCATTATGTTCTTTTTTCAACATATTATTTCGGTTCCAATTGTAGATTTGACAGTTCTTCATGGTGACCTACATGTCGTATCGGACGGCATCGACGAGTATGAGGGATAAAAAGCCATTGCCGCTAGCCTGTTCTAGTTTCTAGTTCCGCGAAGGTGGGATGTCAGTTCTTTGCAAAATACTATTTCGGTTCCAAAATTAAATTTGACGGTTCTTCATGGCGATCCCATGCCGCGTCATGCATTTCCTAGTACAACAGTCTTGTATGTGATCCCCATGAAAATCCATTGTTATGTATATGCTTTCTGCCAACTAAGTCCCATGTAGGTTGAACAACAGTTTTGTAAACACTCTCTGCATTTGTTTTGCAGATATAGTTACCTGAGTAAGTAATAATTTTAGAACCAGTTAACAATACTACCTTGCATTTGTTGTTTCTAACGCCAACCATTTAATTGAGTATATGCTTGTTAAAAGTAAAGTGTCAAACTAGCACACGGCTATAAACAGAAAAAGGAATCACGAGTGTCCTGAAGAAAACAAAAACATGTACAGATGGGGCATGGCTATCGGTGGGGCCCAAACAGAGCCGAAGATGGGTCAGTAAACGAAAGAAGTGTCAAATCCGATCTCTAATGGCCCGGACCCAATAGACATGCAAACAAGTTGTTCAACAGATCTCGGGAACACTCACGGATGAGGAAAATACAGGCTCAGTTTTGTAGGTGGCGTTACGCACAGGGCCAATCTCAATACCTGCCTTTTCAGGTACACAGGGCCAATCTCAATACCTGCCTTTTCAGGTAGCAGCCGGAACATATCTCAAGTTTTAGTAACTATATAGAACCGTTGACAGGTATATAGCTTCTGCCAGATCTATTTTCTTTTTGCTACTGCATCGGCTCCTCTTCTAGTTGATTCTGAAAGGAATAATAAGTCTAATTAAAATATGGATCGTTTGCAACCGAGGTTCAAAGGGATTGCATTGCATTTAAAAAAACAGCATCAAGTTGCACAAAAGTGTGTATAATACAGGTAAGTTATATTCAAATGGTGCAAGCATAATGCTCACCCAAACACCGACCAAAATAATCTCATATGCAGGTTTTAAAGACTAACCAATTATGTTTGTTTTTACTGACAGACACTAAACAAATACTCTGATTTACTTCCCGGAACTCGGAACTAGCACAGGCTAGCGGCAATGGCTAGCCTTAAATCCTAAATAAGTGAGAGTTACTTCTGATTTACCAATATGATCAGTTGTCACCATAGCCGGTAGGGACTAAATTCTACAACTTTGCAGATTGTGATTTTACACCCCACGATAATGAAAGATTAGACAAAAGGCAGTACATCACAAACAAAATAGAATTAACTCAAACAGATACACAAGTGTAGATTGAACTAACCTGATAGCTACAGGTAGTTGGCAGAAGCACGAATCCGACACATATCAGTATAGAACAAAGAAGGACAGGAAAGAGGGACGAGGAGGCTCGCGGGTAGGGGTTGGTCGAGGTGCTGGTGGTAGCCTAACACAGAGGAGGTCCAGGGCGATGATCCGCAATCTGACTGCGACCCAGCCTGCACTGAGCACGGGATCTCAGCGACCCATGCGTGCACGGCTCCATCCTCGACGGCAGGGACTGCTCGACGGCGTGGACTGCGAGCAGTGGCTTGGGGTGGGAGGAGGGAGTCCACAACGGGGAGCACCTCCGCTGAGGTGGCATTTAAGGCGATCGGCGTGCCGTTGCTCCTCTGGCACCTGGGGGGAGTAAGAGGAGAAGCGCTGAGAGCGTGGTCGTCGGAGGCCGTGATGCTCGTCAGAGAAGGGGCGACGTGAGGGGCGGCACCCCGCGGATCCAGAGCACCCACGCACCCGGCGACCCTCCATAGGCTCCGACTGGCGAGATCCCGCCCGATCCTCCTCTGACCATCGCTCCCCGATGTGTGAGCCCACTCGGAGGTGCGATGCCGACGGGAATGTGCGGCGCTTAGAAAGGGGAGGGGGAGGTGAGACCCTGATGAGCGAGCTCCATCCACGACCCGATCTGCGAGGACAGATGGCGGTGCCGGTGCGCCAGCCGGGCAGACAGGGGCGGTGGTGACTCCAAATTGCGGCGTGGGGAGGGAGAGTGGTCAGGCAAGTGCGGCTTTTTTTTGTCCGAGTGGGAGACACAGAGAGCCGGCGTGGATCGGGCCCAAACCAAATCCGTTCACGGACCAGTTTCCGTTTCGCTAAAAGGTTCCAGCCGAATGGGCACGTGATCATCTCCTCGCAATTCGGACCGGCCGGTACGCTGCCGCTCTGCCAGCTATCTGTAAAAGCTGCCTCGGTGCATGCATAAAACAGGTGAGGCCAACCCCGCACGAATCTCCTCACAAGTGTGTACGCCAACGATAGTTCTGACCATGGTACGTTCTCATATCCACAATTTCGCATATATATATATATATATATATATATATATATATATATATATATATATATATATATATATATGCGCCCGACTGGGCCGAAGGCCCAGCCGAGCGAGGCCGGCCCGCGCCGCCACCGCCTTCCCCGCGCGCGCCGCCGCCGACGACTCGGACAGGAGTCCGAGCCGGACTCCTCCCCACCGCCGCTGCCTTGCCCCCTCCTCCAAGCAGCCGCCGCCGCCCCTCTTTATAAGCCGCCGTCGAGCCCCGCCGCCGCCGACTCGGACAGGAGTCCGAGCCGGACTACTACCTGCCGCCGCCTGCCGCGCCGCGCCGCCCGCAACCGCCGCCCCGCTTGCCGCCCCGCCGCCCAACCCCGCCTCGCCGGAGGTACCGCGCCGGATCCGTGCCGCCGTTTTTCTTTAAAACCGTTCGTTTTTTTAGAAACCCTAGTTCGTTTTTTAGATCGGTTCGCCGGTTTTTTTTGGTTCTTCTAATTAGCGAACGTTCGTCCGTACGTTCATTTAAACGAACGGTTTTAACCCGTTAGTTACAGCTAACGAACACTCGTTCGTTAGTCTGTTCGTCAGTTTTCTTTTACCGGATTTATCTGCGATTATTTTCGATCGCGATTTCTGATCCGATCTTAATTCCTGTTTATCTTTTCGCTCGTTAGTCGGAATCAGGCGATTCAAGCGCCTGGATCTTCGTCTCGAGACCCTCTTTCTGTTTAATCAACTTAAACAAGGTTTTGGTACTGTAAAATTTGATCTTAGTTCATATTAGTAAACAGATCTTGTTTCTTTCGCCGTTTGAGTTTTGTTGCTCCGTTTGATTTGATTCTTTTTACAAACTGGAGTTCTTAAGTTGAACTTTCTTGTCAACCTCTCTTATTTGAGTTTTGCTTGTGCATCTTTGCTTGTTGCTTATGTATGCTATTGTTTGTTTGCGATAGAATTCCCGGAGTGCGAAGTGTGTTACTACGAGTCCCTAGGATTCGCGGATCATCAGCAAAGCAAGTAACACATTGATCATACTCTTTTCATACCCAGTTTTATGCATTAGTTTCAATCCTCAAACACTGCATGATTAGGATGTCATTAACTTGTGGGTTGGGAAGTAGTTATTGAGGTAGAACCTATTGCCCTGTTACTATGAAACCCTTGGGAGTTACTTCTACGCGTTGCTTATATTGCTATGCTATGCTCGTAGACGTGGTTAGGGTTTGAGTGAAATCCATGACAGATGTGAGATTGTTAATTAATGGTTCAACTTAAGGTGGCAACTTAATTAAACATCTGGGTGGATTGAGGCACCTGGGGAACCCAGTGTTGTTTGTTTTTTTGGAAATCCCGGGGTACCCGTGTGATCTTCCTATGGACCGCCACCCAGGATCAAAGGGAACTGAGATGATTCATGCTAGAAACTTCCGTGGTCAGCCACAAGCTATTATAGGCTCTAGCATAGTTGAGTAAGTTACGTGAAGCTCTTGAAGAGGTAGATCAGCAGGTAGTGGGTTTTGTAGGTTTGGTATGGTCTACCCGGAGTAGAGAGTTAATGTTTCTAAAAGACAGTGTCTCGGTCATCCTTTTCTCAAACACCATGCAGTGCGAGAAATCCAACGGAGGCGATCAAGTCTTGTGGGGAAAAGTGCGCAAACCTCTGCAGAGTGTACAATCTAATCATGGTTAGCCATGTCCCCGATTATTGACAATCTTGAGTATCTAGTATTTGGGTTATGACATGTATCTCATCAGTTTTAATTAATATTGTTGGGTTGTTAATTACTTTAATTGGGATTGAGTTGGGGGTACCTTCTCAATGTTTCAACCACCATGATAGTTAAATTAAAATCTATTCCTTTGTTGTAGGAAAAAATTGGCTTTTCGCAAAAACTATAACCATAGAGCTTTCCACCAGCCATATATGCATGTAGCGATAGCATTATTCTGTTCATGCTCTACTGTGTTATATTGCCAGCATATTCCATGTGCTGACCCATTTTCGGGCTGCAACGTATTATGTTGCAGACTTTTCAGACGAGGAGTAAGGTTCGTTAGGTCGTTGCCGTGCAGCCCAGCTATGCCGTTGGAGTTGATGGACTCACTTTATCTTCCAAGCCTTCCGCTGTTATCGCATTAGATGGCCTTAAGCCATATTATTGTAATAAGTTCTCTCTCTTGAGACATTCGATGTAATAAGTGTGTGATTTGCTACTCTGTTATAAATCCTTCGAGTACTGTGTGTCACAGCATTACCAATCCAGGGATGACACTGAAGCACAGAGACTTGACCATCTGAGGTCGGGTCGCTACATGATTCCCTTGACCAGACTGTTAATTATAACCACCATGATTGCCTTGGCCCTGGAAACCGGAATTTGAACCGCCACCACCAAAACCAGGACCATGAGAGCCGGATCCTGAGCCGCCATTCGGTCCATGATTGTTCTGGAAAAAATTGGAATTTCTATACTCCTTCATAATGAAGCAGTCCTTCCAGAGGTGAGTGGCCGGTTTTTCGTGCGTGCCATGCTTTGGGCAGGGCTGATTCATCATCACCTCAAGGTTGAATTTTGGTCCTCCAAACCGAGGGGGGGTTCCCTTGCTATGCGGATTATTCTGCGTATTGGTGTTAGACACAAAATCCAAGCTGCCATCCGCCTTGCGCTTACCATTGCCACCTTGACCTTCCAGGTTATGCTGCTGCCCTTTCATATTGCTGCTCTTCTTTCCCATACCCGACCTCTCACCATCAGACTCGGGGTCCTTGGTACCATCAGAGTCGACATATTTGACAAGAGCCGCCATTAGCTCCCCCATGTCATTGCGGTGGCGCTTAAGCCGCCCCAGTTTTTGCTTCAAAGGGAGAAAACGACAGTTCTTCTCCAACATCAGGACTGCTGAGCCGGCATTGATACTGTCCACCAAGTGTATAACAGCTGAGATCCGGCGCACCCAATGGGTTGTTGACTCGCCTTCCCCCTGAACACAGGAGTCCAAATCTAAAATCGACAGAGGCTGCTTGCACGTGTATTTAAATTTTTGGATGAAACGAGCCTTCAACTCTGCCCATGATCTGTTGGAGTTAGCAGGGAGCCCCTTCAACCAAGTACGAGCTGGCCCATCCAACATCATGGTGAAATACTTAGCACACGCAGCATCACTAACATCCAACATCTCCATGGCCATCTCATAACTCTTGATCCAAGCTTCAGGGGGCTGATCCGCCGTGCAATTAGGCACCTTGCGAGGGCCCTTGAAATCCTTAGGAAAATGCTCATTGCGCAGAGCCGGCGCTAAACACGGCTCTCCCAAGGTTCTGGAGGTCACCCCCGCCTGCACTGTAAGTGCATCTAGTGCCACCCCTAGTTGGTTTTGGAGTATTGACGACAAGCTTTGTCGAGGGACTAATGTGTTTGTGAGAATTGCAGGGTAACACAGGTAGTAGTCCCATATTGATTCGGTTTACCTACCAGAGATGACCCCTAATAATGTGTGAAGACATTGAAGACAATGGTGGTCTGTGAATATATTCACATTGAAGATTATGACATGAGAAGACATTCACTTGAAGACTATGCAGTGCGAAGACATAGTTGTTTCGTAGTTTCCATTTCTTCTTTGTTGGGTCATAGGAACCACTTTACTGATAAGTGGGGAACAAGTGAACAAAGTCAGAGCGACTGATGTGATGCTCAACCAAATCCTATGTCTTCGAGCGAAGACAATGAGAGAAAATCTTATCCAGAGCTGGATGAGTCAGCTTTGCTTGTAGCCCAAGTCAAGCTGCCGCATGTGTTTGAAATCTGACCATTGGACACATGTTAGTTCCTTAGTGACCCAGGGTCATTTCGGACAAATCAGGCCGGGTTGCCTCCTGGCTATAAATAGCCCACCCCCTACACCATAAATTGGTGGCTGCTCAGAGTTAGTGCATGACTTTTGTCGTTTGAGAGAAACCCACCTCCGAAGCATTTGAGAGAGAGATCCTTGCGAGGACAAAGCCCAAAACACCCAGAGCCAAAGAGTGTTAGGCATCACTGAAGTCTTTCTATTCGCGTGATCTGAAGACTTGTTACACTTGAGGACTGTGAATCCTCGAGCCGGTTAGGCGTCACGTTCTGAGGATCCAAGAGCCATTGTGGACTGCTAGTGAACGAAGTCTGTGAAGGTTTGGAAGTCTACCTTGAAGACTTACCAGAGTGATTGGGCGAAGACTGTGTGTTCTTAGCTCAAGGGGAATAAGGTGAAGACGCGGTCTTCTGAGTTGAATCTCAGCCTCCCTAACCAGACGTATAGCTGTCATAGCAACTGGAACTGGTCCAACAAATCCTTGTCATCGCCAGGCAACTGGTTCTATCCTTTACCTCTTTTTACTTACAGTTTGTCTTCATGAAGTCATTGTCTGCCTGCATGATCTGATTGTCTTTGCTGTGTGAGGACTGTTGTTGTTTGGCTTCATACTATCTTCCATCCCGATCCATACTACCTAGCTGCTAATAGTCTTCGTGCTTTCACTTCATTGCTTACTTGACTATGGCCTGTCTAGTGTAGTCTACCTTCCGCTGCATATCAATAGGTTTATTTCTACCTTTTGTCTTCAAAGTCCCAGTGTTTTGAAGACTTTCCTAAGAATCGCCTATTCACCCCCCTCTAGTCGATAACTAGCACTTTCAATTGGTATCAGAGCAAGGTGCCTCCTTGTTCTGTGTGATTCGGTTTAACCACCTGGAGTTTTAGCTATGTCGACTGCAGGGATAATCAAAGTCTCTGCTGCGTGCTCTATCTTCAATGGCACTGATTACCCCTACTGGAAGAATAAGATGTCGGCGTTCTGGGAACGGGGGTCCCCAGACTTGCCTGCCTGCGGCCGGCTGCGTGGCTCAAATGGGGGCCCAGCGTGGCTCATCTTCATCAACACAAGGCTCAAGACCGTTGCGAGGGGCCAAGCCTCACAAGGCGGACAACATGGCGCTTCCTCAAGCACGGCCTCCTTAGGCTGGCTCGCGAGGAGGCGGAGAGATCAAGGCGGGTACCTCACGAGGTGCCCATGACGCAAGCCATGACGACCAAGGGTGCCAGGCGGGCGCCACCCCGCGCAGCGTCTCCCTTTCCTCTTTGGTGCAAAGGGGGCAAGCGCAGGCGATAGGATCAAGCAAAGGCACCCATTTCGATGCAACGAGACCAAGACCAGTCCAACGGTGAGAAGGAGGTCACCATGGAGCCCAGGACGGCGTCACCACAGAGCCTTTGGCAGGCGAAGACCAACTTTAGTCAGGATAAGTGTACCAGATGTTCCCCTTCGAATTGGCCAATTGTTGGCGCCCTTCCCGCTCAATATTTGGGAAGAGGCCCAGGGCCTTTGCCTATAAATAGGACTAGCCACCCACAGGGTAGAGGCATGGAGAAACCAGCTAGAACGTAGCACCACACTAGAGAGTAAGAAGGGCGATCGAACTCCCCCTAGCAGTTCATCCCCTAGCCAAGAACAGACCCTCGCGAGGTTGTTCTTTCTTGTACTGTTCTTCCTCATCAGCCCAAGAGGCAATCCACCCACCACAAACTAGAGTAGGGTATTACACCACAATGGTGGCCCGAACTAGTATAAACCCTGTGTCTCTTGTGTTGTTCTTCTTGTAGTTAGATCTTTGCGAGACGGTGAGGTAGAGGGCACGATCTCCGCGCGCACCACAGAGTTCGAACCTTAAGGGTCTGCCGGAACCCGTGATCCGACATTTCGCGCGCCAGGTAGGGGTGCGCCGGAATCTGCCTTCCCATCGCTCCATCTCCCGTTGCGTCGTCGTCACCATGTCTGGCGACCAGGTGGGCAACCAAGGCCTATGGGCGGCATGGCCCATCTGCGCGGAGCCTCTCGCTCCGGGCGACCCCGCGCCATAGGCAGCTCGCGGTCCGCAGGGCGCTGCGGGCCGCGGGCGACGCGGGCAAGCTTCTGCGACCCTCCCACCGCGGCAGGCGCGGTCGGCAGCGAGGGCCTCCAACCACACCGCAACCACGACACCGTACACCCGCCGGGAACAGGCGAACTCGAGGGCCGCGCTCACAGTAGCACGGGAGCTGCTGCCGTGCAGGCTACTGGAGGGCGGCCGCGACGTGCTGCTGGAGCGGGTCGCCGAACTCCTGGGCTTCGCCGCTTCGGGGGCTCACCCCTTCTGCACTCGGCTTCCGCCTCCAGCTCAGGGTGACGCACGAGGAGGCCCTGCGCGCCCCCATGGGCCTCAAGACTACCCCGGCACCAGCGAATCCGTCGGCGCTAGACTGGCGATGGCGCTGCCCTCGCCCCCGGCGCGAGAAGGAGAAGGGCTCGGTGCGGCCCACGGCGCGAGTGGGCAACCGCGCTACCACCCCACGGTGGGCACGGCGAGTAACGCCGCGTGGCGCATGGAGCACTACAGCACGGCATTCGGGGTGGCGGCGCCAGAAGAATACGTGCCCCACATGATGGACCAAGGGCACGCTCACGAGGGCGAACAGGGCTCACTCTTCAGCCCCAGCTGGGGGGACGAGACGCCAGAGGCCGAGCCCTTCCAGGAACCCCAGGACGGCTCCATCGGTCACACTGGAGGCAATGACCATCGGGTACCGTTAATTCCTCAAGAGCAGGCATACGCTAATCATGGGTCACAGGAGGTGCAGGTCGTCGCCGCAAGCAGCTGCCCCGCTCCCGCGGCCTCCTACCCCTCGGGAGGAGGACGCAGGGGGCTGCAGGAAAGGGGTAGGGACCCTACATCACCACCGCGGCGTTCGGAGCAAGGCGTTCTTAGAAGGTAGGTCCTCCGCTGGGGAGGCGCCTGAGGGCCTGCCCCTGGTGGAGGACCCGTGGTCGTCGGGGGAACCACTGGCGACCGCTCTACCCCACCGGCGGCGTCCTGGTTTCCGGTCGTCGTTGGTGGCACTAGAGTGTGGCGCACGGCGGGGCCCTCGTCTGGCGATATGAAGCAAGGCCGGTTCCTGTGAAGAAGGCCCAGTGCCTGTGAAGCTCGCCGCCCCGTGACACTCTCACGTAATAATGAGTGGGGCTGTACACGCCCCGGAGTCTCAGGGGTGCCGGCCTCAGGCCCTGGGGCTCCCTCCCACGCCCAGTGGACATCACTTAGCTCCGCGCTGGTGAGAAGACGTCGAAGACTAGATTAGGTGCCGGACGCGGCCTTTTTGTTTGCTTTCATTGCCTTTCCCTTTGATTGTAACCTTTCCCCCACTGGATTTAAGTTGAATTCGAATTTGAGCTTTGCGTGTGTTCGGGGAGGGGTGCTTGGTCTTGCTTGAATCGTTTCCCGCGTTCTGGTCACCACCTCACCACAGCTGCCTCCCCTCGCGAGCCCCTCGCGAGCCGGGCCAGGCCTAGCTTGAGCACGGCCCAGACTGCCGCTGTCGCTCCCCCGCGAGGTGACCTTTGGTGCTTGCGGAGATCGTTTTCTCATGGAAGGCCCGGAGCCTGTGAAGAAGGCAAATGCCTGTGAAGACGTCTCGCTCGGGAGAAGGCCCGGAGCCTATGAAGAAGGCAAATGCCTGTGAAGACGTCCCGCTCGGGAGAAGGCCCGGAGCCTGTGAAGAAGGCCAATGCCTGTGAAGATGTCCCGCTCGGGAGAAGGCCCGGAGCCTGTGAAGAAGGCCAACGCCTGTGAAGACGTCTCGCTCGAGAAAAAGGCCCTGAGCATGTGAAGAAGGTGAATGCCTGTGAAGACGTCTCGCTCGAGAAAGGGCCCGGAGCCTGTGAAGAAGGCCAACGCCTGTGAAGACGTCTCGCTCGAGAAAAAGGCCCTGAGCCTGTGAAGAAGGCGAACGCCTGTGAAGACGTCTCGCTCGATAAAAGGCCCGGAGCCTGTGAAGAGGGCGAACGCCTGCGAAGACGTCTCACTCAGGAGAAGGCTCGGAGCCCGCGAAGACGGCCCACGCCTGTGGGGTTTCCTGTCAGCAACAACCCCGCATCCCGAGGTTTCAACTAGAAAGCACCCGAGGCGCGGCGCCCTCCAGCAGGCGGCTTTGGAGCCAAGAAGGAACAAGGGTGAACCAGCGTACCGTTGGACACGCGTACGATTTAATTACTACAGATATATTAGATACGAGTTCTTACATGAGGGGCTTCCCCTCCCAAAATGCTCTCACAACCGTCAGGCCAAACGCCTGAGTTCTATCTATGCAGGGTAAAAAGACGAGGATAGTACATGGTCAATCTGACAAATCCCCCAATGCATCCTCAGGGGCGCCTCCCGAGCTATCGCTGGCGCCGCTGGACTCGCCTTCGTCATCTACGCCACCATCAACGGTGTTGGGGTCATCCATCACGCCACCTTCGTCGGCAGCCACGACCACATCGTCATCATCAGAAGTGAAGGCCCGGACGAGAGCATCCACGTTGTTCTCCACCCATTCAGCTAGGTCGCCTCGAACGGCCTGGGGAACTGGGGCGATGGCGGCGTCGAAGTAAAAGTGGGGGTCCATGTTCCGAAGATGGCTGAAGACGCGGGAAAAGGCGCGCCCGAGCAGGGCGCGGCTCCTCTCCTCCACCAACCTATCGGCTCTGACCGACCGTGCCTCCAGCTGCGTCACCACGACGGTGAAGAACTACAAGTTGCCGGCGTAGTTGATCGTGTGTGGCTCGCCAATGGCAGCCTCACAGATGTTGCCCAGGGCAATGTTAGCCCTCTCCCTGAGCGTGGTGAGCATGGGGCCGTGCACGTGCTCCAGGACTTGCCGCTGGCGTATCTCGTCGGCATTCTGATGCTCGACGACCACAACCTCTTCCACACGTTGGCGAAGGCGGAGCACCTCGGCCTGGGAAGTGGCCAGCTCCTTCTGCGCTGCCTCAAGAGCAACCCGGGAGGCGTCGGCTCGTCGCGTCGCCTCATCCCGTTGGGCCCTCAAGGCAGCGGTTCTACCCTCAGCTTCGACTCGGATCATCCCCAGCTTCCCCTCGAACTCATGCTCGAGGCCTTGGCGCGCTGTCGCCACCCGACGGCAAACCTCCTCCAGGACACGCGTTTCCCGCGCGGCGACATCATCTTCCGCCTGCGTCACTAGGCGCTCCCTCGTCTCCAGCTGCTCGTGCTCGCGAGCACGTTCGGCGGCCTCCAGCACCAATGCTTCCTCGCGCTTCTGAAGCTCAGCCGGGTCGTCAGAAGCCACCTCCATCGATGCAAGGGCTGCCTTGCGCAGCTCCGCTTGCTCCTCCAACGAGCGACACCGGGCCAAGAGCTCCCGTGCCCGTTCTTCTGCTGCTTCTCGCTGCCGGTCTGCTCCTCGGGCCTCCTCAACGGCCTGAGACCGCGTCGCTAGAGAAGCCTCCAGGGACGCCTTCGCTTCTTCGTCATCAAGGTCGCGCTGACGACGCGCGAGGGCAGCGGCGGCCTCCAGCTCGCGCCGCTCTGCGGCCAGGCGCAGGCCCTCGGCTTCCAGGCGCGCGTCTTCCTCAGCGAGCTCCTGCCCAAGCAGGTCTACGGCGCCACTCGCCCTCCGGAGGAATTCGTGGTGACGGGCACGGCGCTCCCGAGCACGCTCAAGCACATCTGCCACACCATCATCCGCCCCTAGCGGGCGTCGAGGACCTCGGACCATCGCTCCGGCCCCGGGCAGGGGGCTGTGGGCTGGCGCCCTCACGACGGCCGGCCGCGCCGCATCAGAAGCCCGGCCTGAGTCCAACCTGACCTCAAGAGAAGGGCCCAGGGGGTGCCTCCTCCAGTCGCAGCCTGCAACCAGACGGAAAGCCCACGGCAGGCTGCCTATGTCGAGGAAAGGCCCGTGGAAGGAGATCGCGGGAACAGAAGAGTCAGCACGTGCTGTGTGACGGTCCGCGCCGTCGCTCGCCCAAACCACAAGGGCAGTGCAGCTCGAGGCACCCAGGGGTGGCGGAGGAGACGAAGCCAAGGAAGGCGTCGACTCGGTGGCTTCATCGAGCTCAGTAGGGAGAGGCCTGCAGAGCAAGGATCAGCGGATGCGGTAAGCAGGATAGGGAACAGAAAAGGAGAAGACTTACTCATCGACAGCAAAGTACTTCCGGCGCTTCAGCAAGCGGCAAGGGAAGTCGTCGCCCAGGGCCTCCCTTTTTCTCCGGAGGGCCTCAAAGTCCACACGGAAATGGCCCAAGAGAGATGCACAGGAATCAGCCTGCAAAGAGGACGGAGCACCAAGGCCACTTGCGTCGAGGCCACATGCCTGATGCGCACGGGCGGTTGCCTCGCCAGAGGTCACGGCCGGGGGCTCAGGAGCCTCGGCCTCAAGCATCGGAAGCGGCAGCACCTCACCCGCGGCTACGGCAGCGCGGACCTCGTGAGCTGCCCCATCAAGAGCATCGCCAGGTGCGGTCACATCATCCGCGGCTCCTTCGACCCCCGCTGTCTCCTGCCTCCCTGCGCCACCACTCGAGGAGGATTCACCTAGGCCGACCGGAAGGGAAATCACCACCACAGGGTTCTCGCGAGGCCCCTGGAGGCCGACGGGGCGTAGCCCCCACTCGTCGAAGGGGGGCATCTGCCTCACGAAGTCACCCCTGTTCTGGCAGAGGTACAACAATGCTCCCCCTTGCCGGATACCCCCGGGGTTGGGATCGCCTGTCAGGACCAAGAGCACCTTCCTCAGCGCCTCGGGCGTAAGGTCTTCTTCCTGAAGCCTCATGCGGTCACCATGCCTGCTGAAGGCCCACATTCGACGAGAATGGCGTTGGAGAGGGGCAATGCGGCACAATAGGAACTCCTTCACCACCTTGGGCGCGGTTACGCCAAGCTTTTTCAAGGACATAAAGTGGTGCCAGACGAAGGTGAGCCGGGGGCTCACGAGCGTCTCCTGACCCCAGCCCGAGTTGGGCACAGCAGGTGATGTCGGCTTCACGAGCCGGGGGCTGGGCACCCCGACATCAACGTACAACCACCGCTCGCGGAACCCGGATGAAGGCAAAGGGAGGTTGAAGTCGATACCAGAGGCTGCGGTCTCGGGCGAAGCTACAAATCTCACGCATGCCGAGCATTGCGTGGGGTCGGCAAGATGCAAGGAGAAGAAGTGGCGCAGCAAGGCAACAGAAGGAGGGATGCCCACCGTCGCCTCACAAACAAAAGCGAAGACTGAAAGGAGGGCAATGGACTCAGGACCCAGATGCATCATGTGGATCTGATAATGATTGAGGATGGCATTGAAGAAATTGGAGAAGGGAGGCACCAAACCCGCCCACAAGGCGTCGGCGAAGTAATGGACCTCGGTGATTATCCTATCGGTGGGGAAGTGATACGTAGGCCAAGCCGTCGTCCTCCCACACTCATTGAAGGCGGTGGCCAGAGCCGGGCTGAGCTTGCCCAGGCATTCCAGGTTGAGTATGATTGAGCGGCCGACAGTAGGCGCCACCGGCGGCGACGAGCGAGATGGAGCCACAGGCTTCTTCCCCTTCCCTTTCTTTGGAGCCATGGCGGCGGGCGGAAGAGAGGAGATGCGATATGGGATTGGAAGCAAGGGTCAGAGTTCGGAGGGAGGAAGAGCAGGAGACGGTCAAGCAACAGGAAAAGGGGCGGCTGTGTACAACTGTGGGGCAACCTAGCGCGGCGCAGAATAAGGGAGCGTGGGTGAACAGTGCCGCCCACGTCCAATCAAACCGCCACGCGGCGCCCAAGGCCGCAGGCTGTTAGGGCCCGCGGCGCTTCGCCCATGCCATTTCGCCTCTCGGCACGGCCAAGTCCACGCGCGCCTTGGGCCCGGGGGCTACTATCGGCGTTCTCGGAACGGGAGTCCCCAGACTTGCCTGCCTGCGGCCGGCGGCGTGGCTCAAATGGGGGCCCAGCGTGGCCCATCTTCATCAACACAAGGCTCAAGACCGTCGCGAGGGGCCAAGCCTCGCAAGGCGGACAACATGGCTCTTCCTCAAGCACGGCCTCCTTAGGCTGGCTCACGAGGAGGCGGAGAGATCAAGGCGGGTACCTCACGAGGTGCCCATGACGCAAGCCATGACGACCAAGGGTGCCAGGCGGGCGCCAGCCCGCGCAGCGTCTCCCTTTCTTCTTTGGTGCAAAGGGGACAAGCGCAGGCGAGAGGATCAAGCAAAGGCACCCATTTCGGTGCAACGAGACCAAGACCAGTCCAACGGTGGGAAGGAGGTCACCATGGAGCCCAGGACGGCGACACCACAGAGCCTTTGGCAGGCGAAGACCAACTTTAGTCAGGATAAGTGTACCAGATGTTCCCCTTCGAATTGGCCAATTGTTGGCGCCCTTCCCGCTCAATATTTGGGAAGAGGCCCAGGGCCTTTGCCTATAAATAGGACTAGCCACCCACAGGGTAGAGGCATGGAGAAACCAGCTAGAACGTAGCACCACACCAGAGAGTAAGAAGGGCGATCGAACTCCCCCTAGCAGTTCATCCCCTAGCCAAGAACAGACCCTCGCGAGGTTGTTCTTTCTTGTACTGTTCTTCCTCATCAGCCCAAGAGGCAATCCACCCACCACAAACTAGAGTAGGGTATTACACCACAATGGTGGCCCGAACTAGTATAAACCCTGTGTCTCTTGTGTTGTTCTTCTTGTAGTTAGATCTTTGCGAGACGGTGAGGTAGAGGGCACGATCTCCGTGCGCACCCCAGAGTTCGAACCTTAAGGGTCTGCCGGAACCCGTGATCCGACATAAGATGTGTATGCATCTTGAAGCCATTGACGTCGACCTCTGGTATGTCGTCATGAATGACGTTCCCAAGGTCAGTGAAGGTGTCATTGCTGCTGATGTCAAGAGGTTCATTCAGCTGGACTCGACTGCCAAGAACATCATCTGTGGTCATTTGACCAAAGGACAGTATGGTCATGTGAGTTGAGGGAGTCCTAGATTAGGGGGTCCTGGGACAGCCGGACTATATACTTTAGCCGAACTGTTGGACTATGAAGATACAAGATTGAAGACTTCGTCCCGTGTCTGGATGGGACTCTCCTTGGCGTGGAAGGCAAGGTTGGCAATACGGATATGTGGATCTCCTCCCTTGTAACCGACTCTGTGTAACCCTAGCCCCCTCCGGTGTCTATATAAACCGGAGGGTTTAGTCCGTAGGACAACAACAATCATAATCATAGGCTAGCTTCTAGGGTTTAGCCTCTACGATCTCGTGGTAGATCAACTCTTGTAATACTCATATCATCAAGATCAATCAAGCAGGAAGTAGGGTATTACCTCCATCGAGAGGGCCCAAACCTGGGTAAACATTGTGTCCCCCGCCTCCTGTTACCATCCGCCTTAGACGCACTATTCGGGACCCCATACCCGAGATCCGCCAGTTTTGACACCGACATTGGTGCTTTCATTGAGAGTTCCACTATGTCGTCAATATAAGGCTTGATGGCTCCTTCGATCATCAACAACGATGCGATCCAGGGTGAGGTTTTTCTCCCCAGACAGATCTTCGTATTCGGCGGCTTCGTACTGCGGGCCAACTCGCTTGGCCATCTGGAGCAGATCGAGAGCTACGCCCCTGGCCATCAGGTCAGGTTTGGAAACTTGAACTATACTGCCGACATCCGCGGAGACTTGATCTTCGACGGATTGGTGCCCATGTCAGGTGCGCCACACAGTCACGACGAGCATGACTTAGCTCTGCCGTCGGATAGTGTTCGGGAGATCACACCTGCAACTACTCCGGCCCTCAATTCGGAACAGATTGCGCCATCCGAGGACGGGTGGATGGACCCCGCCACGAAGGCCGCACACTCAGCGGCGATAGAGCCGAATGCTGACTTCACTTCCTATGAGACCCGTGTTGCCAGACACTTGGATTCGTCCTCGGCCACAAGCTCCGAACCGCCTGCGTCCGTGCCTATCCAATCTGATTAGGCACCGATCATGGAGTTTTCCTGCGCGGATATCTTTCAGCACTCACCACTGGGCGACGTGCTAAACTCATTGAGGTCTCTCTCCTTGTCAGGAGACCCTTGGCCGAACTATGTCCGGCTAGAATGGGATGCATTTGCTCCCCACCCACCACCCACTTAATAGCTACTGTCGACGACTTAACCAACATGCTCGATTTCGGCTCTGAAGACATCGATGGTATGGACGACGATGCAGGAGACGAGCAGGAACCACCGCCCACAGGGCGCTGGATTGCCACCTCATCATATGATATATACATGGTGGACACCCCCAAAGAAGGCGATGGCGATAAGGCAAAAAAGGATAATCCCTCCAAGAAGCAATTCAAGCACCGGCGTCAGCGGCGCCGCTCTAAGTCCTGCCATAGCAAAAGCAGCGATACCGGCACAAGAGACAATAACGCTCCGGATAGTGCTGAAGACGAAGACAATCCCTCCCAACCAGGCCTCGAGCGGGAGGATGGGCAAGCCAGCCCTCAAGAACAGGCAGCAGACGGAGAATCAGAGGATGACAATTACATGCCTCTCTCCGAAGATGAGGTGAGCCTCTCCGAAGTCGAGCAGGAGCGCATCAAGCGCCAGCTTATAGCCATAGCAAATAGCCTGAAGAAAAAGCAACAACAGCTTCGAGCTGACCAAGACCTGCTAGCGGATAGATGGACCGAGGTCCTAGCGGCCGAGGAATATGAACTCGAACGCCCAACCAAGAGTTACCCAAAGCACAGGTTGCTACCCCAACTCGAGGAGGAAGCATTAAAACCTACACTACCAGCGTATGATGCGGCTGATCGGCCACCTCGTGGCCGAGACAGAGTGGAATATCAGCCCGAAGTCCAGCCCGCACCCCGCCGCCATTCAAACAAAAATACCAAGGCCCGGGGTAACACGCGGGACCTGCGAGACGTATTGGAAAATAAAGCAGGACATACAAGATCGATCTACGGATCACGGGGGCGCGCCCCAACGCGTGACGATGATCGTCACGCCAGCACTAAAAGCAAATCCGACCGGGCCGAATATAGCATACAAGACTCGTATGAACTGCGTCACGACATAGCCCGACACAGAGGTGTCGCACACCCCCTATGCTTCACTGATGAAGTAATGGATCACGAATTCCCAGAAGGGTTTAAACCCGGGAACATTGAGTCATACGATGGTACAACAGACCCCGCGGTATGGATCGAGGATTTCCTCCTCCACATCCACATGGCCCGCGGTGACAATCTACATGCCATCAAGTACCTCCCACTAAAACTCAAAGGACTACCTCGGCATTGGCTGAATAGACTGCCAACAAACTCCATTGGTAGTTGGGGGAATTTGGAAGATGCATTCCTTGACAACTTCCAGGGCACTTATGTGCGACCATCGGATGTTGATGACTTGAGCCACATAACCAAACAGCCAGGGGAATCGGCAAGGAAATTCTGGACTCGGTTCCTAACTAAAAAGAACCAAATTGTCGACTGTCCGGATGCCGAGGCCTTAGCAGCATTTAAACATAACATCCGGGACGAGTGGATCGCCCGACACCTCGGCCAAGAGAAGCCAAAGTCCATGGCAGCCCTCACGACACTCATGACCCGCTTTTGCGCGGGCGAGGATAGCTGGCTGGCTCGCAGCAACAACACATCAAGAAACCCTGCCAATTCAGATGCCAAAGATACTAACAGCAGACCACGTCGCAACAGGCACAAGCACCGCAACAACGGCGGCAGCGTCGAAGACACGACAGTCAATGCCGGATTCAGTGGCTCTAAATCCGGTCAGCAGAAAAAGCCGTTCAAGAGAAGCAATCCGAGCCCGTCCAGTTGGGACCGCATACTCGATAGTTCGTTCAAATTCACGGCACCCCCGATAAGCCAGCCAATCACACCAATAGAGAATGCTGGGTGTTCAAGCAGGCCGACAAGTTGAATGCCGAAAACAAGGACAAGGGGCTGCATAGCGATGATGAGGAGGAGCCTCGGCCGCCGAACACAGGAGGACAGAAGAGGTTTCCTCCACAAGTGAAAACGGTGAACATGATATACGCAACTCATATTCCCAAGAGGGAACGGAAGCATGCACTAAGGGACGTCTATGCGATGGAGCCAGTCGCCCCAAAGTTCAACCCATGTTCCTCTTGCCCGATCACCTTAGATCGCAGGGACCACCCCACTAGTATCCGTCATGGCGGTACTGCCGCATTGGTCCTTAACCCCATCATTGACGGATTTCACCTCACTCGAGTCCTTATGGACGGTGGCAACAGCCTGAACCTGCTCTATCAGGATACAATGCGCAAAATGGGCATAGACCCCGCGAGGATCAAACCCACCAAAACCACCTTTAAAGGTGTAATCCCAGGTGCAGAAGCCTGTTGCACGGGCTCAATCACACTGGAAGTGGACTTCGGATCTCCGGACAATTTTCAAAGCGAGGAGTTAATCTTCGATGTCGTCCCCTTTCACAGCGGCTATCACGCACTGCTCGGACGAACCGCATTTGCCAGATTCAATGTGGTACCGCATTATGCATACCTCATACTCAAAATGCCAGGACCATGCGGGGTTATAACAGTTAATGGAAACATAGAGCGCTCGCTCCGCACAGAGGAGCACACTGCGGCCCTCGCAGTAGAAGCGCAAAGCAGCCTTATTAGGCCAACCGCCAATTCAGTGAAAAAGACCCCGAACACCTTCAAGCGAGTCCGGAGTACCCCGCAGGAGGATCGCCAGGCACGTTTTGAGCTTGCCTAGCAATTCGGCCTCCGTCCTAGTCCCAGTCAAGTGGCAAAATTTGCACCGCGCGTACATAACTATGCACTCAAGATACCATGGGCATAGGCGGAGGCACGGCTACGGCACGCCCCACAATGCGGCTCAACCTCCCCAAGGTCCATATACCTTTATCATCTTCTCTCCTTCAGGACCCTACTCTCTAGAAGCCCTTTCCGGCAGTTGACGGTGTCCTGGACTAGGGGGTACTCACCACGTCGTCCCCCAATCGGTTAGATTGGGCCGAGGACCCCCAGGGCCGCGTACTCATGGGCCAGTCCGGACAGGTGCCGCATACAAGGAAGATTCCACAAGACTTGGCGATCAAGACAAGGACTCCTCCCCCACCGGCGTATTCGGCTAGGACTCTTGTTATCCTGGGCCTCTGGTGCATTATATAAACCGAGGCCAGACTAGTCGATAGATTATTATGAGATGACTCATCATACACAATCATACCATAGGCTAGCTTCTAGGGTTTAGCCTCCTTGATCTCGTGGTAGATCTACTCTTGTACTACCCATATCATCAATATTAATCTAGCAGGAGTAGGGTTTTACCTCCATCGAGAGGGCCCGAACCTGGGTAAAATAAAGTGTCCCTTGTCTCCTGTTACCATCCGACCTTGACGCACAGTTCGGGACCCCCTACCCGAGATCCGCCGGTTTTGACACCGACATTGGTGCTTTCATTGAGAGTTCCGCTGTGTGATCGACAAAAGGATCGATGGCTCGCCTGCAGATCAACTGCGACTTCGGCATCTTCGTCACCAGCTCGACTGGTCACCTTGGTTCGACCAAGAATTGCGCCCCGTGTTCGGATCACCATGTTCAGACGAGGGCCTTCATCAAACGTCAACTCCGATCTCTATCAAGATCATGGAGGAATCATCCATGAAGCTCGGGGGCTCAACGTCAACATTGCCCTCAAGCGCCGTGCTGTTTTTCTGGACAGCAAACTTGTATCTTCTGCCGCCACCTCCTCGAGTATCGCTTTGACGATCGCTTTGGTGGAATTGTGCGGAATTGAGTCTACAACAACCCTGGAAAGTTTCGTCGAGTTCCGGTGGAGGAATCTCCGGCAATCCATAATATACCGGAGCCCTGTCAAATCTGGACGGGAATCTGGACGAGTTTAGGGCGTGGTGTCCAGCTTATAGCTCGGGCGTCCTTTGGAAGATCCAACCGTTGATCGGCTGCGGAATTACCATGTCTACCACCCTTCAAAATTTCAGCTCGATCCGACCGTCCAAACTCCAGGAACCTTCCGATTAGCGCATCACTTTTCAGATCTGTTTTCTGCGCGAGAACGAATCCGACCCGAATTCATCTTTTTTATGAACGGGATTTCGGACATCCTTTTTGAAGGAAGTTTTGTATGGGATATTGTGTATTGTTCCCGAACACATCCCACTAACTTTAAGATCTTTTGAACATGATCTTCAACATCATTGCTGGTGTCAAACCAATCCGACAATATTGCTCCACGGCTGCCGACCTGTGCTAGACACGTCGTCACTTTGTTGAGCTGAGCTCAACTTCTTCGGATCATCATCTCGGCAAGCCGAACAAGAGTCCGGCATCGCGAAGGACAAATCATCACCAACATCGCCGCGCCACAGATTACACGGAGCGGGCATACCGGCATCACCGCACGGTCGCTTCATCAAGCCGGCGTCTACCACGTCACGACCTGCATCGGCAGGGCTGCACTGTTGCCCCTTCAAGCCGGTGACCATCACGCCGGACTACTTCGACTGGCCTCGAGGCTTCGACATATCGGCTGGACCGGAGGATTCATCATCTCTTCATCAACCTACTCCGAACACTTCGGCGTCACTAGCCGACCAGCTTCGTCACGATTGGCCGGACCGAGGGCTTCGCCTCGGCGAGCCAACTTTTGCCAGCATCATCTTCCTTTGGATTACTACAACAAATAAACCAGGTGCTATTAATCCTAATATTTTTTGCATGTTTGGGTTCATTTTTTCCAAGGAATTATTACTCTGGTTTGTCCATCATATGTTCACAGGTCTATCAAATGGTGGCCGCATTAACGACGGTCGCATGCTGGTTCGGTCAGTCTCCGTACATAGTCCGGCAAATGCCGCATCCGGAGCGCGGACCGACCCGTGAATTCAGGCTTTGCCACGCCATTACCGCATCACACCGACGCCCTGCATCGACATCGACTTCGGCGCCAGGCCATATTTCTTTTATTACTCACTTTGCATAAATTATTCATTATGCAACGATTTTTTATTTATCATTATTACCATTATCTCCCGTTTGCACTATTTTTTGTGCACAGGAAAATGATCCTGGGACTTCGGCGTCACTCTGCCGGTCTGCATCGACCGTGCTATGTCACCACTTCGGCGTGTCGAGCTCTCCGCTCCGCCACCTCGGGACCAGCTTGGGGGATAGAACCTTGTCCCGCATCAAGCTCGGACTGCGAACACATTAACCAGCTAAGTCGCTTTCATGCTCAAAGCTTTAATTTCTAACTTGTGTTCGGTTCGATCAAGCGTTATACTTTTTTGAAAAAAAAGTTGCTTGTAAAAAAAATTTCTTGTCCAAACTTTGTTCACACATACTTGACGCGCTACCCGCGCTCATTATACCTGGGGGCTTCTTTAACATAAGCTTATTAATACGGGCTTTATGCCCAACACATGTGTCACACCTCCGCATGTACCTTTTATTCACCATTATATGCATCGATATGACTTAAGTTTTGGCCAAGCTGGGTTGCCTGGCTCCTGTGCTTACCCCTATGTTCCCGATTGTTCGGCTAGGTGGTAAAGGGAGCACCTCTGCGATTGTTACTGCCGGGTCAGCCGGTGTGTACCTCAGACTGGGTGAAGCCGAAAGCTAGCGTTCTTAAGGGAATACTCGGTCGGTGAACTAAAAGATGATTTCTTACCTATTTATTTACCTGCCCCCAGATGCTTTTCTGCTCTTTTCGCAGTCCGGACATGCACTTTAGGGCATGCCTCCCAGGGAAAGGAACCCCTAACGGAACTATTCTCCCTGGAAGATGTTTCTTACCAACCATGTAATATAACATAACTAGTTGGGCACTTGTCTGATAAAGCACTAATGACCCCTACGCCTGGTCTCCACGCATGCCCCGGTTTTTATAACCGCGAGGGTATTCGGACACACTCCGGACTATTGGGTCCAGAGGTTGAAGCGAAAAGGTCCGCTACGACAAACGATCTACAATCCGGCTAGAAGGCATTCTACATGTCACCTTACATTATATAGTCAACTTTTACCCAAGTCACTTGGGGGGCTCTTATGTTTATTTGAGCCATTTCATACTAAGTGTTTTTCTTCTTAGTCGTTGCAAAGTTATTATTATTTATCACTCCTTTTTTTCGACACGAGTGTGCGGTCACTAGCCGGGGAGCCTAATTTCTCTCTCAAAAGCCGCTAGAGTTTAGTTTGCTAAACTGGCCTGATGAGAAGTACTCCGCCCTCGGGATAGGAGGTTGAAGCCGTAGGCTGACCCGCTCGAAGTCTTGAGATAGGATGTATCATGTTAAAGCACGTCAGAAGCACTTCTTTTTTCTAAGACCAATTTTCGGGTTGGCACCGAACACTTGATATTGTTCGGACGTCATGTTTTTACTGACGTTTCTTGGTTTTCCAAGCTTTTTGTCACTTTTAAACTATTTGTGCTTTTCCAGCATTAGTCTCGCAGTGCAACGCCGGTCACCTTTTAGGGTTTCGGCAAAACATTCTCAGATATTGCTATATATGCATCGGTTTCAAATTGTGTCTTCGGTTAATAGTTGGGTTGCCCGGCTCCCGCACTTGCTTCCTACGTTCCATTTTGTTCGGCTAAGCGTGCAAAGGGAGAACCACTGCGATTGTGCTTCCAGCTCACACGATTAAGCACCTTAGTGGAGAAAGCCGAAAACTGACTGTCACAATAAGCGTAAACTGGTCAGCGATCTGATGACTATGTTAAATAACAGGCCGTTCATAACATTGGCCTAAGTGTTTACGGCTTGACCTCGACTGTCGCCGAACACTACCGGGGGCTATTAACTAGCCTCCCAAACTAAATCCTCGATATTTTGCTCTTACATTGGAGCTGAGGTTTTATGATCATGCTTAGCATGACAACCCAAAGAAAGGAACCGATAGCAGGACTATTTTCTTTGGAAGACATTTCTTCTGTTAAACAGTAATATACCATATCTCTCCGCGTACCTTTGTTTATAAAACCGTATGGTCAGATTGCCTTGTTTGTCGTAAATCTTTGCCCTCATGAAGGCTTTATAAAGTAAGACAAACACTCCTCGGCTACTGGCCGAGGAGGTGGAAGCCGATGGTCGGTCAACAAAGTTTTATTCAATGCGGATCCGAGCATTAATGACATAAAGTACTTGGATACATAGAGTCATTACACATAATTTGTGATTTTACTATGGATATTGATCCTTAATTCGGTCACTCGTGCCCGCATTAAGGCTCGGGGGCTACTGGGCTTTGGGCTTATTATTTAAACATATTAAAGGGGCACATCGATCCCCTGATCTGTTGTTGCCACCCGGCCAGTGTCTCGGGGGCTACTGCATTTCTTGTCCAATGAAGAAAATTTTATGTGCAATATAGTTTCCGAGGAGATTTTGATCCTCAGGTTGGTCGGCCGCACCCAACCTGAGTCTCGAGGACTGAGCACGCCGCTTTTAGTGTCCCGAAGTATTCTGCCGAGCTTGGACTTGATCCTCAGGCCGATTTTGCAAATCAACCTGAGTCTCAGCGGCTATGGGGATCAACGGTCTTATGTCATCCTTCATGTGCATCTCGGGTTTTAGACCGATACCCACCTTGAGGGCTACTGGCTATATATCTCGGCAGAGAATAAATTGCACCAATAAAAAATATTGACAAAAATCAGCCCACATTCGGGGTGGTGCACCACCTCGAAAGCAGTCCGGCATAAAGCTCGGGCGCTAGTGGCTGGCTCCATAGAGGACATTTCCGGCATTAAGCTCGGCTAAACTCCTTCAAACTTCTTTGAACCAAGGTGATTTACGACACCTCGGATACAGTCCGGCGTTGGAGCTCGGATACATAGTCCGACGTTGGAGCTCGGATACATAGTCCGGCGTTAGAGCTGGGAAGCGGTCCGGCATTGGTGCTCGGCTGCAAAAAATACCTCGAATGCAGTCCGACGTTAGAGCTCGGACGCAAGAGGGAACTGCCTCCCGGGAACAACTTCAAACCCGAGGTGTGGCATAAAAATAACAAGGCATTGATAAAGGCCGGAAACTTAAAGGGGCTCCTCGGATACCCGATGTGTAAACCCATCGAATCCATTTCGGCGATCCTCAAGATCGAAGATAAAGAAGATTCGTTGAACCAGTTTTCAAGACCGACGACCGAAGATGAAGAACAGTTCGGAAGAATCGAGGAGCGTCCCTAACTTGAAGACCGGTTCAGGGGGCTACTAACGGTGTCCTGGACTAGGGGGTACTCACCACGTCGTCCCCCAATCGGTTAGATTGGGCCGAGGACCCCCAGGGCCGCGTACTCATGGGCCAGTCCGGACAGGTGCCGCATACAAGGAAGATTCCACAAGACTTGGCGATCAAGACAATGACTCCTCCCCCACCGGCGTATTCGGCTAGGACTCTTGTTATCCTGGGCCTCTGGTGCATTATATAAACCGAGGCCAGACTAGTCGATAGATTATTATGAGATGACTCATCATACACAATCATACCATAGGCTAGCTTCTAGGGTTTAGCCTCCTTGATCTCGTGGTAGATCTACTCTTGTACTACCCATACCATCAATATTAATCTAGCAGGAGTAGGGTTTTACCTCCATCGAGAGGGCCCGAACCTGGGTAAAATAAAGTGTCCATTGTCTCCTGTTACCATCCGACCTTGACGCACAGTTCGGGACCCCCTACCCGAGATCCGCCGGTTTTGACACCGACAACAGTCTAATTATTGGACCCATCGCGGGAAGGAAATACCAAGGAAGCAAGATGCTCTGACGTACAAGGGAATCCCCAGGTGGTCTCTGATAACGATCGATATACCTGTTTTACATACCCATACGCAGCTGGCCCTTGGATAGGACATGTCAAATAGTCCTATTTTTTGCTTATTGCACTACTTGTATCCGTACGCTTTGACGTATTATTTAATAACAATGCATCGTGTTAGCCTATTATTGCATTCCCCTTTCTTTTTTTCCCTTGTCTGCTTATTTACGACAAATTGCACCCGTACATTCCTGTATGACCAGTACACCAGGGGCTTCAGTGTACCCCATAACGCTGCGTGAAAAGTCCAAACACTTTCGACAGTGCGGCACCTCGAACTTATAGCATTATATGCATCAGCTCCGAATCATGTCTTGGGTCAATAGTTGGGTTTGCCCGGCTCCCATGTTTTGGTACCTTACGTTCCGCAATATCGGCTAAGGTAGCACTGGGAGAACTACTGCGATTGTGTCCTGGTTCTTCTGGACGAGCGCCTTAGTAGAGAAAGCCGAAAACTGACTGTCATGATGAGGCGAGAGCTGGTCGCTGTTCGAGAGGTTTCAAGTCCTTAAATACTTTTTCCTCTTTGGGCGAGGAGTCGGCCTTGCCCGACTTAGGCGTATATAGCACCCCAAATTCGGCCTTCCGAATACTAGGGGCTTCGCCAAAATTTAAAATTGTAGACTTCTATGGCTAAGTGAGAGTGATAAAGCTTTATAGTCCGATTGCCTGGTTCGTTGTGCTGAACACCTCCTTGGAAGGACCCAAAATTGGGATAAAGAGTGCTCAGGTTTATCCCAAACACCTCAGTACTAGTTACATGGGGGCAGAAGCCGACGACTGGCCAACTCTCAGATTTTATAAACGGCCGCACATAAGGTAATATTTTAAATTAACAAGCGTTGCATAGGGCAAATGAACTCGTTTCACATTACAGGATCACATGAGTACATTCATTCAAATATTACATCCTTAGCACATTCCTCCGCCACAAGGCGAGCACCCTTCAGGACACTGTCATGATACTTTTCGGGGTGGCGATGCTCCTTGCCCTCCGGCGGCCCCTCCTTCACCAGCTTTTCGGCATCCAGCTTCGCCCAGTGCACCTTCGCCCGGGCAAAAGCCCTACGCGCACCCTCGATGCAGACGGACCACTTTATGACTTCAAACCGTGGGCAGACATTCACAAGCCGCCTCACCAGACCGAAGTAGCCACCAGGCGGGGGCTTGCCAGGCCACATCTGGACTATAAGACCCTTCATGGCCTGTTCGGCCGCCTTGTGAAGCTCGACTAGTTGCTTCAACTGGTCGCTCAAGGGCTTTGGGTGTTCGGTCCCAGTATACTGAGACTAGAACAACTTCTCCGTCGAGCTCCCCTCCTCAGCCTGGTAGAACTCCGCGGCATCCGACACACTGCGGGGTAGATCTGCGAATGCTCCTGGAGAGCTCCGAACTCGGGCAAGTAAAAAGAAAGTTTCCTTCACATGCTTGCTTTGCATAATGAATGCCTTACCCGCCGCTATCTTCTTAACCGCCTCAATTTCCTGGAGGGCCTTTTGGGCTTCGGCCTTGGCATGTTGTGCGTTTTTAGGGCCTTTGCAAGCTCAAACCCTTGCGTCTTAGAGTCAAGATCCAAGGACTCGTGTTTCTTGACGACAGCTTGGAGCTCTTGCTGCACCTCGCCTACTCGGGCCTCTTGCTTCTCTCGCTGGATGCGCTCCTTGGCCGCTTTGTCTTCGGCCTCGGATAGCGCCTTCTGTAGGGCCGCCACTTCGGTCGTGGCCCCTAGCAAAATTCATGACGATCCTATTATTCCAAAACCAAAATTTTCTTTATCAATATCCAGACGGGGTGTCACTTACCTTTGTTCTCTTCTATGGAGTATTCGGAGGAGGAACCCGCCTTGCATTGCCGAAGACAATCTGCGCGTCGGTCTCATCGTCATTGAAGCCTGGTTCAGGGACTACTGAGGGAGTCCTGGATTAGGGGGTCCTCGGACGTCCGGACTATATACTTTAGCCGGACTGTTGGACTATGAAGATACAAGATTGAAGGCTTTGTCCCGTGTCCGGATGGGACTCTCCTTTGCGTGGAAGGCAAGCTTGGCAATACGGATATGAAGATCTCCTCCCTTGTAACCGACTCTGTGTAACCCTAGCCCCCTCTGGTGTCTATATAAACCGGAGGGTTTAGTCTGTAGGACAACAACAATCATAATCATAGGCTAGCTTCTAGGGTTTAGCCTCTACGATCTCGTGGTAGATCAACTCTTGTAATACTCATATCATCAAGATCAATCAAGAAGGAAGGAGGGTATTACCTCCATCGAGAGGGCCCGAACCTGGGTAAACATTGTGTCCCCCGCCTCCTGTTACCATCCGCCTTAGACGCACAGTTCGGGACCCCCTACCCGAGATCCACCGGTTTTGAAACCGACATGAGTGCTCTGGAAACTGCGAAGCTAGTCTAGGACTGGCTCTCCAAGGTCAACGAAGGTGTCTCAACCCAGAGAGACTCAAGGATTAGTGTTCTTCACAACCTCTTCAACCGCTTCAAGAGAAATGACAATGAGAATGTCCAGCACACATTTGATCGCCTCACTGATATCACAAATGAGCTTCGCGCACTCGGCGCCACTGAGATCACCAAGCACGAAATCATCAAGATGCTTCTGAGATCGCTTAACAGCTTATTCGACACCCTGGCCCTGATGATTCAGGAACGCCCTGACTTCAAGACTCTCAATCCGTCTGACATACTTGAGAGGCTCAACACACATGAGTTCTAGCTATCTGAGAAAAGAGATATCTATGGTCCCAACTATGGTCGAACTCGCGCTTTGAAGGCAAAGGTTGTTTCCTCACCTGAAGAAGAATCTGACTACAGTTCTAAGGATCCTGAAGACATTGGAAAGGAGCTTGCTATGCTTGTGAAGAAGTTCCAGAAGTTCACCAAGAAGAAAGGCTTCAGAAAGTCTTCAAGATCCATCTCAAGAAAAGATGAAGCTTCCACTCATGATCACAAGAAGAGAAAATGCCACAGGTGCCAGAAACCTGGTCACTACGTCCGTGAGTGTCCACAGTGGAACAATGAGACAAAGAAGAAGAAGAAGAATAAGAAGAAGAAGAAGAAGAAGAAGAAGAAGAGCAAGGAATATGATTCTGATGACAAGAAGAAGAAATCCTCAAAGTCTTCTTCCAAGTCTTCGTCAAAGTCTTCATCACACAAGAAGAGCTCACCCAGCAAGGCTCGTGCATTTGTTGGCAAGGAGATATATTCAGAGGAGGAGTCTGCATCTGAGGAGGCAGAGGTGGAGTCTGAAGAGGAATCTGATTCAGGCATGGCAAGACTGGCTCTAGCTTCAGCGTATGTCGCCAAGTCCATCTTCAACACTGAAGACAATGGCCTCATCAGCAACACTGTTGCTAATGATGAGGATGACTCTGCTCCCACCTACTGCTTCATGGCACGTGGTGCCAAGGTAAACTCATGTGATGCTTACTTTCAAACATCAAGTGAAGATGACTCTGAATGGGAATCTAAACCTAGCTACAAAACACTTGCTAAAATTGCAAGTGAACAATAGAATGCTATGGAACATATTCCAAAATTGCTAGAAAAAAGCGATGGCCTGTTGGACGCGGAAATGACCCGATCTCAGTCCTTAATTGAAGACATAAAAAAAATCTTCATGTTAAGTACGAGGAACTTGAAAGTCGTCACGAGACTCTATCAGCTACTCATGAGAAGCTCTCCTATGGTTATCTTCAAAGGAAGCAAGAACTAGAGAACCTGAGAGCGTCTCATGAAGATCTTAAAAAAGAGAACAAGTCACTTCGCACTCAACAGATCAGTTCTGCTAAGGAAGGATTTGAACCACCATGTCTAAAATGTCTTGAGCGTGATAATGCTGTCTCTGTTGCTGAATGTTCTACTGCTGCTACTATTGTAATATCTTCAACTGTTGATGTGGTAACTAACCCCTCTGCTGAGGATACCACTACTATCACTACAAAAAAAGACACATCCATGACCTTTTGGGCCGAATGATTTTTTTCCTGTCATACATATGACACTTCTATGACGATAATTGTGACAAAACCCGGTATCATCATAGATGTGGTGGGCTCCTACTTCTATGACAAAAAATCATGATAGAAAATGGGCTTTTCGTCCTGGGCGGGCCGGAGACGCAGCTGCATGACATTCTTTGGGCCGTCCATGATGGGAAAAGCCGTGGTAGAAGCGAGGGGGAGGAAAATTTCGGGGAGTTCCCGGTTACGGTGAGAGGTCGGGGGCCGAGTGATGCACGTTTCTCTCGTACACGTACACGCATGTGTGCGAGGCGTTGGCTCTAACTGAACCCGAGCGAGGCATTGGGCTCTAACTGAATCCGAGCGATTGCACTGCAGGCTACGCGTTACTGAACCCAATCGAGCGATTCCTTCGCTACTGCTGCTAACTGAAGCCGATCGATTGGATGAACAATGAGCGTTGCGGGGGGGGGGGGGGGTTGGATGAACAGTGAGCGGTGGCGTTGCCTCTGGATGAACAGGACCCCATGGTGTGGAGGGCTGGATGAACAGTAGACGGTAGAGGGGTGCCCGTGGAGGGGTGGTTGAACAGGACCCTGTGGTGCGGAGGGCTGGTTGAACAGTAGACGGTGGAGGGGTGCCCGTGGAGTGGTGGTTGAACAGTAGCCGGTGGAGTAGCGCGCGGTGGAGGATGGATGAATAGGAGTCTGTGGAGGCTGGAGGAGGTCGACAGTAGCCCGTGGAGGCTGGAGGAGGTCGACGGTGGAGATGAACAGTATCACGTGGAGTCCCGTTTTGCGGTACACCACACCCCTCCCGATCAACAGGACTGCTGTTTCGACCGTAGCGCTCCAACACAAGTCCCTTTCCTCCGTTTTGCGGTACGCCACACCCCTCCCGATCAACAGGACCCCCGTTTCGACCGTAGGAGGTCCGTTTCCTCCGTTTTGCGGTACGCAGACCCCTCCCGATGAACAGGATCCCGTTTCGAACGTGGGCGTTCGAACACAAGGCCATTTCCTCCGTTTTGCGGTACGCCAGGCCTCGTTTCCATCGCCTGCTCCGTCCAAGCCCTCCCGATGAACACGACCACGCATTCCGTTCCGACCCAGCCGGTTGGCTCCCACGTGTTCCGTTGCCTCCCGATGAACACGACGCATTCCGTTGCCTCCCCATGAACATGACGCATTCCGTTGCCTCCCCATGAACACGACGACGACACTGTTTCTCCGTTCTGACCCAGCCATGTACACGAGCCCTGGCCGTATGTATGTGCGAGTAGGCGTTCGAGACCCTGCCCATATGTACGTACGTGGCCGTATTTTCTTTCTTGCACCCTGGCCACTGTACGTACGTGTACATGCTATGTGTGCGCCTCTACTATGACACGTACACGCCTCTACTACGACACATGCGCGCCTCTACATCGACCAGTATATATGTACGTACACGTTCGCGACCAGAATGACAACGCTACGTGCGCTTCGACCAGGTGGGTCCCGACTGCCAGGCACTTCCTTGCCTGCGAAGATGTAGCTGGTGGGTCCCAGCAGTTAGGGGGGCGGATTGTTTTGTTTCTTTTTTGCCCGGACGCACTTCCTTGCGTGCGAAGGTGTAGCTGCTGGGTCCCAGCAGTCAGGGGGGAATCGTTTTTTTTGCCCGGACGCACTTCCTTGCGTGCGAAGATGTAGCTGGTGGGTCCCAGCAGTCAGGGGGCAAATCATTTTTTTCCGGACGCACTTCCTTGGGTGCGAAGATGTAGCTGGTGGGTCCCAGCAGTCATGGGGGTTTATCGTTTTTTTTCCGGACGCACTTCCTTGCGTGCGAAGATGTAGCTGGTGGGTCCCAACAGTCAGGGGGAAACGTTTTTTTCACGAAATACGGTGGCCCGTCCGGTGGGTCCCCGCTGTCAGGTGGAGGAATAATTATTTTGCGCGTAATAAGGAGGCACTTCCTTGCTGCGGCCGTGGACCCAGCTGTCAGCCTCTCTACGTACAGTCCACGTCCAATGGAAGCCATTCCTTGACCACGTTGACCACGCCGCGCCGAGAGCACCAGGGCGGTGGATGACAGCGAGGCCTAGGAAGGGGACGACACAGAGCCGGGGAAGACGCGACAGTGGATGCCCACGCGTAGAGGAGTATGGGGGTTCACTCGTTCAGCTGCGGTGTGAGGCTGCCGTCGCCACAGAATAACAGGGGGTGTGGGTAGTAGGGGGCGGTGAGGCCTCTGCGGCATCACAGCCGGCCACGGGCGGCAGGAGCAGGCGACACGACCGGCGCTGCTTTGGGCGGCTGGAGCAAGAAGACCAGAGGTTGAAGAAGCACCTAGAATCGTTCATATATTGACTAAAGTTGACAAAGGCCTCCATCCCAGTCAACTTAGTAGGCCCACAAGTCAGCCTCCCACCAAGGTGGGTCCCAGCTAGTAGGGGGGTATTCATTTTTTTGTGCGTAACAAGGAGGCACTTCCGGTGGGTCCGAGCTGACAGTGGGGGGAACATTTTTTTCGCGAAATACGGTGGCCCGTCCTGTGGGTCCCAGCAGTCAGGGAGAAACATTTTTTTTCACGAAATACTGGTGGCCCGTCCGGTGGGTCCCTGCTGTCAGGTGGAGGAATAATTATTTTCCGCGTAATAAGGAGGCACTTCCTTGCGGCTGCCGTGGACCCAACTGTCAGCCTCTCCACATACAGTACTCTTTCGATGGAAGTCGGTCGTTGACCACATTGACCATGCCGCGCCGAGAGCACTACGGCGGTGGACGACGGCGAGGCCTAGGAAGGGGACGACGCGGAGCCGGGGAAGACACGGTAGTGGAATCTTGCGCGGAGAGGAGTACGAGGGTTCACCGATTCGGCTGCGGTGTGAGGCTGCCGTCACCGCAAAATAACATGGGGTGTGGGTGAGTAGAGGGATGCCCTGGCCAACGGTGGGAGTAGTAGGGGGCGTTGAGGCTTGCGCGGCAGCACAGCCGGCCACGGGAGGCGGGAGTAGGCGGTCCCGCCGGCGCTGCTTTGGCGGCTGGAGCAAGAAGATCAGAGATTGAGGAAACACGATGGCCGTTGGATTGACATCCAACGGTTATGTCTGCTAGAATCGTTTGTTGGCGTATATAACAACTAAAAAAATCTTGCGTACGTGTCAACTAAACATGCCCACAAGTCAGACCACTCCCTCTTTTTTTTAGTAATTTATATATAGCTCATGGCAACTTCTTATGCAATTTATTGCAGTCATTTTTTTTGGTTGGCCAGGGCCAATTTCACATATTTCTGTGGGTTCCAAACTATTTTTAAAACCGAAATGTCGAGCCAGATTTAAAGTACTTTGAAGATATATTTAAATTAGGTTAATGCCAAGTGAAATAGGAATATGAAAACGTGAAAAAAATTCAGAAATTATAAAGTAATTGCCAATTTGTCATCTGTTTTTATATTTATAACCCATTTCATATTACTTTCAAGATTTGCAGGCGTCTTGAAAGAGTTGCAGCCCATCAGGGCGTAGAAAAATAAGTAGGCCTGGATTGGGTATTCTTCAGAAAAAATAAACTGGGCTCATTTTCACAAAGAAAACATTGCTGGGTTGGTCACACGGTGAACATAAAATATAAGCCTGGGCTAGACGGGCCACAGCCCAGTTCAAACCCTACTCTGTCTCAACAATACCAAACAAAAAAATACTGCCCGAGTAGCTACGTCCCAGGTGTTAGCCGATCTTGTGCTGTTCTCTTGTCTATTGACTATATACGCTCATAATGTCGTGGGTCCCAGATGTCAGGAAAACACTAGGAGGAAGCATTTTATTTTTCCATACGCTGACGTGGTGGGCCCCTACTGTCATCCTCTCCACGTACTTCTGCCGATTCCTGTTGTTTGTTGACCATGTTGACAACGCGAGAGGGCGGCGCCGCGGCGAGCGCACCAAAGCGCGCGGAGGACGCTGGCGTTAACGATTTAGGAGACGGTGGGGAGGTGATGCGTGCGCTAAGGCGCAGCCAGCCGTGGGAGGCGGAAGCAGCGGCCCCGCCGGCGCTGGTTTGGTTTTGGTGGCTTGAGGAAGACAAGATTGAAGAAACACGACAGACTGTAAAAGCAACAGGAGTACTTAACAACCTTAACTGAAACCAACAGGGGCACTTAACAACCCAAGCTGAAAGCAGTATGAGTACTTATACAGGTTCAACCGTACAAAGCATGCCTCAAATAGTGCTACTTTGCCTACAATTAACCAAGGGTGAGGCCGCCAAGCCCCAGGACAAGGCCCAGGCGCCACCCCGCGCATCCACAACCTTCTAAAAGCGGCTTCATCTCGCAACATGGTCAATAAACATGATATTCGCTTTAGAGCCATGGAAAAGCATGAACATAATCTCCTGTCCTATTCTCCAAGATGGGCGGGCCTTCATTGTTTGAGACCACCCATGAATAATTATCTTTTCACCTCCAAGGGGAATTGAGTAGGTCGACATAAACATCATGCTGTGACCAAGCGCAAGTCTGACCCGACCATGGTCAGGCATCTGTATAGGAACAATAGAACTCGACAGTTCCTATTTCAATAAGATCACAGCTATAAAACTGTGTATAAGCAATAGTTTATGAACAACATATATAACAAAAAACAGCTCGTACCATAAGTTTCTCGACACAGTTGGACCTGTTCAACGAGTGCAGTAGTGGCACACATATCCCACGCGGCCTTCCACCATCTGAAACGCCCCACAAGGACCTCAAGACGATCAATAAAGTGTAGGAACTTGTGGATGTCGATCCAGTCAACTTCAGTGCCATTAGTAATAGCCGAGTTATTACAGAGTAACAAACGAGCAGACTGCTTAACTCTGGAAAAACCTACATGTGCCACCAATTATAAGAAAATATTAGTTAGAAGTAGGATCTTCATGAGAGATTCGTTGCTACTTCTAAAGTTAAATTGTGATTAGTTAGACATAATAGGTGGATTAAGAAGTAATCGAGGCAACAAGCAAGAACCAGATACAGAACTAACATGGATGAACAATTGGAATGACGTCGGGGTGGAAGATCGCAGTGAAGATGAGACCAGGTTATGCTATTTCCATCAACATTCGTGCGCCAACTTTCATTCCGTAACACTTGAGAAAGTTTATCCAAGTTCGGCCATAAAAAAACAGCGATCTTCTTGGTTCATGAACCCAACTCGGAACTTATATCCATGGCTTGTCTTCACCGTGACCATTAAACTAGTGTATTCAGTTATGGCAAGGCCGAGCATCTTGAGTACATGTGTTCTGGCAGAGCAAATAATACACTGCAGGAAAAATAATATGAGAGCACAGCATGTTAAAAAAAAACCCACCCTCCCGGATAGAAAAGAGGATTTTAGGAACATACTGTGCGAATTTCAAAATGCTGTGTTAGGATGAGAAGGAACAAGTGCGGCGTCTTGCCGAGGGCGCATAAACCTGTAGGGTACTCGCACTTTGGGAACTGCAAATGAAACACACTAGATTCAGTAGGAAGAAAAATGCATCAATGGCGGCGCCTGCCATCCTAGGATTACCTGCGACCAAGGGACTTGGATTTATCGGGGATGGATGAAGAATTCGTACCTGGTTCTCCATGAGAAAACCCTATGCAATCGCCGAGAGGGGGTTCTCTCTGAACAAGCAGACGAGGGAGAAGGGGATTCAGGCCTAGTGAAATATTGCCGCTTCGTCCGTCCAGCTTACTGCTAAAGCTGGAAAGGGGGGTTGTGATTTGACGGCTCATTGGGCATTACTGCGGTGCTACGACCGGGGTGTGTCTACCGTGAAGTTGTGCACTCTAATTTGTGCATATGGCACGTGGACCCCATTGCCGGTTGCCCCACATATAAGCGAAAGGAAGTAGAAAGACATGAGTAACTAGTTACACATAAATATATTTTTTGACAGAGAGATACTCCCTTTGTAAAGAAATATACAAATCTTTTATATCACAGGCTCACCTTGCCGAGAAATATACTCCCTCTACAACGCACAGGCATTATGGGGGTTCAGCTGAGAATATAATACTCAGATAGGCTCACGGTTCTGGACTTTCGCCGCAGGCCGACCCTGCATGTTTGGGGGCCCATGTGTTCTACCTTAGCGCTTTTCATATTGCAAGCGATCGGTACGGCGCTGGTTTTAGATGCTGTCGCAAGGCGAATACACAAAATTGAATAAAGCATGACAGCTGTTGGAACGAAATTGAACGACAGTTCCTAACCAGCAATCAGAGTTGCAATTCTATCAACGATATACCATGTGATAAATAATACTGTCGTACTACTTATACACACAGGACACTTGTTTCACCATGCCAGATTATTACATCAAAATCTCTCGGAGGATAGATCAGTTCGGCAGTTGCGTGCTGCTACTGAAGAATTTCAAAGTTGATTTGGACCAGCTCTCCTTGCCGAGAAAGTTCGATTTTGATATCATCACCTACCGCAAGATATGATTTAGATTTGAACCTTGACCATCCTTTAGCATCAATCATCATGCGACCATCCTTTGTACTTATGGTATATTGAGCAGGTTCATTCACACCAAGGTTGTGCATGGTAAGAGAAACTTGGCCGCGGTCGACCGGATTGTTGAACGACTCCCTCGTTGCTATAGGAATTCTCTGTTTGCAAACAAGAAGACATATCCAAACAGTTAGATCAACACAGTGAATCATGTGAAACAACATGGAAAGAAAAAAGAACGAAGCACTTGGGTGGCCAATGCTTACCAAGAAGGTGGACATGTCGGTCTTTGTAAGGACTTTGGTATATGAAGTGCGAACTGCAGCCCAGTCTGTTGCCGGTGCAACTGCACGGGCCGGAGCAGATGCAAGTGCAAGTGTTGGTGCAGGTGGCGAAGCCGCTGCTGCTGTCGGAGATGGTGCTCCTTGTAGAGCTGGTGCCGGTGTCGGAGCAGGTGCCGGTGTCGATGCCCGATCCTCCGATAGATCAGACTGATCCGCTGACGTGGTCGGTGCCCAATTGTCGGATTTCGGGTTCCGGCAGACCCTTGAGGTTCGAACACTGGGGTGCGCGCGGAGATTTCGCCTTCTACCTACTAGTACCCCACCGCCTCGCTAAGATCTAAGCTATGGAAAGAACAGCACAAGAGACACAGGGTTTATACTGGTTCGGGCCACCGTTGTGGTGTAATACCCTACTCCAATTTGTCGCGTGGTGGACTACCTCTTGGGCTGATGATGATGAGCAATATAAGGAAGAATAGCCTCGCGAGGGTCTGTTCTTGGCTGGGGCGATGAACTGCTAGGAGGAGTTCAGTCACCCTTCTCTCTCTCTCTCTGTGTGTGTGTGATGCTAGTCAATCTGATTCTGATTCTCCGTGTCTCTACCCTGGAGGTGGCTAGTCCTATTTATAGGCAAAGGCCCTGGGCCTCTCCCCAAATATTGAGCTGGAAGGGCGCCAACAATTGGCCATTTTGAAGGGGAACATCTGGTACACTTATCCTGACTAAAGTTGGTCCTCGCCTGCCAAAGGCTCTGGTGGTGACGCTAGCTTGGGCTCCACAATGACTTCCTCCCTGCCGTTGGGCTGGTCTTGGTCTCGTTGCACCGAAATGGGTGCCATTGCTTGATGCTCTCGCCTGCGCTTGCTCCCTTTGCACCAAAGAGGAAAGGAGGACACTGCGCGGCTGGCGCCTGCCTGGCGCCCTTGGTCATCATGGCTTGCGTCACGGGCACCTCGTGAGGTTCCCCGCCTTGATCTCTCCGCCTCCTCGCGAGCCAGCCTGATGAGGCCGTGCCTAAGGAAGCTCCGTGTCGTCCGCCCCGCGAGGCTTGGCCCCTCGCGAGGGTCTTGGGTCTGTGTTGATGAAGATGGGCCGTGCTGGGCCCCCTTTGTGCCACGCCGCGGGCCACAGGCAGGCAAGTCTAGGGACCCCCGTTCCCAGAACGCCGGCAGTAGCCCCCGGGCCCAAGGCGCGCCCGGACTTGGCCGTGCAGTGAGGCGAAAGGGCAAGGGCGAAGCGCCGCGGGCCCTAACAGCCTGCGGCCTTGGGCACCGCGTGCCGGTTGATTGGACGTGAGCGCCTCAGCAACCGCGCGAGTTGATAAAGGAGCGGCATCTGCCCAGGCTTTGCTCTTTTTTCTCTCTCCGGTTGCTGCTCAGATCCCCTTTCTTGCGCCTCTCCTTCCTTCCTCCATAATTTCTAGATCTACTTCGACCGCGTGTCCTTGGAAGCCATGGCGCCTCGTCAGTCCCCGGCCGGAGCTTGGTACTCGTCTGCCCTGGACCCGCCGAACGTGTCGGAGGTGAGCCTCGCCCGGTTGCGCTGGATGGCGGCGATGCAGGGCATCGACGGGGCGAAGGCGTTCAAGGCCGGCTCCGCCACCCCTGAGGGCCAGGGGAGCACCTTCTATCCGTTCTTTGCAAGCGCCATTGCTGCTGGCCTGGTGCCTCCCTTCTCCGAGTTCTTCTTCTCTGTCCTCCGCCGTTATAGGCTACAGGCTCTGCATCTCCACCCCAACTCCGTCCTTCTCCTAGCAATCTTCGCCTATTACTGCGAGGCTCACGTAGGGGTGCAGCCCTCAGTGGCCTTGCTGCGCCACTACTTCTACCTACGGACCTCCCACGGTCCTACTTCCGCGTGCGCAAGCTTCGTCGCGTACGGTGGCGCCATCGCCATTTCGAGCCCGGGGAAAAGGATTGAGGGCTTCAGGAGCAAGTGGGTCTTGGTAGATGCTGGGTGCATCCACCCTCGGCTGATCTTGCCCACGGAGCAACCTGCGAGCTCCAGCGATTGGGGTCGAGCGGAGCTCGTGGACCCCCACGCGAAGCTGGTGTTGGAGAAGATGGACGCGGATCTGAAGCCGGACAACATGGCGGCGGCGAAGCTGACCGGCACGTCGCTGCTGAGGGAATTCCTGGAGCACCAGCTGGCTCCGCTTCGGCGGTACTCACTTTCGATGTGGAGGCCCCATCCGAGCCCCGCGGCCTTGGCCGACGACGATCTGGTCGCGGTCCTCCAATCTCTTGTCAGGGGCGATGTGGCGAGGTTGGAGGGCGCTCCTACGCCCTTGGTCCTCCACGAAGACTTGGAGCAGGTAGTGGGGTCCATGCCCGTCTTCAACGGGGACGGGCCCGTGCCCACGGAAGCTCCCGAGGAACCGGTGGACGTGTCCTCTGACGACTCCAGCGAAGAAGAGGAAGGAGGGGAGCGGGAAAAATGGCCTGACTCCGAGGCGACTGACAGAGAGTCGAGGGCTCCCCTCCCCCGGCGCAGGTCCCGCGCTCTCCGCCTCTCTCCGAGCGATGACGATGAGGATGATGACGAGCAGGGCGGCGGGAGCTTTCCCCCGATCCGGAAGAAGGACAGGACCGGGCTGATCTCCCGCGAGTCTGCCCCGGACCCAAGGCGGACCGCAGTCGCGCCTTCTGCTCCCGAGCTTCCCGAGGTTGACCCTTCCAGCCGGCTTTCTAGCTTCAAATTTGGTCGGAGGCTACTTGAGCCCGCTGGCGACGACCTGTAAGCGCTTGATTCTTGTCTTTACTTCTTGTTCTACTGCTGAGGCTTGACGTCCGCATCTCTTGGATAGGCTGGCGCCCGCAGCAAAGAAGCTGAATGGAGCTCCTGAGGTTCCATCCGGGGCAGCGCCTCTGCCTGCGAAGGAAGGTGACCGCGACGCACGGGCCTCTCCTGCCCGGTCGTCCTCGCGAGGCCTGGCTGAGCCGGCTGGGGCGAGCTCAGCCCCCATGGCCCAAGCGACTCCCGAGGTGCCTTTGCCTGCTGCCGCCACCACAGCCGTGGGGGCGCAGCAGGCTCCGCCTCAGGATGCTGTGGTCGTGCCGCCGCCTTCTCCTCCTACTCCTCCGACTGCTGTCTCTCCGACTCCTCCTATCGTTCTGGATCGTGCTGTTGCCGAGCTGGACCGGCTACGGCAGGATCTTCTTGGCGCCGACCCTCGCTTGGTGGTCGGGCGCTTGGAGCTGGCTTCAGGATGGATTCGCTATGACGCTTCGATTCGGGCGGCGCTGGCCCAGGCCTCGACGGCTTGCGACGAGGAGAGGCAGGCCGTCCTTGAGGCGAAGGCTGCTCGTGACGCAGCCCTGGGGGAGGTGGTCGACGTCCGTGGTCGCTGCAAGGCGCTGGAGGACGAGCTGCAAGGCCTGCGGGACCAGCTCGCGAACGAGGCCCACCTTCGCCAAGAGCAGGAAGAAGGCGTGAAGGCTCGCGAGGCGGCCGTCAAGGGCCGGGAGGCCAAGCTCAAGAAGCGCCATGACCGCCTAGGCACGCTGGAGCAGGAGTTGGGGGCGAGGAAGGCGAGCTGGACAACAAGGCCCAGGTTCTTGCCGAGGACCGCATGGCCTTCGCAGAGATGGAGGAGAAGGCTCACTCCTCACTGAAGACGCTTTATGACAGCGGCCTGGAGAGCCCGCTGGCTGGCGCCAAGGACGGCCCCGCCAAGCTGCTTCCCTTCCTGGTTCGCGCTCTTGAAGATGTCGCCTGGCCCCACGGCCGAGGCCGAGGCGCGTGTCCTGTCTTCTGCAGCGCTGATGCGGGTCTTCACCCACATCTACCTTCGCGATACCAGCGTCGACCTCGACAGCCTGCTGGAGCCAGGAAGCGGCGAGCGTGCCGCTGTCCCTGCCGAGGCCGTGAAGGGTCGCGCGGAGGCTCTGCTGGGGAAGTTTCGGGCCTTCAGCACCAAGCCGAAGTGAGGCGTTGCCAACCCTGCTCCTCCATGAGGCGAACCCACTCAGCGTTGCTCCACCGCCGTCAAGTGATTCCGTTGGGGCTCCTGTCCTGTCTTTAATTCCTGCACATCTACCATGCCTCGAGGAGGCGTTAAACTTGCGTCTGGCATTGAGATAACAGTGTGGACTGTAATATTTGCTTTTGAATTCCTTGAAATTTACGCTATTCCTTCCTACTTGCTTATGTTCTACGCCGGCAGAGCCCGGCCCCGCGCGTACCTCACCCAGCATTAGCCCCGACCGGAAACCAGGACGGGACCAAGGAGTGAGGGGCTACGTGACAAGTTAGGCTCCTGAGTTGCGATGCTCAGGAGTCCCCCTTGGCGCACGAACAACAAGTAGGGAGGTGATCCTTGAAGTTTACGCTTTTCCTTCCTACTTGCTTATGTTCTACGCCGGCATAGCCCGGCCCCACGCGTACCTCACCCAGCATTAGCCCCGACCGGAAACCAGGACGAGACCAAGGAGTGAGGGGCTACGTGACCAGTTAGGCTCCTGAGCTGCGATGCTCAGGAGTCCCCCTTGGCGCGCGAACAGCAAGTAGGGAGGTGAGATGTGGGTGGATCTACCATTCTACGTCTGCAGAGCCCGGCCCCGCGCGTACCTCACCCAGCGTTAGCCTTTCGGAACTAAGGAGTGAGGGGCTACGAGACCAGTTAGGCTCATGAGTCGCGATGCTCAGGAGTCCCCCTTGACGCTCAAACAGCCTTCGTACCTTGGCTCCGCTCGGGGAGAGACGCGCGACGAACCAGGCCCGGGGGGCCTGGCTAGGTGGTGTGCGTCTGGGCGTGACCCAGGCGCAGCTCCCATGCCTAGCCCCCTCGCACGGCACTCCCGAGGGGAGGCGTTACGATGAGGCTAGACACTGAGCTCTGGGCTCCCTGAGGTTGATGCGGCCCGGGGGCCACCCTCAGTTGTTTATCACCAGCGCGGAGCATAGCGCTTCCGTATGTGTACGGGCATAGCTGCTCCTCGGCAGTGTCGTCAGCCAGCGCGGAGCATGGTGCTTCCACTGGTACGTGGGAGGGGGCTCCCCTCCGAGAGGAGCCTCCGGGGCGTGTACAACCCCGCCCTGACACGTGGCTGGCACGGTAGGGCCTGGCGAGGTGTATCTGGGCACCCGTGAGCCAGCGCGGGACTCACGGGGCCCTACCTCTGGCGGGTTACGCCTGGCACTGGGCCTTACCTTGTGATGTGTTCCTGCAAATTTGGTTAGATGTTGGCACTCTACATCCTCGGGTCCCGGCCCTCGAGTTGGTCTCAGCCGTCGCTGGTATGCCAGGTCGCGATGCCGTGGACAAGTCCAGAGGGTGAGGGCTGGAGAGCCAGTAAGAGCCCTGAGTCGCGATGCCCAAGTACCCCCCCTTTAACGTGCAAGTGGTCGACATGGAGAAGAAGAGGTGCCGTGGACCGGCATCAAATAATCAAGCATGGTAGGTTGAACGCATAGCTGGAAATAAACGCAAAAGGGATACATGCCGCTGGGTCTGGCCCAAGCGACTTGGGGATGATGCAGCCCGAGGGGCGCCCCCAACAAAGTAAGCTAACAACATGAAATAAAAGGGATACATGCCGCAGGGGCGGACCCACGCGGCCTGGGAATAATGCAGCCCTGGGGGCGCTCCCAGCTGGAAATGAAACTTGAAAGATGTCACCTGGTGATGTTGAGGACGAATGAGTGTTGGTGCAGCAGACTCGGTGGGCTGCGGAAGCCGATCCTCATGAGCCCCCAGACCCAGGGGCCTCGCGAGGCTCCGGAGGCGCTGGTGGCCCCTCGTGGAGCATCTCCATCTCCGCCAAGGCTGCGGAACGCCTGGCCTCTTGAGCCTCCGTGATGCCCCTCATGAGGCGCTGGTACGTGGCAGCCGCATTCGGCAAGCCGTAAGGCATGCGAATGTAGCTGTGGGGTGGACCTTCGCAGTGCCCCACTCGCGAGGGCCAGAGGCGCTCCAGAGAGGCGACTCAATTAAGCCCTGGTATGTCGATGCAGACGCGCAGCCCACCATCCTCGCCTGGATGGGGAGCCACAGCTGGTAGGCGGCGGCCGCCTCTCATGACTCTTGACTCCTGTAGCTCCTGAATGGCCTTGCTAACGAACTCCTGAGGTTCTGGCCCTCCTTGTCTTACTCCTTCTTGAGGGAAACGTGCTTCAAAACACGCCTCCAGGTGGTGCCCAAGTGCCTCCCTCGTGACCTGAGCCAGGTCGGTGGCCCTCCAGAGGAGAGCCCCAGAGCCCTGCCTGAGGAGGGCGCCGGGCGCGCTTTCCTATGCGATGGAAGGAGGATCCCCCTGGGCAGGCGCGGGCCCTGAGGGGCCTACCTCCTGAGGGTCTGGGCCAGACGATGTCTTCTTCTTCTTGGGGTTGGTCTCGGGAAGCCTTCTGCTTCCGCGATCCGGGTCTTCCAGTGATGCGGCCTGAAAGGCTCGTTCGAGGGAACACACCGCGTCCTTCTCTTCACAGGGCACCGTGATGACCCCGCTATTTCCTGGCATCTTGAGGACGTTGTAGCCGTGGTGAGTTACGGCCATGAACTTGGCCAGCGCGGGGTATCCAAGGATGGCGTTGTACGGCAGGCGAATGTGAGCGACGTCGAAGTCGATGAGCTCAGTGCGGTAGTTGTCGCGTGTCCCGAAGGTGACAGGGAGGCGGACCTGCCCAATCGGGATCGTGGAGCCGTCGGTGACTCCGGAGAAAGGCTTGGTTGGCTGAAGCTGGTTGTAGGGCACTTGGAGATTGTTGAATGTTTCCATGGACAGGACGTTGAGCCCTGCCCCGCCATCGATGAGGGTCCTGGTGACCAGCATGTTGCTAATGATTGGGGAACAAAGCATCGGGAGGACTCCGGCTGTGGCCGCACACTTGAGTTGATCCGCTGAGCTGAACGTGATGGTGCACGCCGACCACCTGAGAGGGCGCGTTGCTTCGAGCTTGGGGAGGACTGCATTTACTTCGCGAGCGAACTACTTGAAGATGCGTTGAGAGGCTGGGGCTTGAGCCCCGCCCAGGATGCAGGCGATCGCGCGCGGCTCCTGGAAGCCCCCAGCCCCCTCGTCCTGATGGCGGTCCTCGTTTCTCCTTAGCTGCAGCGGCGGCAGCGGAGGGAGGCCTGCGTTGCCTTGCGGGCGATCCTCGCGAGGCTGATCCCTCCAGTCTCCCTCGCGAGGCGGGTCTTGCCAGCGGTCCTCGCGAGGTTGGTCGCGCCACCCTTGGCGCGGGCCGCGGTCTTCCCAGCGTCCTGCGTTCCTTCCTCCTCCTCGACCGTAGCCCCGGTCACCGCGGTCGGGGCGACGGTCGATCCTTCCTTCTCGCACGGCTCGGAGCTCTTGACATTCATTGGTGTTGTGGGTGTGGAGGTCATGGTACACACAGTACCGACTGCCCTTGGAAGACTCGGGCTGATCTGTGCCCCGCTTGGTGTCTGGTTCTGCCGCGAGCATAGCAGCCCCCTTGCGCTTCACATCCTTGGCCTTGAGCTTCTTCTCTTCTGGGTCTGCGGCAGGCAGCTCGAGGCGGGAGAGACGCCCTTCCTCAGCCCTGACGCACTTGGTCGCCAAGTTGAACAACTCCAAGGAAGTGCACAGGTCTTCATGCATCGCCAGCTCCTCCTTCATCTTGACGTCACGCACGCCGTCGGAGAAGGCTGAGATGATGGCCTCCTCGGTCACCTTGGGAATCTTGAGGCGTGCGTTGTTGAAGCGCTGGATGTACTTCTGCAGGGTCTCCCCGGGTTGTTGCTTGATGCGGCGCATGTCGCTCACGGCGGGTGGCCGGTCGTGAGTACCTTGGAAGTTGGCGATGAAGCGGGTGCGCATCTCGTCCCAGGAGGAGATCGTGCCTGGAGCCAGGTTCAGGAGCCAGGTGCGGGCCCCGTCCTTGAGCGCCATGGGAAACCAGTTGGCCATGACCTTCTCGTGTCCGTTGGCAGCTTCGATGCCCAGCTCATAGAGCTGGAGGAACTCCGCAGGGTCGGCGGTGTCATCGTAACGAGGAGGCAGGTCTGGCTTGAACTTGCCGGGCCATGTGACGCTGCGTAGCTCGGTGGTGAAGGCTCGGCAGCCTGCTGTGGCCACGGGAGGCCTTGGGTGACAGAGAGCTTGGTCTTGCGGGTCCCCATGCGCTGCAGCTGGGAGCAGCGCGGGGTCTTAACGTGCGGGAGCAGGGAGCGCCCGGGCAGCTTCTCACGGGCGAGGGACTTCTTGGTAGCTCTGCTCTTGCCGCGCTGGCACCTGACGGAATGGGTCCCGCCCAGGGGCCACGCGCCTTGGAGCCAGGGCGCCTTCTGGAGGAGGAGGCGGCTGGGGCGCCCCCGGAGCTTCGTCGCCCGCGCGGGGCGATGTGCGGTGCAGCGGAAAGGACGACGCAGGAGAGCCCCCTGCGGCGCGGACGAGCTCGGCGACGCGGTCGAGCCATTCTTCGTAGACGTCGTTGACGGGACGGTAGCGCAGGAGCTCGTTTGCCGCGATGAGCGCAGTTCGAGCCTCCATGGGTGCGCGGAGCGCGCGGGATGAAGAACCAGCTTGGGTGAGCAAGGGAGTAGCGGTGCGGCCGTCTTGCCACACGGATGGATGCTGAGATGACGCTTGCTGCTCGTTCCCCGCCGGGCCAGTGGCGGCGTTGATGGCAGGTGACGGGGAACAGCGAGGACGCCCGCCGACAGGAGCCGTCTGGGCTACGCGGGAAGCGAGAGTGGCTCGGCGCTCGGCGCGGGCCCGACGAGCGTCAGACATGGACGCGATGGTCGGAGGAGAACGGGGCAGTGGAAGATGAATCCGGTGCACCCCTACCTGGCGCGCCAAATACCGGATTTCGGGTTCCGGCAGACCCTTGAGGTTCGAACACTGGGGTGCGCGCGGAGATTTCGCCTTCTACCTACCAGTACCCCACCGCCTCGCTAAGATCTAAGCTATGGAAAGAACAGCACAAGAGACACAGGGTTTATACTGGTTCGGGCCACCGTTGTGGTGTAATACCCTACTCCAGTTTGTGGCGTGGTCGATTGCCTCTTGGGCTGATGATGATGAACAATACAAGGAAGAACAACCTCGCGAGGGTCTGTTCTTGGCTGGGGCGATGAACTGCTAGGAGGAGTTCAGTCACCCTTCTCTCTCTCTCTCTCTCTCTCTGTGTGTGTGTGTGTGTGTGTGTCGCTACTCGATCCGATTCTGATTCTCCATGTCTCTACCCTGGAGGTGGCTAGTCCTATTTATAGGCAAAGGCCCTGGGCCTCTCCCCAAATATTGAGCGGGAAGGGCGCCAACAATTGGCCATTTTGAAGGGGAACATCTGGTACACTTATCCTGACTAAAGTTGGTCCTCGCCTACCAAAGGCTCTGGTGGTGACGCTGGCTTGGGCTCCACAATGACTTCCTCCCTGCCGTTGGGCTGGTCTTGGTCTCGTTGCACCGAAATGGGTGCCTTTGCTTGATGCTCTCGCCTGCGCTTGCTCCCTTTGCACCAAAGTGGAAAGGAGGACACTGCGCGGCTGGCGCCCGCCTGGCGCCCTTGGTCGTCATGGCTTGCGTCACGGGCACCTCATGAGGTTCCCCGCCTTGATCTCTCCGCCTCCTCACGAGCCAGCCTAATGAGGCCGTGCCTGAGGAAGCTTCGTGTCGTCCGCCCCGCGAGGCTTGGCCCCTCGCGAGGGTCTTGGGTCTTTGTTGATGAAGATGGGCCGTGCTGGGCCCCCTTTTGTGCCACGCCGCGGGCCGCAGGCAGGCAAGTCTGGGGACCCCCGTTCCCAGAACGCCGACACCAATCCTCAGCTGGATCAGACGGAGCTGCTGCCGCCGTCAGTGCCAGAGCAACTGTCGGTGCTCGATCTGTGCGAGACAGCGGCGATCGTGTCTGGTCTGCTATGATCAACTTTCTAACTTGACTAGGATCCGTGATCGTGATCCAGTTTTTTCTTCATTTCTTTTAAATGCGAGAAGGACTAATTGTGGCGTTTTTGGTAAACCAAAGTAAAGTTCATCATAGGGATTCAGCTTGTACTCAGACAACAAACCGATCCAATTTTTTCTAGTAATATAGGTGATGGACAGTGCCTTCGTTACTAACATGACATGAGAAGTGAAACCTGCAAAAATAGCCAGAGTAGAGCAAACCAAACGGTTTATTGTGATGAATGTCACATGGCAAAACCTGCATCGTAAAACTGCAGGAAAAGAAAGAAAACATTACATTAAACCAATAAGATTTGGACAGTAAATAAATAAGATTTACTTGATGGGACACGAGTGAATCCTTACCAGGAAATCACTATGTTGAAGTACTAAACAGAAGATTGATCGTCCAACTACGCGTGGCATGCAGGGGCCCCACCTACTCCCACAAGCAGGACAGTCCAAAGGTCGTGACAAATCGTATGGACCGAACATCCATGGGACTGGAAATCCTGGTGGGTGCGATAAACCATGCAATGCATACAAATATTTGAGTGTAACCATAATTGATAAACCGTCCTCACAAAAAATATGATCTGGATACTTCAAAATATACAGACTAAATTGAGTGGACAGACATTAACATAGACCATTCTCAGGACTGACCACACACCAAAAGTAGCAGTACTAATAAACAATACAGGGTTCACAAACACAAATCAAGTACTGAACAATAGTACTTACTACAGACAAGCAAAGTTGCACTAACTAAACTCTGCATACTATTTCTTTCCATCGACCTATGGGATGAACCCCGCATAACTGACTAGGCCATGGACTTCGTGTGAGATGTGTACATGCACCATCACCAACTTGTCAACCTTGGAGAACCTAACTGAGTGGTCTTTCCACTCATAAACATGATGATGAAGACAGGCCGCGTCAGATTTGTTGGGAAGCTTTACAAGAACCACACTCTTCGTAATCTAAGGCAGCCAGGAAATTGTTGTGGTCAAGTACTGCCTCGAGAACACGTGTGACAACAATGCTACAGGAAAACACTAGTTCAGGACACGTGGCGACAAGGACACAACAGCTGGATAGTTCAGCAGTAGAACTCATCATCAGGTCTTCCAGTTCATATGGCATGACTTTGAGAACTTCATCTCCACCGCGGACCTGGTTCTAATTCAAACAGAAACCATATTTTATTACTACCTTCGTTCAGAAATATAAGATGATTTTCGATATTATACTCCATATATGACTACATAAACGCACAGAAATTAGTGAACAAAGACACTAGAAAATGTCTTCAAAGGCATGAGAGCAGAGGGATTACATGCAATATCCATAACACAAGTTGCTGAGGCAAATATACCCTCTTAAAAGGTAGCATTAATGTTCATAAAGTACTCCCTCCGTCCCAAAATTCTTGTCTTAGATTTGTCTAGATACGGATGTATCAAGTCACATTTTAGTATTAGATACATCCATATTTAGACAAATCTTAGACAAGAAATTTGGGAGAGAGGGAGTAGTTGAAAGTAATCTATAAGAAATCAGTGTCAACCTCTCGCATGTTTTGGTCAAAAGAGGAATTTAGAACCATCATTTGGCACACTAAAATCACATGCAAGATCACCCAAAAAGTTGTACTACCGGTACTAGTACTGCGTGTTAGATGAAAAAACACGATCGAGATCGAGAAAAATATCGTCAACAGGAGACATTACCTGGACTTGCTTAATGTGGGATCCCGGAGAGGGGGGCTTGGACAGGGCGATGGCTTTGAGCTTTTCTGCGGTAGTCTCGGTGGGGTGCTTGCGCTTCTTCGTACCATGAGCCTCGACGGTTTTGGCCAGAGCCATAGACATCACGTCGGTCGGTGCTCCGGCGTCCATCCAAGAGAGGAAGCTGAGAGAGAAGAGTGAAAGGAGGAACGGGATGAGGGAGAAGCGAAGCGAGTGGGGGTTTTCTTCAAGAGAGGAAGCTGAGAGAGAAGAGTGAAATGATGGTTGCTTTGTCCGTCCAACTTACTGCTGGAAAGGAGGGGGTTTTGTGATTTGACGGCTCATTGGGCATTACTGCGGCGGTTCGATCGGGGTTGTCTACCGTCACTCTACTACGGAGTTATTTAGTGCATGGCTGGTGGACCCAGGTGCTGGTTGTCCCACACGTCGGCGAAAGTGAGTAATTTAGTGCATGGCTGGAGGAGGATCCGCACGGTAGAGCGTGTCCACTGTTTTTCTGAAGAAAAAAATGATTAGGAGTGCGAAACACGGCAGCCACTTGAACATACACAGTGCTCCTACTACTAGGCATGTGCAGTGGTTCATACGTCAGTACTACACAATCTTGTTGCTAGTGTAGTAAGATATGACGATAACAAATGATGTTGTGCGCATGTCAACTACTCCTATATGCAACATAGTACCGCTTTTTCGACTATCCGATCGAGAATGAACAGTGAGATCAATGTTAATAGAACTAGGTCCACAGCGCATGGAGAGTACGGTGCTACAGTACTCCACGAAACATGAACCATATGAAGCACGAATAGTGTTAGGCAGGGTGTATGAAGGGTGCACGGGATGGGAGCAAAAGTTCCCTTCTCGACCCACTTTTGGGTGTTTGGCAGAGTGCATGAAGGGTGCATGAGTCCACACTAGTAGGTTGACAAAAATACACGAAGAGGAAGCAACTATATTGAGATGAGAATGCAACCAAACACACCCACACGCTTTGTGCTACAGTGACTGATCTACACCGTCTGAGTTTGATCCAACGGTCATGTTGCACCGAGACATGGACATGCCCATGCAGAGGGCGCCTAAACATCACCGAAGTTCCTCTGCTTCTCGAGGCACACGATGTTGGTGATGCAGGGTGCAACCGCACGCAGAGCCCGCTCCCGGTCGACGGGAGCCAGCTCGTCAAAGACGGCGTCCAATGGCACGAATGGATCCCGGTGACGGAGCCCTGAAAGGATTCGCCCGGCAACGGCGACGGCAGCCCGCAACCCCTCCTTGTCCAGCTCAGCCCCCACCATTGCGCGGAGACGACTCAGCTCCTCGGAGATATAGGTGAAGAAGGAGACAAGGTCAGGAAGCCGCAGCTCGTTGAAGTCGACCGGGTGGTCGAACGGGTTTAGCCCGACGGCCAGCATCTTCGCGCTGGCATGACGGCAGGCATCGCGCAGCCGCAACACGTGTGTGGCAACTTGGTTCACTAAGTGGCTGAGGCGATCCTGGACCTCGTCATGATCGGCCCACTTGCGCTCGAGCCGGCTCCCCTGATGGCCTATCATATCTCCTGCTTTCTGCAGCAACGCCGCCGACGCCTTGAGCATCTTTGTGGTGGACGCCTGCCGCTTTTATAGCTCTGTGAACTCCCGCACATAATGGAGGAGCATGGCACTCCTCTCCTCCTTGAGCTCACGGAGCTCCACGTCCTTGGCCCTGAGCTCCGCATCCTTGGCATGGAGCTCCTGTGTCAGGAGCCTCACCTCGGACTCCGTGATCTGCTGCACCGCCATGGCACCAGGTATAAGCAATGGGGAGAGGAAGCAAAGGGGTGAAACGGCTGAAAGGCAATGCAATCTACGGGAAGGCGGAGGGAGCGGGGAATCTTTTGGTTTTCACCACGGTAAAACACCAGTCAACGACTTCTCACATCAGGGAGCAGTGGGTTTTTACAGGCGGAGTCATCGTGACTAATTGCTGCAACGCCTGCTCCCGTCAATCAATAAATTAAAAATCCTGCCGCGCCTGCTCCTGTCAATTAAAAATTGAAAATCCTGCCGCACCCAAACACCAGAGCAATGCCGCAGTGGATATTTAAATTTACCTGCCGGCAAGTAGATAAAAAAGGGGTGAAAAAACAAATGTGGCAGCAGCCTAGCTAATCGGCCGAACTAGCCCAACTAGCTAGCCACCGTGCTTCACTGATGTACTCAGCGGGAAAGGTGGTCTTTCGTGATTTGACGACTCATTTACTTGCTTCGGCGCTACAACCGAGGAGGACCCAGAAAACGCGCGGTAGGGCGTCCCACATCAGGAAGAATATATGCGTGCACCACCCGGGAGGACCCCGAAACCGCGCGGTAGGGTGTGCCACGTCTCGGCACAGAGGAAAAATTTGCGTGTAAAAATATACTGTATCAGACGTAGTACTCCCTCCGTTTCTATTTTGTCTGCGTATAACTTTTTCTCATTTTTTCCGCATTAGTCTGCACGATGCTCTTTTCTTCCCTCAGTTCCCAACCATGCCCTCGCTTCTATCGGAGTAAGTGTCGTTTCTGCAACTGTATTTACTGTACGCATGCAAACACCAACCAATCCAATGCGCCATGCAGAGGGCCCATCCTGCTCGCGTGGGAGAGAGAAATAATGACTAAAGTAAGCGGCAAATCTGGTGCATGCAGCAATTGAAAAGACTTCGACTCTCTGTTTGCGGCAGAGGGGTAAAATTGTCTAGAAGAGATTCAGCTCGGGGCTCCTTGGTATCCGGGTCAAGACTTATGCGCAAACAAAAAAGAATCGGAGGGAGTACCTATGGTTCGACCTCGGGACCCAGCCAGTCGGTCGAAAACACCCCACTATCCACACAGCTTCATCATGCAAACATGGCACGGAGGATATATGTGGTTAGCTCCGTCTCGACCAGCCACAACGTCTCTTGTTCTAGGCGATTCTTCTATTTTCCAAGCTTTTTTTAGTTGTAATAACACCACGGCAAGCTAGTGCCACTCTTCGTGTGTGCCCGTGCAAAGGTTAGACGATGGAGAGAAGAGAGATTGAGATTGCAGACCTGGGACCCACCAGTAAGTGAGACAATGGTCATGCACGTGTTGACGAGGCACTCCCTCTACTCTACTCAACGCAAGTACTGTATAAAATCAAGTTATGGGACAAAGCCAACAACCGTTTGTTTTTTCAGGCTATCGACTTACGCTTTGTAGTCCATGTTGCCAGTTCGAATCTCATCTTTCAGATTTGTTAGTTTTAGGTCCAAATTTGATTAATGACAAGTGGGACCCCCGTGTGTTGTTCCGATATTTCTATGTAGGATGGTTTTTTGAACAAATACTTTGCGCGGTTAGACAAGTAACGGCACGAGTTACACGTATTTTGCAAGTTTACGAACAAAAATGACAGCGGCATAGAATATCATATCCACCCCGCAGCTTAGATACTATGGTGATATGAGTTTTTACGCCATTGGAAGTGAGATCCAATGGCTTGGGAGTAGTCTTTGTAATTATGCGCAATTTCCAAACTCTCCAAAGGTTTTTTTGCAAATAAAACATTCAAGCCTCGTGTGTGCCGCTGCATCTTCGATCCAACGGCTCCACGGTGCTCATATTAGGTGCTCCCTGTAGCTTAATTACCCGCTATGGTGATATGAGCATCTAGGTCGTATGATCAGTGATCAGATGGCACATGCGTAGAACTTGTACTTTATGCGCATTTCCCAAACTCTATCAGCCGTATATTGCAAAAACATTCAAACCTCCTACTGTGGGCCGTTAGATCTTAGTGAACTCGTATCACCATAGAATCTACGGTGCGGGAGCACCTCATACTCTCCCGTGCGAGAAAACATAAGGTGCTATCGCAGCTTGGATGCTACGGTGATATGAGCTTGGAGGTCGTTTGATCTGAGATCCAATGGCATCTGAGCAGTCTTTGTGCTTGTAAGCAGTGGCCGAACTCTTTTGGGGCTTTTCTGCAAAAAACCACTCGAACCACCGAGGAGGTGTTAGGTCACAAATCCAACGCCTCCGAAGAGCTTGTATCACCAAAGAATCTAAGGTGTGGTAGCACATGATATTCTTACATACAGGAGAATATGATATCCTCCTTCATCTTAGATGCTACGGTGATATGAGCTTAGAGGTCATTGGATATGGGATCAAAGGGCATATGAGTAGTTTTTGTACAAATTGTGTGCAATTCTCAAACCCATCAAGGTTTCCTGCAAAAATATTAAGACACATCATGTGAGCTGCTATATCTCAGATCTACAAGCTCCAAGCAACTCGTATCGGCATATAGCATCTAAGGTATGGGGGCACATGATATTCTCCCGGGGAGGAGGGGTGGGGGTGCATAACCAATCGGTGGTTGGGAGGGTGGGGACAAATATAATCTAAACAACCCTAAATAGAGCTCCACAATTTTATCTAAGGTCGAGGGGTTGACCCCCGACAATCATAGCTCCGCCTAAACACAACATTCGCATGTACTGTAGTACTAGACTTAATATTCATGTTTCTGTTTCATGTTCATTTTAAATATTGAACTGAGGACCATGGATGTCTTACATTGTACTCCCTTCGTTCCTAAATATTAGTCTTTTTAGAGGCTTCAAATGGATAGGCACATACGGATGTATATAGACATATCTTAGAGTCTAGATTCACTCATTTTGCTCCGTATGTAGTCACTTGTTGAACTCTCTAAAAGACTAATATTTAGGAATAGAACGAGTATTTTTGAATTCGTGTCATACATGCATGGTTTGGAAAAATAGATGCACTATACTTATTGGATTGTTGTTGTGTTCGTGCGTGTGTGTCTCTGTGTGTGTGTGGTCATATGCTTGATACATACAAAGTTTTCTCACCTCCATATTGTTCATCTTTTAAATTTGAATTTGCATTGGAAAACTTACTAAGGATACCATGAAATGTGAAATCCACGTTGAGATCACTATATCAAAAACTCACTCTAATTGAACAACTCTTCATAAATCAATTACCACGTTGAGATTAGTATTTGCAAGGAAAATACGGGTATTGTAATACACATAGATTTGTTCGGCAATTTAAAAGGTTCCTTTCATATTCTCGAATGGTAGGACCCAACGGCGTACCAGCCAGACCTTGGCTCGTGTTGATCCTAAAAAAACTGGGCTCGTGTCCTTCGGTGGCGTGCGTGGTCCGCACATTAGGCAACCCCAACCAGTCGAGCCTCAGCATTTCAAGTCAAAATATCTGGCGGCCAGAATTCCAGCCCTAGAAAATTTCCCTCATGTCCCGGTCCATAATGACTACCGATGAACAACGGAGGGATGCTTTAGTAACTAGACAACGTTACCTACCATGCCGAGCACGGTTCAATTCCCTCGGTCGCCGCTCGTCAAGGTCACTCGTCAACTGCATTGCCTAGTACTACTACTACTACTACTACTACACCAGGATGAGCACATAATTGAGCCTGCTTGTTCGTGCCTAGTACTTGAGTTAATATATCCGGCAATGCACTGGTACGGAGGGATTATCCATTTACTCTGCATATATAACTTGTCTGAAGTCTAACTAAGCAAAATGTTTGACCAAATCCTTTCTTAAGAAATACAACATGACAGATGTACGGCTTGAAAATTTATTGCATGATCTAGGTTATGATATTGTTTCGAATCCTGGATCTTAAATTTCAGAAAATCCAAAAGTGAGCATAAATTCTTGAAACTAAGCATGGTCACGTGATATGGCACAAATATTACTTTGTAAGTTTTTTCTTCAATATGAAACAAGCTGCTTATGACAAGTTGCACAAATGAAGAGCCATGGTATTTTGGAACAAAGACCTGTCACGTTAAGGTGAACGCTTTTACTATTGAAACCGTGGGCGTTTACGTGCTGCCACGAGTCCCCACTTCTCATCGGCAGGTGCCATCCGAGCAAGCGTGTGAGTCGACGGGAGGCGTGCGAGCAGACCGCTGCACCCGCTGTCAGGGAGGCGTGCGAGCAGACCGCTGTGCAGGCTCAACGGGAGGTGAGCCCTTTGACCAGGCTCCGCCGCCCACCGTCGTCCAAACTGCTCCCACTTTTAATGTCGCTGGCGCCTTAGTTTAAAATCAACCAGCACTATCCGGTATCGCTACAATCCTATCTCTTCCTCTCTGATTCTCCTGTCGTCTACCTCCAACTATCCTGACCTAAACGTACGCCATGCCGCATCACGATGGTCTGCCCTTAGTGTTCCAGTTTCCTGAGGAAGACACCCAGCCGGAGTCTCAAGAACATAAGGCGCTTTGGGACGAGCTTGAACTGCCTTGCGGGAAGATGCCGCGCCTGTCCCCGCTCCCGTTCCGGCTCCCGTTGCCCCGACTGCGCCAGCGCCCATCCCCGTGGCATTGATGGGTTGGGAGCGTTACATTGTTGCCGAGCTTGATCCCACGGGGTTCCACGAGGTCCCCGCCGACTTTCACGCGCCCGTGCACCTACCAGCGCATGCGCCTGCGCGTGCACTGACGCGCACGCCTGTACCGGTGCCCGTGCACCTGCCAGCGCATGCGCCTGCGCGTGCACTGACGTGCGCGCCCGTGCCGGTGCCTGTGCATACGAATGTCTACGCCGCGCCGTTAACAGCGCCTGTCCCCGCGTGGGTGCCAGTGCCCCCATCAGCGGCATGGATGGCCGCCGTCGACCGCTTCCTTGCACCATAGCCAGTCGCCTCCTCCCACCAGTTGACTCGCTCCGAAGTCCAGAACATTTTGGCCTTCCTTGAAGCTAGGCCAACATCCAGGAGTACGCCAACCACGGCGCAAGACGCCGCCGTCGCTGTCGGTTAGTGGCCCAATGACACATAGAGCACGGCAGAGGAGCCGCTTCCCACCGTGAGACGCCCCCGCCACCGCCGCATAATCTAAATTTGCCATGAAAAACGTTCGGATTGCCATGCTTAAAATCCGAACGTTTATCATTTCCGTTTATTTTATATCAATCATCGTATAATTTAAAGTCGGAGTCAGACTGAACGAAATGTATGGTTTGATCGATTGAATGTTTTGCTAGAGCCGTATCAAATTAAATATAAAACGTTATCAAGCCACATGTATTCCTTGTCATCCAACGACCTAGACTACTTCAATGTCGAGCGCTCAACACGTTTAGCGTGCAGTTAATTTCATGCCAAAAATAGTGCTAATCACATGACAACACACAAATAATATCCTAGTAGTTAATATCCGCATGCACTTAATATACTTCCAAATTAACGTGCATTGCACGTACACACTGACTAGTGCTGCTAGTACGTGAAACTGGTGCCGTGACTTGTGAACGCGTCCAGATATGGTCAACGGCAACATCCCCCGCGAGTTCTTCCTGTTTGCCTGTGTGTCTAAACACAGAAGGGGAGGAGAGAGAGAGCACACATGGAACCCACCAGTAAGTGAAGGAGAATAGTACTAAAAATAATATTACATGTTATCCATTAATTAGGCTGTGGTAATATAAAAACATTATGTGAAAAAAGGGGGTACAACAAACATTGCTATTCTACGTATGTTGCCTATTGACGTGCGGCTTGAAGGCCCGGTCACATGTTTGATCCTCGTCCTTTATTTTTTTAATTTGTATATGGGTCCAAATTTGTTTCATGACATGTGGGCCCCTCGGTGTGTAGTTTGTAGCACTTTAATTTGTGGATCGAAATTTGTTCCATTCCAAGTGGACTATCGGTGTGTAGTTTTGTAGCTTATTTATGATAGTTAAAGAGAACAACATAGTTTTTTCAATAATACCATGGTGCGACGTTGAAGGCGAGAAAGGACGTGCGAGAGAGCGATGACCGAGCCAGAGGGAAATCAACTAGGGGAGTTGCGTGGGTTGCAACGATGTTTGGAGTAGTTGTGGGCCGAATGCTACGAAAATATAATCTAAACCGTCTGGAATAAATGCCTACACAAATTAATCCAAGGTTGGAGTGCCCCTCGCAATGTAAATAGCTCGAGCTTTGCGAGGGATGGAGAGGCAGTAGCTTCAACGCGTGGAAGATACGGTGTGAGAAAGCGAGGTCAATCGAGAGACATATAGATAGAGAGACAAAGTGAGTGTGGTCCGACATTCATTGAACAAATATATATGCTCTGGAGAGATATTGTCCGATTGAGCTTTTTGGCAAGGGTGAGGGCTGTAAGATAGAGCTTGGGAGATGATCCAGTCACAGACGTGTAGATATATTTTGTGTGTGGGAGGAAGCAAGGTCAACCGATCACATAGGGTCGCCGTGCGATCGAAAGAGTGAGACGGGTTGGAGAGAGTGACCTAGATAGACGATGTGCGTGAGAGAGTATACAATGTGAATAGGTCGAATTGGGCTCAAACATGGTGATATATCATTTTTGTCCGAGAAAGAGCGAGGTCAATCGAGACATACAGAGAGAGAGAGAGAGAGAGAGAGAGATTGAGTGAGCATGGCCCACCATGAGGTCGAAAGAGTGGCGGCGGCTTGGATGGACTGACGTAGATAGACAATCTGCGTGAGAGAGTATAGAGTGTGTCGATCGAGGCCCGAACAGGGAGATTTTTCATTTGTGTGTGTGAAAGAAAACGAGGTTAAACGAGACTCAAATAAAGAGAGCGAGATTGAGCGAGTGTGGCCCGCCGTGCGGAAGAAAGAGTGAAACAGTCTCGAGGGAGTGACCTAGATATACAACGTGCATGCATGCGCACGAGAGGTTGGGGGGCTAGATAGGCAATGCATGTATTTAGCGCGAGAGGGTCAGAGGGAGAGGGGGGAGAGAGAGAGAGAGCTCGGCATGGGGTGCAATGGCGGGTGTGTGAGGTAAATACATTTGGTAACAGAGTGGAAAAAGGGGTTGTGTAGTTGGGAGACTTAGAGATCGAAACATGGAGAGAAAGAATGAACGTGTCTTGGAAACCGATAGCTTCCTAAGGTGGTTAGGAGAGGAAGATTGACCGATACAGGAAGTATGTAGCGTTTGTGCGGGGGGTGGGGGGGGGCTAAAAACAACATTTGAATGTACATAGTACGAGACTTAATATCTATGTTTCAATTCGGTGTACATTGTAAGATTTGAACAGAGGACCAGACATACGGGTAATTATTTCGAATTCGTGCCATACTAAGTTTCGAAAAGTTGACATTGACTCAATTTGTTGTGCTATTTTGTAGGTCATATGTTTGAATACATCCAAAAGTTTTCTCACTACCATGGTGTTCATCATATACATATGAATTTGTATTAAAAAAGTAGCGTGGATACAGTGAAATGCGAAATCCACGTTAGAATTGTAGATCGCTACGTGACACACACTCTAATTCAAATAACTAACTACGTGACACACACTCTAATTCAAATAACTAATTATGTGACACACGCTCTAATCCACATTAGCGTGGGTACCGTTTTGATTTTTTTTCAAATAACTCCTCATTAATTAATTTATAGTACTCCCTCTGTTCACTTTTATAAGACCTTGAAGACATTTCAGACAATGTGCAAAACAATTCATTTTAAGTTGTCTGAAACGACTTACAAAAGTGAACGGATGGAGTATCTTGTTTCGAATGACTAATTATTGCAAGCAAAACACGGGCATGGTAATACATACTGATTCGTTTGCAAATGAAAGAAGATTCGTTTGCATTCTCAAATGTAGGAGCACCAGGCAGACCAGGGTCGTGTCAGGGTGGACGCTGCTTTGGTGCCTTAAAGGCAACTGCCTTTGGGTCACTGAAATGTGGGCCATCCACCCGTTGGGCCCACATGTCATGGACACAAAGGCAGGTGCCTTAAGTCACCGAAGCATAGTCCTGTCGGGGTGGTCGCGTGTGTCGGACGGACGCGTAGCACCCAGCCACCCACTCCCCTCCCCCCCCAAAAAAGGATGACGACAATATAAGTTTGAAATATCTGGCGGCCCCAATTCGAGCCCTGCAAAATCTCTCTTCTCCACCGTCCCCTTCCGCGCCCAGTTTGCTCAAATCCCTAATTTGCCGCCAACCCTCGAATCGCCCCTCGTCTCGTCTCCTTCCCCACCATTCCCCACCTCTATGCCGGCTGACGACGACGAAGACGACGGTCGCGCTTCACCACTACACCGGAGCTACCTCATCTACGCCCTCGTCCACCGCACCGGGTGGTCCACCGACAACGTCGGCCGCCGCAACCGACGTGCCTCACAGACACCGAGTTCCACCACATCAGGTGCGCTTCACCGATGCTGTCTCCGAGCTCACCGAGGCTACTTCACCGAGCACATCGTCGCACCTCCACCCCCCGAGGCCGTTGGGGCTTCACCAACGGTCTCGTCCACCGCATCGTAGCGCTCCGCTGCCACTCAAGATCTGCATCCGTGCGCGGCCAGCCAACGCCAGTGCATCACCCTCAACGGCTCTGAAGTGACCCGCACTCTAGCTATGCAAGCATGCCCAAACGCCGGCCCGAACTAGGTATCCACACATCACTCCCTTGTGCACTGTTCCAACGATGTTTGGATATCCTTTCACTGCTCTCTTAGCTTACACGCCTATGCAACTCTGGCTTTAACTCTTATTACTTCTGGAGATATCATCTGAAACAAGCAAATCCATTTTTTAGCGAAGCATGACGGCGCTACGGGATCTGGTACACATCCTGCACACCCGTATAACCTTGTAAGTATATGTCCTCCGGTATAACATCAAGGTCGATTCCTATTATTTGATCAACCATTCGCCGTGTCAAAAATGCAGAGGGGGATGCAAGGAGCACAAGGCCTGCACATCCAAGCAAGTGGTAACATGGACTTGTACATGGAACATCCCAAGCGCAAGCAGAGCTGTAGTGAGCCTGTACAACGAGCTAGCGTAAGTCCCTGCGTTTCATTTAATTCGTACTGGCATTCGTGTATGATTTGTGTGCAGTGGCTGATTCACGAATTCAAGTTACCAGGGGCGAACATTTAACTTAAAAAATACGAAGGCACTGGCACTCTGGAAATCAACATAACTTGAGAAATGTGAAGCTACATGCACTTTGAAAACCAGCTAATGATCCAGAGTAGTTCAGATTATAAACACTAAATGATGCAAGCACCAAAAAACACAAAATGCAACATGGTGTACAAGGACTACAAACATGGTCTGTACCTGCTTGAATTATTCGTTCTCTGGCTGAAAATATCAAAGTGTAATTGCACGTATAACCAGTGCGCAAACTGCATATCAATATATCTATCCTGCACAAGTATGCCAATAGTTTCAAACAACAGATTAGAAAAGTATTTATGCTATGTTTTCATGATACTAGGACTTTCTGGTAGATGGCCTCGACGGTTCCTCGAGCTATGAAAATGCACTATAATTTGCTTGTCATCAATGCCTGCAAATCTCTGTCTCTCTCAACATAGTAGATCATCATTAGCCACTAAATCCTTCAATGAGCTTGCAAAATGCTTGCATTAGATCCCTCATTAGACACTACATGTTCATCACCAGGAGCATGTAAAATGTTTGCATCAAATACTTCATTAGTAGTCTGTTCATTAGACACTTCAGGCTCAAGAACAATATGAGCTTGTATGTTTGCACCGGAAACTTGATTGGATACATCAGATTCAGTCAGTTCAGTATTGATTGGGGGAGTTATAAAATAAGTAGAAATTGTTTTCATTTTCTCATAGATTCCCTACATACAAGCAGTTTTACAACACCGTCAGGTTTAACTATTGGCCAGAAATTGAAGAGTTGAATTAGATATAATCAAGGATGTGATGTACCTGCTCGTTGCGCATGCTACTCTTGCAAGCTACGATTGTCCGTTTGCGCAAGCTCGATGCCATGCCCGTGCTGCGGCCGCTGCCTCCCATGCGGGCTACACCCAGGGTTGGATCTTCATCTTCTTGTCCTTCCGTTCGCTTGAAACCCGGCGACCGCCCTCCAACAAGGGCGTGTGGAAGTGCTGTGTAGGTCTGTCTAGCGGCGGCTAGGTTAGGAGCGAACCAGACTGGAGGCTGGAGCGAATGAATTGGGATTTTTCCTGCCGTCGATCGATATGGGAGGCGCTCATTTGGGCCGCGATCCTGCTATAGGGCCTGCCTTGCACTTATGTTATTGGCCCATCAAAATTGAAACATTTTTCTTCATTTTTTACATTGCCTGCTCGTGCGTTGGGATGAACAAAACTAGCATGGGCCAACCTGGATGACTCAAACTAGGTGCACACTTTCCAGCCACCTGAGGCGGCCGCCCATACCAGCCCTATGGTGGCGTCGCCCCTTTTTGCGTGTATGATTGGATGGTGAAAAATATTCCAGTGGCGCTTTTGATTTACCCACAGAATGGTTGAATTGCTTGTTTCTATGAACTGAGTTCGTCAATAATGTGAAGGATGACAGTCTTTTCATCCTATTGTAGATTGCTTGGATCTCGATATGCCAAAAGTAATCGCATGAAATATACAATAAAAGCCAGTGTGATGTGTTTGGCTACAACTAGTCTGACTACACGTCCTCATATAACATATCAAGGACACACCATCTTACCAGATTAACCATTCGACTTACCCATGCAGTGTGGGAAGAAAGAAGTATTGGGACTGCGTATCCAAGCAATTGATGCAATGGACTCCTTCCTACAACCTTGTAAGCGAAAAAGAAGTTGCAGTGTGCATGTACAAAGAACTAGCGTAAGTTCAGTTACCTGCTTCTCGGAATTTTAGTTAGCCACTTATTGCAAAATTGTTCAATTACGTTGCTTGGCTTAATTTAGTTTGCTACTGATTACATAATGGCATAGCCTGTTAATCATATTGTAGACTGCGCCTATCTATGTGTTTGATACTTACTGTTAAGAATTACCTGTTTGCCTTAACTTAAATATCTACTTGTTTGTTTAACTGCTTTGCTGCTGCAGCAACGGGTTACAATGATGTTAATAACTACTTTTCAGCATCCAATTGAAACTCTTTAATTCCTTTTTTGTTTAACTGGTTTGCTGTTATAACTCCCAGTTGAGATGTTTTGCTAACTTCAACTTTTTTGAATCCAATCGGAACTTTAATGGCAAAACAGGTTAGCCCAAGATCAAAGAGCGAGGTCCCCATGGACGTTGCATCATCCCACAGCAGTGGCACCGGCCCAATCGTGCATTATGAATTGCCAACTGCTGATGCTCTAGAGGCTAAGCTAGTGGTAGAAAGAGATTCTGTTTCTGAACTTAGAGATGAAGTTGACATGTTGAGGAAGCAAACAGCACAATCCCAAGCAGTACTCAAGACAACCATTAAATATTTGGTGGATTTCAAAACGAAGCAAGCTGAGACTGACCAGATTGTTAAGGTCCTGAAGGAAAAAAGGAAATTAAATTCCTACTTGGTAAATCATAGGTGAAATGTTCTTTCCATAGTTGAATAACCTTTGTGTTGTGTGTTGATGTAATCAATCAAACCATTTGTTTTAGAGATCATGTAATAATTGTTTTTTTGGTTTGTAATTTTATTTGAGCACAAGTCTGTATTAATTGATAAGACTCAGAGACATTTCATTTGGACTGCTGTGCCAGACCTACAAATATGCCAATCAGGCTGAATGTGCATTCAGCAATAGTAGTAGTATAGATGGACCATAAGTGGCACGCATCGGAAAGGGCCAAGATGCTGGCTAAAAAAAGGATGCTGTTGTAGCCAAAAAAAGTACAGCGGCCTGGCTTATGTATGTTAGTTGATATTATTGATCCATATACTATATAAGTGTTTATATGTCTGTTAGTTCTGTACATTCTTGGTTGATTGACTCGGTATTTGAATCTTGATACATCACTTGTGTACATATCTAAATGGGAGTACACGTTATGCTGCGTGTGACATTTGAGTTGGACATGAAGTGTTCCAAATATTTGAATTCACCTTAAACTGGATTCTAGTTTCTGAATGTGAATATCGACATTTGTAAACCATATTCATATATGACAGTGGAATACATCTTTGTCGTCCTTTTGAAGATATATAAAAACACATAGAATGATTTATAAAGATTCATATAGGAATACTAAATGGATTCAAATTTAGTTGCCAGGGTAAACGTGGACGCTTATTGTCCCAAAATTCGAAAGAAGCAGCAAAATGTCCACTCCCACGTCGGCTGCCCGAAGCCAAGTGTTTGGGAGATGGAAATTACTATCTACCCATTACACGGACAATCCATCGGCCCGATTTCCATTGCTCTAAATAGGGGTAGGTTAGTAACTTCAATTAGACGTGACATGACCGCCTCTGAGCCCATTCCGACACGGTGGGCGTCAAACATGGGAGGAAAAACTCATTTGATTCAAGCTCATCCGAAAGACCTCTATTTCTCCCTCCATTCCCCATTCATACACGGCGGGCGGCAAAACAAACTCGACTCGGCCGAAATCGATGTAGGCAAATATTTTCAATAGGGGCAGGTTTGTAACTTCACTCAGACGTGACACAACCGCCCTACCTGTCAGCCCCGTTCATACACCGTGGGCGCCAACCACCCTCTCCTCGCCCGAAATCGCTCTGGGCAAATATTGGCGAGATGCGAGATTACCATCCTATCCCCAACCGACGAGACGTCCAAATTTTAAACAGGGGCTAAGTTCGTAACTTTCCCATATTTCAGACAGGCGCGTCCCAAAAACATGGTTCCTCGTACCTCTCCCTCCATTTTCCCATTCATACACCGCCCGCGCTAGAACACCCCATCCCCACACAAGCCTCCGTCCGCCACCCCATCAATCGCCGCCGTCCTCCACCACATCCATCGCCACCGTCCTCCACCATGTCGGAGCGCCTACCAAGACCACGTAGTCCACTGCTAGAGATGGATGTTTCTCATCCACGGCAACGGACCAATAGCCTTGCATCGCGTCCTCTCGCTTCATCGGCGCCGTCATCCTCTTTGCCGGGGCGGCTCACATGACCTTCTCTTCCACCGCAACGGGACTTATCCCCCGATGCACCCGTCTACCGTCACAGATCTGCTTCAACGCCACTGACACCCATCGCACCCCCGATGCCTACACGGCGCCGCAAGAGAGGTGGTACTTCATATCTCCTCAAGTTTTTGATCTCAACCAGAAAATAGATCTTAACTTGGTTACTCTACTTTCTTTTCAGCTCTTAGAATTTAGTTCTTAGTTTGAAGCAAACAATGGATGCTAAATATCATTTCTCCGGTTTGGAGCTTCAAATCTGTCATGGCACAGTCATAATACGGTTTAATTGATCATGCTTAGGGTTTAATTGATCATGTTGGTTCCGCTGTGGTTTCTTTAATAGAAATCGGAGGGGAAACCCTCTTTTGCTAAAAAAATATACTTAGAGTTTCCCCCTTTTATGATCACTATACGATCAGAATACGTGCTTCGTCTCATAATAACACTACTCCACCCATCAAGCTAAACAAACTTAGTTGTTCAAATATGAATCTGATATTATTAAAACAGAGTTGTTTAATTGGTCAGCTAAATGTTCTTAAATTAGTTTTGAAAATGCATGTTCGCCGCTCTCGTGTGTATCTCTACAGGGTGCCCACGGTGGGCCGACCCACACTGGGATTTTGGTTCGTCCCAGGCCTCGATTCCCCTCTGATCTGTTGGGCGCTTCCGATCTCTACTCGCCCCCAGCCGCCTGCCTCGCCAGCGACTTGCCGTCCCCGGACAGCATGACTCTAGGAGGAGACGCCGGACTAACAGGAGGCCAGGAGCCGCTCGCCCAACAGCGTCACCGCTGCCCGGGCGCGCTGCCGTGCCTACCTTCCCAGTCCGTTCAGGGCTCAGGCGTGCAACACCCACCAAGCCAACCAGATTTATCCTGAGATACGTCCTCAACACTCAGCAGCCACTCCTCATCACCCATTTTCTAATTGATTCATTACTCATTAGGCAGGACTGTCATTAGGGTTTGTTGTGTGCTCAGTGCTACCTACACTTAATGGTTCAGATGTATTTCGCTAATCTTTAGTACCTCTAAAGTTCATAAGGTTTTAAAAATTCCGGCCCTCGGAACAGAAACTAGTCATTTTGGATTGTTGGTCGTAGTGACATTGACCCAGATTACTACTGCAAGCCAGGTTTGTTGAAAATTTTACTTGTCTTTCTTACTCATTCGACATAATATACAATTATTCACGTCGATTAGTTGCAAACAATAAGTGCTAGACAAACTTCTTCATTTAGATTTTGGACATTCTCTTACTGCAGTTACAATTCTGCATACTTGTCCTAGTAAGCTCACAAGTAAATGATTGATTCACTACATCTATGCTTGCCTTGTCATATTTGTTGTCAATATTCTTTTAGGGTGGACCACCCTGTTTCTAAATACTGGAACCGTAGACATGAGTGAATAGTATTTCTCTATGTGATCTCTTCCATCATGTGTGGGTAACGAACACTGCATTGTATAGAAAGAAATTGTCATTTCCAACTTTTACATAGGTTTCGATCTTTTACATGGAATACAATATGCCTACTTGCTTTGTGTCGCACTACCAACACTCCACCCTTGAAGCTAAACATTACGCCACTCATAATTGCTTAGTTTATTTGTTCAAATATGAATTTCATATGATTCTAATGTTCCTACTTCAGTTTTGAAATGTGTGCCTGCCTGTTATAGAGACATAAGGGGTTTGTATTTCTGTGTGTGGTCTGGTCAGCACGGTTGGGGAGGTGAACTTTGCATATGCAGGGGTTTATAGGGAGACACTCTCCGAGTTGAATCCGCAATGCATTCGATAGATAATTTGACTACTTTTTCTGTTTTCATGAATCTCAGATTTTGAATAGCATCATAATGATTATGAGCTTGCACGCATGAAAATAATAAAGCAGAACAATGCCATGGCTGTCAAACTTGGCATTAAGGGGCTGAAATCAAGTCTGGATGCAATGCAATGCAAACGCTCTCCACCTACAGATTCATGCTCAGAATATGATTAACAGTGATTCTGAGCTAGAGGGAGACCTAAGTCAATGTAGCTCCCTAGTGGAGGAGTCAGAGGAAGATGCCCTATCTAATTCACCCATCAAGGTACTTGCTCTAACTTTCCAAGGTTACATTGCTCGCACATATCTTGCAACTGATGCTTTGCATTGCTTCTACTTTGTTGAACTGCCATTAGCTTAGTTTACACATCGTGTATGTGAATACGCCCTGCCTATCCATTTTCAGTACATATTCCATCTGTCATCATACCATATTTATCCATTCAAATGTTGTTCTTGTGTATCAGACGTTCAAAAGGAAGAGGGCGATTGTTGATCGTGGAGGAGCACAAGCAAAGTATTTGGAAAAGGTAGTGGCACCTGATAAATCAAATAGCCCATTAGGTGTAGTTGCAATATCACCTGACCCACAAAATACCCCAACTCTAGCAGACTCTAGCCCTACTACACTGGTCATTTCTGATGCCCCAACTCAGCAGACCCCAACTGCAGCAAACAGTATGATTATGCCAGTTGACATAGCACCAGCTGTACAACGCAAAACCCCCATTCCAGCAAAGAGTACACCAACTCCAGTTGCCAAATCCCTTTTCGAACCAGAGAGAGCCCCAATTGCAGCAAATAGGACCCATGTTCCATTTCTTCCCAGTTTAGAAGACGAAGCTTATGTTGTTGTCAGGAACTTTGAGCGCATCCTTCCTTCATGGAAAGATTATACCGCAGACACAGAACAATTTCCAGTCTTCCTCCGCAACTTACGCGTAAGTAATGTACTAATGTTATTCATGGTCATTACTGCATATGTTTCTGCTGAACGAAGACACAAGATTTCATTCTTTTAAATAGATGAGGAGCAAACTGGATTGTGATGACGAGCAAGGGTTGGTTGTGCTTTTCAAGCACTCGTTGATGAAGTATCGTTCCTACCTGAGGCAAGCGCACTTCGAGGGCAAGCCTCTGAATGAAATTTCTATAAAGTCTCCGGTGCTACATTTATCCGACGATGACTGGAATAATCTTGTTACACATTGGTCTCGGCTGCAGCGTAAGGTAATGTCTATGATATCACATCACAATTTGAACTACATTTCTGCATTTGCCTTATTGTCTCACTTGTATGAAAACTGTTAGCAGAAGAACATTCGTTCTCAAGGGACCACAGAATCTCGCAACTATACTGCACACTGCATTGCTCTTGTGAGTACCTCTTGCCCTGTATGACCATACTTACTTTCATAGCTGTTTGATTATGTAGCATCACTGCACATGTTAGCCTCGTAATCGTCCATTTGGTGGGCATTATAAGATCCATATGGACTCTTACATAAATTTAGAATCAACCCAATGCTTTTGAAGAGGTTTAGCTCTGCAGTCCTCTTGTAAGGACTGAACGTGGTCTATCACTGTACTTACACTAACAACTACTCCCTTCGTCCCATAATATAAGAAAGTTTTGTACAGTACACCAGTGTTCAAAACACTCTTGTATTATGGGAAGAGGAGTTGGTTCATTTTGTAGCATTCTGCATCTTATCTCCCTCGCCCACCATTTACTAAGAAAGATCAGATCTATATTTAATCTTACCAACAAGTAGAATACACAGACAATGCGAGTGCAGAAGTGTAGCCCATTGCTCTTGTCAGTACATTTTGTCCTGTAACGCTTGTACTTCCAGGGATTGGTAGTTGATTGTGTAGCATCAATCTGCATCTTATCTTCATTATCCTCTATCCCTTCCAGTATTATCATATCTATAATTACTCTCTACAAAATGTAGTGTACAGGCAATGCTTATGAAGAAGATTATGTGCTGAAATTCTTGAGTTATCCTTCCCTTGACATGGGGAAGGGCATTATAAAGCCGGTGTTAACTGTTAATGTAAGTCAGTCCTTCTAAAGCCTTTATGCTCAACTGCTCTTTAATTTGCTCATACTTCCTATCGTTTACGGCTATTTAGTTTGCTGTTTCTACCAAAATGCATGTTCGTAAGAACCGTAAGTTCTAAGTTTTACTTGTAAAACCAAATTCCTTATTCATACCATGCACATTACTTAATACTCCCTATATGTATGCTTGTTTTTGTGGATCTATAATCCAGCGTGTGGTGAAGCAGCCCACGTTTGCACCTTGTCATCTCCTGTTTTATCTTACTGATGTGGCTGATGATATGAACAACATGCCATGCACATTATCCAAAATAGATACAATGATTTTATTTGCCCTTCATCTATGCTTGTTATGTTGACGTGATAATCCAGTAGTGTGGTGAAGCTCCTCGCATTATGAACAATGCCAAATTATGCTATTAATATTTTGAACTTACTCTTTATTTTCTAATTTGAAATTGGATATAACTGACAGAACAATTATCATCTTTGTTTATACACGTGCAAAACCTGTCATCTCTCTGCTTTGTTTTAGGGTGATATGCCTGATGGCATGCACAAGTCTGCTGAAGGCTATGAGACAAACCCAACATATATTGCAGCAAAGAAGGCAAAACATCTTGAAGATAGCGAGACAACCCCAAAGTCTTGTCTTGATGCAGTGTTCAAGTGACTTGAGACTAACAGTCAGACAAGCTCACAGAATTCATTGTCTGAATCAGTTCGACTTCTTCAGTCCCAAGTTCTAGCAGAAAGGCATTCTGCAACTCAACTTCGACTTGAAGTCCTATCTCTAAGAAAGATTGCGGAGAACACCAATGAGAACCTCATCGCTAAACAGCTACACCTGGAAGCTATGACCGACATGCTAGGCCGGTCTCACAGCATTGCTCAGCAGCTTGCGCAGCAGTTCCCCCGCAAGGCTAACCTTTCTTGAACTGTCTTGGAAGTGGTCTCGGTTCAATATTATTTTGTTACGCTGCAATGGTGCCCAGTTTTTGTAATCTGCTTCTTCGTTGCGCTTTATGATTACTGGTGGCGAACTTCGATGCCCAATGGATGTAATATACCTTAAATCCTTTATTGTATAGTGTAGGTTTATTCTTAGTTACTATGCCGTAATTTCTTTATTGTATAGAGTAGGTTTGTTCTTAATTCCTACTAGTTACTGCCATCATTCGCTATCTGAAAAAAAATCAGATGTAGTCGACCGGACCGAAACATTTGACTCTAACGGGCCAGGTTTTTAGCGGCCACAATTGGGCCGGCCTGCGTCTTTCTTGGGCCCGAATGATTGGGGCCTTCACACATTGCGCCAGGCCCAAACTTACACCGGCCTATATTTTAGTTGGGCCTTTTGTCGACCCAGCGCTTAGTTTGGCCCAGGTAGCGTTGGGCCATTACCATGCTGAATATTGTACTAGCCTGTTACGGCCGAGATGAAACCACGGGCCTTTAGCAGGCCAAAATGCATGTTGGGCCTCAATTTTCACTAGTCGTCGACGGGCCTTCAGCAGGCCGAAATGTAGACCGGGTCGTTTTGGGCCCAGTTAGCTCACGGGCCGTTACCAGGCCGAACATATCTTGGGCCTTAGTTGGCCCACTGATATCATGGGCTTTTAAGAGGCCGAAAGCTTAGCACAGGCATCAACGGGCCGAATTACGCGACAGGCCTTTAACAGGCCCAAAGTCATGTTGGGCTTAACTGTTGCCACCTTTAGCACAGGCCGTTAGTGGGCCCGATGTCCCTCGGACCATATATGGCCCATGGGCAGCACGGGCCATTCCCAGGCCGAAAGTCACACCAGGATGAAATGGGCCCATGTCTACATCAGGCCTCTAATAGGCCGAAAGTCACTGGGTTGTAGTTGGGCCCAAATATTCGGCGAACAATTAACGGGCCAGATCTGGCTTCGGGCCACAAATGGGCCCAAATATTGGGTGAACAATTAACGGGCTAGATCTGGCTTCGGGCCATAAATGGGCCCAAATATTGGGCGAACAATTAACGGGCCAGATTTGGCTTTGGGCCGTAAATGGGCCTTTATGAAGCAGGCCGTTATTGGGCTGCCCACTAGTACCTGATTAAGTTCTATGGGCCCTTGACTGGGCCGGCCTTTTTATCCTATATGTGCCTCTGTTGGGTCCAGCCACGTGTCGACGTATCATAGGCATGTCTCCTCCAATGGACGGGCGACATCTGGCCCACTGACGAGCTGACAGGTGTTCCCTTCGGCCAATCAGAATTTTACACGTGGAAATTTCCCATTGGTTAGGGCTATTAATGGGTTATCGGATCCAAAATATGACCCGGTAGCTTAACGGTGTTCCGTTACGATGGATGCCACGTGTTGGTCACCCTTGATGAAAGCACTTCTGTGACACGCGATTTATCGTCATGGAAGTGGACACTTCCGTGATGATAATTTTGGTAATGTCATGGAACACTTCTACGACAGCACAGGTATGACTATCTTGATTCTGTCATAAAATTGTCATGGATGTACATGCATGACAAAGAACGCGACCTACTGTGACAAACACGTATTATCACGGAAGTGTATTTTTTTGTAGTGTATTGCTGATGAGAATGCCAGGTTGAAGACATTGCTTGAGACAAGAATGTACAAAAGTCTCAAAGGGCATCAGACAATATGTGATGTCGTCAAGAAACAAATTGTGAACCGAAACCCTAGGAAAGAGGGTGTTGGGTTCGAGAGGAAAATGAATGTTGATGGTTCCTACTGGAAGCCTAAGCAGTACCCCAAAACCACATGGGTTGCTGCAAAGGGACCTTCAGTGGATCCATCTACCTTATCTGGCTTCACTTGTTCTAACCCGATTATCATTGATGAGTCCTTTGATGCAAACTATAAACTGTTTAAGAATCAGAATGGTGAAGTGTTTGCCAGGTATATTGGTACTAACTCTAGGAATGGACCACCTATGAAGAAGATCTGGGTGCCCAAAAGTTGTCTTGAGAATCTTCCTGTGAATGTCATCATGACACCACCTGGGAAGAAGAGAAACCCCAGACTAAAGGCTTCATATGGTCTAAAGGCTTCATACAGACAGAGGACTCACCAGAGTCACCCTAACGCCTATGTTTTGCAGGGTAACCATACTTAGACTTATGAATATGAGCGTGTTTCGTCAAACCGCTATGTTCATAAAACCAAGAACTTTTCTGCTTATTCTTATGAGTATTATTCACCTCCCGCAAGGCTATTTGCTAGGGCTCCAAAGCCGAAGTTCTCAGATGCTCCACTTAGATTCATTGCTTCAAAGCCACCCCTGAAGATGTGGGGGGTTAAGAAGAATTAACTCTCTTTTGTAGGGAATGGTCTCCAGTCGGAAATCAAAGGCGCCTGATGCTTATGCTGGGGACCTTAAACATCTTGTGAGACGCAAGATAAATGTCCAAATGGTCTTACTATATATTTTGTCCCAGGATTCCTTGACAATCATCCTATTTATCCTAACCAAGATCCGAACTTTCATAATCTGCTTGTTCGTCAAATGTTTATGCTTCATAATACCCTTGGTGAAGCCTATCCCCCAAACTGCGCTGTAGGGTATGACACCAAAGGCTTCAGAACGGATTATGGACAGTGGATGCACTAACCACATTACTGGTGATCGAAGTCTTCTCATGGATTCAACCCTACGTCCATATGACAAGAGTCACATCACATTTGCTGACACTGGTAAAAGCAAGGTATTGGGTCTAGGTAGAGTTGCAATCTCAAAGGATCAGCACATGGATAAAGTGATGCTTGTTGAATCCCTTGGTTTCAACTTAATCTTTGTCTCAATGCTTTGTGACTTGAACATGATTGTGATATTTGGAAAACATCATTGCCTTGTGCTTATGGAATCTGAGAAATCTCTAGTATTTGAAGGGCATCGAAAAGATGATCTGTATATGGTAGATTTCTCAGCAAGACCACAGTTGGCCATGTGTCTTCTAGCAAAAGCTTCAGAGCGCTGGCTCTGGCATCGTTGGCTAGGGCATGCTGGCATGAGGAACTTGTACACTCTCACGAAGAAGAAGGATCATCTGTGTGGTGCCTGCGAAGCTGGAAAGATGACCAGGGCCAAGCATCCCTCGAAGACAATCATGACGACATCACATCCCTTCGAGCTGCTTCACATGGACTTATTTGGCCCTACTCACTACTCTACTCTTACTACCACTGCTTGCCTCTATGCACTACAAGGGAAAATCCTATACACAAAATCTTACTAGTAGCATGCTTTAAAATAAGGCGCTGCTGCTAACTAGCAGTAGCGCACGCAAAACTCGGTGCTGAAATAAATGTATCAGTAGCGCGCCCTCTCAAAGACGCGCTACTGCTATAATTGCCACGACGCCGCCGCGAGGCTAGTTCTAGCAGCAGCACACTAATATGAAGAGCGCTACTGCTACGGACCATAGCGGTAGCGCATTTACACAATAACCGCTAATGCTAAGTTTACTAAAAAATTTAGTCCCGCCTCGCTACATGAAGAGAGTTTGTACCACCTTAAATATGTTACTTCTCAAACTTTCACAACCACTTGGTCTTCATTGAACTCTATGTGTAGAATTTGTGGCTGCAATATGAGTCTTCGCCAGTTCCTAAACTGGTGAGGACTCATATTGACAAATCAGATTGTACACAAAAAGATCATTGATGATCAATGTATCTTTGATGTCTATATTTACATGCGGACACATAGCAGTAGCGCGCTCTTTGTGAAAGGCGCTACTGCTAGGTCGTTTAGTAGTAGCGCCTTCTGCTATAGCACAGTACGGCTAAGCCATTCCATCTACCCCCTCTGGCCGATCTATCCCATCCACTCACACTCACACTCACTCGTTCTCCCTCTCAATCCCCCACGCCGGTCCTCCCCCATCGCCCCTCCTCCGATCTGCGCCGCCACCACCTCCTCCTTCTCGCTGGACTCGATACCGGCCTCCTCCTCCGTCCTCCCTGTAGTCGCTGCTGGACGGCCCCTCCTCGCTCCGCCTTGCTCCTCCGTCCTCCCTCCACTCGCCGCTGGTTGGCCCCTCCTCGCTCTGTCTTCCTCCTCCATCCTACTCTCTTCTCCCTCCTCGAGTCGCCCCTCCTTCTACCTCCTCCCTCCTCCCTGCTACATTTTGATTTAGTAGGCTAGTTGATTTAGAACATTTTGATTTAGTTGATTTAGTATGCTAGTTGATTTAGTTGATTTAGAACATTTTGATTTAGTTGATTTAGTAGGCTAGTTGATTTAGTAGGCTAGTTGATTTAGTTGATTTAGAACATTTTGATTTAGTTGATTTAGAATGCTAGTTGATTTAGTTGATTTAGAACATTTTGATTTAGTTGATTTAGTAGGCTAGTTAATTTAGTAGTCTAGTTGATTTAGAACATTTTGATTTAGTTGATTTAGTATGCTAGTGGATTTGGTAGGATAGTTGATTTAGTTGATTTAGTATGCACCATTTTCTTGTTATTTTTTCTGTACATGGATAGGTAGATGCTTTTGTTTTTTTTGTAATAAGTTATTTTTTGGCAAAATGTAGGTGGCAATTTAGTTAAGTTTGCCACTTGTTTTTTAATCAATTATCTTAGGCAATAGGGTCAAATGAGATGAAATGTCTTGGTAGGTGGTACCCTTATTTGGTAGATATTTGTGAAAAGTTTTTTCGGCAATAGGTGCCACCGAAATGCTTTGTCCATAAAATTGCTTCTCGCGAAAGAACCAAAATATCATATGCTACTGCTTTTCTTTCCTGTGAAGTGAATCGTTAATCCTTTGCTCATATTTCTTTAGGAAAATGGCGCCACCACCACCACCACTATGTCGACTCTGCAAGTCAAGGTGCGCCAGCAGCCTTGCAACTGGCAAGCTCTTCGGCATCTACTTCCAGCCAAGTTTTCGTCATGCGGCGGTAAGAAATTAGATGAAATGTAACAACTATTTTATTTTAGTGTTGACATTACTGCATTGTGTCATTGTGCTTTTTTTACACAGATCGTCCCATGCAATGTGAGGTTGAAATTCAACAAGCTGACAAGAGACACTGTGACATTTGAGGCTCCTGGGGGCCGTACACTATGGAGGTCGAGAAAGGACGCAATATGTCGCAGATTGGAGGAGATGGATGAGCCTGTTTCCTTGCCCACATGCGTCTTACTGGTGGTGAGTTGATCAGCTTCTCCTTCAGAGTAGAAAGACCCAAGCTGGCTGTCATTTATCTCAACCTGGTGGAAGATGACGAAGATGATGAAGATGACGAAGATGATGAAGATAATGAGGACCCACTCGATGAAGATGATGAGAACCCACTTCATGAAGCCATCGTAGCTCAAAGAATGAGGCTGAGCGAGGAGGAGGTGTCCAACCTATGGGACATAATTCCGCCATGTGATGACTTTGTCGGGGTGCCATTCGTGACCCGCCTGACAAGTACCATGGTCGATCGGCATGAAATGGTATGTTATACATACTGCCTGTAGTAATTTGATGATATATATATATATATATATGCTTTATTGTTATACTTACAAATGCAAATTATTCGATGATATGCTTAGTTAATCCGATGATATGCTTAGTGTAGAGTCCAACGATATGCTTTGTGGAATCTAGTCGATGATATGCTTTAGTGTAGAGTCTGATCACTTGCTCTTATTAGTGTAGAATCCAAGGAACTATTAATAGTGTAGATAATCCATATATACTTATTAGTAGAATTCATGACTAGTTAGTACAAATATGTAGTACTGTGTCTTTTGATAGTGTAGAAATCTAGACTTAATAAAAATATATTTGCAAGAGTATGTGCGAGGCTATTTATTAATTGATATGTTTTCTTATTCAGAAATTTCCAAAGAACCTATCTGTGAGTTGTGGTATTGAGCCTGATGAACAAGGCTCAGCTGGACAACGCCTTACCGCAAGGGGCTCCATCACCACCTGTACTTACCGCATGGACACAGACGGTCGCACACACTTAAACTCGGTTGGGTGGAAGAGATTCCTCGTTGGCAAGAATCTTCGTGTTGGACAGGCCATCCTAATTACTATTAGGAACACCCACCGCCCAGGCTTGAGGATGATGATCGTCGTCGATATCATCTAGAAATACATATGTGTGTGTGTGGCTATATCATGTAGAACTACATATGATGATCGTCGTCGATATCATCTAGAACTACATATGATGATCGTCGTCGATATCACCTTGTACTGCTTGAGGATGCATGTTGAGTATATATGAAATTGTTATCTAGTACTCCCTCCGTTCCAAATTACTCGTCGTGGTTTTAGTTCAAATTTGAACTAAAACCATGACGAGTAATTTGGAACTGAGGGAGTACTACCTAGTACCTGTAATGCTTTATGAAATTTATATCTAGTAGTACCTAGTATCTGGAAATTGCAGTTTATTGAAGCTGAAACGTGGTAGGAAGCCGGGGGAAATGATGAAAGATATAGCAGTAGCGTGGGACCAGGAAATCGCTACAGCTAATTAATAGTAGCGCGTTCCGGAAACACGCTGCTGATATAGTCCATAGTAGTAGCGCGGGTACAGACCGCGCTACTACTAACAGTTAGCTGTAGCGCCTTATTGGTAGCGCGGCTGCCCGCACTGCTGATAGCCTCAAAACCCGCGCTACTACTAGGGTTTTCCCTAGTAGTGATGGCTTCGTCATTGTTGATGATTACTCAAGATACACATGGGTGCACATAATCCTCTATAAGAATGAAGTGCAGGATGTCTTCAAAAGATTCATTAGCCGTGCCATGACGAACTATGGATCAAGCACATCAGAAGTGACAACGGCACAGAGTTCAAGAACACCGGCCTCGACACTTATCTTGATACATTGGGCATCACTCATGATTTCTCCGCTCCATACACACCTCAGCCGAATGGCATCTGGAGCGCAAGAACAGAACCCTTATTGAGATGGCACAAACAATGCTCGATGAGTACAAGACTGCAAGGAAATTCTAGCCAGAAGCCATTGACACTGCATGTCACGTCATGAACCGTGTTTATCTTCACAAGCTTCTAAAGAAGACATCATATGAGCTACTAGCTGGTAAGAAGCCAAACGTTAGTTAGTTCAGAGTATTTGGTGCTAGGTGCTGGATCAAGGCTCCACATCACACTTCAAAATTTGCACCGAAAGCACATGAAGGTTTTATGCTTGGCTACGGAAAGGATTCGCACTCCTACAAAGTCTTCAACCTCTTTAACTATGAAGTGGTTGAAACTGTGGATGTGCAGTTCGATGAGACTAACGGCTCGCAAAGAAAGCACCTGCCAACTGTGCTAGATGAAGTCTCACCTAGTGAATCTATCAAGCTTATGGGTACTGGAGAAATCATATCTTTAGAGGCACAGGCTGAAGAAGAAATCATCATTTCTGCATGTAGTCAACCCGAAGACACTGCTCAGCCCGAAGCAAATGCTGAAGATGAAGACAATGATCAGCAAGGGCAAAATCTTCGTCCAGTCATCCTCGTGAAGCAAATGAAGTACATATTGAGAAGATAATTGATAGCATCAATGCACCTGGTCCACTCACTCATTCAAGAGAAACACAGCTAGCTAATTTCATTGGGCACTTTGCATTTGTCTCTATATCTGAAAAGAAAGTTGATGAAGCCTTCATGGAACCTGAATGGATTCAAGCTATGCAAGAAGAGCTTAACAGTTCGAGCTGAACAATGTATGGGAATTGGTCAAGAATCCTGATCCTCGCAAGCATAATATCATAGGCACCAAATGGATCTATCGCAACAAACAAGATGAGCATGGTCAAGTTGTCAGAAACAATGCTCGTCTCGTTGCTCAAGGTTACACACAAGTAGAAGGGATTGACTTCGATGAAACATTTGCTCTGGTGGCTAGGCTTGAAGCCATTCGTATACTACTAGCCTACGCCAACCATCACAACATCCTCCTATACCAAATGGATGTCAAGAGTGCCTTTCTCAATGGCAAGATTGAAGAAGAAGTGTATGTTGCACAGCTACCTGGTTTTGAAGACCCAAAACATCCTGACATGGTATACAAGCTCAACAAGGCAGTGTATGGCCTCAAACAAGCTCCTCGCGCTTGGTATGAAACACTCAAAGACTTCCTGAAGAGCAAAGGCTTCAAACCTGGTTCTCTGGATCCTACACTCTTCATGAAGACATATGATGGAGAACTGTTTGTGTGCCAAATCTATGTGGATGACATTATCTTCAGCTGCACTGCAAGAGATACAGTGATGATTTTGGACATATGATGCAAGAACAATATCAAATGTCCATGATGGGTGAGCTGAAATTTTTCCTCGGTCATCAAATCTGTCAGCAGAGCAACGACATCTTCATATCACAAGAGAAATACCTCAAGGATTGCCTGAAGAAGTTTGGAATGCAAGACTGCAAAGGATACACGACGCCAATGCCAACCAAAGGTCAATTGGGTCCGGACGACAATGGTAAAGAGTTCGATCAAAAGGTATACCGCTCCATGATTGGTTCTTTACTCTGTTTATGTGCATCTAGGCCAGATATAATGCTTAGCATTTTCATGTGTACCCGATTCCAAGCGGCACCAAAGGAATCGCATCACTTCGCCGTGAAGTGAATTCTTCGATATTTGGCTTACACCCCAACACTAGGATTATGGTATCCAAAGGGCTCAGAGTTTGATCTAGTTGGATTCTCAGATGCTGAATATGCTGGTGACAAGGTTGATCGCAAGTCCACATCAGATACATGTCACTTTCTTGGATGATCTCTTGTCTGTTGGTCTTCAAAGAAGCAGAGCTGTGTATCCCTCTCCACTGCTGAATCTGAATACATTGCTGCTGGATCTTGCTGTGCTCAGCTTCTATGGATGAAGCAAACTCTCAAGGACTATGGCATCCACCAGAAGCATGTGCCATTCTACTGCAACAACGAAAGCGCCATCAAGATTGCCAACAACCCAGTTCAGCACTCGAAGACAAAGCACATTCAGATCCGTCATCATTTTCTCAGAGATCATGTCATGAAGGAAGATATTGATATCATTCACGTCAACAGTAAAGAGCAATTGGCAGATATCTTCACGAAGCCCTTGGATGAGAAAAGGTTTTGCAAGTTGCTGTGTGAGCTAAATATCTTAGAATCCTCAAATGTCCTGTGATTGGACACACATCCTAACGCTTATGCATGTTGATGACTTAGATGTGCAACACACAAAGTAACATATATCTTCAATTAATGAAGACATACACTCTAAGTGTGAATACATTAATGCGGAATTTGACTTCGGAGCGCCACGATAATTGTGCGCCATGTCTGGATCTAATACTTCATATACGGTGGGTAACGCCACCACCAAAATCTTTTTGAAGTGTTTCATTTGGCGTCATAATTGCATATTCTTCCCATTTGATCTATCTTCTACGTTGATTTGACTTCGAGGTTTATCTTCGCAATGTTGAGTTGGTCTGATATCACAGGACATTGATTTTTTTATCTAAGTGAATGTGGTCGGACCCTAACCCCTTCTGTGCTTCTACCTCAAATTCTATCTATCCAAATCATATGCATTCTATTGAAACCCGTCGATTGTCTTCTTTGAAACCTTGTCAGCAGAAGACAAAGAGACAAAAGTTTAAATCTATTTCTAATGCTATATCCTTATTGCCTGAATACCGGAGAAGCCGGAACAACCACCCGACAATCCAGGCATGCGTGGGAACATGGAACAACTTCCAACAAGTTGCATGCATGCCACGTGTCCTTCAGATGTGAACCGCCAGGGGCGCCTGCGTAACTACGCTGTGCTATCCTTTTCCTTATAAATACACACTCACCACGGTCATTATCTCTTCTTCCACCTCGATCGCATCGCTCAAACCCTAGCGCCTCTGCTAGTTCACGTCGACGCTGGAGACGAAGCGCTAGGCTGCCGCGACTTCTTCGACGCCGTCCTCGCGCCGGCCGCGGACCTCGTCCTCTCTGCCGCCGCTGTAGGTGTCTTCCGCCGCCAAGTTAGGGCACTGGAGATTGATCTGCTCGGCTTCTAACTCTACCTCGTCTAGCAGTTCGTCAGCGGTAATTAAATCTTACTTTTTTACTGCCTTTTAGATCCGTCAAATTCATCCACTTCAACCAAAAGTGGGTTCTTCACTTCCAAACATGGATCCGTCTTCATCTGCATCTCATATCATGCCAAGTATATTCACTTATGCTTCATAACTAGTTAGATTCCTCACTTGTACTTATTCATGGATTCGTACAAATCTGGAACCAACTCTCTTCAAATAAGTGAATGTCTTCACTCTATGAGGTCAATGTCTTCAAACCAATTTTTCTTCAAAATCTTCTGAGAATGCATATGACCTCTTCCACTTCCCTCGCATCTCTAATGTTGTCACAGGTATATGTCTGTGGGAGAATCCCTTGGTTCTCATAGTCTGCATTCATTTGCAGAGTTCTTACAGCGTCATATTCACTTCCCTGATGCCAGCTCTTGTCTGACCAGCAAAAGGAAGCCATTCGCTGTTCTAAATCCATTCAGTCTGAATATAATGGCAACTGAAAAATCAGCAAGGAAAGGTGGCAGGCAGCGCCGTGGAGATACTGCTAAGTATTTACCTCCTGATCTGTTTGAAATGTACAAAAACGATCCTGAGGAAAGCTACGACCAGCACAAGACCCCAATCCAATGGATTCAAAGATATTGGGCAGAGGAATGGTTCAAGTACATATTCGTAACTGCCAAATATGCTGAAAAGAACGCCATCAAGCGCCCATGGGGTGATATACTGTACCGGAACCTGCAGCCAAAGTCGAAGCCTGAAGCTATTTCCCAAGGCTTCTACCCATGCATGGTCCGAGGACCACAGCCTGAGAATGTTGATCCGACATCTATGCTATGGTGTCGCGAAGACAATCTATTCAAGCGCAATTTTCAATTTGCAAAGGAGTCAGCGGCTAAGAACAAGAAGGCTTTTGGACTCGACTTCAACCCTGGTCCGTCTGCTCCAAGGCCGGATGGCACACGTGATGCAAATCCCAATGTCATCGGCCCCTTCAATAACTTTGATGGTCTTCTCTCTAACATTGCTGCCAAGAGGGCCACGGTGGATCAATCTGCTGAAGACGCAGACTCTAAAGATGCACCAACACCACCAAAGCAGAAGAAGAAGTCAAAAGCTTCAAAGCCCTCTGCTGCTCCAACCGCTTTAACTGTGAAGCCATTGCGTACTACACCTCTTGAATCCAGTGTGTAATCTGAAGATCTGTCACGAGTCTCCAAGAGGACCAAGAAGACAAAAAATCCCATGAAGAGTTCTGGGCATGAACTTACTCCTGCTGCCGTTCTGCGCAACGAAGAGGACACCATTGCTCTGTCAAGTGATGAAGATCTTGGTTATGAAGCCCTTGAGATGCTGATCAAGAGCAAGCAAGAGGCGGAGATCTTCAACGATCTGCCCCTCTTTGATGTTGACATTCTGAACAACTTCATCGATGAGTGGTTCGATGACTAGAGCATCTGTATTGATGATCTTCAGCTGCCTGTGGACATCAGCGTCACTTTTCATGGAGCCATTGCTAATGAGTTGGCCTTGGCTCAGAAGATTGTTGAGCTCAAGAATAAGATTGACTATGAGAAGGCTCATTTCAAGAAGAACATGGCCAAGCTCAGCGTGGCAGATGTTCAAATCTTCAAGAAGATGTTGCATGACCTCAAGGAAGAGTTCCACAAGAAGCGTGATGAAGCTAAAGGTTCAAGAGAGCACATGAAGTACTTTGCACAGAAATGTGTTCAATCCCACAATGAAGCTGAGAAGCGCAAAGCTCTTGGGCATCCTGGCATCGATCCCAGGATGGCTACCAAGCTAAAGAAGAAGTCTGCTATGGCCCAAACTGAAGCATCAAGGCAGGAAGAACCTCGCATTGTCTTCCCTGCCAGCATGACAGGCTCGAAGCCTAAGATCACCTCAGCAGCTTCAGAACTGAAGAAGACAAGAGCAGCTAAAGCCGAAGCCTGGAAACGCAAGCACAAGGATGCTTCTGATGATGCCCCATCAAAGAAGAAGCTGAAGACAAAGTCTTCAAAGAAAGAGCGTGTTGCGGCCTCTCGGCCCCTCATTGCTGAACCCATCTCTGTCACTCTTCCAGCCACCAACAACCAAGAACGTCGTATTGTGATCCACAAGCCTGCTTCCACAGAGGCTCCTGAAGATGAAGAAGTTCCAGCTATTTTTTTATAGAAAGAATGTAAGGGAACCCCCTACAGTATAATTGGTGCAACAAACCCAAATTGCGAGTACCATGCCTTAAACCTGGGTGGGTGGGAAGGCATCAACCCCTCCCCACCACTAGGCTATGCCTTAGTCTGCGAAGTTCCAGCTGTTGACCACATCACAGCTGAAGACATTGGTCATGATGACAATGTTAATGATGATGAAGTCCTTCCTCAGCCCGAGCCCCAGTCGGTATCATCGCCTGCTCCAACGAGCAGTGAACTAATCAGCGTTGGTCGTCCATTGACGCCATTTGCTCAGGATGAATCATGGGCCGAGCACCCCCAGCAAGACACCCCCATCCATGACGAGACACCTAGAACTCCACCACCTCAAGTCACCACTTCGGTGCTTGACGACGACAATTATATGGTGCAGACCACTCCCTCACAAAAGGCGTCGCCCGCATTTTGCAGGCTTCGCAAAGGCCCCAGGTCACAGGTCACCATGTCGAGCATTCTGAAAGGGGAAGTGCACCAAAGCTCAGTGGCACGCCAAGTGTTTCCTGAAGCCACCCCTACTGCGAATGTCTCGGAGTCTGAAGCAAAAGTTGCTGAAGACATTTCGGATGCATCAGCCGGTGAAGATCAAGGAGAAAGAGAAGAAGAAAGAGTTGCCACACCCCTGCTGCTAATCCAGTCATTCTCCAGGAGAATGTGATCGTGCCCGACCCTCCTGTTATTCAAGAAACGGAGGTTGAAAACACTGAGGCTGCCACAAGCAATGCCACTAACGCCACTGACAATGTCATGGCTGAAGACAATGTGGAGCCTAATGCTAATGTGGTGCCTGAAGCCACTGTGAATGCTGACGCCACTGTTCCACCTCCAAGGCCTCACACAATTGAACAGGCACATGATCATGGCCAGCTTGTCACAGTGAGATGGCCCATTATGGTTCCTCCCACAGCTCCTAGACCACAATATGACTATCATGTGGAGCAAAGGCCACAAGTTCAGAAGCCCAAGCCACGGCTGCGAAGGCTTCCAGGTGCTGCGTCTACACCAGGATCATTCAGTGTGCACAGCTTCAGAGCCCACAACACCTTCTTCGATAGCGCCAAGAATCCCTATTCGAAGCCAAAGATCTCTTCTGATCGATTTTGGAGCCATCAACAGTGCAACTACTACTCCTGCATTCTATACAAATCAAGAGAGAATCTTTCCACATATGTGTCTTGATTGTGAAGCTATTGCTGGGCTTCCCTGTCTTGAAGAAGCGCTGGACTGCTTTCGGGATGTTGGTCTTCTGCAATTTGTCACTGACAAAGAGCACCAGAATGAAGAGTTTCTGCTGCAGTTTTACGCTACACTTCATATTTGTGGCTACAACAGGGATCCGAAGACATGGATCCTTGAGTGGATGTCAGGAGATGTGCACCATGAAGCCAAAGCTCTAGACATCATCGAGCTTACCTCCCTGCCCAGTCTAGGTGAATTGTATGAGCCTGGTTGTCAGCTTCACAGAAATGAACTACAGAGTATTTTTCAGAGGCCTGAACCCAATATGAGTCAGATGCTCAGTATGATGAAGCCACTGCCTCAAGATGCTGAATATCCCAAGGAATTCTTCATCAAGGACCTCAAGTACTTGCCCCGCACTGTATATCACATTCTGAGGCATACTCTATGGCCAATCAAGGGATATTCTTCCGAAGCCAAACTTGAAGGAACCATGAAGACTTTGGTATTTTATATTGTCAATGGCATCAGATTCAATTCCCAGGATTTCTTCATCAGACAGTTAGCTGCTTCTAGAATTGATCTGTTTGGCCTGAAGTTCTATGCTCCCTGGGTGATGCGCCTGATTAAGATTCACTCCACTATTGACTATCAGCCCTCAGCGCGCAATCATCTTGTCTTTCTGCCTGAGGTTGATCTGTCCATTAAAGCCATCTACCCCGAGCCTGCCAAGAAGCCATTACATCTTCAGAATGCTGAACACCAAAGCTTCACGCAACCCATTGAAGGAATTCTTGTTCCAAATGCTGCAACTACTACTTATCCTCTGGCTGGCAATATGCGTGTGCCACATCGTGCCAACGCCGAAGACACTGCTAGTACAATTTCCCAAAGGCCTCGGAAGCGTTCTCGTGTACTCAATGACCAAGAGCTTCTTGTGGCCTTACATCAGAAGCAGGATAAGCACCATGACTGGCTATAGCGTCAGATGCAGAGTCTTTTGGTGGATGTCAATCGCATTCGAAACTTGGCCACCAAGAACTCGTTTGTTGCCCATGAAGCCTGCCGGCAGTCCTGGAAGAGTTTAACACTACTATGTCCTGAAGACTATCTTCGCGAAGATGGCTTCACTGAGGACTTCAAGTTTGATTCCAGGCCTACACAAAATGCAAGCTGGCGTTGCACGCCGTCCATTGAAGACTCTGGATATTCATCTTCGGCTGCAACTGTTGTTGAGGGAGTCGTCGATGAAGCAAACGACGCCACTTCACCGACCATGGCTGCACTGCATCTTGACACTGCGTCAGGCCCTTCTGCACCACCAAACTCCAATGTCGACCCTGCTCCATCATCTGCTCCTTCTGGGAAAGAGTAGATGCTCTATGTCTTCAAACCTTTTTGGTCATTCCTAATAAAAGGGGGAGAAGCATGTGAGTTGATAGTCTTCAAGCGGGTCCTTATGGGTGGTTGCATTTTTTTTGCCAAGTATTTACAACTCTCGTCTTTTGATACATTTGGTTCTTTGAGTTGTAACACTTAAACTCGATGGTCGTCTGCTATTTTTTCTGCTACCTTGTGATGCGATGATAAATCCCGCATGAAGCCATTCCGTAAACGTCCGTTTCTCATTATGCATGTCATTATCTTCGTCATATCGTTATATGCACGATGGATTGTCTTCATAAGTTGAAGAGGATCTCCACAAAGTAAAACCTGCCGTGTGCATTTGCATTCAAAAGCAAATTACTTATATGCACATCTTCAGGGGGAGCCTTTTCCTACATATGAAGACAATGACTTAATCATAAATTTCACATACTATTATCCAAATTGAAAACTTCCTGTTTGTCATCAATCACCAAAAAGGGGGAGATTGTAAGTGCATCAAGTGCCACCCCTAGTTGGTTTTTGAGTATTGACCACAAACTTGGTTGAGGAACTAATGTGTTTATGAGAATTGCAGGATAACACATGTAGTAGTCCCATATTAATTCGGTTTACCTATCAGAGATGACCCCTAAAAATGTGTGAAGACATTGAAGACAATGGTGGTCTGTGAAGATATTCACATTGAAGATTATGACATGAGAAGACATTCACGTGAAGACTATGGAGTGCGAAGACATAGTTGTTTCGTAGTTTCCTTTTATTCTTTCTTGGGTCATAGGAACCACCGTACTGATAAGTGGGGTTCAAGTGAACAAAGTCAGAGTGACTGATGTGATGCTCAACCAAATCCTATGTCTTCGAGCAAAGACAATTAGAGCAAATCTTATCCAGAGCTGGATGAGTCAGCTTTGCTTGTAGCCCAAGTAAAGCTGCCACGTGTGTTTGAAATTTGACTGTTGGTCACATGTTAGTTCCTTAGTGACCCAGGGTCATTTTGGACAAATCAGGTCGGGTTGCCTCTTGGCTATAAATAGCCCACCCCTACACCATAAATTGGTGGCTGCTCAGAGTTAGTGCACGACTTTTGTCGTTTGAGAGCAACCCACCTCCGAAGCATTTGAGAGAGAGAGATCCTTGCAAGGACAAAGCCCAAAACACCCAGAGCCAAAGAGTGTTAAGCATCACTGAAGTCTTTCTGTCTGCGTGATCTAAAGACTTGTTACACTTGAGGACTGTGAATCCTCCAGCCGGTTAGGCGTCGCGTTCTGAGCATCCAAGAGCCATTGTGGACTGCCAGTGAACGAAGTCTATGATGGTTTGGAAGTCTGCCTTGAAGACTTACTAGAGTGATTGGGCGAGGACTGTGTGATCCTAGCTCAAGGGGAATAAGGTGAAGACGCAGTCTTCTGAGTTGAATCTCAGCCTCCCTAACCAGACGTACAGTTGTCATAGCAACTAGAACTAGTCCAACAAATCCTTGTCCTCACCAAGCAACTCATTCTATCCTTTACCTCTCTTTACTTACAGTTTGTCTTCGTGAAGTCATTGCCTGCCTACATGATCTGATTGTCTTCACTGTGTGAAGACTGTTATTGCTTGGCTTCATACTATCTTCCATCCTGATCCATACTACCTAGCTGCTAATAGTCTTCGTGCTTTCACTTCATTGCTTACTTGACTATGGCCTGTCTAGTGTAGTCTACCTTCCGCTGCATATCAATAGGTTTATTTCTACTGTTTGTCTTCAAAGTCCCCGTGTTTTGAAGACTTTCCTAAAAATCACCTATTCACCCCCTCTAGTCGATAACTAGAACTTTCATCCCCAGATGTTGATGGATAAACCGGAGGTTGTTGTTGAGCCGCCAGTTCCGCCTCCCGACGTGCTCTGCCCTGGTCCACCAAAGCCTGAGCATTATTACCACTGCACGTCGGGTCGTGCCCATGAGGTTGGTTGCGGTGCTGCTCACTCTTGAAACTGTTGGCGACTCAATGTGCCTGCTGTAACTTCGGCTTGGTCGAGGGGTTGAATGGATCCATTCACGACTATAAGAGTAAGCCGCCTGTTGAGCCACAGCTATCTGAAGAAGCTCTCTGGCCCTCCGTGTCTCTATCGTTGTTGGAGACTCGCCTTCAACTGGTAGAGCCGCCAATCGCATTGCCACAGCAATCATATTATCCAAAGGGTTAGAATAATGACCCGGCAGTGTCGGAACATGCTGAGGCGGAGTATTATTCAATCAGGGCGGATCCATCACGCCTGGCTGAATCGACGCTCCAGTCTCCGGCGCCTCAACTGCCCGGTTCACCGCTGGCGGGTCACTGGTCCCTCCTCTAGGCGTGTTGAAGAGGTTCCACGCCTCATTAAACCGAGGGTAGACGACTCTGGTGCCTCCTCCTCATGATCTCGTTTGAAGCGTTCTGGCCCAATGTGAGCCGAAAAGAATCTGCTTGAATCCGCTGTGCCTGGGCATCCAAAGCAGCCCGCTCCGTAGCCATCTTGGCGTTCTCAGCCACCAGCTCTTCCTTGGCTTGAGCGATCTCATCTCGCAAGTTCGCTACATCAACCTTATGCTGTTCCTAGTTGTCCGGGGTTACATCTACCCCCATCAGAGTCGCTAAAGCCTCCAATAACTCTGTCAAAGCTTGAGCCGGCGGGCGCGCAGTGCCACTAGCACCAGTCGTCACCGCAGCAGCCAAGCTAGAGGTCATGGCCGCGGCAGTTGTCGAACCGAGCGCCGGCTGTGTGCCAGCCATGAAGATCGCAACCCTATTCGGCGACTCATAGGGGTTCGGAATACTGTCGCCATCGGAACAACCCCCAAGCCGGCCGTCTTGTAGTTGATACATTGAGTTAGTCTCGCCTGTGGACGATTCACCATCAGAATAGATGGCCGTCTCACCACCAGACACAGATCCTTCTTCAACTTCCGCCCCATGGATGAAACCAACAAAGGCGTGCTTCACGGTGGGTTAAACCAGGCGGGTGCATGCTGAGCCGTCTCGATAATGTCGGTGCAGGTGTCCGGCCCAGGGCCTGGTTCGCCGATCTTGCCGATGAAGATGTGGATTCCGCCGAAGGGAACCCGGTACCCATACTCATTTGAGCCGGCCTCGGGGCCCCAGCCTGCATCCTCGATGTAGAGCTTGCCACAACGACTCTTGGTCATCCGGCCCACAACGTATCCCTTGATCCTGTCGAAGCTGCTCTTTAAGAACTCGAAACCACCATGCGCCAGCCCCACGGTGGGCACCAACTGTCGTGGAATTGTCAGGGCAGATGTCCTAGCAGAAGGACTTAGTCATGGAGCCATCGCAGCTAGGTTAGCTTAAAGGGGTTAATCGGGACAAAGGACACAGAGGGTTTATACTGGTTCGGCCCCTCAAGGTGGAGATAACAAGGCCTACTCCAGTTTGGGATTGTATTGCTTGGGTTTCGATTACCAGGGAGCGAATACGCTTGACCTAGTTCTCGATCTCTTGTTTCTTACCCTAAACCGCTGTCGGGTCGTCCCTTTGTATACACAGGTAGACGCCCAGCGGCTCATGGAGTCCAGGGCGGCTCATACACAACGTGTCTGGCTCGGTGACTAACTACGCTTGCCTTACAAAACAAGTCATACACATATGGCGGTTCATCCTCTTGGGCTTCAAGTCACCTCTAGGTCTTGGGCCGTCAACGGGCTTGCATGATCCGCCATCTTCATTGATAAATCGCCAGTGGTATGACCCGGCCCCTCCTGGGCAGTTCATACCCAGTAGTTATATCCCCAACAGAGATCACGACGTTGCTTTGGAGATGGAGATCAAAAGCACAAGATGATGATGGCCATATCATCTCACATATTTTGATTGCATGTGATGTTTATCTTTTATGCATCTTATTTTTCTTAGAACGACGGTAGCATTATAAGATGATCCCTTCACTTAATTTCAAGATAAAAGTGTTCTCCTTGAGTATGCACCGTTGCTACAGTTCGTCGTTTCGAGACACCACGTGATGCTCGGGTGTGATAGACTCTACATTCACATACAACGCGGGTGTAAGATAGTTTTGCACATGCAAAATACTTGGGTTAAACTTGATGAGCCTAGCATGTACAGACATGGTCTCGGAACACTGGAGACCGAAAGGTCGAACATGAGTCATATAGTAGATATGATCAACATACAGATCTTCACCATTGATGACTACCCCATCTCACGTGATGATCAGACATGGGATAGTTGATTTTTATCATGTGTCACTTAGATAAACTTGAGGGATGTTTATTTAAGTGGGAGTTCATTAGTAATTTGATTAACTGAACTTAATTTATCATGAACTTAGTCTTGATAGTTTTGCATACCTATGTTGTAGATCAATAGCTCGCGATATAGCTCCTATATATTTTTGATATGTTCCTAGAGAAAACTAAGTTGAAAGATGATAGTAGCAATGATGCAGACTAGGTCCATGATCTGAGGATTATCCTCATGGCTGCACAGAACAATTATGTCCTTGATGCACCGCTTGGTGACAAACCTGTTGCAGGAGCAGATGCAGGCGATATGAATGTTTTGCAAGCTCGATATGATGAGTACTTGATAGTTCATTGTACCATGCTTGACGGCTTAGAATCGGGTCTTCAAAGACGTTTTGAACGTCATGGAGCATATGATATGTTCCAGGAATTGAAGTTAATATTTCAAGCAAATGCTCGAGTTGAGAGATATGAAGTCTCCAACAAGTTCTATAGCTGCAAGATGGAGGAGAATAGTTCTGTCAGTGAACACATACTCAGAATGTCTGGATATCATAGAATCACTTGACTCAGCTGGGAGTTAATCTTCCAGATGATAGTGTTATTGATAGAGTTCTTCAATCACTACCACCAAGCTACAAAGGCTTCGTGATGAACTATAATATGCAAGGGATGGACAAGACAATTCCTGAGCTCTTCGCAATGCTCAAAGCTGCGGAGGTAGAAATCAAGAAGGAGCATCAAGTGTTGATGGTTAACAAGACCACTAGTTTCAAGAAAAAGGGCAAGGGAAAGAAGGGGAAATTCCAGAAGAATGGAAAGCAAGTTGACACTCCCGAGAAGAAGCCCAAAGTTGGACCTAAGCGTGAAACTGAGTGCTTCTACTGCAAAGGGACCGGTCACTTGAAGCAGAACTGCCCCAAGTATTAGGCGGATAAGAAGGATGGCAAAGTGAACAAAGGTATATTTGATATACATGTTATTGCTGTGTACCTTACTAATGCTTGTAGTAGCGCTTGGGTATTTGATACAGGTTCGGTTGCTCATATTTGTAACTCGAAACAGGAGCTATAGATTAAAGGAAGATTGGCCAAGGATGAGGTGACGATGCGCGCCGGGAATGGTTCCAAGGTCGATGTGATCGCCATCGCACGCTACCTCTACATCTACCTTCGAGATTAGTTTTAGACTTGAATAATTGTTATTTGATGCCAGCATTGAGCATGAACATTATATCTAGATCTTGTTTAGTGCGAGGCGGTTATTCATTTAAATCAGAGAATAATGGTTGTTCTATTTATATGAGTAATATCTTTTATGGTCATGCACCCTTGAAGAGTGGTCTATTTTTACTGAATCTCGATTGTAGTGATACACATATTCATAATATTGATGCCAAAAGATGCAAAGTTGATAATGATAGTGCAACATATTTGTGGCACTGCCATTTAGGTCATACTGGTGTAAAGCGCATGAAGAAACTCCATGCAGATGGGCTTTTGGAATCACTTGATTATGAATCATTTGACACTTGCGAACCATGCCTCATGGGCAAGATGACTAAAACTGCGTTCTGCAGAACAATGGAGCGAGCCAACGACTTATTGGAAATAATACATACTGATGTATGCGGTCCGATGAGTGTTGAGGCACGCGGCGGGTATCGTTATTTTCTGACCTTCACTGATGATTTGAGCAGATATGGGTATATCTACTTAATGAAACACAAGTCTGAAACATTTGAAAAGTTCAATGAATTTCAGAGTGAAGTAGAGAATCATCGTAACAAGAAAATAAAGTTTCTACGATCTGATCATGGAGGCGAATATTTAAGTTACGAGTTTGGCCTTCAATTAAAACAATATGGAATAGTTTCACAACTCACGCCACCTGGAACACCACAATGTAATGGTGTGTCCGAACGTCGTAACCGTACTTTATTACATATGGTGCGATCTATGATGTCTCTTACCGATTTACCACTATCCTTTTGGGATTATGCATTAGAGACAACTGCATTCATGTTAAATAGGGCACCATCTAAATCCATTGAGACGACACCATATGAACTCTGGTTTGGCAAGAAACCTAAGCTGTCGTTTCTTAAAGTTTTGGGTTGCGACACTTATGTCAAAAGGCTTCAGCCTGATAAGCTCGAGCCAAAATCGGAGAAGTGTGTATTCATAGGATACCATAAGGAAACGATTCGATACACCTTCTAATACAGATCCGAAGGCAAGATCTTTGTTGCCAAGAATGGAACCTTTCTAGAGAAGGAGTTTCTCTCGATAGAAGTGAGTGGGAGTAAAGTAGAACTTGATGAGGTAATCGTACCTTCTCTTGAATTGGAAAGTAGCACATCAGAGAAATCTGTTCCCATGATGCCTACACCAACTAGAGAGGAAGCTAATGATGATGATCATGAAACATCAGATCAAGTTGCTACTGGACTTCATAGGTCGAACAGAGCATGTTCTGCACCAGAGTGGTACGGTAATCCTGTTATAGAATTCATGTTACTAGACCATGGCGAACCTATGAACTATGAAGAAGCTATGATGAGCCCAGATTCCGACAGATGGCTTGAGGCCATGAAATTTGACATAGGATCCATGTATGAGAACAAAGTATGGACTCTGGTGGACTTTCCCGATGATCTGCAAGCCATAGAGAATAAATGGATCTTCAAGAAGAAGACTGACGCCGATGGTAATGTTACCGTCTACAAAGCTCGACTTATCCCGAAAGGTTTTGACAAGTTCAAGGGGTTGACTATGATGAGACCTTCTCACCCGTAGCGATGCTTAAGTCAGTCCGAATCATGTTAGAAATTGGCGCATTTTTATGATTATGAAATTTGGCAAATGGACGTCAAAACTGCATTCCTTAATGGATTTCTTAAAGAAGAGTTGTATATGATGCAACCAGAAGGTTTTCTCGATCCTAAAGGCGCTAACAAAGTGTGCAAGCTCCAGCGATCCATCTATGGACTGGTGCAAGCATCTCGAAGTTGGAATATACGCTTTGATGAGGTGATCAAAGCATATGGTTTTATACAGACTTTCAGTGAGCCTGTATTGACAAGAAAGTGAGTGGTAGCTCTGTAGCATTTCTAGTATTATATGTAGATGACATATTGTTGATTGGAAATGATCTAGAATTTTTGGATAGCATAAAAGGATACTTGAATAAGAGTTTTTCAATGAAAGACCTCGATGAAGCTGCTTATATATTGGGCATCAAGATCTATTGAGATAGATCAAGACGCTTAATAGGACTTTCACAAAGCACATACCTTGACAAAGTTTTGAAGAAGTTCAAAATGGATCAAGCAAAGAAAGGGTTCTTGCCTGTGTTACAAGGTGTGAAGTTGAGTAAGACTCAATGCCCGACCACTGCAGAAGATAGAGAGAAGATGAAAGATGTTCCCTATGCTTCAGCCATAGGCTCTATCATGTATGCAATGTTGTGTACCAGACCTGATGTGTGCCTTGCTATAAGTCTAGCAGGGAGGTACTAAAGTAATCCAGGAGTGGATCACTTGACAGCGGTCAAGAACATCCTGAAATACCTGAAAAGAACAAAGGATATGTTTCTCGTTTATGGAGGTGACAAATGATACGTCTCCAACGTATATATAATTTTTTATTGTTCCATGCTATATTATCAATCTTGGATGTTTTATAATCATTTTATAGTCATTTTATATCATTTTTTGGTACTAACCTATTGACATAGTGCCAAGTGACAGTTGTTGTTTTCTGCATGTTTTTTTATATCAGAGGAAATCAATACCAAACGGAGTCCAAATGCAGCGAAACTTTTTGGAGAATTTTTTGGACCAGAAGACATCCAGTGGGCCGAAGAAGCACCTGGGGGCTGCTCCGAGGGGAGCACATCCCACCAGGGCTCACCTGGAGGCCCAGACGCGCCCTGGTTCACCTCGTGTGCTCCCCGGACCGCCTATTTACTCTGAAAATACCCCTATATTCCAGAAATCCTAGGGGAGTCGACGAAAATCAATTCCAGCCGCCACAGAGTCCAGAACCACCAGATCCAATCTAGACACCGCCACGGAGGGGTTCACCACTTCCATTGGTGCCTCTCCGATGATGCGTGAGTAGTTCTTTGTAGACCTTCGGGTCGATAGTTAGTAGCTAGATGGCTTCCTCTCTCTCTCTTGTTTGATTCTCAATACAATGGTCTGTTGGAGATCCATATGATGTAACTCTTTTTGCGGTGTGTTTGTTGGGATCGGATGAACTTTGAGTTTATGATCAAATCTATCTTTTTATACATGAAAGTTATTTGAGTTTCTTTGATATCTTATATGCATGATTGCTTATAGCCTCGTATTTCTTCTCCGATATTGGGGTTTTGTTTGGCCAACTTGATCTATTTATCTTGCAATGGGAAGAAGTGCTTTGTAGTGGGTTCGATATTACGGTGCTTGATCCCAGTGATAGAAGGGGAAACGACATGTATGTATCGTTGCTACTAAGGATAAAACAATGGGGTCTATTTCTACATAAATAGATCTTGTCAACATCATGTCATCGTTCTTATTGCATTACTCCATTTCTCCATGAACTTAATACACTAGATGCATGCTGGATAGCGGTCGATGTGTGGAGTAATAGTAGTAGATGCAGGCATGAGTCGGTCTACTAATCTTGGACGTGATGCCTATATAATGATCATTGCATGGATATCATCATGATGATTTGAAGTTCTATCAATTGCCCAACAGTAATTTGTTTACCCGAAGTTTGCTATTTTTCTCGAGAGAAGCCACTAGTGAAACCTACGGCCCCCGGGTCTCTTTCTCATATTATTTGCCTTTGCGATCTATTTTCCTTTGCTTTTATTTTCAGATCTATGAAACAAAAAATACAAAATTGCCTTGCTGCAATTTATTTTATTTGGCGTTCGATCTATCAATATTTAGAACTCTCTCACGTCCGTTTGCCAATTTCCGACGCCGCTACCCGAAAGGGATTGACAACCCCTTTTACACGTCGGGTTGCGAGTATTTGTTATTTGTGTGCAGGTGTTGTTTACGTAGTGTTGCTTGGTTCTCCTAATGGTTTGATAACCTTGGTTTCATCATCGAGGGAAATACCTACCGTCGCTGTGCTGCATCATCCCTTCCTCTTTGGGGAAATACCGACGTAGCTTCAAGCTGCATCAAAAGGAACTTCTGGCACCGTTGCCGGGGAGGATCAAGTCAAGATAGTCTCCTGGCCACATGCCAATTTTTTGCGCCGTTGCCGGGGAGGATCATCTACATCTACCAGGTTCCTAATCACAAATCTCATCTCCTCGCAATTTACATTATTTGCCATTTGCCTCTCGTTTTCCTCTCCCCCACTTCACAGAAAGTTGCCGTATTATTCGCCCTCTTTTTCGTTGCCGTTTTTTGCGAGATCTGTTTTGAGTGCAATCTTGTTGCGTAGTCACCATGACTCAAGAGAACACCAAGTTGTGTGATTTCTCAAATACCAACAACAATGATTTTATCGGCACTCCGATTGCTCCTCCCGCCACTAGTGCGGATTCTTGTGATATTAATACTGCTTTGCTGAATCTTGTTATGAAAGATCAATTTTCCGGTAATCCTAATGAGGATGTTGTGTCCCATCATAATACCTTAGTGGAATTATGCGATATGCAAAAGAAAAAACATGTGGACAATGATGTTGTGAAGATGAATTATTTTCATTTTGTTTGCGTGATTCTGCAAAAATTTGGTTTTCTTCTTTGCCTCACAATAGTATTGATTCTTGGAATAAGTGCAAAGATGCTTTTATCACTAAGTATTTTCTGCCCACAAAAAATATTTCCCTTCGAACCTAGATCATGAATTTCGAGCAACTTGAACATGAGCATGTTGCACAATCTTGGGAAAGGATGAAAATGATGCTAAGGAATTGCCCAACTCATGGGTTAAATCTTTGGATGATCACACAATTTTTTTATGCGGGGTCGAATTTTGTTTCTCGTAATCTTTTAGATTCCGCCGCGGGTGGTACTTTTATGGAAATTACTTTGGCTGAAGCCACCAAATTGCTTGATAATATTATGGCAAATTATTCACAATGGCATACCGAAAGAGCTCCTGCTAGTAAAAAAGTTAATTCGGTTGAAGAAATTTCTTATTTGAGTGAAAAAGTTGATGCTCTTATGAAATTGGTTTCTAGTAAAGTGCTCCTATTGATTTCAATGATATGCCTTTATCTACTTTGATTGAGAAAAATAGTGATGCCGTAGATGTGAATTTTATCTCGCGAAATAATTTCAACAACAATGCTTATAGAGGTAATTTTATTCCTAGGCCTTTTCCTAGTAATTCCTCTAAAAATTATGGTAATTCCTATGGCAATCAATCTTATAATAATAATAGGAACACCTCTAATCTTGAGTATAATATTAAAGAATTTATCAATACGCAAAAAGTTTTCAATACTACCATAGAAGAGAAGTTGAATAAGATTGATGATTTGTCTAGAAGTGTTGATAGAATTTCTCATGATGTAGAAAATCTCAAGATGAAAATTTGTGTGCCTAAAGTTGATAGAATTTCTTTATGTTTCTATGGATTAAAGTAAGAAAAGAACCGCTATGCTTAGAGCTAGAAGAGAATTTTGAGAAAAAGTGTTTTCTGGTGATTTCTTTGGCAAAAGTGATGAAGATCTTAAAATGAGTGGTGTTTATTCTATTGATTCCTTGTTTAGTAAAGTTAAGATTGATGAAAAAGGGACTAGAGAAGAGTTAACTTTAGCTAGAAGGCGCCCCGATAATTCGGAGGGTGAAAATCCTGTTGAGAAAATTGATAAAAGTGGGTTTGAAGAGGTCAAGACTTTAACTAGTGATGTGCCCACTCTTTTGGATTACGAAGACTTTAATTATGATAGTTGCTCTTTGATAGATTGTATTTCTTTGTTGCAATCCATGATAAATTCACCCCATGCTTATCAAAAAAAATAAAGCTTTTACTAAACATATTGTTGATGCTATGATGAAAGCTTTTGAAGAAAAGTTGGAATTAGAAGTTTCAATTCCTAGAAAATTACATGATGAATGGGAACTGATACGTCTCCAACGTATCTATAATTTTTGATTCCTCCATGCTATATTATCTACTGTTTTGGACTATATTGGGCTTTATTTTCCACTTTTATATTATTTATGGGACTAACCTATTAACCGGAGGCCCAGCCCAGAATTGCTGTTTTTTTGCCTATTTTAGTGTTTCAAAGAAACGGAATATCAAACGGAGTCCAAACGGAATGAAACCGTCGGGAACGTGATTTTCTCACCGAACGTGATCCAGGAGACTTGGAACCTACTCCAAGCGAGCCAAGAGGCGGTCACGAGGGTGGGGGGCGCCCCCCCTAGGGCGCGCCCCCCTACCTCGTGGGCCCCTGGGAGCTCCACCGACGTACTCCTTCCTCCTATATATACCTATGTACCCCAAACGATCAGAACGGAGCCAAAAACCTAATTCCACCGCCGCAACTTTTTGTATCCACGAGATCCCATCTTGGGGCCTGTTCCGGAGCTCCGCAGGAGAGGGCCATCATCATGGAGGGCTTCTACATCATCATAGCCCCTCCGATGAAGTGTGAGTAGTTTACCTCAGACCTTCGGGTCCATAGTTAGTAGCTAGATGGCTTCTTCTCTCTTTTTGGATCTCAATACAATGTTCTCCCCCTCTCTCGTGGAGATCTATTCGATGTAATCTTCTTTTTGCGGTGTGTTTATTGAGATCGATGAATTGTGGGTTTATGATCAAGTCTATCTATGAATAATATTTGAATCTTCTCTGAATTCTTTTATGTATGATTGGTTATCTTTGCAAGTCTCTTCGAATTATCAGTTTGGTTTGGCCTACTAGATTGGTTTTTCTTGCCATGGGAGAAGTGCTTAGCTTTGGGTTCGATCTTCCGGTGTCCTTTCCCAGTGACAGAAGGGGCAGCAAGGCACGTATTGTCTCGTTGCCATCGAGGATAACAAGATGGGGTTTATTTCATATTGCATGAATTTATATCTCTACATCATGTCATCTTGCTTAAGGCGTTACGCTGTTTTTAACTTAATACTCTAGATGCATGCTGGATAGCGGTCGATGAGTGGAGTAATAGTAGTAGATGCAGGCAAGAGTCGGTCTACTTGTCTCGGACGTGATGCCTATATACATGATCATACCTAGATATTCTCATAACTATGCTCCATTCTGTCAATTGCTCAATAGTAATTTGTTCACCCACTGTAGAATACTTATGCTCTTGAGAGAAGCCACTAGTGAAATCTATGGCCCCCGGGTCTATTCTCATCATATCAATCTCCATCACTTTATTATTGCTTTGCTTTTTTACTTTGCCTTTTACTTTTCACTTTGCATCTCTATATCAAAAATACCAAAAATATTATCTATCATCTCTATCAGATCTCACTCTCGTAAGTGACCGTGAAGGGATTGACAACCCCTAATCGCGTTGGTTGCGTTGAGCTATTGTTTTTGTGTAGGTACAAGGGACTTGCGTGTAGCCTCCTACTGGATTGATACCTTGGTTCTCAAAAACGGAGGGAAATACTTACGCTACTTTGCTGCATCTATCCTCTCATCTTCGGGGAAATCCAACGCAAGCTCAAGAGGTAGCAGGAAACTACTATCAAAGTCAATATTAAAAATTATGAGTGTTTTTCTTTGAGTGACTTGGGTGCTAGTGTTTCTACAATTCCAAATTTTTATGTGATATGCTTGGTTTTATCGATCTTGAAGAATGCACTTTAAATTTGCACTTGGCAGATTATACTATTAAAAAGCCTATGGGAAGAATTAATGATGTTCTTATTATTGCAAATAGGAATTATGTCTCATAGATTTTATTGTTCTTGATATTGGTTGCAATCCGTCTTGTCCAATTATTCTTGGTAGACCGTTTTTATGCACTATTGGTGCCATGATTGACATGAAAGAAGGCTATATTAAGTTCCAATTTCCACTAAGGAAGGGTATGGAACACTTACCTAGAACAAGAATTAGGCCTCCATATGAATCTATCATGAAAGCATCTTATGGATCTCGAAACAAAGATGACAAAACTTAGATCCTTGCTTTATGCCTAGCTAAGGGCGTAAAACTATAGCGCCTGTTGGGAGGCAACCCAATGAATAAAATTTATTTTTTCTTTTTGCTACTTTTATGATTGTGTTTTTATGTTTTAATTAGTGTTTGTGCCAAGTAAAGCCTTTAGGATCTTCTTGGGTGATAGTTGTTTGATCTTGCTAAAAAAGAAACTTTTGCGCTCACGAAAATAATTTTCATTTTTAACCAGAGAGCGATAAAATACCAATTATTTTTGCAGAAGATTAATATACAAATTTCTCAGGCTTTGCTAATTTCTCAAGAGTTTTGGAGTTACAGAAGTATTCGAAATATCCAGATTGCTATAGATTGTTCTGTTTTTGACAGATTCTATTTTCTTTGCGTTGTGTGATTGTTTTGATGATTCTATGGTTTTCTTTGATGAGTTTTTGCCATAGAAAAGTTGGAATACTATAGATATAATGCAATAATAGAATATGAATTGGTTTGATACAACACTTATAGTAATGATTTGCTTTCTTATACTAACGGATCTCACGAGGGTTTTGTTGGAGTTTTGTGTGATTGAAGTTTTCAAGTTTTGGGTTATCTTACGATGGATGAAGGAATAAGGAGTAAGAAGAGACTAAGCTTGGGGATTCCCATGGCACCCCAAGTTATTATCCAAATATAAGCAAGCAACTAAGCTTGGGGATGCCCCGAGTGGCATCCCCTCTTTCTTCTAACGACCATGGTATTTTACTCGAAGCTATATTTTTATTTGTCACATACTATGAGTTTTGCTTGGAGCGTCTTGTGTGATATGAGTCTTTGCTTGTTTTCTTTTTCTTTTTAAGTCTTGGTTCATTGCTGGACACACCTATTTGAGAGAGCCAAAAAATTTATGAGCTATGGATTTGCTCTAGTGCTTCACTTATATCTTTTTTGAGCACAATGTGATTTAGTATTTTTGAAGAAATGCTCTCTTGATTCACTTGGATTTATTTGAGAGTTGGTAATTTTTTTGAAGAAATTCTCTCTTGCTTCACTTAAATTAATTTGAGAGAAAGAAAATTCATGCTCATGATCTTCACTTATATTTGTATGAACTTTTAAAAAGCAACACATGAAAATTAGTTCCAAAGTGATAGATATCAAAGAAGGGTATAATAAAAGCTTTCATGAAGATCATTGGACAAAATAAACTTGATTCTTAGTAATAGTTTTGAGATATGATGATGTGATATGTGAGTCATGTTGATGAGTAATTATGCTTTAGTAAGAATATTGGTGTTAATGTTTGTGATTCCCTATGCAAGCACTAAATTCAATCGTCATAAAATGAAATCACATTATTCGGTGCATTATTCGGTGTTAATTATGCTTAAAGCTCGCTTATGAGATTATTTGTTTCTTGGTTGGTCGCTTCTCAATCTTTTGCTAGCCTTCATTTTGCACTAAGTATGATCACTACTTGTGCATCCAAAAACCTTTAAACCAGTTTTGCCACATGAGTCCACTATATCTACCTATATGTGGTATTCTTTTGCCGTTATAAGCAAATTTGTATGTGCCATCTCTAATTTTCAAAATAAACTTCTCTTCTGTGTGTTCGTACCGCTCGCAAAGCTGTGAGGGGTGGCTAAAATTTTTCATGCTAGATGTGTTATTCTCATGATGAGTGTTTATTCACTTGTCATTACTCGAGAGTAAGGCAAAGGTATTAGGGATGCCCAGTCCCGAAATGAAAAATGAATTTACTTTACATTGTCAAATAATAAATTCCTTGGAAAGTGTTGGTATGGAAGGCACCCGTGGATACAGTTAGCCATGGAAAGTGAAAGTATGGTGGAAAAAGGAATAAATTTTAATTTTTGTTTGGGAACCGCCTATGATATATCAAGCATGGAAAGTGTTGGGAACTCTAAGTCGTTTTCGTTGGTGGGAAAGATACACCTCCCAAAATGTTTTTATCTCTAAGTTTTACGCTTTGAGCTCTCGCACCTCTACAAATCCCTAATTCCCTCCGTGAAGGGCCTTTCTTTTATTTTATGCAAATTTTATTTTTAATTTGAGCCTCCATATTCTCTTATAAGAGCACCAACTAGGAGGCACTATGATCTTACTTGAGTATTGGGTGTAGTTAATATGCGAGTGTGTTTCATGAATGAATCAATGATTGAGCATGATGGGCTAGGGATAACTTATTTTAGCATTGATATTTTGAAAGACATGGTTGCTTGTTGGTATGCTTGAGTATTTAAGTTATCATGTCAAAACTAGACTATTGCTTTGAATCACATAAAAAACAAAATGTCCATGCTATGAAGAAAATAATATGAGATGACATGTTAGGCAGCATTCCACATCAAAAATTCTGTTTTTATCATTTACCTACTCGAGGACGAGCAAGAATTAAGCTTGGGGATGCTGATACGTCACCAAGGTATCTATAATTTTTGATTGTTCCATGTTGTTATATTATCAATCTTGGATGTTTTATAATCATTTTATATCATTTTTGGTACTAACCTATTGACATAGTGCCAAGTGCCAGTTGTTGTTTTCTGCATGTTTTTTTACATTGCAGGAAATCAATACCAAACGGAGTCCAAATGCAGCAAAACTTTTTGGAGATTTGTTTGGACTAGAAGACATCCAGTGGGCCGAAGAAGCACCCGGGGCTGCTCCAAGGGGAGCACAACCCACTAGGGCACGTCTGGAGGCCCAGGTGCGCCCTGGTGGGTTGTGCCCACCTCGGGTGCCCCCAGACCGCCTCTTTACTCTATAAATACCCCAATATTCCGGAAACCCTAGGGGAGTCAACGAAAATCAATTCCAGCTGCCGCAGAGTCCAGAACCACCAGATCCAATGTAGACACCATCATGGAGGGGTTCACCACTTCCATTGGTGCCTCTCCGATGATGCATGAGTAGTTCTTTGTAGACCTTCAGGTCCATAGTTAGTAGCTAGATGGCTTCCTCTCTCTCGTTTGAATCTCAATACAATGGATCTTGGAGATCCATATGATAACTCTTTTTGCGGTGTGTTTGTTGGGATCGGATGAACTTTGAGTTTATGATCAGATCTATCTTTTTATCTATGAAAGTTATTTGAGTTTCTTTGATCTCTTATATGCATGATTGCTTATAGCCTAGTATTTCTTCTCCGATATTTGGGTTTTGTTTGGCCAACTTGATCTATTTATCTTGCAATGGGAATAGGTGCTTTTTAGTAGATTCGATCTTACGGTGCTTGATCCTAGTGACAGAAGCGGAACCGACACGTATGTATCGTTGCTACTAAGGATAAAATGATGGGCTCTATTTCTGCATTGATAGATCTTGTCTACATCGTGTCATCATTCTTATTGCATTACTCTGTTTCTCCATGAACTTAATAAACTAGATGCATGCTGGATAGCGGTCGATGTGTGGAGTAATAGTAGTAGATGCATGCAAGAGTCGGTCTACTAATTGGACTTGATGCCTATATAATGATCATTGCCTGGATATCGTCATGATTATTTTAAGTTCTATCAATTTCTCAACAGTAATTTGTTTACCCACCGTTTGCTATTTTTCTTGAGAGAAGCCACTAGTGAAACTACGTCCCCCAGGTCTCTTTCTCATATTATTTGCCTTTGCGATCTATTTTCCTTTGCTTTTATTTTTAGATCTATTAAACAAAAAATACAAAAATACTTTGCTGCAATTTATTTTATTTGACATTCGATCCATCAATATTTACAACTCTCTCACGTCCGTTTGCCAATTTCTGGCGCCGCTACCCGAAAGGGATTGACAACCCCTTTTACACGTCGGGTTGCGAGTATTTGTTATTTGTGTGCAGGTGTTGTTTACGTAGTGTTGCTTGGTTCTCCTACTAGTTCGATAACCTTGGTTTCATCATCGAGGGAAATACCTACCGTCGCTGTGTTGCATCGTCCCTTCCTTTTTGGGGAAATACCGACGTAGCTTCAAGCCGCATCAACAAAGTTCTCGTCATAAATGGTTACGTCGATGCTAGCTTTGACACTGATGCGGATGACTCTAAGTCACAAATCGGATACGTATTTATATTGAATGATGGAGCTGTCAATTGGTGTGACTCCAAGCAGAGCGTCGTGGCGGGATCTACGTGTGAAGCAGAGTACATAGCTGCTTCAGAAGCAACAAACGAAGGAGTCTGGATGAAGGAGTTTATATCCGATCTAGGTGTAATACCTAGTGCATCGGGTCCAATGAAAATCTTTTGTGACAATACTAGAGCGATTGTCTTGGCAATTAATCCAGATTTCACAAGAGAACCAAACACATCAAGAGACACTTCAATTCCATCCGTGAACAAGTCAAGGATGGAGACATAGAGATTTGCAAAATATATACGTATCTGAATGTAGCAGACCCGTTAACTAAGCCTCTTCCGCGAGCAAAACACGATCATCACCAACTCCATGGGTGTTAGATTCACTACAATGTAATCTAGATTATTGACTCTAGTGCAAGTGGGAGACTGAAGGAAATATGCCCTAGAGGCAATAATAAAGTTGTCATTTTATATTTCCTTATTCATTATAAAGGTTTATTACTCATGCGAGAATTGTATTGATCGGAAACCTTGATACATGTGTGAATACATAAACAAACACTATGTCCCTAGTGACCCTCTACTAGACTAGCTCGTTGATCAAAGATGGTTAAGGTTTCCTAACCATGGACATGAGTTGTCATTTGGTAACGTGATCACATCATTAGTGGAATGATGTGATGGACAAGACCCATCCGTTAGCTTAACATAATGATCGTTCAGTTTTGTTGCTATTGCGTTCTTCATGTCAAATACATATTCCTTCGACTATGAGATTATGCAACTCCCGGATATCGGAGGAATGCCTTGTGTGCTATCAAACGTCACAACGTAACCGCATGATTATGAAGATGCTCTACAGGTATCTCTGAAGGTATTTGTTAAGTTGGCATAGATCGAGATTAGGATTTGTCACTCCGAGTATCAGAGAGCTATCTCTGGGCCCTCTCGGTAATACACATCATAAGCTTGCAAGCAAACGACTAAGGAGTTGGTCACAAGGTGATGTATTACAGAACGAGTAAAGAGACTTGCCGGTAACGAGATTGAACTAGGTATGAAGATACCGACGATCAAATCTCGGGCAAGTAACATACCCATGGACAAAGGGAATTACGTATGGTGTCGTAACGGTTCGACCGATAACGATCTTCGTACAATATGTAGGAGCCAATGTGTGCATCCAGGTTCCGCTATTGGTTATTGACCGGAGAGGTGTCTCGGTCATGTCTACATAGTTCTTGAACCCATAGGGTCCGCATGCTTAACGTTCGATGACGATATAGTATTATATGAGTTATGTGATTTGGTGAACGAATGTTGTTCGGAGTCCCGGATGAGATCACGGACATTACGAGGAGTCCCTAAATGGTAAAGAGGTAGAGATTGATATATAGGACGATGGTATTCGGGCACCGGAAGTGTTTCGGAGAAAACCGGATAGTCAGCGGAGTACCGGAGGGGGTACTGGTCACCTTCAGGAGAATATTGGGCCTATTGGGCCACAAGAGGGGAGCACAGCGGCCTACAAGGGGCTGGCGCGCCCCCATGGCAGTCAGCCAAGTGGGGAAGGAAAGGGGGAGGATTCGGCCTCCCCTTCCTTCTCTCTTCCCCCCTTGCTTTCTTCTCCGGCAATTAAGGAAAGGGGGGCCCAGTCAAAAAAATTAAGGAAAGGGGGGCGCCACTTGGGGAGGACCCCAAGTAGGATTCAACATACTTGGGACGCCCTTTTGGCTGCTCCCTCCCCCTCCCACCTGTATATATGTGGAGGGGGCGTTCTAGCACACACCAGACAAGTGTTAGCCGTGTGCGGCGGCCCCCACCACCGTTTACACCCCGGTCATATTTTCATAGTGCTTAGGCAAAGCCCTGCGGAGATCACTTCAGCATCACCGTCACCACACCGTCGTGCTGACGGAACTCATCTACTACCTCGACGTTTTGCTGGATCAAGAAGGCGAGGAACGTCACCGAGCTAAACGTGTGCAGAACGCGGAGGTGCCGTGCGTTCGGTACTTGATTGGTTGAAGCACGAAGAAGTTCGACTACATCAACTGTGTTGTGAAACGCTTCAGCTTATGGTCTACGAGGGTACGTAGACACACTCTCCCCCTCGTTTCTATGCATCTCCATGGATAGATCATTGCATGTGCGTAGAATTTTTTTGTTTTCCATGCAACGATTCCCAACAATATTCACTGAAACCTTCCGGTGATCCCAAAACGCTTCATGATCCTCTCGGAACTATTCCGTAGACTCATGAAACAATTCCAGAAAGATATTCTCATGACTCCCATCCTACTAACACTCAGCAGATAGGGATTGCCTTAAGCTTGTGACCCCGTAGGTTTGGTAACTCACATACATGGATGAAACCATTCGTTGAATGAACGACAACGGGACCGTGACGTCCATATTGGCCCCTCTGAGTACATGAATGATATTCGAGTGAACCTTTGGTTATCATGTGATGTTCCCTTTGCTTTGCGATACTTAACAAAAGCCGGGATGCATCGGTATCCTCTTGAGTCATCGCTATGCTCACTATACCGAAATCCTTGTTACCGGTTTTGTGCTTCTTTCTCGTTATTGTGTTCTCGCATCCCCGTGATGAAGTCACCTGTATCTAGCCAGACGTTGATTGATGTCGTCACATCGAGAGGGACCTAAGAATATCTCTCCATCATCGGAGGAGCAAATACCACTCTCGAGCTATCCGGCCACTTGTCAAACTTTCTGATTAACCTGTAAGTTGTCGTTATGGTCACCGTGTTACAGGTCACGTTTGAGCAATCCCAAAGCCCACCATACGATAAAAAGTGATCAAGATATTCTCATGGTCTAAGGAGCAAGATCACACGTTAACATTCCGTGTTATTACAATTGAATATAGACAATATTAATCCAATTCACAACAAACAAGTTTGGGTCGATTCAATATGATCATTCTTCCAACGTCATAATCTTAATGTTGTTTTAAGACTATCGTTACACTTAATGATATCCTAAGATTCGGAAAACGTGATCATCAACAACACTTGAGATAGTCCGAGAGGCAAGACTAGGAACCTTATATTTAATCATTTATGACTTCACACGTGCATATTAGTTTTCCACTGGATCGCATATTTCAGGATCATAGCAGTTATAGCATAGAATATAAACTATTAAATTATTAATATGGAAATATAATAATACAAATATTATTGCCTCTAGCATATATTTCTAACATCGCCCTCGACCCGCGTGTGTCATTTCCTTCGCTTGTCCTGAGCGTCTGATGTTTGGATTATCGGTTAGAGGCCGCCGTCTTGCTTGGCGTTTGTTCATGCTCACGCGTGTTTTTTAGACCGCTCTTGGATATCCCGCACAACATCCTGCCCAACACCCGGCTCGTTCTTCGTGCCTGAGCGTTTGTGCATGCTGCGGAGCCAACGTCCTTTGGACCGTGCCCGGCTATTTTACTTTGGCTCTTTCCTATCCAGCCAGAGTCCGGATGGAGTCATCTCGTTTCATCCAACTGGTTTTGCACAACCGCTAGCAACATGGAATTGTGTTCATTCTGTCCCGTTGGTCATATCTGTCCGGTGCTCACCCGGGTCTGGGTTTGTTTGGTGCTTCTCTGGTCAGTGGATGTATTGCATGCTTTGTGTACCAAGACGTTGTCCGACAGTGGCCCCTCCCTATTGTCCCATATGTCAGTTGCTTCGGCTAGCGTTGAGGTCGGTTGAGCTCATTGGCTAGTGACCTTTCGATGGTCGCTCCACTCAATAAAAGCATATGGTCAGAGGCGTGCTAAGTTTCTTTGAGAGTGGAACATTGCCGGATGGAATAAATGATACGGTAATCGTTCTAATCCCAAAAGGCAAAGACCCTCAATCACTAAAAGATTACCGTCCGATAAGTCTTTGTAACATTATTTATAAGGTAATCTCAAAGTATCTCATCAACCGGCTATGACCTTTTCTGGACGGAATTATCTCAGAGACCCAAAGCGCCTTCATCCCGGGGCGCATGATTACGGACAATGCAATTATTGCCTTTGAGTGCTTCCATAAAATCCAGCATTGCAGGAATAAACACGACACGCACTGTGCGTATAAGTTGGATTTAGCAAAAGCGTATGACAAGGTCGATTGGGGATTTCTGGAAGGAGTTCTTCTAAGGATGGGCTTCAGTGAAAAATGGACGGCCTGGGTTATGGAGTGTGTTCGCTCTGTAAGTTACTCAGTCAGATGAAACAATGAGCTTTTGGCACCATTCACCCCTTCTAGAGGCTTGCGACAAGGAGATCCATTGATCCCATATCTGTTCCTCTTAGTGGCGGATGGTCTGGTTAATCTGTTGAACAAGGAAATTAACGAGGGCACTCTGACACCCACGAATCTCAAACCTACTTTTCGCAGATGATAGTCTAATATTTTTCAAGGCATCCGTGGAGTAGGCACAAGTTATGAAGAGGGTATTGTCTTCCTTCCAGAGGGGTACGGGGCAACTGTTGAGCGAGAATAAATGTTCTTTACTTTTCAGTGAGCAGTGCCTAGAGGAGACTAGGGAAGAAATAAAGAGAACCCTAGGAGTGGCGTCCTCTTCTTTTGAAAGTAAGTATTTGGGCCTCCCAACTCCAAAGGGAAGGATGAAGGATGAAGGAAGTACATGTCAAGTATGTAGTCCAGGCCCTCCCTTGCTTTACTATGGGTGTCTTACTACTCTCAAAAAACTTTTGTGAGAAGTATGAGAAGTTGATTTGTGATTTCTGATGGGGGGATGAAGAGGGCCACCGGGAAGTGCATTGGATGTCGTCGGAGCGCATGACTCAACCCAAGAAGGCAGGTGGTATTGGATTTAGGGATGTACACCTTCTCAACATTGCGTTGCTTGCGAAACAAGGTTGGAGACTATTATAGGACCCGAACAACTTGTGTGCGTAAAGTCGAAATATTACCCGCACGGAAATCTTCTAGGCACGGTGTTTGCCTCCGACGCATCACCGGTTTGGCGAGGAGTTGAAGCTGGTTTGGATCCCTTGAAGGAAGGCATAATTTGGCGGGTGGGAGATGGCACAAACATCCAGATCCAAAGAGATCAGTGGATCCCTCGTAAGGAAGGCCTAAGGACTGCAACTTTCATTTGGAGGTCCAGATTGCGTTGGGTGAACCAGCTTATGAAGCCAAATAGTAAAGAGTGGAATGAGGAGCTCATTAGGCAAATCTTCCAGCCATTTGATGCGGATGAAATCTGCAAAATTCATGTCCCTAGTTCACCTTCGAAGGACAGAATTGCTTGGCACTACGAAAGGAATGGAGTCTTCACTGTAAGAAGTGGGTATAAACTGGCAGCAACAATCCATGGCCAAACTCTGCAGGCCCCGTCTAGCTCATCAAGAGAGGCAAAAGATAGGAGTATTTGGGAACTCATCTGGAAATCAAAGGTACCACCAAAAGTTAGGATTTTTGGATGGAGAGTTGCAACCAACACTTTGGCCACGAAGAAGAAGAAGTGGAAGAGGTCGTTAGAGTTGGATGCCACATGCAACATCTATGGTTGTGGCGAGGAAGATGAGTTCCATGTGGTGGTACCCTGTACCAAAAGCAGAGCACTTAGACATGAAATGAGGAAAGTATGGGAGTTACCACCGAAAGTTCTTTCAGATACATAGGCCCTGACTAGCTGCAACTGTTACTGGGCACAATTTCGGATGACATGCGGGCAAAGGTGTTAATGGTACTGTGGAGAGGATGGTTTCTACGTGATTAGCTGATCCGCACAGTTTCTGCTGAGATACAAGGAATAGGTGCAGCTATCCTTTTCACCACATGTATCAGAGGCTGTGAAAGTTTTTTGGCCATAGACCAAAACCGAGCCGCATCTGGCAGCTCAGCCAACCATGAAGTGGTCTGCCCCGATACGAGGTACAGTGATATTAAATTCTGACGCAGATTTCCTACTAGACAGTGGACAGTGTTGCGAGGGACCGACCGCTAGGGACTACAAAGGCTTGCCGATTGTATCAGTTGGAAAGAAGATTGGGTCAAGGAAGTGTTGAGGAAGCAGAGGCAAAGGCCGCACTGGCTGGGCTGAAAGAATTGGCAATACTGTACAGAGGACCAATCGAGCTGGAGATAGACTGGATGACACTAGCCACTAAATTAAGAAAGGACTCTCAGAGTTTATTAGCATGCTATGGCATTCTATGTGACATCAGGGATGCCCTGGCGATGTTCTCCTCCTTCAAGATCAATCATGTTGGTAGGAAGTGCAATTCTCTGGCGCACGAACTGGTTGCAGAGGCAAGACATCATGGTGACCTCCGGCTCCTAGCTAGGGTCCCAGACAGACTGAAAAACCAGATGTAGACTGAATGTACGCCTTCTACTTGAGTATTCCGTATATACTCGAGTCCCTAAAAAAAGCATGTGGTCACCTTTGCATTTCTCCTCCTTCTTTCTCGTTACCTCGTCGTTGCCGCCTTACTTTTCACTCCACACATCTCTTTCTTCCCTGTGTTGGAGGTCCTCTTCGAGCTCGTCCCTGCCATTTGGCTGCGTCTTCCTATTTTTATTTCCTGGTGGTGTGGCCTCCTTCTTTCCTGCTGATTGAGGTTCTTCTTCTTTCCTCTCCATCCATCTCCATCTTCATTTCTTCTTTAATTGTGCCCCCTCTCACTCTCTCCGTTCGTTCTTTTAGGTCTTTCGAGTTCTTCTTCTTATTGCTTGGTGGCTATATTGTTACTTTTTATGGGACAATTCCATTCCCCCCCCCCTAATTTGCACCCACTCTCATCTTTACCTCTAAGAAAAATCATGTGCTCAACCTTGCCCCTCTTTAGTCTGGTGCGCTTATGGAAATACCCTTCTGTGATGTTTTCATCCGGTCAAAGGCCTTTCACTATCTAAAGAACATTTCTTGGACATTTTCCCCTTCTCTATATATCTAAATAATTGACCCCCCACTACTTCTACGAATAGAAAAGGACCTACCTTATCTCGACAGACAACATTGCCAACTCACTGTGCCATGCCATGCATGGGAAAGACAAATATTCTACAAGTGTATACAATACTTAAGTATATAAAATCATATTATTTTAGTTTCAGTTCTCATATTGTTAGTAAAAACAATGTTTCATACAATTAAATCTCGTTGAAATAACTCCAACTAATTCCAGCAGCAATGCTCAAGGTATCATCTCTAGTTATCTAAGTAAGCGATCCCATTTAAATGCACAGGCAAGTCATCCACACCATCAGTAGCATACAATCTTTCACTTTCCACCACATGCAAGCCCTCTACATCATCAAGCATGCAAGCCCTTTACATCATCAATTTATAGCAACAAACAATTGAACTGGAATATCACAAGGCAATATAACAATACATGCACCCTCTATTTTTTTTCTTTTTCGAGAAAACGCAAATAGCTTTTGCGTTTCATTGCATTGGAAAAGATAGGGAATCTACATCCTCCTAGGAGGCATTTTCATAGCCGCCATGGGCTCAGTGGACATCCCAAGATGATGGCAAAACGACCCTGAACCCTTGAGCTCTGGCCTTTGCCCAACATCGGGCCTCGTCCTTGATCGTGTCTAGAAGCTCATTGAGCGAGGGGCTAACATGGTCAAAAACGCACGCATTCCTATGCTTCCAGATCATCCACGGCACCAAGAGCGTTGCGGATTTCAGCGCCTTGCGTAGAGTGGGTGGTGTGAACTCCTTCAAACGCAGCCACCAGTCCATAAGCGAATCATCGTGCTCGGGTGTCGGCGCCGGCAAGCGCAGCAAGGATAGGACCTCGTGCCATGTCTGCCTGGTGAATGGGCATGTGAGCATCAAGTGCCTGGTCGTCTCCGGTTCCTGGTCACACAGCAGGCACCGCGGGTGATGCTGCAGGCCGCGGCGCGCGAGCCGCTCGGCAGTCCAGCAGCGGTCTTGGCAGGCCAGCCAATGGAAGAACTTCACTCTAGGCGGCGCCCAGGTCCTCCAAATGAGCTTCCAAGAGTGGCAGCCCCTCGCTCCATGGAATGTTGCCCGGTAGCATGACTGGGTCGTGTATGTGCCACTAGTGGTCCAGCTCCAAAGTAGCTTGTCCGGCTCGTTGGACAGCTGGATGTGCTGCACCAAGTGCCAAAGCTTGAGGTACTGACCGATCTCAGAAAGGCCTAGCAGACCTTGGATGTCACGTGCCCATAGGTTATTGGCCATGGCCTCCGCCACCGTCCTCGTCTTCCGGCGCTGCTTGGGGATGCACTGAAAGAGCATGGGCACGAGCTCACAGACGCCCTGGCCGCCAAGCCAGCGATCTTCCCAGAAAAGTGCGGTCCTGTTGGAAATATGCCCTAGAGGCAATAATAAATAGGTTATTATTATATTTCCTTGTTCATGATAATCGTTTATTATCCATGCTAGAATTGTATTGATAGGAAACTCAGATACATGTGTGGATACATAGACAACACCATGTCCCTAGTAAACCTCTAGTTGACTAGCTCGTTGATCAATAGATGGTTACGGTTTCCTGACCATGGACATTGGATGTCATTGATAACTGGATCACATCATTAGAAGAATGATGTGATGGACAAGACCCAATCCTAAGCCTAGCACAAGATCATGTAGTTCGTATGCTAAAGCTTTTCTAATGTCAAGTATCATTTCCTTAGACCATGAGATTGTGCAACTCCCGGATACCGTAGGAATACTTTGGGTGTGCCAAACGTCACAACGTAACTGGGTGGCTATAAAGGTACACTACAGGTATCTCCGAAAGTGTCTGTTGGGTTGGCACGAATCGAGACTGGGATTTGTCACTCCGTGTGACGGAGAGGTATCTCTGGGCCCACTCGGTAGGACATCATCATAATGTGCACAATGTGATCAAGGAGTTGATCATGGGATGATGTGTTGCGGAACGAGTAAAAGAGACTTGCCGGTAACGAGATTGAACAAGGTATCGGTATACCGACGATCGAATCTCGGGCAAGTATCGTACCGATAGATAAAGGGAATTGTATACGGGATTGATTAAGTCCTTGACATCGTGGTTCATCCGATGAGATCATCGTGGAACATGTGGGAGCCAACATGGGTATCCAGATCCCGCTGTTGGTTATTGACCGGAGAACATCTCGGTCATGTTTGCATGTCTCCCGAACCCGTAGGGTCTACACACTTAAGGTTCGATGATGCTAGAGTTATAAAGGAAGCTTGTATGTGGTTACCGAATGTTGTTCGGAGTCCCGGATGAGATCCCGGACGTCACGAGGAGTTCCGGAATGGTCCGGAGGTAAAGATTTATATATGGGAAGTCCTGTTTTGGTCACCGAAAAGGTTTCGGGTTTTATCGGTAACGTACCGGGACCACCAGGAGGGTCCCGGGGGTCCACCAAGTGGGACCACCGGTCCCGGAGGGTCTTATGGACTGTATGAGGAAGGGAACCAGCCCAAAGTGGGCTGGTGCGCCTTCCCCACCCAAGGGCCCATGCGCCTAGGGTTGGGGGAAACCCTAAAGGGGGCGCCCCCCTTGCTTGGGGGGCAAGTCCCCCCTCCCTGGCCGCCGCCCCCCTCTAGATCCCATCTAGAGGGGTCGGCCCCCCTTGCCCCTTCCCCTATAAATAGAGGGGTGAGGGGAGGGCTGCAGGGGACAAGTCAATGCGCAGCCCCTCCCCTCCCCAACACCTCTCCTCCTCCATCGCGTGCTTGGCGAAGCCCTGCTGGAGTACCACGCTCCTCCATCATCACCACGCCATTGTGTTGTTGCTGGATGGAGTCTTCCTCAACCTCTCCCTCTCTCCTTGCTGGATCAAGGCATGGGAGACGTCACCGGGTTGTACGTGTGTTGAACGCGGAGGTGCTGTCCGTTCGGCACTAGGATCATCGGTGATCTGAATCACGACGAGTACGACTCCATCAACCCCGTTCACTTGAACGCTTCTGCTTAGCGATCTACAAGGGTATGTAGATGCACTCTCTTTCCCCTCGTTGCTGGTTTCTCCATAGATAGATTTTGGTGACACGTAGGAAAATTTTGAATTTATGCTACGTCCCCCAACAGTGGCATCATGAGCTAGGTTTATTGCGTAGATTCTTTGCACGAGTAGAACACAAAGTAGTTGTGGGCGTTGATTTTGTTCAATATGCTTACCGTTACTAGTCAATCTTGATTCAGCGGCATTGTGGGATGAAGCGGCCCGGACGGACCTTACACGTACACTTACGTGAGACAGGTTCCACCGACTGACATGCACTAGTTGCATAAGGTGGCTAGCGGGTGCCAGTCTCTCCCACTTTAGTCGGATCGGATTCGATGAAAAGGGTCCTTATGAAGGGTAAATAGCAATTGACATATCACGTTGTGGTTTTGCGTAGGTAAGAAACGTTCTTGCTAGAAACCCATAGCAGCCACGTAAAACATGCAAACAACAATTAGAGGATGTCTAACTTGTTTTTGCAGGGTATGCCATGTGATGTGATATGGCCAAAGGATGTGATGTATGATATATGTGATGTATGAGATGATCATGTTCTTGTAATAGGAATCACGACTTGCATGTCGATGAGTATGACAACCGGCAGGAGCCATAGGAGTTGTCTTTAATTTATTTATGACCTGCGTGTCAACATAAACATCATGTAATTACTTTACTTTATTGCTAACCGTTAGCCATAGTAGTAGAAGTAATAGTTGACGAGACAACTTCACACTACTAGAAAAAGGGCTATAGGTGGGATTGACACTAATGGCGCACCAGATAGGTAGTGCGCCATTAGTATATACTAATGGCGTACCACAATCTGGTGCGCCATTAGTGTTGAAAGTACTAATGGCGCACCTTGCCTAGGGTGCGCCATTAGTATCCTAATTTTTTTTGAACTAGCGCGTCTGTCCAAACACACTAATGGCGCATCCTGGCACGGTGCGCCATTACTAGTTGTAACTAGTAATGGCGCACTAGTACCAGAGTGCGCCACTAATGCTGTTTTTTTAATTATATTTTTTATTCCTTTTGTTGGAAAACTACTAATGGCGCACTCTCCCACCGTGCGCCATTACTAGTTCAAACTACTAATGGCGCACCGTTGGAGAGTGCGCCATTAGTATGATTTTCTTTTTCTTTTTTTTTTGCAAAACTACTAATGGCGCATCAGATAGAGGTGCGCCATTAGTAACCTGGATTACTAATGGCGCATTTACTGCTGGTGCGCCATTAGTAAGTGGTCAGCAACAAGATATTTTGGGCAGCCTCTCCTACCCCACACTCACTTTCTCCCCACTCCATTCTCTCCACCTTCTCCTTGTCTCGGGTGCCTCCTCTTTTTCACCTCATTTCCACCATAGATTCATTGAAATTAAGTGGTTAAATTACCTTGTTTTGATAGGTAAGTAAGGGGGGAAGCTATATTTATGTTGTTCTCCCTACAACAATTTGCACATGCACTTTTTATGGCCTAGCTAGATCTATGTATGTTCGTGGTGTTGCATATGTTTGTGGAGTTGCATATGTGTTTGTGTTTGGAGGTGTACCGGTATTTGAAATGCGATAGTTGCCAATATTTTGCCGGAATGTTGATTCATTTCCGTTTCGGCGATAATTTTGGCATTAAGCATTCTTTTTGGTCCTATTTTTAGGGAAAGTCATGCCAAATTTTTTCTTGGTTCTAAAATATCATTTTGCTCTACCCCGCAGGCAACCATGGTCCGCACGATGACCGAAGGCATCGTGAATAGGTTTTTGAGGTCCGCGAAGGCCGAGATGCTTCAAAAGAATGAGACGGAGATAAGATGTCCGTGTCGAAGATGCAAGCTGGAGAGCCTTATAGCGGACCCGGATTCTGGGCAGGTGCGGGACCACCTGCTTTTGCGTGGTTTCATGGATGGCTATCGGTGGCAAGGTGATGAAGATGACTACGAAGTCGTCCATGGGGGCCGGGCAAGAAATGAGGAAGGGCAGCAAGGCAACCACCGCGGCTCGGGCGGGCGAGAAGGCGAAGAATCCCCAGGAGATGATCACGACGGTGATGCTGTACACAGTCGTCATGTAGAAGATGCAGGACATGATGATGAGGAAGATGGCGCCGGAGCAGACGACGGGCATGATCATGAAGATGATGATGCCGGCGAAGCATACGACGGTGGACCATCGATGGGCTGGGTGCAGGACCCTTATATTCAAGAGCTGCTTCTCAAGCAGACGGATAACGCAAGAGCCGCCGCCCGAGAGAAAGCCAAGGTGGATCAACTTGAGTTAGACGCGGTTACTCCATTGTATGAAGGATGCAGGCCCGAGGATACCCGCCTGAAAGTAACGCTCATGGCTCTGGAGATGAAGGTAAAACACAAAATGACCGACGCATGCTTCGACGAGAACATGTCATTCTGGCACGAACGTCTTCCAAAGGGGAACAAGTGCCCGACCAGTTTGGAGGAGGCGAAGAAAATTGTGTGTCCTCTGGATTTACCGCACGTGAAATACCATGTCTGCATGAACAATTGCATCATTTATCGGGACGAGCACGCGGAGTCTACCATATGTCCGGTGTGCGGCGTCACTCGATACAATAAGAGGAAGAAAGCTCCTCGAAAAGTGGTGTGGTACTTTCCGATCACTCCTCGTCTGCAGCGGTATTTCGCGGATCCTAAGGTAGCAAAGCTCCTGCGTTGGCACGCGGATAGGGAGGAGAAGAAGCGAGAAGATGACACAAATGATCCGGAGATAGATAAAAAAGACAAGATGCTGAGTCACCCTAAGGATGCGAGCCAGTGGCAAGCGTTGAATTTTGAATACCCAGAATTTGGGAAGGATCCAAGGAACATCGTGCTGGGCGCGAGCACCGATGGAGTCAATCCGTTTGGCAGCTAGAGAAGCACACATAGCACCTGGCCTGTGTTTGTGTGGATGTACAACCTTCCCCCCTGGTTGTGCATGAAGAGGAAGTACATTCACATGAGTATGCTAATTGAAGGGCCGAAACAACCAGGGAACGACATCAATCTGTATCTGGGGCTGCTGAAGGAGGAGCTAGACACGCTATGGAAAACGCCAGCCAATACGTGGGACGCCGCAGAGAAAGAATATTTCCCTATGAGAGCCGCACTGCTCACGACGGTGCACGACTATCTCGGTTACGGATATCTCGCGGGGCAGGTAGTCCACGGATTTTCTGGATGCGTACGGTGCATGGATGACACAACGTATCGCCAGCTAGATAGAGATCCCGGGTCTTCGAAAACCGTGTTCATGGGACATCGAAGGTGGCTTCGTGACGATGACCCGTGGAGGAAACGCAAGGATCTGTTCGATGGTGAAACCGAACCCCGAAAACGCCCGTGTACGAGGAGCGGCGAGGAAATAGACAAGTTGTTGAAAAATTGGAAAGACTGCCCACTGCCGGGAAAGAAGCAAAAGGCGCCAGAGCCGGGAAAAAAGCAAAAGGCGCCAGAGCCGCTGCTGAAGGTATGGAAAACGAGGTCTGTTTTCTGGGACTTGCCGTACTGGAAGATCCACCGTGTGCCTCACAGCCTTGATGTCATGCATATCACGAAGAACGTGTGCGAGAGTCTGCTTGGTACCCTGCTCAACATGCCAGAGAGGACCAAAGATGGGCCGAAAGCAAGGGCAGATTTGAAATCAATGGGCATCAGGCAGGAGCTTCACGCTATATATGATTATGATGATGATGATGATGATGATGATGAGGCGAAGCAGGACACAGAAAGTCGTCTCAAAGGCAAAAAGGCCAAGAAGACCGGAAATGACTACCCTCCCGCGTGCTTCACGCTATTTGGCCTATGCAACTTCTTCGACGTCATCTCTCGGAAGTCGATTGGCGTGAGGCAACTCAGAAGGCTACAGGAAGAGATCGTGGTGATACTATGCGAGCTTGAGATGTACTTCCCGCCCGCATTCTTCGACGTTATGGTGCATATGCTGGTCCATATAGTGGAGGATATCATCCAACTCGGGCCGACGTTCCTGCACAGCGTGATGCCGTTCGAAAGGATGAATGGTGTCATCAAAGGATACGTTCGCAACATGTCACGTCCAGAGGGAAGCATAGCCAGGGGCTTTCTGACCGAAGAGTGCATCTCGTACTGCACGAATTATCTAGGCATCGAGAACCCCGTTGGTCTGCCCGTCAACAGGCACCTCGGCAGGCTCGCTGGATGGGGTCACCGTGAGGGTCGCCGTGAAATGCATGTCGACTTCGAGGGTCGACTCGCCGACTTTGAAAGAGCAAACCTAGTCGCGCTACAACACATAGAAGTGGTCGATCCTTGGGTGGTAGAGCACAAAACCTTTATTAAGAAGACGTACAATGACCGAGGCCAACAGAGGACGGACGAAGATATACTCAAAGAGCACAACTCATGTTTCACGCGTTGGTTCAAGCAGAAGCTTCTGTCGTACCCTTTACATGAGGATTCTTCCGCGGAAGAACAACTCATATTCGCCTTGTCACAGGGCGCCGAGCACAACCTGATGACCTATGAGGCATACGATATCAACGGCTACACATTCTACACCGAGGCCAAGGACATGAAGAGCGATGGTTATCAGAACTCCGGGGTAACGATGGAATCCTACACCGGTAACGACAAGGACAGATACTATGGAAGGATCGAGGAGATCTGGGAGCTGAGCTACGTTGGAGAGAAGGTCCCGATGTTCCGTGTCAGATGGGCCAAGAGCGTCCTAAAAGAAGACAGGTATTTCACCACCATGGTTATACCCGAAGCCAAATCCAAGACCGCGGGCGCAAACGTCACCGCGAAAAATGAGCCATGGGTACTGGCTTCGCAAGTGGACCAATGCTTCTTCATTACCGACCCGTCAAAGACCAGTCGTGTTGTCACGAGGAGAGGCAAAAGGAAGATCATCGGAATGGATGGAGTAGCCAATGAGCAAGACTTCGACAAGTACGATGACCCGAGGATCGAACATGACGACGATGATGAAGTAGCAGCATACACCACAAGAAGAAGCAGGACCACCCTACCTAAAGGACGTCCGTTCCACAGAAGAACTCCATTTGCGAAAAAGAAGGGCAAGAAGATTGTATTTAATTAAATCGTAGGCTTCATTTCTCGATTGTATTTCATGGGCACTTTTTGAACTATCATGAATATTTTTAAATTTCATGGACACTCGATCTCGATTCCCCTCCATCTCGATCGCTATCCCACCTCGCCAGATCCGGTCCCACTCACCGCCGAGCACCCCCCGGTCCACCGGCCGCCGCCGCCGACCCCCCGCACCCTCGATTCCCCTACTCAACTGCCGCCGCCGGCCCCCCGCACCCCTCCCCTACTCAACCGCCGCCGTCGACCCCCTGCACCCTCCCCCGCTCCACCGGCATTACTGTTTGATGATATTTTTTAAAAAATTATTACTGTCTTATAAAAAAATATTACTGTTATGATTTAAACAAGTTTGAACATATTTAAACACAAATAAGTATCAAACAACATTTTAAATGCATAAAAAAATTTGTGGAGCCTGGGAATCGAACCTAGGACCTCCTGGTGTGAGAACTAGCTGCTGACCAGTCGAGCTAGTAGAGAAGACTTGATGTGGATCAGGTTAGGTGGGAGATAAACCTGTTGGCTCGAGCTGAAATAAAAAAAATACTAATGGCGCACCAGGGTGAGGTGCGCCATTAGTATGGATGTACTTATGGCGCACCGAGGGGTGGTGCGCCATTAGAAAGACCCTTTAGTCCCGGTTGGGGAGGCGGACCGCGACTAAAGGGTACCCTTTAGTCGCGGTTGTTGTCCCCAACCGCGACTAAAGGGTCTTTCTGCGCCCACACCTATCCCCTCTCTCTCCCTCGCCCTCTCCCTCGATCCCCTTCCCCTCTACTCTCCCGACGCCGCTGCCCTGCCGCCTCGACGCCGCCCCGCCGCCTCGACGCCGCCCCGTCGTCCTCGTCTCCGCCCCGACGCTCCGACGCCGCGACGCCGCCCTCTCCTCTCCCGACGCCGCCGCCCCGCCGCCCCGTCGTCCTCGTCTCCTCGGCGCCGCTCTCCCCGTCGCCCCGCCGCCCTCGTCGCCGGTGGCCCGGACGCCGCCCCGTCCACACCACCGTCGCCGGAGCACCACCACCACCCGGACCTCGTTGCCTCCCGGACCTCGTCGCACCACCACCACCCGGACCTCGTCGCCCCACCTCGTCGCCGCGTCCACACCACCGCCCCCGTGAGCTCCCACTCCTCCTCTCCCCCTCTCTCCCTCCCCCGTGAGCTTCTTACTTTACTGCTACATGTTGTTAGTGCAGTGCAAGTGCAAGTTTAGTGCAGTGTAAAATTTAAAGAATTATACTGTTAGTTTAGGTAAATTTCAAGTTCAAGGTTAGTGCAGTGCAAGTTTAAAGAATTATACTATTAGTTTAGGTAAAATTTTGTGCATTTTTCAGTGTAATTTAAGTGTAAGTTCCAGTGAAATTATAGTGTAATTTCAATGTAGTTAATTTAGGGCATTTCATTGTCAGTGCCACTATATTTCCCAGGACATTTAACATCACAATTTCATGGTTATTACAGTGTAATTTCAAGGTTCTTGCAGTGTCAGTGCCACTATACTTTACCTATGTCTTATTTGCAGTCCATAGTTCTTGATTGGAGGCTTAATTTCTTTTTTTTTTTTGCGAAAGAGTAGAGGCTTAATTTCTTCTCTCTGATAACTATTGCACACACTAGTGCTAGTTGATTGTTGAAAGGACGCATCTTCTGTGCTGATTGATAAGCCCATATATTACTTCTATTTATATAATCGGCAATCGGCATAACTATTTGATGTACTGCATAGAAGGACATAAAGCCTCTCCCTTCCTTTTTCTGGTGTTCAAACCTGTACGGCAAGATGGTTGTTTGCTTACTGTTTTATCTGTTATAGTGACTAAACATGAATGTATATGCTACTTTCTGCTTGCCATAGGTTCTAATGAAGATCTTCACCTTGTTAGCTGCATATAAGAACATTGTTTTTGTTTTTATAGATTTAGGAAAAAAAGTATGGTATATTACTGTTATTTCCAATTATTAGAAGGAACGGCATTATACTAGTTTTATATGTGCTAGAAGGAGGATTGCTTTATTTCGACAATCCTATTATTCTCCCTTTTCTACGAGACTCCTGCTGTGTTTGTAGTAAGGTAGTATATTTCACCGCTTACCTTTTGAACTGAAGGTGCATTGAACATAAAACAAAAAAGTCAAGTTGCCATCAGTTGATCATCCTACTTGTGTCTAGCTTAGTAGGTTCTTGCAGTGTAATTCTACCCTTGGTAATAAATTTTGATGAGCATAATTTTTTGAGCAAGCATAGATGAAAGCATCCACCTTTGGCGATTGCTAGAGTAGAAATGGTTTGTAATTAGCTTTGGAAGTCGGTTAGTAACCTTTGGTGTATGCTTATATGCTTTACGGCATATTTGTTGTACTCACAATATAATATAAATGTATGAGCATACCTTCTGTCGTCAATGCAGACAACAGTTCCTTGTAATGTACATACTCTTCGTTCTTTGCTTTTGGAGGAATGTCATTTCCTTATATCTTGTGCTGATGCTACTTAGTATTTTCTCACATCTTGAAGCTGGAAAGATAATACTCTGTTTACCCTTTTTCATTTTTGCATATGGATAACTCTATTTACCCGCCTTCTCATCTTGAGGCTAGTGTATGGTGTTTGCTTTATTCTGTCATCATTTGTAACTATGTCACAAATAAATTGTTCCTTCTTCTGTATTTTACAAGTAATGACTGTTGATAAGCTGAGGCATGTATTAAGCTGTTTCTTTGCTCTGAATTACTTGTGATGCCTCTGAATTACTTGTGATCACATTGAGAAAGACTTGTAAAGATGATGATCATCTTTTACAGAAAACAATTTGTGATGATTTTGCTAGTTTGCTGGGTTTTGTCTCCGACCAGTGTGTCATGATGAATTTGCAGGTACCCCGAGAGGCCCCTGAGTTTGCCGGAATGTCGATTAACTTCCGTTCCGGCAAATTCGGGTACTCCATATGTCCTATTTTCAGCAAAGGTCATGCTGAAATTTTCCGTGAATTTTAGCATGACTTTGCTAAAAATAGGACATATGGGGTACTTGTGACTAATGCATGGGCCGGGGTATCTCAGTAGTTAATTAAGTAGGATCAAGTGCCCCGGTGTACTTGTGACTAATGCTTAGGCTTTTAGGGTGCCTCGGCGTCGAAAAACCCTCAATGATAAAAGCTTAGATTTTAGGATGCCTCGGTGTCGACAAACCCTAAATGATGAGACCATGATCTTGTTCCTTGATAATAACCAACTTTTTTACCAAACTTTGTTTCTATTTAGAGAGAAACATGGCCCACAACGATGAGGCCGGGGGTTCGGGCGGCAAGGCATTCTGGGAGCTGTCCCAGGAGATGGAGGAACAACCTCACTTGTATGATGGACACCGCCTTCCGATCGTTCTGTTGCATACTTATATATTGCTTATGTATTGTCTGTGAATTGGTACTAACGTTTCGTTTCGCTAGTGCATAGCGATGCCGTCGTATGTCGTGTACAAGGGTAAGGTTCCCGGAGTCTACGACGACTGGGAGGAGTGTCGGAGAAAGGTTCACCGATTCAGCGGAAACGGTTACAAAGGGTACACCACTAGGGCCGAGGCCGAATCTAGATACGCCCGCTATCTAGCACGAGAGGGGAGGGAGCGTTGGAGGAACCGGATGAAGACGAGTTTCATCGTGATGATGCTCATCGTGATGACCGCAGCTCTCTTCTATGTGATGGTAGTTTAGATGATCGATATCGACTTGTAATGTGAAGACAAACTCGCTACTCGCGGTCTCGAGACTTGTAATATAATGTTCTATCTTTGTTCGGTCTTTTCAATTCGGAGACTAATGTGATGAATTGTATTTGGAGACTAATATGATGAAATGTATTCAGAGACTAATCTTCTATTGTATTCGATGAATCTGTTGTTGATGTGTGCTGTCTATATTTTGTCCAATTATACATTTTGTAACCTGTGCAAAAAAACAGAAAATAAAAAAATAAAAAAAACCTAATATTCATACTAATGGCGCATCACATAACAATGCGCCATTAGTATTCCAGAGGATACTAATGGCGCATCCTTATGCAGTGCGCCATTAGTATGCCGAGGTTACTAATGGCGCATCGCCCTGTGGTGCGCCATTAGTATACCAAAGCACCTGGCTATACATGGCCCTAGGAGGCATACTAATGGCGCACCATTTCCTATACTAATGGCGCACCTGTGGTGCGCCATTAGTATACCAGATACTAATGGCGCACCAGTGGTGCGCCATTAGTAAGTATTACTAATGGCGTGCTACTAATGGCGCACCACTAATGCGCCATTAATGGCCAAATTAGGTGCGCCATTAGTAGCCCTTTTTCTAGTAGTGTCACGGAGATCATGATGATGAAGATCATGGTGTCATGCCGGTGACGATGATGATCATGGAGCCCCGAAGATGGAGATCGAAAGGAGCAAAGTGATGATGGCCATATCATGTCACTATTTGATTGCATGTGATGTTTATCATGTTTTTGCATCTTATTTGCTTAGAACGACGGTAGTAAATAAGATGATCCCTCATTAAAATTTCAAGAAAGTGTTCCCCCTAACTGTGCACCATTGCGAAAGTTCGTCGTTTCGAAGCACCACGTGATGATCGGGTGTGATAGATTCTTACGTTCGAATACAACGGGTGTTGACGAGCCTAGCATGTACAGACATGGCCTCGGAACACATGCAAACACTTAGGTTGACTTGACGAGCCTAGCATGTACAGACATGGCCTCGGAACACAGAAGACCGAAAGGTCGAGCATGAGTCGTATGGTAGATACAATCAACATGAAGATGTTCACCGACGTTGACTAGTCCGTCTCACGTGATGATCGGACACGACCTAGTTGACTCAGATCATGTAATCACTTAGATGACTAGAGGGATGTCTATCTGAGTGGGAGTTCATAAGATGAACTTAATTATCCTGAACATAGTCAAAAGATCTTTGCAAATTATGTCGTAAGCTCGCGCTTTAGTTCTACTGTTTTAGATACGTTCCTAGAGAAAATATAGTTAAAAGTTGATAGTAGCAATTATGCGGACAGTACAAGGCTTATGTCCTTGATGCACTGCTCGGTGTGCTGGAGCTCGAACGTGGTCTGTGGATGTTGCGAACATCTGACATACACGTTTTGATGACTACATGATAGTTCGGTAATGATAAATGGTTTAGAATTGAGGCACCAAAGACATTTTTGAAATGTCGCGGAACATATGAGATGTTTCGAGGGCTGAAATTGGGATTTCAGGTTCGTGCCCACATCAAGAGGTATAAGACCTCCGACGATTTTCTTACCCTGCAAACTAAGGGAGAAAAGCTCAATCGTTGAGCTTGTGCTCAAATTGTCTGAGTACAACAATCACTTGAATCGAGTGGGAGTTGATCTTCCAGATAAGATAGTGATGTTTCTACAAAGTCATTGCCACCAAGCTGCTAGAGCTTCGTAATGAACTATAACATATCAGGGATAGATATGATGATCCTTGAAATATTCGCGATGTTTGACACCGCGAAAATAGAAATCAAGAAGGAGCACCAATTGTTGATGGTTAGTGAAACCACTAGTTTCAAGAAGGGAAAGGGCAAGAAGGGATACTTCATGAAACGGCAAATCAGCTGCTGCTCTAGTGGAGAAACCCAAGGTTGAACCCAAACCCGAGACTGAGTGCTTCTGTAATAAGGGGAACAGCCACTGGAGCAGAATTACCCTAGATACTTGGTAGATGAGAAGGTTGTCGATAGAAGTATATTGGATATACATTATGTGAATGTGTACTTTACTAGTACTCCTAGTAGCATCAGGGTATTAGATACCGGTTCGGTTGCTAAGTATTAGTAACTCGAAATAAAAGCTACGGAATAAACGGAGACTAGCTAAAGGTGAGCTGACGAGATGTGTTGGAAGTGTTTCCAAGGTTGATATGATCAAGCATCGCACGCTCCCTCGACCATCGAGATTGGTGTTAAACCTAAATAATTGTTATTTGGTGTTTGCGTTGAGCATAGACATGATTGGATTGTGTCTATCGCAATACGGTTATTCATTTAAGGAGAATAATGGTTACTCTATTTATTTGAGTAAATACCTTCAATGGTCTTGCACCTAAAATAAATGGTTTATTGAATCTCGATCATAGTGATACACATGTTCATGCCAAAAGATATAAGATAGTAATGATAGTACCACCTACTTGTGGCACTGCCATGTAAGTCATATTGGTATAAAACGCATGAAGAAGCTCCATGTTGATGGATCTTTGGACTCACTCATTTATGAAAAGATTGAGACATGTGAACCATGTCTATTGGTATATACGCATGAAGAAACTCCATGTAGATGGACTGTTTGGACTCACTTGATTTTGAATCGCTTGAGACATGCAAATCATACCACATGGGCAAGATGACTGAAAGCTTCGGTTTCAGTAAAATGGAACAAGAAAACAACTTGTTGGAAGTAACACATTTTGATGTGTGCAGTCCAATGAGTGCTGAGGCACGCAGTGGATATCGTTATGCTCTAACTTCACAGATGATTTGAGTAGATACTGAGCATATTTACTTGATGAAACACAAGTCTGAATTATTAAATGGTTCAAGTAATTCCAGAATGAAGTTGAATATCGTCGTGACAAGAGGATAAAATATCTATGATATGATAATAGAGATGAATATCTGAGTTGCGAGTTTGGTACACAATTGAGACATTGTGGAAATTATTTCACGACTAGTACCGCCTGGAACACCATAGTGTGATGGTGTGTCCGAACATCATAACTGCACCCTATTGGATATGGTGCGTACCATGATGTCTCTTATCGAATTACCACTATCGTTCATGGGTTAGGCATTGGAGACAACCGCACTCACTTTAAATAGGGCACCACGTAATTCCGATGAGATGACACCATATGAACTATGGTTTAGAGAAACCTAAGCTGTCATTTCTTAAAGGTTTGGGGCTGCGACGCTTATATGAAAAAGTTTCAGGCTGATAAGCTCGAACCCAAAGCGGATAACTGCATCTTCATAGGACACCCAAAACAGTTGGGTATACCTCCTGTCTCAGATCCGAAAGCAATAGGGATTGTTTCTCAAATCAGGTCCTTTCTCGAGGAAAAGTTTCTCTCGAAAGAATTGAGTGGGAGGATGGTGGAGACTTGATGAGGTTATTGAACCGTCACTTCAACTTGTGTGTAGCAGGGCACAGGAATTGTTCCTATGGCACCTGCACCAATTGAAGTGGAAGCTTATGATAGTGATCATGAGACTTCGGATCAAGTCACTCCCAAACCTCGTAGGATGACAAGGATGCGTACTACTTCAGAGTGGTACGTAATCCTGTCTTGGAAGTCATGTTGCTAGACAACAATGAACCTACGAGCTATGGAGAAGCGATGGTGGGCCCGGATTCCGATGAATGGCTCGAGGCCATAAAATCCGAGAGAGGATCCATGTATGAAAACAAAGTGTAGACTTTGGCAGAACGGCTCGATGGTCGTAAGGCTGTTGAGTACAAATGGATTTTAAAAGGAAGACGGGCAATGATGGTAAATGTCACCATTAAGAAAGCTCGACTTGTCGTTAAGATGTTTCCCGACATGTTCAAGGAGTTGACTGCGATGAGACTTTCTCACTCGTAGCGATGCTAAGAGTCTGTTGGAATTATGTTAGCGATTACTGCATTATTTATGAAATTGTGCAGAAAGGATGTCAAAACATTGTTTCCTCGACGATTTTCTTGAGGAAAGGTTGTATGTGATACAACCAGAAGATTTTTGTCAATCCTGAAAGATGCTAACAAGTATGCAAAGCTCCAGCTATCCTTCTAAGGACTGGAGTAAGCATCTCGGAGTTGGAATGTACGCTTTGATGAGATGATCAAAGATTTGGGTTTATACAAAGTTTATGAGAAACTTGTATTTCCAAAGAAGTGAGTGGGAGCACTATAGAATTTCTGATGAGTATATGTTGTTGACATATTGTTGATCAGAAATGATGTAGAATTTCTGGAAAGCATATAGGGTTGTTTGAAAAGTGTTTTTCAATGGAAAACCTGGATTAAGCTACTTGAACATTGAGCATCAAGATCTATAAGGATAGATCAAAATCGCTTAATAGTACTTTCAAATGAATACATACCGTGACAAGATTTTGAAGGAATTCAAAATAGATTAGCAAAGAAGGAGTTCTTGGCTGTATTACACGTGTGAGTATTGAGTAAGACTCAAGACCTGACCACGGCAGAAGAGAGAGAAAGGACGAAGGTCGTCCCCTATGCTTAGGCATAGGCTCTACAGTATGCTATGCTGTGTACCGCATCTGAAGTGTGCCTTGCCATGAGTCAGTCAAGGGGTACAAGAGTGATCCAGGAATGGATCACAAGACAGCAGTCAAAGTTATCCTTAGTAACTAGTGAACTAAGGAATTTTCTCGATTATGGAGGTGGAAAAGGAGTTCGTCGTAAAGGGTTACGCCGATGCAAACTTTGACACTAATCCAGATTATTCTAAGTAGTAAATTGGATTCGTATAGTAGAACAGTTATTTGGAATAGCTCCAAATGGAGCGTGGTAACGACATCTACAAGATGACATAGAGATTTGCAAAGTACATACGGATCTGAATGTTGCAGACCCGTTGACTAAAACCTCTCTCACAAGCATAACATGATCAAACCCAGAACTCATTGAGTGTTAATCACATGGTAATGTGAACTAGATTATTGACTCTAGTAAACTCTTTGGGTGTTAGTCACATGGGGATGTGACCTTGAGTGTTAATCACATAGCGATGTGAACTTGATTATTGACTCTAGTGCAAGTGGGAGACTGTTGGAAATATGCCCTAGAGGCAATAATAAATAGGTTATTATTATATTTCCTTGTTCATGATAATCGTTTATTATCCATGCTAGAATTGTATTGATAGGAAACTCAGATACATGTGTGGATACATAGACAACACCATGTCCCTAGTAAACCTCTAGTTGACTAGCTCGTTGATCAATAGATGGTTACGGTTTCCTGACCATGGAAATTGGATGTCATTGATAACGGGATCACATCATTAGAAGAATGATGTGATGGACAAGACCCAATCCTAAGCCTAGCACAAGATCATGTAGTTCGTATGCTAAAGCTTTTCTAATGTCAAGTATCATTTCCTTAGACCATGAGATTGTGCAACTCCTGGATACCGTAGGAATACTTTGGGTGTGCCAAACGTCACAACGTAACTGGGTGGCTATAAAGGTACACTACAGGTATCTCCGAAAGTGTCTGTTGGGTTGGCACGAATCGAGACTGGGATTTGTCACTCCGTGTGACGGAGAGGTATCTCTGGGCCCACTCGGTAGGACATCATCATAATGTGCACAATGTGATCAAGAAGTTGATCACGGGATGATGTGTTGCGGAACGAGTAAAAGAGACTTGCCGGTAACGAGATTGAACAAGGTATCGGTATACCGACGATCGAATCTCGGGCAAGTATCGTACCGATAGACAAAGGGAATTGTATACGGGATTGATTAAGTCCTTGACATCGTGGTTCATCCGATGAGATCATCGTGGAACATGTGGGAGCCAACATGGGTATCCAGATCCCGCTGTTGGTTATTGACCGGAGAACGTCTCGGTCATGTCTGCATGTCTCCCGAACCCGTAGGGTCTACACACTTAAGGTTCGATGACGCTAGGGTTATAAAGGAAGCTTGTATGTGGTTACCGAATGTTGTTCGGAGTCCCGGATGAGATCCCGGACGTCACGAGGAGTTCCGGAATGGTCCGGAGGTAAAGATTTATATATGGGAAGTCCTGTTTTGGTCACCGAAAAGGTTTCGGGTTTTATCGGTAACGTACCGGGACCACCAGGAGGGTCCCGGGGGTCCACCAAGTGGGACCACCGGTCCCGGAGGGTCTTATGGACTGTATGAGGAAGGGAACCAGCCCAAAGTGGGCTGGTGCGCCTTCCCCCCCAAGGGCCCATGCGCCTAGGGTTGGGGGAAACCCTAAAGGGGGCGCCCCCCTTGCTTGGGGGGCAAGTCCCCCTTCCCTGGCCGCCGCCCCCCCTCTAGATCCCATCTAGAGGGGCCGGCCCCCCTTGCCCCTTTCCCTATAAATAGAGGGGTGAGGGGAGGGCTGCAGGGGACAACTCAATGCGCAACCCCTCCCCTCCCCAACACCTCTCCTCCTCCATCGCGTGCTTGGCGAAGCCCTGCTGGAGTACCACGTTCCTCCATCATCACCACGCCGTTGTGCTGTTGCTGGATGGAGTCTTCCTCAACCTCTCCCTCTCTCCTTGCTGGATCAAGGCATGGGAGACGTCACCGGGCTGTACGTGTGTTGAACGCGGAGGTGCTGTCCGTTCGGCACTAGGATCATCGGTGATCTGAATCACGACGAGTACGACTCCATCAACCCCGTTCACTTGAACGCTTCCGCTTAGCGATCTACAAGGGTATGTAGATGCACTCTCTTTCCCCTCGTTGCTGGTTTCTCCATAGATAGATCTTGGTGACACGTATGAAAATTTTGAATTTATGCTACGTCCCCCAACAGGTCCTTCCATCTCCGAGGGCCATGGTCGTCGAGGCGTAAAAGAGCGCGCGCTCCTCCAAAGTGAATTGCAGGTCCAGCCCTTGCCATGCTCTGTCCGTGTCCGTGCGTGCTAGCCATAGCCAACGCAACCGTAGCGAGAGTCCAGTGCGCTCCAGGTCCCGAACACCCAACCCGCCATACTCAAGCGGTCGGCAAACCCGACGCCAATTCACGTGGCAGTGACCACCGAGAGCATCCACACGGCCGGCCCATAGGAACCCACGCTGGATCTTCTCGAGCTGCTTTAAGGTTTTCTTTGGGGGCGCGAGCACGAGGAGTTGGTGAATAGGTATGGCGTTGAGTACCGACTTGACAAGCGCATGTCGTCCAGCTTTGTTCATCAGCCAAGCCTTCCATGAGGGGAGCCGGCCCGCCACCGCGTCGACGAGGGGCTACAGCTGAGCCGCAGAGGGGCGGCGGGTGGTGAGCGGGATGCCTAGGTAGGTGACCGGCAAGGTCGCGACGGGGCACCCAAGCAGCCCCACCAGCCCCTCGGCGGAGTCGTCGCCATGTATGATCGTGACCGAGCTCTTGGCGTAGTTCACTCGTAGCCCCGATGCCGTGCCGAACACGTCCAGGATGCCTTTGACAACGGATACCTCCTCAAGAGTGGCATGGCAGAAGAGCATCACATCGTCGGCGTAGAGAGAGATCCCCGGAATGGCATGACGGGGGTGTAGCTGCTGGAGGATGCCAGACTGTAGGGCGTGGCGCATCAGCCTTCCAAGAGTGTCCACCGCCAACACGAAGAGCTGTGGGGAGGTGGAGTCGCCTTGCCTCAGCCCGCGGCGGTGCAAGATCGGCGGGCCGGGGTCTCCGTTGAGCATGACCCGAGTGCTTGCCGAGGATAGCAGGATGGCCAGCCATTCTCTGAATCGGTCCCCAAACCCATATTGGCGCAACACCTCAAAGAGGAAGGGCCAGGATATGGAGTCAAAGGCACGAGTGAGGTCGAGCTTGAGCATGATCCTGGGCACGCCAAGTTGGTGCAGCATCTTGAGGGATTGCCGGACAAGGGTGAAGTTGTCGTGAAGAGTACGTCCGGCAATGAACGCGTTCTGGTTGCGGCTGACGAGGCTGTCGAGCTTGGGGGCGAGACGCAGCGACAGGACCTTCGCGAAGATCTTGGCCACTATGTGGATCAAGCAGATCGGCCGGTAGTCTCCGAGCAACGCTAGGTTGAAAGCGCTCCAAATGTCGTGTCGTACGATGCTCCAGCAAGCACGCAGAAATTCCGTGGTGAAGCCGTCCGGCCCGGGCGCTTTTCGCGCCGGCATGCGCTTGACGGCCTCCCATATATCATCCTGGCTGAAGGGCTCGTCGAGGCATGTGAGGTCGCTGGGTATAATGAGTTGGGAGAGATCAAGCGTGTGTTCTTGGTCCACGGCAGTGCCCAGCAAGCCATCAAAATGCGTGAACGCCGCGCTGGCCATCTCCTCATGATCGGTGAGCACCTGGTCGTTGACGACAAGACTGTGAATGCGATTCTTTTGCCGTCGGAAGGAACATTGCCCGTGGAAAAAAACTCGTGTTGGCGTCGCCGTCCTTGAGAGTCGCGATGCGGGCTCGCTGCCTGGCGATCGTGCGCTCCATGGAAGCCATGCCCAGGTAGGCGACCTTAAGCTGCTTGCGAAGCCGCTCCTCCGGAGGCGAGAGTGCCCGGTCCTCATTGTCCACCCTCTAGGTTTGCTACCATATATATATGATATGATAGTGTGGTAGAGTGTTCATTGCCATCGTCAGATGACTAAGTGCCTCACAAACCACAGATAGTGTGGTAGAGTATTCGGCATCTAAAAAAAGAGAGTATTCGACATCAATGAGTAACAACACACAAAATTGACAAAAAGAAAAGGAGTAATCATGCACAAGGCAGCAGATCTTACTTTACCACAGTACGAGATAGGTCTAACAGCGGCAGCAACTAATGCTCGGTTATTTCATACGTGATAGTGCATATGTGCATTCTGTCGCCATTATTTTTCAATGGCGATTTCCTGTCAGCGACAATGTGCATATGGTGGTAAAGCTCCTAATGAAAGGTTAAGAAGAGTTTGCAGGCCTAACTCATTTTGGCAGGACACTACTGTCTATACTAACATTCATGAGATATAACAGCTTGAACCAACAAAAAACACTATGATCATGTCATCCTGAACCCAGACTCTCTGCAACATCTGCCAAATGTTCATGTCCAACTAACATTAGTCATGATTCTCAAAAAAAAAAAAAAACTAACATCAGTCATTCCTGTATTATATAACTGCATGAAATGAACAAGGCCGCCACTATACACATAGATCGAATTTCTAATCAATAGCAAACAGAAGGTCAATATGACCACACAAATTCCATAGAACTTGATTTCAACGGAAAAGAATAAGAGACAAGTTAATCAAAGCTACTAATTTCTATTTGAACAAGAGAATGATATTCACTTATATCAGAGGCTAGCTTGGCAGGTATTAAAAGCAGACACCAGGAAGAGATGAACAGTAAGGGGGCAAAAATGTAACCCTCTTGTAAAAATTGAAATTGAAATGTCTCAGAAGAAATCTCACATTAAGGCAAGATAGAAACAATACTACCAAGCAGTCAGTTCCCATAACTTGTCCTGACATCACCTTGACTTATGATATTACTGAACAGATCTTTCAAAAGGATGCCTACAAAGACCAACAATGGCAGCTACACAAATAACAAGTGTTCAGGGTGCCAGTTTGATGCCTTGAGCATATTACTAATCACATAGTTCATATTAGACCATGATGGTAGTTAAATAAACTCCACAGGATTCCACCACAATGCTGGTTGGTATAGAAGTTTTAAGGCTGGGACTGTAAGAGAACAATCTTACCTAATACCACTGTGTATTTGCTGGACATGTATACAGCAAAAGGAAATCAGATTGACCAATTGAGCAATTGAGCATATCTCTTCAGGAATTTATCTAGTGAATATTAAGTAAGAGAAAATAATCATATATGAGCCCTATGTTATACTCCATCCAAAATTATAAGTACATGTCATTTATCCCTGAACTTTGCTGTAACATGGCCAACATGCATGCCTTAACATTGACAACCTTGTTTGCCTGTTTCAGCTTTTGACACAAATTCCTGAAGAGATGTGTAAATTTACAAAGAGAACAAGATAACTAGCCAACCTATTAATACAGTGCAAGAAACACTGCAAATATATAAGAAATAACTTGCTTTAAGTAAAGCATTCCAAAAGAAAAATCACTCATGCAAACAAATCATATAGAACACACCATCATTCTGAGAACAACATATCATAGAGATAGTAGGTACTTCTACAGATGTGCCAAAAATAACACAGATGATATTTTTCATAATTGGTAAACAGGCTACAACCAGTTGAGAATACTGATCTTGCAGATAGAACAAAAAGAGGCTCCAAGGTCCTGATGCCTTGCCCCAACACCGAGAAGAGACAGTAGCGAACCCAAGGTACAGATAAGTAATTCACCCACAATGTAAATGGTAAGTTTGGTACCAGAAGACAACACAATTACCATAAACCATCAAAATACTGGATTGACTTGTCACAGAATCCTGAATGTCAAGGAACAGATGAAGTAATTCACCCCGAATGTAAATGGTAAGTTTGGTAACAGAAGACAACAGCAATTACCATAAACGATCAAAATACAGGATTGACTTGTCATTGAATCCTGAATATCAAGGAACTTCGTCAGGACCTTCGGCGTGATGCAGGTCCAAAGAAGAGATCAGTTCTGGATGGTAGCTGGATGTTTTGATTCAGTAGGAGAACAAGGCAATGCTTTTCACAGAATATCCTTCTCTGGTTGTCATCATTCCTCATATGAAGGGATAAAATCTTTCATTCTCTGGTAACAGAAAAGTACTCCACGATGAATGGTGGTATGGTTGGAAGAGACCATTATACGTCCTCGGAAACAACCACTCCAGCCTGCGACTTTCCAAGCACAGACAAGCGAACCAACAAGTGGCCTCGAGCGGATGGAACATCTGTGATGTTGTGAAGTACACTATGCTACCCCGCATTGCCGCAATTTCCAGCCCATTGGTTAAGTGCCCAAGCTTCCGTTGAACTTTATCAGTCAGGTCGAATACCCTGATGTTAGCCCATGCCCCAGCATCAAGGCCATCTTCTTGACGCAGCATGAAACCAATGTTGAATCCATTTGAATAAGCAATGCACATGTTATCGCCGTTAATTTGACCAAGGATCGAGCTGGGAAAACCATCCAGATTCAGGAGAGGTGGGATCATCTCAACAAACAATCGCGGGTTGTTTGGGTCGGGGTCCAAGACAACCACATACGCACGATTCCGATAAAGCCAGTAGATGAAATTACCCACTCGCATGCCGCTCTCAAGCACAACATCACCTTCGTCACCATCGTCATCTTCGTCACCTTCGTCATCTTCGTCTCCTTCCGGGTGGGGGTTGGGATGGTGCGGGACATCCAACCATGGGGAGAGGAACCAATCGCCGCCCATTCCCAAGAATGAGAATAAGACCGCAGCCCGCAACCTGAACTTTCCATGGGCAACAAGACAGAAGATGCGAAAGCTCTCGGGGTTTTCGTCATCGCAGATCAGGCCGGCGTGAAGGAATTGACCATCGCCTTCGCGGTCGTCGTCGTCGTCGAAGATGTGGGCGTCACTCAGATCAAAGAACCGTTCGCACCACCGTGCCAAGGGGTTTAGCAGCGCGAGCAATAGCTCGCCCAGTTTCTTGAGGAGAAGGTAGCCGCCACGGGCGTCGTAGAAGATCCAGTTAGCTTCCAGGCCATCGCGAGCCTGGAGGGTGGTGAGGAAAAAGTCACCGCTCAAGATGGCGGCCACGAGCTCCGGATCATTCCGGCGGGCGGGGGCGAAGGCGGGGATGCCGGGGACAGCCTGAAACGGCGTGTCGAAGAAGAGGCCGAGGAGGGGCGCCGGGTGGAGGTCGATGAATTGACGGCGGAAGGGGGGGAAGTTGGTCACCAGGTTGCGCCAGGCCAGGCAGGTGCAGGCGGCGCGGACGAGGTCCGAGAGGGAGGGAAGGCGGAGGAAGATATCGAGCAGCAGGATTTCAGGGAGGTCGTCGATGGTGGCGGCCGCCGCCGCCGGCTGGCCGTTGGCGGCCATAGATACGGCGGTTGGACGGGGGTTGCCTCGCCGAACCAACCAACTCAGTCTGATCTAGAAGGAAACGAGCCGCTCCGTAAACAGGAGAAGTGGGTTATTAACCCCAGCAAGAGAGGATGTCGCTAGGCGCTGGCATTGTCCACCTGTCCTTGTACGGTTTTGAAGTTTTAAGAGAATACCATGTTTTTCTTAAAAAACCATGGCTTAAAAGACTTTGATTTGTTTGGCTTTAACAAATACTCCCTCCGTCCGGAAATACTTGTCGGGAAAATGAATGTATCTAGACGTATTTTAGTTCTAGATACATCCAATGTTATCTATTTGTGCGACAAGTATTTCCGGACGGAGGGAGTACTTTAGTTTAGTTTACAAAATCGTAGTATCTTCAAAACTGAGGTTTTTTTTTTGCAGTATCTAAAAAGGGGTCCGGATCTCCTTTTTCAAACCGAGAAACACTCACGGTCTTAGAAAGACTGTGCTTGCCAAACGCCCTGTAGTTTAGCTAAAGCAGAGGAAAACTGCAAGTTTTAGAAATTGAGGTATTCATTGCCCAGGTATTACAATACATAATTTTGGATTACTGTGGTTTTAGACATACCGTGTTCCCAAACTAGGCATACGTTTTCTCCCACGAAACGCACCCCCCTCTCTTCTTCGTAGGGTTGTCACGGCAAGTGGTCTCACGGACGGTGTCACAGCTTGGCATGGTGATGGCGCTGCGGTTTGGTTTGGTGGTCGGGCAAGGGTGTTGGGAAAGGAGGCGGACATGGGGAAGGCGGCGCGCTCGGTGCGGCTTGACCACGTCATCCCCACATATGCCAATGATCTCGGCCGGTGGCAATGTTACCGCTTCCGCTGACGTCGGGAGGCGTCAGGGGATCGGCTACGAAGGAACCAACCATCGAGCTGCAGCTGGCCAGCAACGAAGATCTGCGCAAGGGCGCCACCAAGTTTGCATGGACGTCCTTGAACCCGTCAGGTGAGATGAATTCTTTTGCTCTTTCATTCTCCACTTGTCCTCTTGTAGACCAAATAGATCAGATTTATTGAAAGATTTGTTGTGATTATGATGATTGATTTCAGTGTGTAGTAATCCAAGTCCACACTCTGCTGCTCCTGCAACAGCGACATTTTCTACTCCCACTAGCAGACCTGGTTCAAGATCAGAGGCAACAAGTAAGGTCCTACTTTATGTCTATGTTAGTCTCTCAGCTCGGTATAATTCATCCCCAGCCCTCAGTGTTCACTTCACTTTAGTTAACTAAATTAGGCCTAACGCTCGGATGCAAGTAGGGTTTTTACGGATTTATGTATTCACTATAACAGTAAAGAACATGTATTATTAAACCTTATATGTGATACACAACTATTCTTCAGGAAGAGAAGAAGATAATAAATGAGCTGAAAAAGAGGATAAAACTAGAGACAATGGCTACATGGATAACTAGATTAGAAGAGTTTGAAAGTGGTCACCTTCCTTTCATGCGCTTGCTTTATAAAGGTAAAGATTCAGTTCACCACACAATTCCTATTGTTTTTATTGGAAGAGTTTCATACTGTTGCATGAGAAATGTAGAGGGAAAAGATACATGGTTTTACTTGTGGGATTGGGTGCATCTCTTATTATTCACATTCTTGTCAAATGGCTTTAAGCATTAATTATCGGACACTCCAAAGTATGAAAGTGTGAACCGTGGTAGTTTACTTTCTTTGTTGTTTGTATATCTAAAATTTGTTTGGTGTGCCTCAATATTTGAATTACGTTAGTTTTATTTGATCGCTTTGTTTTTGTGATTACTGTCCTAGCGTCCTTCTCATGCGTTCTTATGAAAATCAACTATTGCAACTGGAAGATGATTCTGTGGGTCCAGTAAATAGGAAAATTGATAATGAGGGCCAACTTCAATACCCATCCCACTATGTTGCTTTGAGTTCAGATAATTCATGGTGTCTATGTTGCTTTGTGTGAAGACATGATGTGGGATAAAATCACAAAAACATGGTTCTTTGTTATGCATGGATGGGTCCCTAGACACATGGTCATATTGTCTTAATGTTCATGTGCTTAATAGCCTCTTAAAAGACAATAAGGTTTGCACTTAATCCTTGACTCTCTCGATATTTCGTGCTTATCGTAAATTAGAGTTATCTGTTAGTATCTCTAAAAATATAACATTTCTCATAAGATTGTCTGACAAAGTCTTCCTTTGTCCCATCTATGTCTTCTAATAGGTTGGCCAATCGTAGTGGGCAGACCAAATGACTGTATGAGTAATATACTGTACTACTAACAGTTCTTTTCATCTGTGTCTTCTAATAGGTTGATCAATCATGTTGTTAGACCATAAGATCTAAGTCAATTTACTGGAACATAACGTAAGTAGTTACCTCAGTTAGTTCACTTTCTAGGAACAAAAACTGTTGGATATTGTACTGGCCACACCTGGCTACTCAGTTTACTATTGTACACTGTGAGAGACATTGTTGAATCAATGTTGTTGCATTTATCTCGACTAAGATATATATTGTGTTCCTGAGCTCGTGAAGATACTACAAAGACTTTGATGTCATGACAACTACTCTGCCCCCTGGAATTGCATGCCTATCCATGTTAGCTTCTCCAATCTTTGATATAAGATTCTGAATCAGGGACAGTACCCATATGTGTGCACTGAATTTTTGAAGGACGTCCCATACTTTAGTGCTTGTATGTTTATCTTAAATTCTTATGGCCCGATCTTTTCCCATAGGAATTCGACTGTTGGCTTTGTTGTCTCTAAAAATGGATGATAGATTATGCAAATCTGGTGACTAAACTTGGTGGCTGTTGTGTTAATTATTTTCTTAATTTTGAGTGAGATCTTGTTTTACGGGAAACATAATCACAAGACACATAAATCATTATGCATGTTATGTTGCCTATATCATAGACGCCCAGATGTTTGAATTTCATTCCCATTTCTTGCATGGGACCTAGAAATTCACCCAAGGGCACACATGTGATTTTTCAAACAACTTTGGTGCACTGGAGCCTGTGCTTGTAGTTCAAATTTGAATTATGCACATTAAATGTGCAGAAACTCAATTAATGTATAAAAAAGGCCAAACGAACCCGGAATAATTTCAAAATTTAGCACAATACTTCTATTTGGTCTAATCTATCTGTGAAAAAAATTAAGGCGGGAGGAGGCAGTGTACGTATGTCGTTTCACACACGGAGGTGACACGTTCCCTTTCGGAACCACGAGCGTTCTTGAGGGAAGCTCCGGTTTGCAAGAAGCTTACACCAAAGCTTGTCCCAATTCGGCCAAAAAATTACCACAGCATGTTGGTGCCATGTCATGACACCATGCCAAGTTTCATGATTTTCAGGCGTGTTTTGGATTTATAGGAATTAAAAAACCAAGTTACTCAATTTTTTCAGCCGAGCCACTACGCCCAAATGTTTGAATTTCATTCACATTTCTTGCATGGGACCTATAAATTCACCCAAAGACACACATGTGATTTTTCAACCAACTTTGGTGCACTCGAGCATGTGCTTGTAGTTCAAATTTGAATTATGCACATTAAATGCACAGAAACTCAGTTAATGTATAAAAATAGCCAAACGAACCCGGAATAATTCCAAAATTTAGCACGATACTTCTATTTGGTCTAAGTTGCCTGTGTAAAAAAAATTAAGGCGAGAGAAGGCAGTGTACGTATCTCGTTCGCACACGGAGGTGACACGTTCCCTCTCGGGACCATGAGCCTTCTTGAGGGAAGCTCCGGTTTGCAAGAAGCTTACACCAAAGCTTGTCCCAATTCGGACAAAAAATTTACCGAAGCATGTTGGTGCCGTGTCATGACACCATGCCAAGTGTCATGATTTTCAGGCGTGTTTTGGATTTACAGGAATTAAAAAACCAAGTTTCTCAATCTTTCCGGCCAAGCCACGACGCCCAGATGTTTGAATTTCATTCCCATTTCTTGCATGAGACCTATAAATTCATCCAAGGACACGCATGTGATTTTTCAACCAACTTTGTTGCACTGGAGCATATGCTTGTAGTTCAAATTTGAACTATGCACATTAAATGCGCAGAAACTCAATTAATGTATGAAAAAGGCCAAACGAACCCGGAATAATTCCAAAATTTAGCACGATACTTCTATTTGGTCTAATCTGCCTGTATAAAAAAATTAAGGCGGGAGAAGACAGTGTATGTATCTCGTTTCGCACACGGAGGTGACACGTTCCCTCTCGGAACCACGAGCCTTCTTGAGGGAAGCTCCGGTTTGCAAGAAGCTTACACCAAAGCTTGTCCCAATTCGGCCAAGAAATTTACCGCAGCATGTTGGTGCCATGACATGACACCATGCCAAGTTTCATGATTGTCAGGCGCGTTTTGGATTTACGGGAATTAAAAAACCAAGTTTCTCAATCTTTCAGGCCGAGCCACGACGCCCAGATGTTTGAATTTCATTCCCATTTCTTGCATGGGACCTATAAATTCACCCAAAGACACACATGTGATTTTTCAACAAACTTCGGTGCATTGGAGCATGTGCTTGTTCAAATTTAAATTATGCACATTAAATGCCCAAAAATTCAATTAATGCATAAAAATGCCAAACGAACCCGGAATAATTCCAAATTTAAACACGACACTCATGTACTAGTTGCATGTTCACTGTACGTAAATGTTCTAATAATTCAAACACCATACTTTCCCTCCGTAACACCATTTTGTCTTTCAAAACATAATGAAAAAATCAGTTATACCACAAACAGTTGACTAGAAAGAGTCGTGTGTGAAAGTGCTAGTTATCGTCCAGAGGGGGGGGGGTGAATAGGAGATATTTATGAAAGTCTTCAAAACATGGAAGTTTCGAAGACAAACAATAGAAATAATCCTATTGATATGCTGCGGAAGGTAAACTACACTAAGCAAGCCATAGTCAAGTATGCAATAAAGTGAAAGCACGAAGACTAATATCAGCTAGGTAGTAAGGATCAGGATGGAAGATGGTATGAAGCCAAACAATGATAGTAGTCACACAGTGAAGTCAAACAAGTAGTGCCAACAGGCAATGGCTTCACGAAGACAAACTATAAGTAAAGAGAGGGAGAGGATAGAACCAGTCACTTGTTGAGGAGACAAGATTTGTTGGACCAGTTCCATTTGCTGTGACAACTGTACGTCTGGTTAGGGAGGCTGAGATTTAACTCAGAAGACCGCATCTTCACCTTATTCCCCTTGAGCTATGGACACCCAGTCCTCGCCCAATTACTCTGGTAAGTCTTCAAGGTAGACTTCCAAACCTTCACAGACTTCGTTCACCGGCGATCCACAATGACTCTTGGATGCTTAGAACGCGACGCCTAACCGGATGGAGGATTCACAGTCCTCAAGTATAACAAGTCTTCAGGTCACGCGGATAGGAAGACTTCAGTGATGCCTAACACTCTTTGGCTCTGGGTGTTTGGGCTTTGTCCTCGCAATGATTTCTCTCTCTCAAATGCTTCGGAGGTGGGTTTCTCTTAAACGACAAAAGCCGTGTACTAACTCTGAGCAGCCAGCCAATTTATGGTGTTGGGGGTGGGCTATTTATAGCCACTAGGAAACCCGACCTAATTTGTCTGAAATGACCCTGGGCCACTAAGGAACTGACATGTGTTCAAACGGTCAGATTTCAAACACACATGACAACTTTACTTGGGCTACAAGTAAAGCTGACTCATCCAACTCTGGATAAGATTTGCTCTCATTGTCTTCGCTCGAATACATAGTATTTGGTTGAGCATCACTTCAGTCACTCTGACTTTGTTCACTTGGACCCCACTTAACAATACGGTGGTTCCTATGACTCAACAAAGAATAAAAGGAAGCAACTAAGTCTTCGTGCTCCATAGTCTTCACTCAATGTCTTCTCACGTCATAGTCTTCAATGTGAATATCTTCATATACCACCATTGTCGTCAATGTCTTCATATATTTTTAGGGGTCGTCTCCGGTAGGTAAACCAAATCAATGAGGGACTACTACCTGTGTTATCCTGCGATTCTCACAAACACATTAGTCCCTCAACCAGGTTTGTCATCAATACTCCAAAACCAACTAGGGGTGGCATTAGATGCACTTACAATCTCCCCATTTTTGGTGATTGATGACAAACTGGTTGAAGTTTTCAATGGGGATAAAGTATGTGAAATTGTAAGGAATTAGGTGTTGTATTCATAAGTAACAAAAGGCTCCCCCTGAAGATGTGCATATAAGAAATTTGCTTTTGGAATGCAAATGCACATGGCAGGTTGTACTTGTGGAGATCCTCTTCAACTTATGAAGGCAATTCATCATGCATGATTTGATATAACGAAGATAATGACATGCATAATGAAAAATGGACGTCTGCAAAATGACTAAGTGCGGAAGTTATCATCGAAATGCGGAATTTATCATCGCATCACAAAGTAGCAGAAAGCGTAGCAGACGACCACCAAGTTTAAGTGTTACACTCAAAGAACCAAATGTATCAAAAGCGAGAGTTGTAAACACTAGGCAAAATATAAAGCAACCGCCCATATGGACCCGCTTGAAGACTATCAACTCATATGCTTCTCCCCCTTTTGTCAGTAAGGGCCAAAAAGGTTTGAAGACATAGAGCTTCTACTCGTTCCCGGAAGGAGTAGGAGAAGATGCAGGGTCGGTGTCAGGGTTTGGCGGTGCAGTCGAACGTGGTGTAGTGTCGATACACGCTGAAGTCGTGGGTGTTGAAGTAGCATCATCTTGATCATCGATCACTCTGGCAATCACCGTTGCAGCGGAGGAGGAATAGTCAGAGTCTTCAAGAGACGGAGTTCGACGTAGGACATCATTCCTTGGGGAAGTGGTGTCAAACTTGAATCTTTCAGTGAAGCCAAAGTCTTGAAGATCTGCTTCAGCACTTAGCAATGTCAAACTCTTCCATGACCACCGACAGGTTTCATGTGTAACAAAGGCATTCTTGGTGGCAAGATTGCGAATGCGATTGACGTCCACCAAGAGGCTTTGCATCTGCCGCTTCAGCCAGAAATGATGCTTATCTTGTTTCTGATGTAGTGCCACAAGAAGTTCTCGGTCATTTAGAACACGAGACGCTTCCGAGGCCTTTGGACAATAGTGCTCTCAGTGGCTTCAGTCTGAGCTCGGTGAGGTAAGCGAGTATTGCCAGCCAATGGATAAACACGAGTGACTGCTTGGACCCCTTCAATGGGTTGCGAGAAGCTTTGGTGATCAGCATTGTGAAGACAAACAGGCTCCTTGGCAGGCTCTGGGTATATGGCTTCAACTGACATATCAACCTCTGGCAGAAAGATCAGATGGTTGCGAGCTGAGGGCTGATAGTTGACAGCTGAGTGTAGCTTGATGAGGCGCATGACCCATGGAGCGTAGAACTTCAGGCCAAAGAGATCAGAGCCGGATGCAGCCAATTGTCTGATAAAGAAGTCTTGAGCATTGAAGCTGATGCCATTGAAGATATAAAAGACCAAAGTCTTCATTTCTCCTTCAAGTTTTGCTACAGAAGAATGTCCTTTGACGGGCCATAGAGTTCGCGTGATGATGTGATAAATGGTGCGAGGCAGATACTCTAGGTCTTCGACAAAGAATTCGTTTGGGTAATCAATGCCACGGGGCAGAGGCTTCATCATGCTCAACATTTGGCTCATGATGGGCTTAGGTTTATGGAAGATGCTCACGAAAGCATTGTGGTGAAGCTGACAACCAGGTTCATATAATTCTCCTGGAGTGGGCAGGCCGGTAAGCTCAGTGATGTCAAAGGCTTTGGCTTCATGATGGACATTGCCTGTCATCCACTCAAGGACCCAAGTCTTCGGATCCCTGTTGTATCCACGAATGTGGAGGGTAGCATAAAATTGAAGCAGAAGTTCTTCATTCCAATGTTCCTTATCAGTCACAAAGTTGAGCAAGCCCGCATCACGGAAACAGTCAAGAGCTTCTTCAAGGCAAGGCAATCCAGCAATGGCTTCAGAGTCAAGACGCATATGAGGGAAGATGCGCCCTTGATCATAAAGAACACATGAATAATAACTGCGCTACTGATAGCTCCAGAACCGATCAGATGAGATCCTTGGCCTTGAGTAGGGGTTCTTGGCGCTATCAAAGAAGGTATTGTGCGCAATGAAGCCATTAGCATTGAAGGACCCTGGTGAAGTGGCAGTACCTGGGAACCTGGGCAGTCTTGGCTTTGGCTTCTGGACCAGAGGCCTGTGCTCGACATGGTAATCAAATTGGGGACCAGCAGCAGGAGGAGGAGGAGCCAGAATGGGCCATTTGACAGTGACCAGCTGACCATAGTTGTATGCTTGCTCAATGGTATGTGGCCTTGGAGGCGGTATAGGAGCAGTGGCATTGACTTCAGGCTGCTGATTGGCGTCAGGTGCAGCATTGGCTTCAGGTGCTATCACTTCAGGCACCACATTGACTTCAGGCGCCACATTAGCTTCAGCCATGACAACGTCATTGGCTTCAGTGTTGGTGGCCGCCTCAGTATTGGTAACCTCCACTTCAGGAGCTGGAGGGTCGGACACGTTCTCCTCGAGAACAACTTGGTTGGTAGGGGGTATGGCAACACGTGCTTCTTCTTCTTGGTCATCGGCTGATGCAGCCGGAATATCTTCAGCCGCTTTGGCTTTAGACTCAGGGATGTTAACAGTTGGAGAGGCTTCAGAAAACACTTGGCGTGAAACAGATTGGCGCTCATCTCCTTCTGGAACACTTGACAGATTGACTTGTGGCCTTGGTCCTTTGCGAAGCCTGCGAAATGTTGGCGACGCTTGTGGAGATGGAGTTGGTTGGGCCTCAAAGTCTTCATCATCAATCACTAGAGTTGTGACCTGTGGTGGGGGAGTAACTAGTGTTTCTTCATCACGTGGAGATTCTTGAGGGTGATCAGCCCATGAGTCATCCTGAGCAATTGGCGTCAATGGACGTCCAATGCTGATGAGTTCGCTGTTCGTGAGAACAGTCGATGATACCACATTGTGCTCGATCTGAGGAAGGACTTCATCATCTTCAACATTGTCTTGATGACCAATGTCTTCAGCTGCGGTGGGGTCAACAACTGGAATATCTTCAGCTTCAGGAGCCTCTGTGGAAGCAGGCTCATGAACTATCATACATCTTTCTTGGTGTGCAGATTCAGGACGAGCAACGGAAATGGGCTCGACTACAAGGGGCTCTGTGGGAGTATCCCGATTGCTTTTCTTGGACTTGCGCTTCTTAGTGGGTGGAGCTTCATCAGTGGTGTCCTTGGTTTTGCGCTTTCTGGCCTTAGCTTCAGCTGCCCTGGTCTTGGGTTGAAGATTTTTATAGATAATATGTCACATCCCTAGCTAGGCCATGCATTAGAGTGTGCATCATGTTTACATTCTTTTAATTCTGAAATGGGAAATGCCAGAACCCCCAACACACACTTCCCCCCCCTTGGAAATAACTAGGGTTTACTAAAATCTTTTTCAATGAACCTGAAATGCCCTTCTGAAATGTTCACCCCCTTTGTTTTGGGTTTAAACCTTTGACAAAAGTGGTGCACAATTTTCTAGGTCAACAGAAGGTTTTTGATTTAACACATAAGTATTTGAATTTGGGCATTTAAAATTTATAAAAATATTTTAAATGTTCAAATATTCTCAAACAGAAATGTTTCATGTTGTCTATATTTTAAATAGCAAGCATGAGCAGTTTGGGGATTTTTGGAGTTGTTTAAGTATTTTAAATAAGTCCACAAAGTTGCAGAAAAAATAGAAAAGAAAACAGTTAAACAGAGAAAAACTAACCTGGACGTTACCCACCTGCCGGCCCACCTGGCGGCCCAGCACTGTGCTGGCCCGCGCCAGCCAGCTGCTTCGTCCCCGCCAGGCAGGCAGGGAGCTGACGCCGGCGAGCGCGAGCTCGCCACGGCGTCACCTGCTCGCCGCTTCGCCGCCCGACGCGCTGGACGTCCTCCACGTCGCGCCCTCGACCCCGTGGACACCTCACTTCTCCCCCTGGCTCTCTCTCTCGCTCTCCAGCGCCATGGCCGCCGCACCCGTCGCCGCTCCGCCGCCATAGCTGCGCCCACCGTTGCCCCCTCGCCCCGCTGACCTGCCCAGAGGCTCCGCCACTTCGCCCTCGCCCTCCCCACCGAGCCACGCCTCGCCGGAGGCCCTGCATCGCCGCCATCAGCTCGTCTCCGACCCCGGTGCCCGCCGGCCGCCATTCTTCGATTCGCGCCGCTCCGTTCGCCCCCGAGCCCGCTGAGCTGCTCGTCGACCTCCCTGTGAGCTCCCGCACCTTCTCCCCTTCCTCCCATGCCTGCTAGCTCGCCGTAGCGCCCGTCCCCGACGAGCCCGAGAGCTTGGCTCCGCCGGCCATGTCGCCGCCGCGGCCATAGCCCCTGCCAACCGCGCCAGAGCACGTCAACGTGTTCCTGGAGCCCCCAGGAGGCCAACGCACTACCGCACGCGCCTCGCCGTGCCCCGCAGCCCCGGTTCCACCTTCACCCGAGCCCCGGCGCCGCCAAACTCGTCGCCGGCGCCAACTCCGGCCACCCCGACCCCAACTGACTCCACCAGTAGTCGCGGTTCGTTCCCAGGAGTGCGCTGATGTCTTCCGCGCCTCATTTGGTGGCCGGAATGGCCATTTCCACTCTGCTCCGCCACGTCTGGCCTCGCCGGCGGCTAGACGCCGGCGAGTTGACCCTAACCGTTGACTTGTGGACCCAGTTGACTCCTCTGAGTCTATGACATGTGGGCCCCGACTGCTAATTAATCCAGGTTTTAAAAAATAATCTAAACTGTTAAGTTAATGACCCTGACACGCGGGACCCACGTGTCAGGTTTGACCTGGACCGGTCTGTTGACCTGCTGAGGTCAGCATGACCTCATGCTGACGCAATTAGTTATTTTTGCTGGATTTATTTTTATACAGGAAAATCCAGAAAATAGTTCAAACTTCAAAAATTCATAAAAAATTATCTGTAGCTCCAAATGCAAAGTTCTATATATGAAAAATTATCAGAAAAATCCAATCTATCCAATGGAACTAGTTTCATGCATGTTAAAACAAGTTAAACCCACTGTTTAGGCATTATAAGGTATTGCACTAATATGATCTTATAAATGCACTACCATTTGAATCTTTGGTTCAAATAGGGTCATTTCCTTCTAGTTTAACTTGCACAAGACCAGAACACATTCATATTGCTATGTCATTGCATGCATCATATTGTTGCATATCGTCATGTATTGATTGTGTTGCAATGTGTCATTCGTGGTAGGTTCTGCCTCCGAGGATATCTCCGAGTATCCAGTTGAAGGGCAGTATCCCACCACCACTCCATCAGGCAAGCAAACCATTGATCATTCCGATACAAACCCATGTTCTCGCTTCTGCTCTCGTTTACTGCATTAAGACAACGCGTTTCAAACTGCTGTGTGTTGCGGTAGTTGAACCCACTTCCTTTGCATGACCTGTCATTGCCACAGTAACTAGATGAAACCCACTAGCATGTGTAGGAGTTGATTGAGCCAATACATGTGTGTGAGTGTTCCTACCATGCTATGCTTGCTATGCTTAGAGTTGTGTCAGGTCTGGCTCATCGGGATGATGAACTGGAGTGAAAGGTTGTGTCGGTGACAAGAGTGAGGTGTTGAACACGATTTGGTAAAGGAATCGATGAGAGGCCATGTAGGAGTACATGGTGGGTTGTTTCATTGAGGCCGTCCCTAGGAACTGAGTTCTGTGTTTGTGATCCATGATACAGTTACTACCACACATTGGGATCCTTAATTGACTCTCTCGGCTTCTTGATCACGCTTGTCCTTGTCCAGGAGTTGCAAAGTAGTTTCTGGTGTTTGTAGTATGCTGGGGGCCGCACGCGGTGCTGACCATCGGGGTGGGCTGTGTTGCGGTAGGCACGTGGCACGGTGTACCGACTCGCCCGTTTGGTGTCTCGGGAACCCTGTTCACATCGTTCGGGGCCGTTAGTGGAAACCTCGGCCGGACTCCCTGCGGATGGAACCCGAATAGGCGATAAACCTGGACTAGAGACTTGAGTGTTTAGGTAGGCCGTGGCCGACACCCTCGCTGGGCTTCCGCTTGAAGGTTGCCGAGTACATGTCGTGTAAACGGCGATAAGTGGTGAGAGCGTGTGTGAAGAAGTACACCCCTGCAGGGTTAACATCATCTATTCGAATAGCCGCGTCCGCGGTAAAGGACTACTTGGTCACCTATACAGTTCATAGACAAGTTAAATGGATACTACTAAAAATCTCAAGATAAGTGTGAGTACCGCGGATGGCCCTCTCGCAGGATGGCGAGAGAGGATCCACGGTGGAGTATTGTGTTGGTGTTAGTGGACTCGTGTGCGACAAATGTTTTACAAGTGGTGTCTATCGTAGGATAGCTTAGCCAAGGGTCAAAGCTGGCTTGCTGCAATAACCCCACTACCTTCTTGAGAATGTGCATGTATAGTAGGTTCCTGTTGTAAGACTTGCTGAGTACCTCCGTACTCATGTTGCTTTAATCATGTTTTTCAGACGACTGCACCAACCCCTCTGATGGGTTCTATATAGACCTCGACGTTGACGAGTGACTTATCACCCAGGTGGTGATCCAAGACTTGTGAAGGGTCTTTGTAGATAGACAGGCTACGTCAAGCCTTCTTTCTTTCTAGTGTCTGTACTCAGACTACTTTGCTTCCGCATGTGCTTGTATGTTTGTATGACTTGAGTGTTGGGTCATGTGACCCCTATCTGTATGAATGATATGTATGGCTCCTCGGAGCCTTCTAAATAAAGTACTTGAGTCGTAGAGTACTGTTGTGATGCCATGTTGTATTTACTCATATCGGGCATATTGTGTGTATGATTGAAATGCTTGGTATGAGTGGGATCCGACTATCTAGTTGTTTATCCTTGGCAGCCTTTCATATGGGGAAATGTAAGTCTTGTGCTTCTGAGCGATAGTAGTCCGCTACAGCCCGGTTCACCGGAGTCCTGCTAGCCCAGCACTACTGCTTGGACACTTGACTGGTCGGCATGTGTTTCATGTCGTTCCTATGTCTGTCCCTTCGGGGAAATGTCACGCGCTGATATTCGGAGTCCTGCCTAGCCTGCTACAGCCCGGGTTACCGGAGTCCTCTTAGCCCAGTGCTACAGCCCGAATAGATACGTTGATGACCGACATGTTCGATGTGATTCATGTATGCCTGTCCTCATAGGCTAGCGCCGCTTTGGGTTCACGACTAGCCATGTCGGCCCGGGTTCTCTGTCATATGGATGCTAGCGACACTATCATATACGTGAGCCAAAAGGCGCAAACGGCCCCGGGCCAGGTAAGGTGGCACCCGTGGGAGTACCGTGCGTGAGGCCGCAAAGTGATATGATGTGTTACACGCTGGATCGATGTGGCTTAGGATCGGGGTCTTGACAGCGTTGGCATCAGAGCCGGACTGCCTGTAGGTTCGCTAAGCCAAACTGGTCGATGTCGAGTCTAGAAATGCTTTAGTTATATGTAGGGGAATTGATTGTGGGAGGGAACGTAAGGCTCTTTTACTTCTTTACCTTATGTCCTCTATTCTGAGTCATTCTCTTCTCATTCTACGTGGGTTAAGGACTAGGCTCTCTTCTCTCTATCAGGTTCACGTGTTACTAAATCCGTAGTAACTTATAGGATTGTTGGAGTCAACCCAGTTCAGTTCTACTAAAGTTTAGTATGTTGCCATTTGAACCAGAACCTTGATATGTTGTTGTTGAGTGGTTTCGCAAACTGTTGTGGATGTCTCAATTCCTTTTCTGAGCATTTACAGCCGTTATGCTGTCCAATTTCATCCAGAAATTCTAATGCCTTTGCACTATTTTGTGCTTTCAGATGGCTACCCGTCCCCAAAACCAAGTGGTTCGTCTGACCCGTTGCATCGGTGTATGTGGTCATACCGCCATGTTGGTTCGAGTGATGGTTGAGGCAGGTTACCGATGGTACCCTGAATACACCGTCGAAGAGCAGTTTAGAGATTTTAACCAGAGCCAATATCTGTGCACGGTCAGGATATATCCATCATATCCCGGAGCCACGGAACCACTTCACTGTTCTTATGGACTCGGGATCACTATTGGGATGTCCGTTCAAGATGCAGCCTACTCGATGATGACCATTATGCGAGCTAGAACTGCTTTGTTGAGCAACACTGAATTTTGTTACATGCCAGCATCCCTCCCTGGGGCGCATGGATACCTTCAGGGCATGTACAGTGATGCATCCCATGAGGACTCACTCCTTTGCACCACTACTGAAATGTTGGAAGATAAGGACCGTGAAAACCGGGCCTTGCGTATGGAGCTCTTTAATGCTCGTGCTGATCATTGGGCCACCTTGACGAGGTTTGCACCTGCTGTGCAAGCCGGATACATGGACACGAGAGACTTGTACCCTGTGCGGGCTAGTCTGCCAGACTTCATGGAATGGCGTGAGGTGGGAGGCATCACCCCTCCTCGTGGGCCTCTTCTGCCGCCATCTGTTGGACCGAGGCCGCACCCAAGTCCCTATGGTCCACAAGCACCGCAGCACCGTCTGTTTCCAGATGACCACGTTCCGCTTCCAGGTCTGGGTGGTGACTTCTATGAGGACTTCTACGGAGCCGCCTGAGCTGGTAGTAGTCTCGCTAGTATTGTAACAGTTGTATGTCCACCGTCCTGCGTGACCCGTGGAATATGACTTAGTGTGTATCAATTCCGGAGGTGTAGAAAAATAATGTTTAGGAGCTTGGAATGCCTCCGATGAGATGTAACGTCTGTCGTCTTAGTTGTACTTCAGCTTGAGCTTGTACTAAACTATGTATGACGTGTATGACCGTTGGTATATATATGGCAGTTTCTATATTACCATGTCATACGGATGATCATCTCTGCATTCCTTGTTATCCATTACATTCCGCATTTCCTTGGCCAGATTTTGCCATCCTGGTTTAAATCATTGTTTTGTTTTCCCAGGATGGTCAACACCCGCAGCAACCCTGCTGCTCCGGAGCAGGGAGAAGCTAGTGCTCCTAGAGAGGAAAGTCTGCCTCAACCACCTTCTCTGGCCGAAGTGATGCTGGAGGCAGAGCGCAACAGGCGCGACACCAACCGCTTGTTAGAGCGGATTGAACAAAACACTGCACGTCAGCAAAGGGTCAATCCAGTGTCCATCAATGACTTTGTCAAGCTGTACCCGCCAAAGTTCAATCATTCCATCGAACCTCTCGATGCGGATGACTGGCTCCGCAACATCGCCCACAAGCTACGTTCTGCCAACGTGGCTGAAGATGATAAAGTCACCTTTGCTGCCTATCACCTCGAAGGCCCTGCCAGCCTTTGGTGGGAGAATTATGAGGCTATGCGTCCGGTCGGCCAACTCACTACTTGGGCTGATTTCAGTGCCGCTTTCCGTGAGCATCATATCCCGGAAGGTCTTATGGACCGCAAGAGGGAGGAGTTCTGTAACTTCACCCAGGGGAAGCTGACTGTGGATGCATACAGTCGCGAGTTTGGGAAGCTTGCACGCTATGCTCCCGAAGAGGTATCCACCGATGCCAAGAAGCAGGCAAGGTTCCGCAAGGGACTTAGCCCTGAGCTCCGACGTGACCTTCGTCTGCATGAATGCATTTCTTTTCCGAAGCTAGTCAATAAGGCCATCAGTGCCGAGACGGGGCAGAATGATTTTGAAGCTTCACGCAAGCACTCCCGTGACTATGGATCTTCATCCGGTTCTGGATCACAGAAGCGCCGGGTCTGGATTCCAAATTCTGCTATGCCACCCAGGTATACTCCGAGGCCATCCTTTGAGGCGCCTCGTTCCAATCAACAGTATGTGCCGCCCAAGACTTTTGGTGGCCCCACTGCCAATACTGCTCCACGCCCCAATATAACAACTTGCTTCAAGTGTGGTGAGCCGGGCCACTACATCCGTGAGTGTCCCCAGAACAACCCCAGCCAGTTCGGAAAGTCTGTTGGCCGTGGTAAGTCAACAGCAAAAGTGCTTGTCGCCAAGCCAGCCACCACTGCTCGTGGCCATGTCAACTACGTGTCAGCTGAAGAAACTCAAGAGGACCCCAACGTCGTTCTCGGTACGCTCCTTGTTAATTGCCATCCGGCAACTGTTCTCTTTGATACTGGAGCATCTCATTCATTTATTTCTGAGAGCTATGCTCGATTGCACAATACTACCTTTTGTGACATGCCCACCTCCATGGTAATTCAAACCCCTGGTTCTAAGTGGCAAACCTCTAGAATCAGCCATGGAAATGAAATTATTGTCGACAGATTGGTTTTTCTCGCGTCACTAATAGCTCTCAAGTCTTCAGACATTAACATCATCTTGGGTATGGACTGGATGTCAGCTCATTACGCCAAGATTGACTGCTCAACTAGAACTGTCCAACTTACCCATCCATCGGGCAAGACAGTCAATGTTTTGACCCGAGTATCGGAGCGTCAGCTCTACTCTCTAAATGCCAATCCCCTTCCAGACCTCGAAGATATTCCGGTAGTCCGTGACTTCCCGGATGTCTTTCCAGAGGAACTGCCAAGTGTTCCACCTGACAGAGATGTCGAGTTCGTGATAGACCTTGTTCCAGGAACCGTCCCAATCTCTAGGAGACCTTATAAGATGGCACCCCTAGAACTAGCAGAGCTTAAGAAACAACTCGATGAGTCCTTGCAAAAAGGTTTCATCCGTCCTAGTTCATCCCCATGGGCTTGCCCCGTCCTCTTCGTCAAGAAGAAGGATGGAACGGATCGGATGGTTGTGGATTACCGACCTGTCAATTTGGTCACTATCAAGAACAAGTATCCGCTCCCCAGGATCAACGATCTGTATGACCAGCTCGCTGGATCCTCAGTCTTTTCCAAAATGGATTTGAGGTTGGGCTACCATCAAATCAAAATCAAGAACGGGGACATTCCCAAAACGGCCTTTGTCACTCGTTACGGCCAATACGAGTACACCGTCATGTCCTTCGGTTTAACCAATGCTCCAGCCACCTTCTCTCGGTTAATGAATTCGATCTTCATGGAGTACTTGGATAAATTCGTTGTGGTTTACCTCGATGATATACTCATCTACTCCAAGAATGAGGAAGAACATGCCGAACATCTAAGGCTAGTATTGATGAAACTTCGAGAGCATCGCCTTTATGCCAAATTCTCCAAGTGCGAATTATGGTTGCCAGAAGTGACCTATCTGGGCCATGTAATCTCTGGCAAGGGCATTGCTGTCAATCCCGAACGAGTTCAAGCTGTCCTTGACTGGACTCCACCTGAAACTGTCAAGCAAGTTCGGAGTTTTCTTGGGTTAGCGAGCTATTGTCGCCGCTTCGTCGAGAATTTCTCCAAGGTTGCTAAGCCTCTAACTGAACTCCTCAAGAAAGATAAAAAGTTCGAGTGGACCCCACAGTGCGAGTTCAGCTTTCAGGAACTGAAAAGACGCCTGACATCTGCTCCCGTACTGGTACCACCAGATTTCTCCAAGGACTTTGTTATCTATTGCGACGCCTCGCGACAAGGACTAGGTTGCATACTCATGCAAGATCGTCATGTGATTGCCTACGCATCTCGACAGTTGCGTCCACATGAGGATAATTATCCTACTCATGATCTAGAGCTTGCAGCAGTAGTCCATGCACTCAAAACCTGGCGACATTACCTTCTGGGTAATCGTTGCGAAATTTACACTGATCACCAAAGTTTGAAATATATCTTCACCCAACCGGATTTGAATCTCAGGCAAAGACGTTGGGTCGAGTTGATCTCAGATTACGACTTAGGAATAACATACACCCCAGGCAAAGCCAATGTCATGGCTGATGCACTAAGTCGTAAATCTTATTGTAACAATCTGATGTTACAACAAGGTCAACCACTTCTCCACGAGGAATTTCATAAGCTCAACCTTCACATTGTTCCCCGAGGATTCCTTTCCACCCTGGTGGCGAAACCTAACCTTACGGATCAGATCATCAAGGCACAAAAGGTGGATCCGGGAATTTCCCGTATCAAGAGAGACATCAAGAAGGGAGTTGCCGATTGTTTCTCCCTTGATGATCAAGGTGTTGTGTTCTTTGGAAACCGTCTAGTGGTTCCCAAGGTACGCAACTTAAGGCGATTGATCCTTAAGGAAGCTCATGAATCCCCTCTCACCATTCATCCCGGTAGCACTAAGATGTATCAAGACCTACGCCAGAGGTTTTGGTGGACTAGGATGAAGAGAGAAATCGCTCAATACATTGCAACTTGCGACGTTTGTCGTCGTGTTAAAGCAGAGCATCAACGGCCTGCTGGCACCCTTCAACCATTGGAGATTCCCGAATGGAAATGGGATAAAATCGGTATGGATTTCATTACCGGGTTTCCCAGAACCAAAAGAGGGAATAACGCTATCTTCGTTGTTGTCGATCGTCTTTCCAAAGTAGCCCACTTCTTACCTGTTCGCGAGAGTATAACCGCTAGCCAGCTAGCGGATTTGTACATCTCTCGAATAGTATCTCTCCATGGTGTTCCATTGGAAATTAATTCAGACCGTGGAAGTCTTTTCACCTCTCGATTTTGGGAAAGTTTCCAAAATGCTATGGGGACTCGTCTCTCCTTTAGCACCGCCTTCCATCCTCAGTCAAGTGGTCAAGTAGAACGAGTCAATCAAATTCTGGAGGATATGCTCCGAGCTTCTGTCATCTCTTTCGGTATGGATTGGGAGAAGTGTCTACCATTCGCCGAGTTCGCTTATAACAACAGTTATCAAGCTAGCTTGGGTAAAGCTCCTTTCGAAGTTCTTTATGGACGAAAATGTCGGACGCCTCTTAACTGGTCAGAAACCGGCGAGAGACAACTCTTTGGCCCGGACATGATCCAGGATGCAGAAGAGCAGGTTCGCATTATTCGTGAGAAGTTGAAAACCGCCCAATTCCGGCAAAAGAGTCAGTACGACCGCAAGCATAAACCCATGGCTTATGAAGTCGGCGAGATGGCTTACCTTCGGGTTACACCTTTAAAGGGAACCCATCGATTCGGTATCAAAGGCAAATTGGCTCCTCGTTACATTGGACCCTTTCGCATTCTTGCCAAACGAGGGGAAGTTGCCTACCAACTGGAACTACCTCCGCATCTCTCCAGAGTTCATGATGTCTTCCATGTTTCTCAACTCAGGCGTTGCTTCGCGGATCCTATCCGTGGAGTGGACCACGAAACGCTTGATCTTCAAGATAACCTCACTTATCGGGAATACCCCGTTCGTATCCTTGATCAAGCCGAGCGTACCACTCGACGCCACAATATCAAGTTTCTCAAGGTTCAATGGTCACACCATTCCGAGCAAGAGGCTACCTGGGAAAGGGAGGATCGTCTTTGACTTGAGTACCCCGCCTTCTTTCCGGAGGAACCTAAATCTCGGGACGAGATTCTTTTGAGTGGGGTGAGTTGTCACATCCCTAGCTAGGCCATGCATTAGAGTGTGCATCATGTTTACATTCTTTTAATTCTGAAATGGGAAATGCCAGAACCCCCAACACACACTTCCCCCCCCTGGAAATAACTAGGGTTTACTAAAATCTTTTTCAATGAACCTGAAATGCCCTTCTGAAATGTTCACCCCCTTTGTTTTGGGTTTAAACCTTTGACAAAAGTGGTGCACAATTTTCTAGGTCAACAGAAGGTTTTTGATTTAACACATAAGTATTTGAATTTGGGCATTTAAAATTTATAAAAATATTTTAAATGTTCAAATATTCTCAAACAGAAATGTTTCATGTTGTCTATATTTTAAATAGCAAGCATGAGCAGTTTGGGGATTTTTGGAGTTGTTTAAGTATTTTAAATAAGTCCACAAAGTTGCAGAAAAAATAGAAAAGAAAACAGTTAAACAGAGAAAAACTAACCTGGACGTTACCCACCTGCCGGCCCACCTGGCGGCCCAGCACTGTGCTGGCCCGCGCCAGCCAGCTGCTTCGTCCCCGCCAGGCAGGCAGGGCGCTGACGCCGGCGAGCGCGAGCTCGCCACGGCGTCACCTGCTCGCCGCTTCGCCGCCCGACGCGCTGGACGTCCTCCACGTCGCGCCCTCGACCCCGTGGACACCTCACTTCTCCCCCTGGCTCTCTCTCTCGCTCTCCAGCGCCATGGCCGCCGCACCCGTCGCCGCTCCGCCGCCATAGCTGCGCCCACCGTTGCCCCCTCGCCCCGCTGACCTGCCCAGAGGCTCCGCCACTTCGCCCTCGCCCTCCCCACCGAGCCACGCCTCGCCGGAGGCCCTGCATCGCCGCCATCAGCTCGTCTCCGACCCCGGTGCCCGCCGGCCGCCATTCTTCGATTCGCGCCGCTCCGTTCGCCCCCGAGCCCGCTGAGCTGCTCGTCGACCTCCCTGTGAGCTCCCGCACCTTCTCCCCTTCCTCCCATGCCTGCTAGCTCGCCGTAGCGCCCGTCCCCGACGAGCCCGAGAGCTTGGCTCCGCCGGCCATGTCGCCGCCGCGGCCATAGCCCCTGCCAACCGCGCCAGAGCACGTCAACGTGTTCCTGGAGCCCCCAGGAGGCCAACGCACTACCGCACGCGCCTCGCCGTGCCCCGCAGCCCCGGTTCCACCTTCACCCGAGCCCCGGCGCCGCCAAACTCGTCGCCGGCGCCAACTCCGGCCACCCCGACCCCAACTGACTCCACCAGTAGTCGCGGTTCGTTCCCAGGAGTGCGCTGATGTCTTCCGCGCCTCATTTGGTGGCCGGAATGGCCATTTCCACTCTGCTCCGCCACGTCTGGCCTCGCCGGCGGCTAGACGCCGGCGAGTTGACCCTAACCGTTGACTTGTGGACCCAGTTGACTCCTCTGAGTCTATGACATGTGGGCCCCGACTGCTAATTAATCCAGGTTTTAAAAAATAATCTAAACTGTTAAGTTAATGACCCTGACACGCGGGACCCACGTGTCAGGTTTGACCTGGACCGGTCTGTTGACCTGCTGAGGTCAGCATGACCTCATGCTGACGCAATTAGTTATTTTTGCTGGATTTATTTTTATACAGGAAAATCCAGAAAATAGTTCAAACTTCAAAAATTCATAAAAAATTATCTGTAGCTCCAAATGCAAAGTTCTATATATGAAAAATTATCAGAATAATCCAATCTATCCAATGGAACTAGTTTCATGCATGTTAAAACAAGTTAAACCCACTGTTTAGGCATTATAAGGTATTGCACTAATATGATCTTATAAATGCACTACCATTTGAATCTTTGGTTCAAATAGGGTCATTTCCTTCTAGTTTAACTTGCACAAGACCAGAACACATTCATATTGCTATGTCATTGCATGCATCATATTGTTGCATATCGTCATGTATTGATTGTGTTGCAATGTGTCATTCGTGGTAGGTTCTGCCTCCGAGGATATCTCCGAGTATCCAGTTGAAGGGCAGTATCCCACCACCACTCCATCAGGCAAGCAAACCATTGATCATTCCGATACAAACCCATGTTCTCGCTTCTGCTCTCGTTTACTGCATTAAGACAACGCGTTTCAAACTGCTGTGTGTTGCGGTAGTTGAACCCACTTCCTTTGCATGACCTGTCATTGCCACAGTAACTAGATGAAACCCACTAGCATGTGTAGGAGTTGATTGAGCCAATACATGTGTGTGAGTGTTCCTACCATGCTATGCTTGCTATGCTTAGAGTTGTGTCAGGTCTGGCTCATCGGGATGATGAACTGGAGTGAAAGGTTGTGTCGGTGACAAGAGTGAGGTGTTGAACACGATTTGGTAAAGGAATCGATGAGAGGCCATGTAGGAGTACATGGTGGGTTGTTTCATTGAGGCCGTCCCTAGGAACTGAGTTCTGTGTTTGTGATCCATGATACAGTTACTACCACACATTGGGATCCTTAATTGACTCTCTCGGCTTCTTGATCACGCTTGTCCTTGTCCAGGAGTTGCAAAGTAGTTTCTGGTGTTTGTAGTATGCTGGGGGCCGCACGCGGTGCTGACCATCAGGGTGGGCTGTGTTGCGGTAGGCACGTGGCACGGTGTACCGACTCGCCCGTTTGGTGTCTCGGGAACCCTGTTCACATCGTTCGGGGCCGTTAGTGGAAACCTCGGCCGGACTCCCTGCGGATGGAACCCGAATAGGCGATAAACCTGGACTAGAGACTTGAGTGTTTAGGTAGGCCGTGGCCGACACCCTCGCTGGGCTTCCGCTTGAAGGTTGCCGAGTACATGTCGTGTAAACGGCGATAAGTGGTGAGAGCGTGTGTGAAGAAGTACACCCCTGCAGGGTTAACATCATCTATTCGAATAGCCGCGTCCGCGGTAAAGGACTACTTGGTCACCTATACAGTTCATAGACAAGTTAAATGGATACTACTAAAAATCTCAAGATAAGTGTGAGTACCGCGGATGGCCCTCTCGCAGGATGGCGAGAGAGGATCCACGGTGGAGTATTGTGTTGGTGTTAGTGGACTCGTGTGCGACAAATGTTTTACAAGTGGTGTCTATCGTAGGATAGCTTAGCCAAGGGTCAAAGCTGGCTTGCTGCAATAACCCCACTACCTTCTTGAGAATGTGCATGTATAGTAGGTTCCTGTTGTAAGACTTGCTGAGTACCTCCGTACTCATGTTGCTTTAATCATGTTTTTCAGACGACTGCACCAACCCCTCTGATGGGTTCTATATAGACCTCGACGTTGACGAGTGACTTATCACCCAGGTGGTGATCCAAGACTTGTGAAGGGTCTTTGTAGATAGACAGGCTACGTCAAGCCTTCTTTCTTTCTAGTGTCTGTACTCAGACTACTTTGCTTCCGCATGTGCTTGTATGTTTGTATGACTTGAGTGTTGGGTCATGTGACCCCTATCTGTATGAATGATATGTATGGCTCCTCGGAGCCTTCTAAATAAAGTACTTGAGTCGTAGAGTACTGTTGTGATGCCATGTTGTATTTACTCATATCGGGCATATTGTGTGTATGATTGAAATGCTTGGTATGAGTGGGATCCGACTATCTAGTTGTTTATCCTTGGCAGCCTTTCATATGGGGAAATGTAAGTCTTGTGCTTCTGAGCGATAGTAGTCCGCTACAGCCCGGTTCACCGGAGTCCTGCTAGCCCAGCACTACTGCTTGGACACTTGACTGGCCGGCATGTGTTTCACGTCGTTCCTATGTCTGTCCCTTCGGGGAAATGTCACGCGCTGATATTCGGAGTCCTGCCTAGCCTGCTACAGCCCGGGTTACCGGAGTCCTGTTAGCCCAGTGCTACAGCCCGAATAGATACGTTGATGACCGACATGTTCGATGTGATTCATGTATGCCTGTCCTCATAGGCTAGCGCCGCTTTGGGTTCACGACTAGCCATGTCGGCCCGGGTTCTCTGTCATATGGATGCTAGCGACACTATCATATACGTGAGCCAAAAGGCGCAAACGGCCCCGGGCCAGGTAAGGTGGCACCCGTGGGAGTACCGTGCGTGAGGCCGCAAAGTGATATGATGTGTTACACGCTGGATCGATGTGGCTTAGGATCGGGGTCCTGACATAATATCTCCCCAAGGACGCTTGATAGCATTCTTCTTAGCATACTCCTTGGTGACGAATCTATACTTGAACCATTGCTCGGCCCAATATCTTCGAATCCATTGGATCCGTGTCTTGCGCTGACCATAGCTTTCTTCGGGGTCAGTTTTGTATAGATCATAGAGATCTTCGGGCAAATCCATTGATGTACACCCACGGTGCTGTCTGCCACCCTTCCTTGCTGATTTCTCTGTTGCCATGAAGTTTAGACTGAAAGGCTTCAACACTATCAAAGGCTTCCTTCTGCTGGTCAGACAGGAACTGGCTTCGGGAGAATTGATGTGATGCTGTAAGAATTCTGCAAATGAATGCAGACTATGAGAACCAGGGGATTCTCCCACGGACATGTACCTGTGACAGCATTAGAGATGCGAGGGAAGGGGAAGAGGTCATATGCATTCTCAGAAGATTTTGAAGATAAATCAGTTTAGAAGACATTGACCTCATAGCGCGAAGACATTCACTTATATGTTGAGAGTTGGTTCCAGATTTGTACGAATCCAAGAATAAGTACAAGTGAAGAATCTAACTATGTGTGAAGCATAAGTGAATATACTAGGCATTGTATGAGATGCAGACATGATAGATCCAACTTTGTGGAGGCACAAACCACTTTTGGTAAAAAGGATGAATCTAATAGGATAAAAAAGACGGTAAAAGGAGAGTTTTTATTTACCACACGATGAACTGCTAGACGGAGTGGAAGAGGAGGCCGAGCAGTTCGATCTTCCGTGCCCTAACCTGGCAACGGAGGACACCTACGGTGGTGGCGGAGAAGACGATGTTCGCGGCCGGCATGAGGACGGCGTCAGAGAGGTCGCGACAGCTAAGAGCTTCGTCGCCGGCATCGTCGAGAGCTAGCGGTGGCGCTAGGGTTTGTCGAGGTGGAAGAAAGATTTTGACAACGATTGGATGTGCATTTATAGGGAAAGGGATGGCACAGCGCAAGTACGCAGGTGCCCCTGGCGGTTCACATCTGAGGGACACGTGGCGAACATGCAACATACTTGGAGTTGTCCCACTTTCCCACGCCCGCCTGGACTGTCGGATGGTCGTTCCGGCTTCTTCGGGTTTCAGGCAATAAGAATTGAGCATTTAAAACATATTTAATGTTTGTCACTGTATCTTCTACTGACAAGGACACAGAGAAGACATTCGACAGTTTCAACAGAATGCATATGATTTGGATAGATAGAGCTTGAGGTAGAAAGGATAGAGATATTAGGGTCCGATCACATTCACTTAGTTCAAAATATTCAAACAAGAAGACATAGCTATAAGTGAATGTTGTAGAGGACAAAATACTTATATATACATATCAGAATGCAACCAAGTCAACATAGTGAAGATAATCAAGAAGACACGATGATATCGAAGACAAACTAAATGCAAAGACATAGCAAATGTAACGCCATGAGAAAAACACTTCAAACAGAAGAATTTGGTGGTGGCGTTACCCACCGTATAGGAAGTATTAGACCCAGACACGGCGCACAATTATCGTGGCGCTCCGAAGTAAAATTCCGCATTAATGTATTCACACTCAGAATGTATGTCTTCATTGATTGAAGATATACTTTATTTCTTGTGTTGCACATCTAAGTCATCAACATGCATAAGTGTTAGGATGTGTGCCTGATCACAGGACATTTGAGGATTCCAAGATATTTAGCTCACACCGTAACTTGCAAAACCTTTTCTCATCCAAGGGCTTTGTGAAGATATCTGCCAGTTGCTCTTCAGTGTTGACGTGTATGATATCAATATCTTCCTTCATGACAAGATCTCTGAGAAAGTGATGACGAATTTCAATATGCTTTGTCTTCGAGTGCTGAACTGGGTTGTTGGCAATCTTGATGGCGCTTTCATTGTCACAATAGAGTGGTACTTGTTTCAGATGGATGCCATAGTCCTTGAGAGTTTGCTTCATCCATAGAAGTTGAGCACAGCAAGATCCAGCAGCAATGTATTCAGATTCAGTAGTCGAGAGTGATACACAGTTCTGCTTCTTTCAAGACCAACAGACAAGTGATCGTCCTAGAAAATGACATGTGCCTGATGTAGACTTGTGATCCACCTTGTCACCAGCATAATCAGCATCCGAGAATCCAACCAGATCAAACTCTGAGCCCTTTGGATACCATAATCCTAATGTTGGGGTGTAAGCCAAATATCGAAGAATTCGCTTCACAGCTAAGTGATGCAATTCCTTTGGTGCCGCTTGGAATCGAGCACACATGCAAACACTAAGCATAATATCTGGCCTAGATGCACATAAATAAAGTAAAGAACCAATCATGGAGCGGTATACCTTTTGATCAAACTCTTTACCATTGGCGTCAGGACCCAGATGACTTTTTTGTTGGCATTGGCGTCGTGTAACCTTTGCAGTCTTGCATTCCAAACTTCTTCAAGCATTCTTTGAGGTATTTCTCTTGAGATATGAAGATGCCATTTCTTTGCTGACGAATTTGAAGACCAAGGAAGAACTTCAGCTCACCCATCATGGACATATTATATTGCTCTTGCATCATGTGTCCAAACTCATCACTGTACTTCTGATTGGTGCAGCCAAAGATAATGTCATCCACATATATTTGGCACACAAATAGTTCACCATCATATGTCTTCATGAAGAGTGTGGGATCCAGGGAACCAGGTTTGAAGCCTTTGCTCTTTAGGAAGTCTTTGAGTGTGTCATACCAAGTGCGAGGGGCTTCTTTGAGGCCATACAATGCCTTGTTTAGCTTGTACGCCATATCAGGATGTTTTGGATCTTCAAAGCCAGGAGGTTGTGCAATATACACTTCTTCAATCTTGCCGTTGAGAAATGCACTCTTCACATCCATTCGATATAGCAAGATGTTGTGATGGTTAGCATAGGCTAGCAGTATGCGAATAGCTTCAAGCCTAGCCACGGGAGCAAATGTTTCATCGAAGTCAATCCCTTCAACTTGAGTATATCCTTGAGCAACAAGACGAGCCTTGTTTCTGACAACTTGACCATGCTCATCTTGCTTGTTGCTATATATCCATTTTGTGCCTATTATGTTGTGCTTGCGAGGGTCAGGACGCTTGACAAGTTCCCATACGTTGTTCAGCTTGAACTGTTGAAGCTCTTCTTGCATAGCTTGAATCCATTCAGGTTCCATAAAGGCTTCAGCAACTTTCTTGGGTTCAGATACTGAGACAAAAGCAAAGTGCCCACGGAAATTTGCTAGCTGTGTTGCTCTTGAACGAGTGAGTGGACCAGGCGCATTTATGCTATCAATTATCTTCTCAATCTGTACTTCATTTGGAACACGCGGATGGACTGGACGAAGATTTTGCTCTTGCTGATCATTGTCATCGTTGGGAGGATTCTCTTCAGGCTGAGCATTGTCTTCAGGCTGAGCATTGTCTTCATGTTGATTAGGTGCAAAAATGATAAGTTCCTCTTCAGGCTGTGCTTCAGACGACATGATTTCACCAGTTCCCATTAGCTTGATAGATTCACTGGGTGGAGCTTCATCTAGCACATTTGGCAGGTGCTCTCTTTGCGAGCCGTTAGTCTCATCGAACCGCACATCCACAGTTTCAACCATTTTATAGATAAAGAGGTTGAAGACTCTGTAGGAGTGCGAGTTCTTTCCGTAACCGAGCATAAAACCTTCATGTGCTTTCGGTGCAAATTTTGAAGTGTGATGTGGATCCTTGATCCCGCACCTAGCACCAAATACTCTGAAGTAACTGACATTTGGCTTCTTACCAGTGAGGAGTTCATAGGATGTTTCTTCATAAGTTTGTGAAGATAAACACGGTTGATGACATGGCAAGCAGTATCAATAGCTTCATGCCAGAACTTTCTTGGTGTCTTGTATTCATCGAGCATCGTTCGAGCCATCTCAATGAGTGTTCTGTTCTTGCGCTCCATGATGCCATTCTGCTGACGTGTGTACGGAGCTGAGAACTCATGAGTGATTCCCATTGTGTCCAAGTAAAGATCGAGGCCGGTGTTCTTGAACTCAGTGCCGTTGTCACTCCTGATTTGCTTGATCTTGACGCCATAGTTGTTCATGGCACGGTTGGCGAAGCGTCTGAAGACATCCTGCACTTCAGTCTTGTAGAGAATTATCTGAACCCATGTATATCTAGAATAATCATCAACAATGACGAAGCCATAGAGACAAGCAGTTGTAGTGAGAGTAGAGTAGTGAGTAGGGCCAAATAAGTCCATGTGTAGCAGCTCGAAGGGTTGAGATGTCGTCATGATTGTCTTCGAGGGATGCTTGGACCTAGTAATCTTTCTAGCTTCCCGGGCACCGCACAAGTGATCCTTCTTGAACTTGACGCCCTCGATGCCTATGACATGCTTCTTCTTTGCGAGAGTGTGTAAGTTCCTCATGCCAGCATGCCCTAGCCTCCGATGCCAGATCCAGCACTCTGAAGCTTTTGCAAGAAGACATACGACAAGCTGTAGCCCTGCTGAGAAATCTACCATGTATAGATCATCTTTCCGGTACCCTTCAAAGACTAGAGACTTGTCAGATTCCATAAGTACAAGACAACGATATTTTCCAAATATCACAATCATGTTCAAGTCAGAAAGCATTGAGACAGACATTAAGTTGAAACCAAGGGATTCAACAAGCATCACTTTATCCATGTGTTGATCCTTTGAGATTGCAACTCTACCTAGAACCAATACCTTTCTGTTACCAGTGTCAGCAAATGTTATGTGACTCTTGTCAGATGGACGTAAAGTTGAGTCCATGAGAAGACTTCGATCACCAGTCATATGATTAGTGCATCCGCTATCCATAATCCATTCTGAAGCATGAGGTGTCATACCCTACAGTACAGTTAGGGGGATAGTCTTCACCAAGAGTATTGTGAAGCATAAACATTTGATGGGCAAGAGGATTATCAAAGCTCAGATCAAGATTAGGACTGATAGGATGTTTGACAAACGATTCAAGAACAAAATACATAGTGAGACCATTTGGGCATTTGATCTTGCGCCCTACAAGATGTTTTAGGTCCCCAGCAATAGCATCAGACGCCTTTGATTTCCGACTGGAGACCTTTCCCTGCAAGAGAAAGTTAATTCTTCTTAACCACCCACATCTTTATGGGTGGCTTAGAAGCAATGAGTCTAAGTGCAGCATCTGAGAACTTCGGCTTTGGAGCCCTAGCAAATAGCCTTGCAGGAGAAGAACGATACTCATATGAATAAGCAAAAAAATTCTTAGTTCTATGAACATAGCGGTTTGAAGACACACGCTCATATTCATACGTCTGAGTATGGTTTCCCTGCAAAACATTGTCGTTAGGGTGACTCAGGTGAGTCCTCTGTCTATATGAAGCCTTTGGGCCATATGAAGCCTTAGGCCTGGGGTTTGTCTTCTTCCCAGGTGGTGTCATGATGACATTCACATGAAGATTCTCAAGACAACTTTTGGGAACCCAGATCTTCTTCATAGGTGGCCCATTCTTGCAGTTAGTACCAATATACCTGGCAAACACTTCACCATTCTGATTCTTAAACAGTTTATAGTTTGCATCAAAGGATTCGTCAATGGTAATAGGGTTAGCACAGGTAAAGCCAGATAAGGTGGATGGGTCCACTAAAGGTCCCTTTGCAGCAACCCATGTGGTTTTGGGGTACTACTTAGGCTTCCAGTAAGAGCCATCAACATTCATTTTCCTCTCGAACCCAACACCCTCTTTCCTAGGGTTTCGGTTCAGAATATAATTTTTGAGGACATCGCACAGTGTCTCATGCCCTTTCAGACTTTTGTACATCCCTGTTTCAAGCAATGTCTTCAACCTAGCATTTTCATCAGCAATAGTAGTGGTATCCTCAGCAGAGGGGTTAGTTACCACATTAGCAGTTGAAGATAGCGCAACAGTAGCAGCAGTAGAACATTCAGCAACAGAGGTAGTGTTGTCACGCTCAAGGCATTTTAGACATGGTGGTTCAAATCCTTGCTGAGCGGAACTGATCTGTTGAGCGCGAAGTGACTCATTCTCTTTTTGAAGATCTTCATGATCCGCTCTCAATTTCTCAAGCTCTTGCTTCCTTTGAAGATAATCATAGGAGAGCTTTTCATGAATGGTTGAGAGCATTTCATGACGACCTTCAAGTTCCTGGTGCTTAGCATGAAGATTTTTTATGTCTTCAACTAAGGACTAAGAACGGGTCATTTCCGCCTCCAATGGGTCATCACTTTTGTCTAACAGTTTTTGAGTATGTTCCATAGCTTTCTGTTGTTCATTTGCAATTTTAGCAAGTGTTTTGTAGATGGGTTTGGATTCACAATCAGAGTCATCTTCACTTGATGTTTGAAAGTAAGCATCGCGTGATTTTACCTTGGCACCACGTGCTATGAAGCAGTAGGTGGGAGCAGAGTCGTCCTTGTCATTAGCTTCAGCGTTGGTGACGGAGCCATTGTCTTCAGTGTTGAAGATGGACTTGGCAACGTAGGCTGTGGCTAGAGCCAGACTTGCAACACCAGGATCGGACTCCTCCTCAGACTCCACCTCCACCTCCTCAGAAGCAGACTCCTCCTTTGAATCCATCTCCTTGCCAACAAAAGCACGAGCCTTGCCAGATGAGCTCTTCTTATGAGATGAAGACTTGGATGAGGACTTGGAAGAAGACTTTGAGTATTTCTTCTTCTTCTTGTCATCAGAATCATATTCCTTGCTCTTCTTCTTCTTCTTCTTCTTCTTCTTCTTCTTCTTCTTCTTCTTCTTCTTCTTCTTCTTCTTCTTCTTCTTCTTCTTCTTCTTCTTCTTCTTCTTCTTCTTCTTCTTCTTCTTCTTCTTCTTCTTCTTCTTCTTCTTCTTCTTCTCATTGTCCCACTGTGGACACACAGAGATGTAGTGTCCAGGTTTCTTGCACTTGTGACATGTTCTCTTCTTGTACTCATGAGTGGAAGCTTCATCATTTCTTGAGCTGGATCGTGAAGACTTTCTAAAGCCCTTCTTCTTAGTGAACTTCTGGAACTTCTTTACAAGCATAACAAGTTCCTTTCCAATTTCTTCCGCATCATCAGAACTGCAGTCAGATTCTTCTTCAGATGAGGAAACAGCTTTTGCCTTCAAAGCGTGAGTTCGGCCGTAATTGGGACCATAGATATCTCTTTTCTCAGATAGCTGGAACTCATGTGTGTTGAGCCTCTCAAGTATGTCAGACGGATCGAGTGTCTTGAAGTCAGGGCATTCTTGTATCATGAGGGCAAGGGTGTCGAAGGAGCTGTCAAGTGATCTCAGTAGTGTCTTGATGATTTCATGCTTGGTAATCTTAGTGGCACCGAGAGCACGAAGCTCATTTGTGATGTCAGTGAGGCGATCAAACGTGAGCTGGACATTTTGATTGTTGTTTCTCTTGAAGCGGTTGCGAAGAACACTGATCCTTTGATCTCTCTAGGTTGAGACGCCTTCGTTGACCTTGGAGAGCCAGTCCCAGACTAGCTTTGACGTTTCCAGAGCACTCACGCGGCCATATTGTCCTTTGGTCAGATGACAACAGATAATGTTCTTGGCAATTGAATCCAGTTGAATGAACTTCTTGACATCAGCAGGGGTGACACCTTCACCAGTCTTGGGAATGCCATTCTTGACGACATACCAGAGGTCGATGAGGGAGTCCTAAATTAGGGGGTATCTGGACAGCCGGACTATATCCTTTGGCCGGACTGTTGGACTATGAAGATACAAGATTGAAGACTTCGTGTCCTGTCCGGATGGGACTCTCCTTGGCGTGGAAGGCAAGCTTGGCGATACGGATATGTAGATCTCCTCCCATTGTAACCGACTCTGTGTAACCCTAGCCCCCTCCGGTGTCTATATAAACCGAAGGGTTTAGTTCGTAGGACAACAACAATCATACCATAGGCTAGCTTCTAGGGTTTAGCCTCTACGATCTCGTGGTAGATCAACTCTTGTAATACTCATATCATCAAGATCAATCAAGCAGGAAGTAGGGTATTGCCTCCATAGAGAGGGCCCGAACCTGGGTAAACATCGTGTCCCCTGCCTCCTGTTACCATCCGCCTTAGACACACAGTTCAGGACCCCCTACCCGATATCCGCCGGTTTTGACACCGACATTGGTGCTTTCATTGAGAGTTCCACTGTGTCGTCACCATAAGGCCTGATGGCTCCTTCGATCATCGGTAACGATGCGGTCCAGGGTGAGGTCTTCCTCCCCGGACAGATCTTCGTATTCGGCGGCTTCGCACTGCGGGGCAACTCGCTTGGCCATCTGGAGCAGATCGAGAGCTACCCCCTGGCCACCAGGTCAGGTTCGGAATCTTGAACTACACGGCCGACATCCGCGGAGACTTGATCTTCGACGGATTCGAGCCCATACCAGGTGCGCCGCACGATCACGACGAGCACGATTTAGCTCTGCCGTCGGACAGCGTCCAAGAGATCGTACCAGGAACAACTCCGGCTTTTAATCCGGAGCAGATTGCACCATCCAAGGACGGGCGGATAGACCCCGCCACGGAGGCCGCACTTTCAGTGGCGATAGAGCTGGATACTGACCCTACCCCTCGCGAGAGCTGTGATGCCAAACCTATAGACTCGCCTTCGACCACAGGCTTTGAACCGCCTGCGCCCGTGCCTATCGAATCCGACTGGGCGTCGGTTACGGAGTTCACCTCCGCGGATATCTTTCAGCACTCGCCCTTGGGCGATGTACTTAACTTGTTAAGGTCTCTCTCTTTATCAGGAGAACCTTGGCCGAACTATGTCCGGCTAGAATGGGATGCGGACGATGAAGAAATTCACGCCCCACCCACCACCCACTTAGTAGCCACTTTCGATGATCTAGCCGACATGCTTGACTTCGACTCCGAAGACATTGATGGTATGGACAACGATGAAGGAGACGAACAGGAAGCACTGCCCATGGGGCACTAGACCACCACCTCATCATATGATATATTCATGGTGGATACACCCAAAGAAGGCAATGGCGACAAGACAGCGGAGGATGACCCCTCCAAGAAGCAACCTAAGCGCCGACGTCAGCGGCGCCGCTCTAAGTCTCGCCACAGCAAAAGCGGTGATACCAGCACAGGAGATAACAGTACTCCGGACAGTGTCGAAGACGATGACAATCCCCTCCAGCAGGATCAAGAGCCGGAGGATGAACAAGCCAGCCCTCTGGAGCGAGCGGCAGAGGGAGAGGAGGACGACTACATGCCTCCCTCCAAAGACGAAGTGAGCCTCGAAGACGAAGAATTTACCGTACCTGAGGATCCCGTCGAGCAGGAGCGCTTCAAGCGCCGGCTTATAGCCACAGCGAAAAGCCTGAAGAAAAAACAGCAACAACTTCGAGCTTATCAGGACTTGCTAGCAGATAGATGGACTGAAGTCCTTGCGGGCGACGAATACGAACTCGAACGCCCCTCCAAGGGTCACCCAAAGTGCAAGTTGCTACCCCGACTTGAGGAGGAAGCATTAAAACCTACATCCCTAGCGTACGATGCGACTGATCGACCACCTCGTGGCCGAGACAGAGAGGCATTTCAGCCAGAAGTTCTGCCCGCACCCCGCCGCCACTCAAACAAAAATACCAAGGCACCGGGAAACACGCGAGACGTGCGATACGTATTGGAAGATAGGGCAAAACACGCAAGATCGATCTACGGATCACGAGGGCACGCCCCTACGTGGGACAGTGACCGTCGCGCCGGATACAGTAAAGGTAAATCCGGCCGGGCCGAATACAGCAGGCAAGGCTCATATGAGCTATGCCGCGATACAACCCAGCACAGAGGCGCCGCACACCCCCTATGCTTCACTGACGAAGTAATGGATCATGAATTCCCAGAGGGTTTTAAACCCGTAAACATCGAATCATATGATGGCACAACACATCCCGCGGTATGGATCGAGGACTTCCTCCTCCACATCCACATGGCTCGCGGAGATGATCTACATGCCATCAAGTACCTCCCGCTAAAGCTTAAAGGACCAGCTCGGCATTGGCTGAATAGCTTGCCAGCGGACTCCGTTGGCTGTTGGGAGGATCTGGAAGACGCATTCCTTGACAACTTCCAGGGCACTTATGTGCGACCACCAGATGCCGATGGCTTGAGCCACATAATTCAGCAGCCAGGGGAATCGGCCAGGCAATTCTGGACACGGTTCCTAACCAAGAAGAATCAAATTGTCGATTGTCCGGATGCAGAGGCCTTAGCGGCATTTAAGCACAACATCCGTGACGAGTGGCTCGCCCGGCACCTTGGCTAGGAAAAGCCGAAATCCATGGCAGCCCTCACGACGCTCATGACCCGCTTTTGCACGGGAGAGGATAGCTGGCTGGCTCGCAGCAACAACATATCAAGGAACCTTGGCACTTCGGATACCAAGGGTAGCAACGGCAGGCCACGTCGCAACAAACATAAGCGCCAAAATAACAGCGATAACGCCGAGGATACGGCAGTCAATGCCGGATTCAGAGGCTCTAAACCCGGTCAGCGGAAAAAGCCATTTAAAAGAAGCACTCCGGGCCCGTCCAGTCTGGACCGCATACTCGATCGCTCGTGCCAAATACACAGTACCCCCGACAAACCAGCCAATCACACCAATAGAGAATGCTGGGTGTTCAAGCAGGCCGGCAAGTTAAACGCCGAAAACAAGGACAAGGGGCTGCACAGCGATGACGAGGAGGAGCCCCGGCCGCCGAACACGGGAGGGTAGAAGAGGTTCCCCCCACAAGTAAGGACGGTGAACATGACATACGCAACCCACATCCCCAAGTGGGAACGTGCAGTAAGGGACGTCTATGCGATGGAGCCCGTCACCCCAAAGTTCAACCCATGGTCCTCTTGTCCGATCACTTTTGATCGCAGGGACCACCCCACTAGTATCCGTCATGGCGGATCTGCAGCATTGGTCTTAGACCCAATCATCGACGGATTTCACCTCACTCAAGTCCTTATGGACGGCGGCAGCAGCCTGAACCTCCTTTATCAGGATACAGTGCGTAAAATGGGTATAGACCCCTCGAGGATCAAACCCACCAAAACGACCTTTAAAGGCGTCATCCCAGGTGTAGAGGCCCATTGTACGGGCTCAATCACACCGGAAGTGTTCTTCAGATCTCCGGACAACTTCTGAAGCGAGGAACTAATCTTCGATATCGTCCCATTTCGCAGTGGCTATCACAAACTACTCGGGCGCACCGCATTTGCAAGATTCAATGCGGTACCGCATTACGCATACCTCAAGCTCAAGATGTCAGGACCTAAGGGAGTCATCATAGTCAATGGAAACACAGAGCGCTCTCTCCGTACGGAGGAGCACACTGCGGCCCTCGCAGAAGAAGCACAAAGCAGCCTTTTAAGGCAATCCACCAGTTCGGCGATCAAGCCCCCGGACACCGTCAAGCGCGTTCGGAGTAAACTGCAACAGATCGCCTGGCACGTTCAGAGCTTTCCTAGCAATTCGTCCCCCGCCCTAGTCTCAGTACAACGGCAAAATCGGTCCAACGCGTACATAATTACGCACTGAAAATACCATGGGTATCGGCGGGGGCACGATCACGGCATGTCCCACAATGCGGCACAACCGCACTAGGGGCTTACTACCGTTATCATTCTCTCTCTTTCAGGACTTTACTCTCTGGAAGCCCTATCCGGCAGTACGATAGCCGGACACACGATACAACATCCAAGGAGGCAGGAAGCTACGTCGTCAAATGGAATCCCCAAGTGGTCTCTGATAACGAGTGAAATACGTACTTTAAATACCAGTTCGCAGCTTGCCCTTGGACGGGACATGTCAAATATTCACATTTTTTGCTTATCGCACTGCTTGTATCAGTATGCACCAACGCATTTTCTTAAATAAACAATGCATAGCACTAGTCTTTTATTGCATTCTATGTTCTTTTATATATATGTTCATATATGACAATCAGCACCCGTACACTTTAGTACGACCAATACGCCAGGGGCTTTCGTATACCCCATAATTCGGCGTGAGAAGTCCGAACACTTTCGACAGTGCGGCACCCCGAACTTATAGCATTATATGCATCAACTCCGAATCATGTTCTTGGGTCAATAGTTGGTTTTGCCCGGCTCCCACGTTTTGGTACCTTACGTTCCGCTATATCGGCTAAGGTAGCACTGGGAGAACTACTGTGATTGTACCCCAATTCTTCCGGCCAAGCACCTCAGTAGAGAAAGCTAAAACTGACTGCCGTGATGAGGCGAGAGCTGGTCGCTGTTCGCGAGGTCTCAAGTCCCTAAAGACTTTTTCTGCTTCGGGCGAGGAGCCGGCCTTGTCCGGCTTAGGCGTGTATAGTGCCCCAACTTCTGCTTTCCGAATACTAGGGGCTTCGCCAAAATTTAAAATTGTAGACTTCTATGGCTAAGTGAGAGCGATAAAGCATTATAGTCTGATTGTCTGGTTTGTTGCGCTGAGCACCTCCCTCGAAGGACCCATAAATGGGAACAAGAGTGCCTAGATTTATCCCGAACACCCCAGCACTAGTTGCATGGGGGCTGAAGCCGACGACTAGCAACTCTCAGATTTTATAAACGGCCGCACGGAAGGTAATATTTTAAATTAGAAAAGCGTTGCATAGCGCAAATGAACTAGTCTTCATAATACAGGATCACACGAGAAAGTTCATTCAAAAATTACATCCTTCGCACACTCGTCCGCCACAAGATGGGCACCCTTTAGGACACCCTCATAATACATCTCAGGGTGGCGATGCTCCTTGCCCTGCGGCGGCCCCTCCTTCACCAGCTTCTCGGGGTCCATCTTGGCCCAATGCACCTTCGCACGGGCAAAAGCCCTGCGTGCACCTTCGATGCAGACAGACCGCTTTATGACTTCCAGCCGTGGGCAGGCATCCACAAGCCGCCTCACCAGGCCGAAGTAGCTCCTCATGGAAGGGAATCGCCAGGCCACATCCGGGCTATAAGGCCCCTCATGGCCTGTTTGGCCGCCTTGTGAAGCTCGACCAGTTGCTTCAGCTGGTCGCTCACGGGCATCGGGTGTTCGGTCCCAGTATACTGAGACCAGAACAACTTCTCCGTCGAGCTTCCCTCCTCGGCCTGGTAGAACTCCGCGGCATCAGACACACTGCGGGGCAGATCTGCGAATGCTCCTGGAGAGCTCCGAACTCGGGTAAGTAAAAGGAAATTTTCTTTCGCATGCTTGCTTTGCATAATGAATGCCTTACCCACCGTTATCTTCTTTACCGCCTCAATTTCCTGGAGGGCCTTTTGGGCTTCGGCCTTGGTGTGATTTGCACTTTCGAGGGCCTTGGCAAGCTCGGACTCTCGTGTCTTTGAGTCACGCTCCAAGGACTCATGCTTCTTCACGAGTTCTTAGAGCTCTTGCTGCACTTCGCCTGCTCGGGCCTCTTGTTTTTCTCGCTCGGTATGCTCCTTGGCCTCTTTGTCTTCGGCCTCGGACAGCGCCTGCTTCAGGGCCGCCACTTCGGTTGTGGACCCTGGTACATCCATGATGATCCTATTATTTTGTAACCAACTTTCTTTTCTATACATAGACAAGGTATTTCTTACCTTTGTTTTCCTCGAGCTGCTTTTTAGCAAGGCCGAGTTCTTCCTCGGACCGCTCGAGGTCCTGCTTCAGTGCGGCGACCTCCGCAGTACGTGCGGCAGCAGCCAACAGTGAAGCCTGCATACGCATATTGACATATTTGGATTAGACTCCTGCAGTTATTATTTGATCCTCTATCCGGCTTTTCCTCGTGAACGCCGAACAGAGCATCAGGGGCTACTGTCTATGCGGTAATATTTTTATATATTTCAACTACTTACCTCAAAGCCTGTTAGGAGGCTGGCGCAAGCTTCGGTTAGTCTGCTTTTGGCAGTCCTAACCTTCTTGATCACCGCACTCATTATAGTGCGGTGCTCCTTGTCGATGGAAGCGCTGCGAAGCTCTTCCTGCAAGTTGTCCGGTGCCTCCGGATGGACGGAGGTCATCGGCACGGGTGGTTTGCCCCTCTTAGCAGGGGGCTGCCTGCCGGAGTCCGGGGCCACTGGTGGTTCCGGTGCGGTGTTTGGCTTAGGGCCGAACTTGGAGCCCACAGGGGTCTTGCTCCTTTTGAGCCCATGGTCCTGAATGTCGCCTTTGGGCGCCTCCAGGATTACTTACCCTCGACTTGGTGCCCTCGGAGACAACACCTCGACGTTGTCCGTAGGGCGAGGGGTGGAGGCGGTCGCAAGCGAACCGCTACTCATAGCCGACTGGTCCAAAGAATCATCCGACGAGGAGACGTTGATGTGGGCTTGAGGCGGACTGTATAAAAATGTTCGGCATAAAGAGAAGTAGTGCGGTAAAAAATATACTATGAATTACTCTGGTATCCGGATACTTACGACTTTGCCTGAGGCTTGTCCCTAGTCAACCACTCATCGTCACTATGAGCGGCGGTCGTGGAGCAGTCGGGAAGGAGAGTCCTTCCCTTCTTGGACCCTCCGGCCTCCCTGGTTGGGGCGACCTTCCTTTTCTTGTCTCCCCCGACTAGAAGGGGAGAATCTTCATCTTCCTCCTCCTCGTCTTCACAAGAGGAGTACGTCTCGGAGTTATCGGACAATGAGTCCGATACCACCTGACGGTGCAAGCTCTTTCGAGTCCCCGCGGCCTTCTTCTTGGCCTTCTTCTCCGGCACCTTATAAGGCGCCGGAGTCATCATGTTCGTGAGAAAAGCGTCAGCTGGATCTTCGGGCAGGGGCGCCGGGCAGTCGATCTGCTCCGCTCTCTCCTCCCAGTCCTTTCAAAGGCTTGGGAGCTCAGATCCCGTACATGATTAAGCCAGGGAAAGTAAAAACCCTATAAGGCGTAAAAAAAATATACCGATTCGTGGGGCGCTTTGCGCTAAGTCCGCGGTCCTCGATAAGGGAGGAGGGGACCTTGGCGCCCTTGAACAGCTCCCTCCAAACATCCTTGTGCATCATGCCAAAAAGCTCGCGCAAGGTCTGGTGCTGGGCCGGGTCGAACTCCCATAAATTGAACGCCTGTTGTTGACACGGGAGGATCCGGCGGAAAAGCATGACCTGGACCACGTTGACAAGCTTGAGTTTCTTGCTTATCATGTTCCGGATGCATTTCTGGAGTCTGGCCAGCTCTATCGGTGAGCCCCAGGACAGGCCCTTCTCTTTCCAGGAGGTGAGCCGCATGGGGATTCCGAATCAAAATTCGAGGGCCGCCACCCAGTTGGTGTCGCGCGGCTCGGTGATGTAGAACCACCCCGATTGCCACCCCTTTATGGTCTCCATATATGAGCCCTCGAGCCATGTGACATTGGGCATTTTGCCCACCATGGCACTCCGTATTCCGCTTGCTGGCCGCCTACAACCTTCGGCTTGACATTGGAGGTCTTCAGCCACAGGACGAAGTGGGGCTGGACGCGGAGGAAGGCCTCTCACACGACGATAAACGCCGAGATGTTGAGGATGAAGTTCGGGGCTAGATCGTGGAAGTCCAGCCCGTAGTAGAACATGAGGCCGCGGACGAACGAGTGGATGGGGAACCCCAGTCCGCGGACGAAGTGGTTAAGAAAAACTACCCTCTCGTAAGGCTCCGGGGTAGGGACGATCTGCCCCTCGACGGGCAGCCGATGCGCGGTGTTTGCGGCCAAGTATCCCCCCCCCCCCCGCAACTTTTTGATGTCCTCCTCCGTGATGGAGGATTTCATCCACTTTCCTCCCACTCCGGACATGATTGGGGCGGTGTGAGGAGAAAGGTGCGAAATTGGGCGTTGGAGTTCGAGTGCGCGAGAATGGATAGGCAAGGAGGAAGAAGGCGTGGGTGGAAAAAGGTGAACCCTTATCCCTTTATAAAGGTGGACAAAACTATACGCCCCTACTAGCCTGGTTAACTCGCTTATTCCCCAAGCGCCGCGATTGATGGCGCGGTTGGGTTACCCACGCCCGAATTGATGAGAATCCCGTAATGAGGGGACATGATCTCTGCTTCGACAAGACGTCCCAAAGAAACCGCCTCGCGATATGCGCCAAGGCAGGTTGAGAAAAACGGTTCGATAATAACCGGGCCATGGTACGATGTCATGATTTCAAATGTGTCAGTAGGTCGGATTTGTGGAAATATTATTCTCTCTACGGTGGTATGTGGAACTTGTTTTGCAGAGCCAGACACTATCCTTGTGTTCAAAAATCTTCTATGGAGTATTCGGAGAAGGAACCCGCCTTGCAATGCCGAAGACAAACTGCGCGTCGGATTCATCGTCATTGAAGCCTGGTTCAGGGGCTACTGAGGGAGTCCTGGATTAGCGGGTATCCGGACAACCGGACTATATCCTTTGGCCGGACTGTTGGACTATGAAGATACAAGATTGAAGACTTCGTCTCGTGTCCGGATGGGACTCTCCTTGGCGTGGAAGGCAGGCTTGGCGATACGGATATGTAGATCTCCTCCCATTGTAACCGACTCTGTGTAACCCTAGCCCCCTCCGGTGTCTATATAAATCGGAGGGTTTAGTCCATAGGACAACAATAATCATACCATAGGCTAGCTTCTAGGGTTTAGCCTCTACGATCTCGTGGTAGATCAACTCTTGTAATACTCATATCATCAAGATCAATCAAGCAGGAAGTTGGGTATTACCTCCATAGAGAGGGCCCGAACCTGGGTAAGCATCGTGTCCCCTGCCTCCTGTTACCATCCGCCTTAGACGCACAGTTCGGGACCCCCTACCCGAGATCCGCCAGTTTTGACACCGACAGTCGAAAACAATGGCTTCAAGATGCATCTGCATCTTATTCTTTCAGTAGGGATATTCAGTTCCATCGAAGACGGGGCAAGAAGCGGAGACTTTGATTATCCCTGCAGTCGACATAGCTAAAACTTCAGGTGGTTAAACCAAATCACACAGAACAAGGGAGTACCTTGCTCTGATACCAATTGAAAGTGCTAGTTATCGAATTGAGGGGAGGGGGGCGAATAGGCGATTTTTATGAAAGTCTTCAAAACATGGAAGTTTCGAAGACAAACAATAGAAATGATCCTATTGATATGCAGCGGAAGGTAAACTACACTAAGCAAGCCATAGTCAAGTATGCAATGAAGTGAAAGCACGAAGACTAATATCAGCTAGGTAGTAAGGATCAGGATGGAAGATGGTATGAAGCCAAACAATGATAGTAGTCACACAGTGAAGTCAAACAAGTAGTGCCAACAGGCAATGGCTTCACGAAGACAAACTGTAAGTAAAGAGAGGGAGAGGATAGAACCAGACACTTGTTGAGGACACAGGATTTGTGGGCCCAGTTCCAGTTGCTGTGACAACTGTACGTCTGGTTAGGGAGGCTGAGATTTAACTTAGAAAACCGCGTCTTCACCTTATTCCCCTTGAGCTAAGGATACCCTGTCCTCGCCCAATTACTCTGGTAAGTCTTCAAGGTAGACTTCCAAACCTTCACAGACTTCATTCACCGGTGATCCACAATGACTCTTGGACGCTCAGAACGCGACGCCTAACCGACTGGAGGATTCATAGTCCTCAAGTGTAACAAGTCTTCAGGTCACGCGGACAGAAAGACTTCAGTGATGCCTAACACTCTTTGGCTCTGGGTGTTTGGGCTTTGTCCTCGAAAGGATTTCTCTCTCTCAAATGCTTCAGAGGTGGGTTGCTCTCAAACGACAAAAGCCGTGTACTAACTCTGAGCAGCCAGCCAATTTATGGTGTTGGGGGTGGGCTATTTATAGCCACTAGGCAACCCGACCTGATTTGTCCGAAATGACCCTGGGTCACTAAGGAACTGACATGTGTTCCAACGGTCAGACTTCAAACACACACGACAACTTTACTTGGGCTACAAGTAAAGCTGACTCATCCAACTTTGGATAAGATTTGCTCTCATTGTCTTCGCTCGAAGACATAGGATTTTGGTTGAGCATCACTTCAGTCACTCTGACTTTGTTCACTTGGACCCCACTTAACAGTACGGTGGTTCATATGACTCAACAAAGAAGAAAAGGAAACCATAAAACAACTAAGTCTTCATGCTCCATAGTCTTCATTCAATGTCTTCTCACGTCATAGTCTTCAATGTGAATATCTTCATATACCACCATTGTCGTCAATGTCTTCATACATTTTTAGGGGTCGTCTCCGGTAGGTAAACTGAATCAATGAGGGACTACTACCTGTGTTATCCTGCAATTCTCACAAACACATTAGTCCCTCAACCAGGTTTGTCATCAATACTCCAAAACCAACAAGGGGTGGCACTAGATGCACTTACAGTGTGGGATGCGATATAAAATATCTTGGCGCACCGTCTTGTCTGGCTTACACAGGAAGCTTTGTCGTCTACAATCCACCGCCCCTGCTTGAACCACACTTTCGCGCCAGTTTCTCACGGCACCGAGCGAATTTTTTTTGCCACCGCGGAAATATCTATCTGCCCGCCCCCTCCCTCCTACCAAAAGCCACATTTCCACTGTTCCTCCTTGCTTTCCAAGTTCAAACCTTCATTGCTGCTTTCTGGCAGCTCAGCCTCCTCGCCGGCGACCCTTCTTCTTGCAGCGCCGCCTCCTCGCTGGCTACCCTTCTTCTTGCTGCGCTTCCTCCTCGCCGACAACCCTTCTTCTTGCAGCGTCGCCTCCTCACCGACGACCCTTCTTCTTGCTGCACGGCCTCCTTGCCACCGACCCTTCTTCTTGCTGCGTGTCCTCGTCGATATGGTCAGGTAATCTACACCCCACCCACACAATCCTCCTCCTTTCTCGTCCCACATGCCCCGACCGACGGCGCGACACCTTCCACCAAAATTACTGCCCCCTCCTCCAATTAAGCGTCGCCCACAGCCATTTTGCATGCAGTATAACGTGGAGCTCAGTAGCATGCGGCCGCACACGGGCACGAGGTCGCTATGGCTGCCATGCGTGTCGACCGCCGGATCTTGGAGGAGCACCTCGTCTTCGAGGCCATCGTCGACACCGCCACGTGGTTATCTACTTTAAAATATAGTTCATGCTGTTTTCTTGAGGCCACCGCCAATGCCTTCTAGTGACTTATCCTCTGTAATGTTAACATGCAATTTGATGTTCAGTTAAAAGTTTGGTCCTCTGAAATGTAATGTTTAGTTAACACTTTGGTCCAACAATTGCATTTCATAGTACTGTTCTCAAGCATTCTTTGTTTTGTTAACTATCTTATCTTCTAGTACATGTTTCTATTCTGCAATGTCGTGCTCAGTTAACTATTTTGGTTCATTTGGTTTGCTGTCCATTTAACTGTTTGGTTCAGTTCTGCAATTTGATTTTCATTTTCTATGGGTACAATTTTGTATTGTTATGCATGTGACACCAATCGAATTTGGATGTACTCAATACATATTCTACTGATAGTATGTCAACTCTCAGTTAACCTGATCAAGATCTTCCTTATGTGTGTTGTAGGGAAACAATGGGAGACACTGCGGTTTACCATCGAGGTTTGTTCAAGCAGGGTCCTTTGGCTAATAGCACATTATTGTGCAGTTGCAGGAATAATTCTAATATTTAGGTTTCTTACAATTTGGTCTCGCACATGTAGGTCCTGCTGTCAAAGGCCTAGACCCACTGTTCGATCCATTTTGCATATGGGGAAATGAGATGTCCATGAATATCAGTCAAGTCAAGAAACTTAGAAAGATTGTTAGGATGAAGAAACTTGCGACGAATAACAGCAAGATATTTGTTTGCACAATGAAGAAGACATCAGTCAACTATAGGATGGTACCAACTCTTTTACCTTGTTTTTACCCCTTGCGCCATTTCAAAATTTACAACAGTGATTTATGCATAGCTTTGTTTTCAGTACTTTTCAAAGCAGTCCACCGATGATTACCTCTCAAACCACCTGCATGGTCAAGAGGCGAGGAAGGCATTCATTCAACACCCACGGTACAATATTGAAGTCTTGCTGAAGAGGACGAAGGTTGGGCGGGCAATTATCCATAGCCACTGGCCTAAAGTTGCAAGGACATTCAACATCACCAAAGGCTCAATATTTGCCTTCTGCTTCTGCAGTTTCCCAGATGAGATTCATCTATCTATTTACCGTGTATGATGCTACTTTCTAAAGGTTTTTGATGCTGAATGTGAAACTTGGTGCTGTTTTGTAATGGCGTAACTGAGTGCCGAAGCTATCCGATGTAATTCGATTATGAAATCCTGGTTGCTTTCATAGGATATGAAATATCTGTCATGTTTTACAAGAAATATCAGTTTGATTAGTACATGGATTATCAATAATAGGCTAATTACCCTGCTTATTGGGGTTTTCTATTGCAGATGGTCACTCATGAAGGAAATAAGCCCTAGAGGCAATAATAAAGTTGTTATTTATATTTCCTTATATCATGATAATTTTTTATTCATGCTAGAATTGTATTAACCGTAAACTTAGTACATGTGTGAATACATAGACAAAACAGAGTGTCCCTCGTATGCCTCTTCTTGACTAGCTCGTTAATCAAAGATGGTTATGTTTCCTGACCATAGACATCTGTTGTCATTTGATGAACATGATCATATCATTAGAGAATGATGTGATGGACTAGACCCATCCGTTAGCTTAGCACTATGATCGTTTAGTTTATTGCTATTGCTTTCTTCATGACTTATACATGTTCCTATGACTATGAGATTATGCAACTCCCGAATACCGGAGGAACACTTAGTGTGCTATCAAAGTCACAACGTAACTGGGTGATTATAAAGATGCTCTACAGGTGTCTCCGATGGTGTTTGTTGAGTTGGCATAGATCGAGATTAGGATTTGTCACTCCGATTGTCGGAGAGGTATCTATGGGCCTTCTCGGTAATGCTCATCACTATAAGCCTTGCAAGCAATGTAACTAAAGAGTTAGTTGTGGGATGATGCATTACTGAACGAGTAAAGAGACTTGATGGTAACGAGATTGAACTAGGTATGGTGATGTCGGCGATCGAATCTCGGGCTAGTAACATACCGGTGACAAAGGGAACAACGTATGTTGTTATGCGGTTTGACCGATAAAGATCTTCGTAGAATACGTAGGAGCCAATATGAGCATCCAGGTTCCACTATTGGTAATTGACCGGATATGTGTCTCGGTCATGTCTACATAGTTCTCGAACCCATACGGTCCGCACGCTTAACGTTCGATGATGATTTGTATTATGAGTTATATGATTTGATGTACCGAAGGTTGTTCGGAGTCCCGGATGAGATCAGGAGAAGACGAGGAGTCTCGAAATGGTCGAGACATAAATATTGATATATTGGAAGGTTATATTCGGACAACGGAATTGTTCCGAAGTGAATCGGGTATTTTTCGGAGTACCCGGGGGTTACCGGAGCCCCCGGGGGGTTAATGGGCCTTCATGGGCCCTAGTGGAAGAGAGGAGGCACCAGCCAGGTGGAGGCGTGTGCCCCCAAGCCCAAACCGAATTGGACTAGGGGTTGGGGGGCGGCCCCCTTTCCTTTCTCTGCTCGTCCTCTTTCCCCCCTTCTCCTTGTAGGAATAGGAAGGGGGGCGCATCCTACTTGGAGTAGGACTCCCCCTTTGGGCGCGCCACCCTTGGCCGGCCTCCTCCTCCCTCCCTCCTTTATATACGTGGGGAGGGGGCACCCTAGAACACACAAGTTGATCTTTTAGCCGTGTGTGGTGCCCCCCTCGACAGAAATACACCTCGGTCATATCGTCGTAGTGCTTAGGCGAAGCCCTGCGCCGATAACTTCGTCATCACCATCACCACGTCGTCGTGCTGACGAAACTCTCCCTCGGCCTCAACTGGATCAAGACTTCGAGGGACATCACCGAGCTGATCGTGTGCAGATCGCGGAGGTGTCGTGCTTTCGGTACTTGGATCGGTTGGATCGCGAAGACGTTCGACTACATCAACCGCGTTACTAAACGCTTCCACTTTCGGTCTACGAGGGTACATGGACACACTCTCCCCACTCGTTGATACACTTCTCCTAGATAGATCTTGCGTGATCGTAGGATTTTTTTGAAATACTACGTTCCCCAACAATGGCATCCGAGCCAAGTCTACGCGTAGATGTTATATGCACGAGTAGAACACAAAGAGTTGTCGACGATAATAGTCATACTGCTTACCAGCAACGTCTTACTTTGATTTGGCGGTATTGTTGGATGAAGCGGCCCGGACCGACATTACATGACCGCGTTCATGAGACTGGTTCTACCGACGTGCTTTGCACACAGGTGGCTAGCAGGTGTCTGTTTCTCCAACTTCAGTTGAATTGAGTTTGACTACGCCTGGTCCTTGTTGAAGGTTAAAACAACGCACTTGACAAAAAATCGTTGTGGTTTTGATGCTTAGGTAAGGACTGTTCTTGCTAGAAGCCCGTAGCAGCCACGTAAAACTTGCAACAACAAAGTAGAGGACGTCTAACTTGTTTTTGCAGGGCTTGCTTTGATATGATATGGTCAACACGTGATGTTATATAAATTGTTGTATGAGATGATCATGTTTTGTTAAAGTTATCGACAACTGGCAGGAGCCTTATGGTTGTCTCTTTATTGCATAGGATGCAAGCGCCATATAATTGCTTTACTTTATCTCTATGTGATAGCATTAGTTGCAAAAGCAATAGTTGGCGAGACGACTATGTGATGACACATTGATAGAGATCAAGATGATGGAGATCATGGTGTCATGCCAGTGATGATGGAGATCATGACAGTACTTTGAAGATGGAGATCAAAGGCACAAGATGATGATGGCCATATCATGTCACATATTTGGTTGCATGTGATGTTTATCTTTTATGCATCTTATTTTGCTTAGTATGACTAGTAGAATTATGAGATGATCCCTTACTATAATTTCAAGGTATAAGTGTTCTCCCCGACTATGCACCATTGCGACAGTTCTTCGTGCGGAGACACCACATGATGATCGTGTGTGATAAGCTCTACGTTCACATACAACGGGTGTAAGCCAGTTTTGCACACGCAGAATACTCGGGTTAAACTTGACGAGCCTAGCGTATGCGGATATGGCCTCGGAACACTGAGACCGAAGGGTCGAACGTGAATCATGTAGTAGATATGATCAACATAGTGATGTTCACCATTGAAAGCTACTCTATCTCACGTGATGATTGGACATGGTTTAGTTGATATGGATCACGTGATCATTTAGATGACTAGAGGGATGTCTATCTAAGTGGGATTTCTTAAGTAATATGATTAATTGAACTTTAATTTATCATGAACTTAGTACCTAATAGTATCTGCATATCTATGTTGTATATCAATAGCTCGCGTATAGCTTCCCCGTTTTATTTATATGTTCCAAGAGAAAACTAAGTTGAAAGTTGATAGAAGCAATGATGCGGACTAGGTCCGTGATCTGAGGATTATCCTCATTGCTGCACAGAAGAACTATGTCCTTGATGCACCTCTAGGTGACAGAACTATTCCAGGAGCAAATGCAGACGTTATGAACGTTTGACAAGCTCGGTATGATGACTACTTGATAGTTTAGTGCACCATGCTTTATGGCTTAGAACCGGGACTTCAAATATGTTGTGAAACGCCATGGACCATATGAGATGTTCCAAGAGTTTAAATTGGTATTTCAGACTCATGCCCGAGTCGAGAGGTTTGGGACCTCTGACAAGTATTTTTGCCTACAAGATGGAGGAGAATAGCTCAACCAGTGAGCATGTGCTCAGAATGTCTGAGTACTACAATCTTGAATCAAGTGGGAGTTAATCATCCAGATAAGATAGTGATTGACAGAGTTCTTTAGTCACTATCACCAAGTTACTGGAACTTCGTGATGAACTATAATATGCAAGGGATGACGAAAACGATTCCCCAAGCTCTTTGCGATGCTGAAATCGGCGAAGGTAGAAATCAAGAAAAGCATCAAGTGTTGATGGTTGACAAGACCACTAGTTTCAAGTAAAACGGCAAGGGAAAGAAAGGGAACTTCAAGAAGGATGACAAGCAAGTTGCCACTCCCATGAATAAGCCCAAAGCTAGACCCAAGCCTGAAACCGAGTGCTTGTACTGCAAAGGAAATGGTCACTGGAAGCAAAAGTGCCCCAAATACTCGGCAGATAAGAAGGATGGCAAAGTGAACAAAAGTATATATGATATACATGTTATTGATGTGTACTTTACTAGTATTCATAGTAGCCCCTGGGTATTTGATACTGGTTCAGTTGCTATGATTAGTAACTTGAAACAGTAGTTACAAAATGAACAGAGACTAGTTGAGGGCGAGGTGACGATGTGTGTTGTAAGTGATTCCAAGGTTGATAAGATCACCATCGCACACTCCCTTTACCTTCGGGATTAGTGTTGAACCTAAAATAAATGTTATTTGGTGTTTGTGTTGAGCATAATATGATTGGATCATATTTATTGCAATACAGTTATTCATTTAAGTCAAAGAATAATTGTTATTTTGTTTACATGAATAAAACCTTCTATGGTCATACACTCAAGGTGAATGGTTTATTGAATCTCGATCGTAGTGATACACATATTCATAATACTGAAGCCAAAATATACAAGGTTAATAATGATAGTGCAACTTATTTGTGGCACTGCCGTTTAGGTCATATTGGTGTGAAGAGCATGAAGAAACTCCATGCTGATGGGCTTTTGGAATCACTTGATGCTTGCGAACCATGCCTCATGGGCAAGATGGCTAAGCCTCGGTTCTCCGGAACAATGGAGCGAGCAACTAACTTATTGGAAATAATACATATTGATGTATGCAGTCCAATGAGCGTTGAGGCTCGCGACGGGTATCATTATTTTCTGACCTTCACAGATGATTTGAGTAGATATGGGTATATCTACTTAATGAAACATAAGTCTAAAACATTTGAAAAGTTCAAAGAATTTCAGAGTGAAGTATCACTGGTGTGCGTCGGTCCTAAACAAATGGTTTCTAACCCCTTTCCGCGACGGCAATTGGAACCGTCGCCAAGTGAGTGTGGGCGACAGGGGGGTCCTTCCCACACGACCCATAAACCGTCGGGGAAATGCCCTCCTGGCACACACGTTCGGCAAAATGAGGTCGTGTGCGACCGGCGAGCGCTCAAATACGGAAATACGTACAATAGAGCTAAAAAATACAATTATACGACGAAATTGTTTCCGGTCGCAAGTACATCCCACACAGTCAGTCCCCGCTAAACGTTTCCGTTCGTATGCACATCCCACACAGTCACTCCAAGGAAAATGTTTCCATTCACAGGTACATCACATACAAATTTTCCTGTTAAATCATTTGCGTTATTGAATGTATCACACACGGCCCGTAGAAGAAACTGTGTGGCAAAGGCTGTCCATCACACACACTTTTTATGTGGTAAACGTTTGCGCAAGGTGGCCTAACGCAAACATTTTTCAAGAGAAAGTCGTGTGTGATTGTTCATTGATCCAACACGGTTTATTCCTAGAAACTGTGTGCGTTGCTTGAGGTCATCGCCCACGGTATTTTTTTCAACAACCGTTTGCAATAGCAAAACCCAATTAGCAGGCAAATTCACCATTAGTAGGCTAATTATCCGATTATTCATAATCCATTTATTAATCTAATTGACATTTCATATTAAGCACACAATATATTTCATTTCCATATTAAGGAAGCAGAATTTCATAATTGAAATACATCAGAGTACAACATGATATAGCTTCAACACTCAGCTACCCCATTACACAACTGCACCAGCGGCAAGTTCCACATGCAACATGTAGAATCTTTCGAGATTAGCATCATAGACGGTATATAGACATATGCATCTCATCTGGAAAACTGCTGAAGCGGAAGGCGAATATTGAGCCTTCATTCATGTTGAAGGTCTTTGCAACTTTAGGCCAGTGCCTGTGGATGATTGACCGTCCGTCCTTCGTCCTCTTCAGGAAAAATTCAATATTGAACCGTGGGTGTTGTATGAAAACCTGCCTCGCCTCCTGACCATAGAGGTGGTTTGAGAGGTAATCATCAGTGAATTGCTTTGGAAAGGCCTGAAAACAAGGATGTGCATAAATATCTTCTCTATATTGGAAATGGGGCAAAGGAATAAAAAAAGGAAAGGTATAATAGTTAGTACCATCTTGTAGTGAAATGTTGTCTTCTTCATTGTGCAGACAAAGATCTTGTTGTTTTTTGTCGCTAATTTATTTATCCTAACAATCTTTCTGAGTTTCTTGATTTGATTGATATTCATGGACAACTCATTTCCCCATATGCAAAAAGGGTCGAACAATGGGTTAAAACCTCTGACAGTAGGACCTACATGTGCAAGACCAAATTGTTAAAAACCTAAATATTAGAATGGTTCCTGCAATTGCACAATAATGTGCTATCAGACAACGGACCATGCACGTGCTAACCTCGATTGTAAACCTCAGTGCTTCCCATTGTTTCCCTGCAACAGATATAAGGTATTTAGTCATTAGGTTAAGTAAGGGTTCGCATGCTATCAGTAAAATATGTTGATGAAAAATAATCACATTGCAGATTCATCAGATTAATTCAAGCCACACGGAAAACCCATTTATCCAAACCAAGCATGATTAAGAACTAGGAAATATAGCACTTGTATATGTTTGTCATGTATTAAGTGCAGCCAAATTCGGTTTATTCCTCACATGCACAACAATACAAAATTCTACCCACGACAATTGGACATCGCATTGCAGAATTGAACCAAGCAGTTAACTAAACACCACAACAAATGAACCAAACATTAACTGAGCACCATATTGCACAATATAACATACTCCTAATAGAAGATCAGACAGTTAACCAAATAGTTAACTACAACCAATTGTAGCAATTGTATTTGTTTCTCATGTATTTACTACAACCAAATTCAATTTATTCCTCACATGATATACAATAACAGAATGTACCCACAATTTTATAAAGATAAATTCGATTTATTTCTCACATGGAAGACAATACAAAATTGCAGCCTGAAGAATTGAACATCACATTTGCAGAATTGAACCAAACAGTTAACTGAAGACGACAACTAATTAACAAAATAGTTAGTAAGTGAGCACCACACTGAAGGAAATATGCCCTAGAGGCAATAATAAAGTTATTATTTATTTCCTTATATCATGATAAATGTTTATTATTCATGCTAGAATTGTATTAACCGGAAACATAATACTTGTGTGAATACATAGACAAGCTAAACGTCACTAGTATGCCTCTACTTGACTAGCTCGTTGATCAAAGATGGTTATGTTTCCTAACCATAGACATGTGTTGTCATTTGATTAACGGGATCACATCATTAGGAGAATGATGTGATTGACATGACCCATTCCATTAGCTTAGCACCCGATCGTTTAGTATGTTGCTATTGCTTTCTTCAAGACTTATACATGTTCCTATGACTATGAGATTATGCAACTCCCGTTTACCGGAGGAACACTTTATGTGCTACCAAACGTCACAACATAACTGGGTGATTATAAAGGTGCTCTACAGGTGTCTCCAAAGGTACATGTTGGGTTGGCGTATTTCGAGACTAGGATTTGTCACTCCGATTGTCAGAGAGGTATCTCTGGGCCCTCTCGGTAATGCACATCACTTAAGCCTTGCAAGCAATGCAACTAATGAGTTAGTTGCAAGATGATGTATTACGGAACGAGTAAAGAGACTTGCCGGTAATGACATTGAACTAGGTATTGAGATACCGACGATCGAATCTCGAGCAAGTAACATACCGATGACAAAGGGAACAACATATGTTGTTATGCGGTCTGACCGATAAAGATCTTCATAGAATACGTAGGAGCTAATATGAGCATCCAGGTTCCGCTATTGGTTTTTGACCAGAGACGTGTCTCGGTCATGTCTACATTGTTCTCGAACCCGTAGGGTCCGCACGCTTAACGTTACGATGACAGTTTCATTATGAGTTTATATATTTTGATGTACCGAAGGTTGTTCGGAGTCCCGGATATGATCACGGACATGACGAGGAGTCTCGGAATAGTCGAGACATAAAGATCAATATATTGGACGGCTATATTCGGACACCGGAAGTGTTTCGGGTGATTTCAGAGAAAACCAGAGTGCCGGAGGGGTTACCGGAACCCCCCGGGGAAGTATTGGGCCTTAGTGGGCCTGAGGGGAGAGAGAGGGCAGCAGCCCAATAGGTGGCGCGCCCCCTCCCGTGAGGAGTCCGAATTGGACTAGGGGATGGGGGCGCGGCCCTCTTTCCCTCTCCCTCTCCCTCTCCCTCTCTTTCCTTCCCCCTTCTCTCTTCCTAGTTGGACTAGTAAAGGGGAGTCCTACTCCTAATAGGAGGAGGACTCCCCCCTCCTTGGCGCGCCCCAAGGGCCGGCCGGCCTCCCCCCTTGCTCCTTTATATACGGGGGCAGGGGGCACCTCTAGACACATAAGTTGATCTTCATGATCGTTCTCTTAGCCGTGTGCGGTGCCCCCCTCCACTATAATCCTCGACAATATTGTAGCGGTGCTTAGGCGAAGCCCTGCGACGGTAGAACATCAAGATCGTCACCACGCCGTCGTGCTGACAGAAGTCTTCCCCGACACTTTGCTGGATCGGAGTCCGGGGATCGTCATCGAGCTGAACATGTGCTAGAACTCGGAGGTGCCGTAGTTTCGCTGCTTGATCGGTCGGGCCGTGAAGACATACGACTACATCAACCGCGTTGTCATAACGCTTCCGCTTTCGATCTACGAGGGTACGTGGACAACACTCTCCCCTCTCATTGCTATGCATCACCATGATCTTGCGTGTGCGTAGGAATTTTTTTGAAATTGCTACGTTCCCCAACAGTGGCATCCGAGCCTAGGTTTTATGTGTTGATGTTATATGCACGAGTAGAACACAAGTGAGTTGTGGGTGATATAAGTCATACTGCTTACCAGCATGTCATACTTTGGTTCGGCGGTATTGTTGGATGAAGCGGCCCGGACCGACATTACGTGTACGCTTACGCGAGACTGGTTCTACCGACGTGCTTTGCACACAGGTGGCTGGCGGGTGTCAGTTTCTCCAACTTTAGTTGAACCGAGTGTGGCTACGCCCGGTCCTTGCGAAGGTTAAAACAGCACCAACTTGACAAACTATCGTTGTGGTTTTGATGTGTAGGTAAGATTGGTTCTTGCTTAACCCCATAGCAGCCACGTAAAACTTGCAACAAACAAAGTAGAGGACGTCTAACTTGTTTTAGCAGGGCATGTTGTGATGTGATATGGTCAAGACACGATGCTAAATTTTATTGTATGAGATGATCATGTTTTGTAACCGAGTTATCGGCAACTGGCAGGAGCCATATGGTTGTCGCTTTATTGTATGCAGCGCAATCGCCCTGTAATGCTTTACTTTATCAGTAAGCGGTAGCGATAGTCGTAGAAGCATAAGATTGGCGAAACGACAACGATGCTACGATGGAGATCAAGGTGTCGCACCTGTGACTATGGTGATCATGACGATGCTTCGGAGATGGAGATCACAAGCACAAGATGATGATGGCCATATCATATCACTTATATTGATTGCATGTGATGTTTATCTTTTATGCATCTTATCTTGCTTTGATTGACGGTAGCATTATAAGATGATCTCTCACTAAATTTCAAGATAAAAGTGTTCTCCCTGAGTATGCACCGTTGCCAAAGTTCGTCGTGCCTAGACACCACGTGATGCTCGGGTGTGATAAGCTCTACGTCCATCTACAACGGGTGCAAGCCAGTTTTGCACACGCAGAATACTCAGGTTAAACTTGACGAGCCTAGCATATGCAGATATGGCCTCGGAACACTGAGACCGAAAGGTCGAGCGTGAATCATATAGTAGATATGATCAACATAGTGATGTTCACCATTGAAAACAATTCCATTTCACGTGATGATCGGTTATGGTTTAGTTGATTTGGATCACATGATCACTTAGAAGATTAGAGGGATGTCTTTCTAAGTGGGAGTTCTTAAGTAATATGATTAATTGAACTTAAATTTATCATGAACTTAGTACCTGAAAGTATCTTGCTTGTTTATGTTTGATTCTAGATAGATGGCCCGTGCTGTTGTTCCGTTCAATTTTAATGCGTTCCTTGAGAAAGCAAAGTTGAAAGATGATGGTAGCAATTACACGGACTGGGTTCGTAACTTGAGGATTATCCTCATTTCTGCATAGAAGAATTACGTCCTAGAAGCACCGCTGGGTGCCAGGCATGCTGCTGATGCAACTGACAACGTTAAGAACGTCTGGCAGAGAAAAGTTGATGACTACTCGATAGTTCAATGTGCCATGCTTTACAGCTTAGAACCGGGTCCTCAACGACGTTTTGAACGTCATGGAGCATATGAGATGTTCCAGGAGTTGAAGTTAATATTTCAAGAAAATGCCCGGATTGAGAGATATGAAGTCTCCAATAAGTTCTATAGCTGCAAGATGGAGGAGAATAGTTTTGTCAGTGAGCATATACTCAAAATGTCTGTGTATAATAATCACTTGATTCAACTGGGAGTTAATCTTCCGGATGATTGCGTCATTGACAGAATTTTCCAATCACTTCCACCTAGATACAAGAGCTTCGTGATGAACTATAATATGCAAGGGATGGATAAGACAATTCTCGAGCTCTTCGCAATGCTAAAAGCTGCGGAGGTAGAAATCAAGAAGGAGCATCAAGTGTTGATGGTCAACAAGACCACTAGTTTCAAGAAAAAGGGCAAAGGGAAGAAGAAGGGGAACTTCAAGAAGAACAACAAGCAAGTTGCTGCTCAGGAGAAGAAACCCAAGTCTGGACCTAAGCCTGAATCTGAGTGCTTCTACTGCAAGCAGACTGGTCACTGGAAGCAGAACTGCCCCAAGTATTTGGCGGATAAGAAGGATGGCAAGGTGAACAAAGGTATATGTGATATACATGTTATTGATGTGCACCTTACTAAGAGCTCGCAGTAGCACCTGGGTATTTGATACTGGTTCTGTTGCTAATATTTGCAACTCAAAACAGGGACTACGGATTAAGCGAACACTGGCAAAGGACGAGGTGACGATGCCCGTGGGAAATGGTTCCAAAGTCGATGTGATCGCGGTCGGCACGCTACCTCTACATCTACCATCAGGATTAGTATTAGACCTAAATAATTGTTATATGGTGCCAGCGTTGAGAATGAACATTATATCTGGATCTTGTTTGATGCCAGACGGTTATTCATTTAAATCAGAGAATAATGGTTGTTCTATTTATATGAGTAATATCTTTTATGGTCATGCACCCTTGAAGAGTGGTCAATTTTTGATGAATCTCGATAGTAGTGATACACATATTCATAATGTTGAAACCAAAAGATGCAGAGTTGATAGTGATAGTGCAACTTGTTTGTGGCACTGCCGTTTAGGTCATATCGGTGTAAAGCACATGAAGAAACTCCATACTGATGGACTTTTGGAACCACTTGATTATGAATCACTTGGTACTTGCGAACCGTGCCTCATGGGCAAGATGACTAAAACACCGTTCTCCGGCACTATGGAGAGAGCAACAGATTTGTTGGAAATCATACATACAGATGTATGTGGTCCAATGAATGTTGAAGCTCGTGGCGGATATCGTTATTTTCTCACCTTCACAGATGATTTAAGCAGATATGGGTATATCTACTTAATGAAACATAAGTCTGAAGCATTTGAAAAGTTCAAAGAATTTCAGAGTGAAGTTGAAAATCATGGTAACAAGAAAATAAAGTTTCTACGATCTGATCATGGAGGAGAATATTTGAGTTACGAGTTTGGTCTACATTTGAAACAATGCGGAATAGTTTTGCAACTCACGCCACCCGGAACACCACAGCGTAATGGTGTGTCTGAACGTCGTAATCGTACTTTACTTGATATGGTGCGATCTATGATGTCTCTTACAGATTTACCGCTATCGTTTTGGGGTTATGCTTTAGAGACGGCCGCATTCACGTTAAAATAGGGCACCATCAAAATCCGTTGACACGACGCCTTATGAACTATGGTTTGGCAAGAAACCAAAGTTGTCATTTCCGAAAGTTTGGGGCTGCGATGCTTATGTGAAAAAGCTACAACCTGATAAGCTCGAACCCAAATCAGAGAAATGTGTCTTCATAGGATACCCAAAGGAAACTGTTGGGTACACCTTCTATCACAGATCCGAAGGCAAGACATTTGTTGCTAAGAATGGATCCTTTCTAGATAACGAGTTTCTCTCGAAAGAAGTGAGTGGGAGGAAAGTAGAACTTGATGAGGTAATTGTACCTGCTCCCTTATTGGAAAATAGTACATCAGAGAAACTTGTTTCTGTGACGACTACACCAATTAGTGAGGAAGCTAATGATGATGATCATGAAACTTCAGAGCAAGTTACTACTGAACCTCGTAGATCAACCAGAGTAAGATCTGCACCAGAGTGGTACGGTAATCCTGTTCTCGAAATCATGCTACTAGATCATGATGAACCTACGAACTATGAAGAAGCGATGGTGAGCCCAGATTCCGCAAAATGGCTTGAAGCCATGAAATCTGAGATGGGATCCATGTATGAGGACAAAGTGTGGACTTTGGTTGACTTGCCCAATGATCGGCAAGCAATTGAGAATAAATGGATCTTCAAGAAGAAGACTGACGCAGACGGTAATGTTACTGTCTACAAAGCTTGACTTGTCGCAAAAGGTTTTCGACAAGTTCAAGGGATTGACTACGATGAGACCTTCTCACCCATAGCGATGCTTAAGTCTGTCCGAATCATGTTAGCAATTGCCGCATTTTATGATTATGAAATTTGGCAGATGGATGTCAAAACTGCATTCCTGAATGGATTTCTGGAAGAAGAGTTGTATATGATGCAGCCGGAAGGTTTTGTCGATCCAAAGGGAGCTAACAAAGTGTGCAATCTCCAGCGATCCATTTATGGACTGGTGCAAGCCTCTCGGAGTTGGAATAAACGCTTTGATAGTGTGATCAAAGTATTTGGTTTTGTACAGACTTTTGGAGAAGCCTGTATTTACAAGAAAGTGAGTGGGAGCTCTATAGCATTTCTGATATTATATGCGGATGACATATTGCTAATAGCAAATGATATAGAAATTCTGGATAGCATAAAGGGATACTTGAATAAGAGTTTTTCAATGAAAGACCTCGGTGAAGCTGCTTACATATTGGGCATTAAGATCTATAGAGATAGATCAAGACGCTTAATTGGACTTTCACAAAGCACATACCTTGACAAAGTTTTGAAGAAGTTCAAAATGGATCAAGCAAAGAAAGGATTCTTGCCTGTGTTACAAGGTGTGAAGTTGAGTAAGACTCAATGCCCGACCACTGCAGAAGATAGAGAGAAAATGAAAGATGTTCTCTATGCTTCAGCCATAGGCTCTATCATGTATGCAATGCTGTGTACCAGACCTGATGTGTGTCTTGCTATAAGTCTAGCAGGGAGGTACCAAAGTAATCCAGGAGTGGATCACTGGACAGCGGTCAAGAACATCCTGAAATACCTGAAAAGGACTAAGGATATGTTTCTCGTATATGGAGGTGACAAAGAGATCATCGTAAATGGTTACGTTGATGCAAGCTTTGACACTGATCTGGATGATTCAAAATCACAAACCGGATACGTATTTACATTAAACGGTGGAGCTATCAGTTGGTGCAGTTCTAAACAAAGCGTCGTGGTGGGATCTACATGTGAAGCGGAGTACATAGCTGCTTCAGAAGCAGCAAACGAAGGAGTCTGGATGAAGGAGTTCATATCCAATCTAGGTGACATACCTAGTGCATCGGGTCCAATGAAAATCTTTTGTGACAATACTGGTGCAATTGCCTTGGCAAAGGAATCCAGATTTCACAAGAGAACCAAGCACATCAAGAGAAGCTTCAATTCCATCCGGGATCTAGTCCAGGTGGAAGACATAGAGATTTGCAAGATACATACGGATCTGAATGTAGCAGACCCGTTGACTAAGCCTCTTCCACGAGCAAAACATGATCAGCACCAAGGCTCCATGGGTGTTAGAATCATTACTGTGTAATCTAGATTATTGACTCTAGTGCAAGTGGGAGACTGAAGGAAATATGCCCTAGAGTCAATAATAAAGTTATTATTTACTTCCTTATATCATGATAAATGTTTATTATTCATGCTAGAATTGTATTAACCGGAAACATAATACTTGTGTGAATACATAGACAAACTAAACATCACTAGTATGCCTCTACTTGACTAGCTCGTTGATCAAAGATGGTTATGTTTCCTAACCATAGAGATGTGTTGTCATTTGATTAACGGGATCACATCATTAGGAGAATGATGTGATTGGCATGACCCATTCCATTAGCTTAGCACCCGATCGTTTAGTATGTTTCTATTGCTTTCTTCATGACTTATACATGTTCCTATGACTATGAGATTATGCAACTCCGGTTTACCGGATGAACACTTTGTGTTCTACCAAACGTCACAACATAACTGGGTGATTATGAAGTTGCTCTACAGGTGTCTCCAATGGTACATGTTGGGTTAGCGTATTTCGAGATTAGGATTTGTCACTCCGATTGTCGGAGAGGTATCTATGGGCCCTCTCGGTAATGCACATCACTTAAGCCTTGCAAGCAATGCAACTAATGAGTTAGTTGCGAGATGATGTATTACGGAACGAGTAAAGAGACTTGCTGGTAATGAGATTGAACTAGTTATTGAGATACCGACGATCGAGTCTCGAGCAAGTAACATACCGATGACAAAGGGAAGAACGTATGTTGTTATGCGGTCTGACCGACAAAGATCTTCGTAGAATATGTAGGAGCCAATATGAGCATCCAGGTTCCGCTATTGGTTATTGACCAGAGACGTGTCTCGGTCATGTCTACATTGTTCTCGAACCCGTAGGGTCCGCACGCTTAATGTTACGATGACAGTTTCATTATGAGTTTATATATTTTGATATACCGAAGGTTGTTCGGAGTCCCGGATATGATCACGGACATGACGAGGAGTCTCCGAATAGTCGAGACATAAAGATCGATATATTGGACGGCTATATTCGGACACGGGAAGTGTTTTAGGTGATTTCGGAGAAAACCGAAGTGCCGGAGGGGTTACCGGAACCCCCTGGGGAAGTATTGGGCCTTAGTGGGCCTGAGGGGAGAGAGAGGGCAGCAGCCCAGGAGGTGGTGCGCCCCCTCCCATGAGGAGTCCGAATTGGACTAGGGGAGGGGGGCGCGGCCCTCCTTTCCTCTCCCTCTCCCTCTCCCTCTCCCTCTCCCTCTCCCTCTCCCTCTCTTTCCTTCCCCCTTCTCTCTTCCTAGTTGGACTAGGAAAGGGGAGTCCTACTCCTACTAGGAGGACTCCCCCCTCCATGGCGCGCCCCAAGGGCTGGCCGGCCTCCCCCCTTGCTCCTTTATATACGCGGGCAGGGGGCACCTCTAGACGCACAAGTTGATCTTCGTGATCTTTCTCTTAGCCATGTGCGGTGCCCCCCTCCACTATAATCTTCGATAATATTGTAGCGGTGCTTAGGCGAAGCCCTGCGACGGTAGAACATCAAGATTGTCACCACGCCGTCGTGCTGACGGAACTCTTCCCCGACACTTTGCTGGATCGGAGTCCAGGGATCATCATCGAGCTGAACGTGTGCTAGAACTCGGAGGTTGTAACGCTCTCGATGCGGCTATATCTCCCACGTGTCGAAGCACGACTTAGAGGCATAACCGCATTGAAAGCAATGTCGCAAGTGAGGTAATGTTCACACAACCCATGTAATACATAAGGGAAAGAGATACATAGTTGGCTTACAATCGCCACTTCACACAATACATGAGTAAAACAATACATCATTTAGATACAGTCAAGGTCCGACTACGGAACCAAAATAAAAGAAGAACCCCAAAAGCGACAAAGGTCCCCGATCGACCCCAACTGGGCTCCACTACTGATCGACTAGACGAAACAACATAAAGGATAAGATATTCATCGAGCTCCTCCTTGAGCCTGGGTGCGTCACCTGCACGGTTTCATCGGCACCTGCAAACTGGTTTTGGAAGTATCTGTGAGTCACGGGGACTCAGCAATCTCACACCCGTGAGATCAAGACTATTTAAGCTTAAAGGTAGGACAAGGTAGTGAGGTGGAGCTGCAGCAAGCGACTAGCATATCTGATGTCTAACATACGCAAATGAGAGCGAGAAGAGAAGGCAAAAGCATGGTCGAACAACTATGATCAAGAAGTGATCCTGAAACTACTTACGTCAAGCATAACTCCAACACCGTGTTCACTTCCCGGACTCCGCCGAGAAGAGACCATCACGGTTACACACGTGGTTGTTGTATTTTAATTAAGATCAACTTCGGGTTTTCTACAACCGGACATTAACAAATTCCCATCTGCCACATAACCGCGGGCACGGCTTTCGAAAGTTCAAAACCCTGCAGGGGTGTCCCAACTTAGCCCATTATAAGCTCTCGCGATCAACGAAGGATATTCCTTCTCCCCTGGAAGACCCGATCAGTCTCGGAATCCCGGCTACAAGACATTTCGACAGTAATAAAACAAGTCCAGCAAAGCCGCCCGATTGTGCCGACAAATCCTGATAGGAGCTGCACATATCTTGGTCTCAGGGCACATCCGGATGAGACAAGCTACGAGTAAAACCAGGCCTCGAGTTTCCACGAGGGGGCCCTGCAGGCTGCTCGGTTCGATCCAGCACTTAGACCCTTGAGTCTGCAGAACCCAAGGGAAGGGGATAGGTGGTGGTGAGGCAAATGGTAAAACCAATGTTGGGCCTTGCTGGAAGAGTCTTATTCAAAGCGAACTGTCAAGGGGGTCCCATAAATCACCCGACCGCGTTAGGGACGCAAAATCCGGGAACATAACACCGATATGACGGAAACTAGGGCGGCAAGAGTGGAACAAAACACCAGGCATAAGGCCGAGCCTTCCACCCTTTACCAAGTATATAGATGCATTAATTAAATAAGATATATTGTGATATCCCAACAAGTAAACATGTTCCAATCAAGGAAAAACATCTCCATGTTCCAACAAGGAACAAACTTCATCTTCACCTGCAACTAGCAACGCTATAAGAGGGGCTGAGCAAAGCGGTAACATAGCCAAACAACGGTTTGCTAGGACAAGGTGGGTTAGAGGCTTGGTTTAACAATATGGGAGGCATGATAAGCAAGTGGTAGGTATCGCAGCATAGGCATAGCAAAAGAGCGAGCATCTAGCAAGCAAAGATAGAAGTGATTTCGAGGGTATGGTCATCTTGCCTGAGATCCCGCAAGGAAGAAGAACGAGTCCATGCAGAAGACAAACGGACGTAGACGAACGAATCCTCACAACTCCGGAACGAAACCGAAGCTAACGAGAGAAGCAACCCGGAAAGAAACAAATAACATAGTAAACAAACATAACATAAACATGGCATGATGCACAATCAAGTATGATGCATGTCCGGTTTAATGAGGCATGGCATGGCAAAGTGCAACAACCAACACTACAAATTAAGTGGAGCTCAATATGTAACGGTGCATATTGACGAAACACCACGACAAGTTATTTAGTTTGATCTCGTTTATGTACCCAACAATATTAAATGTTGATAAACATGGCAAGAGGGTGAAGCAAAGTAAAACTACCTATCTAGTCAAGTTTAAATGAGGCCGGAAGCAACGAACAACAATTCCGGAAACTCCTCATGAGCATATAATAGATTCGGTACAGTTCTGCCCTAAACACAATTTTAGAGTTGTTAAGCATGCAAAGTAAGGCCACCATGTTAAACTAGGCAAAATTCTACCCCATTTACATATAAAGTTTGTTAGGTTTGGAGCTACGGTTGAATAGTTATGAATTAAATCATTTTAACATGGCATAGGAGCAAATTTAATCAAACATCATTTTAATCATTTTAAACATAGATGAAAGTTGCAAATTATTAATCTACACAAAATTTTAAGTAAGTTTCATATATAACTTATTTTAAACCGATGCACGGTTTGTGAGATATTAAATGCATGAACTCTAGGGACTATTCTGCAAAACTGCGTACTCTGGAAAAATAGACAAATTCGCAGCAGGAAAAAAACCCTATATGGGCCGAAACTGAGACAAGCCCAACAGAAAGAAAAAAAACAAAAGGTGGGGCGCTGTGGGTTGCCTCATCCATGGGCTTCGGCCCGGGTTGGTGGAGAGGCCAAGTCGGCCTTGGTGGAGCTGGGCTGGGAGGCAGTTGAGGCCTGGATGGATCCACGCGAGAGAAGTCAACGCGGGCGGGTGCTCGTTCCCGAGCGAACAGAGGCAGAGGCAGCGCTGTGGCTCCCGCGGGGCAGGGCGCCGGCGAGGGACTTGGTGGGCGAGCATGGATCCGAGGCAGAGGACTCGAGGAGGACTTGGCGCTGGCCTCGTCCTCGAAGCAGAGGAAGCAGGTGCGCGACGGCGCCGGGGACAGCAAGGAGGTGGCTCCGGTCGGTGGGTCGAGGGACTTGGCCGGCGGCGCGTCTTGGGGCAAAACGGGCGCGGGGATGGAGCTCCTAGCAGGGAACGGGGCGACGACGAACATCCTCGGGAGGCGCAGCGGCGAGCTCCATCGAGCGGCCATGGCGGAGCTCCTGCAGGAGAGAGAGGGGTTGTGAGAGAGGAAGACGAGGGAGAATCAGAGGGAGGAGGAGAGGAAAATAGGGCAGCGGCTACTCATCTCCGACGAGGTCGGAGCTCCGGCGAGGTCGGAGCTCCGGCGAGGTCGGAGCTCCGGCGAGGCCTGGTGGCCGGAGCAGCGACGTGAGGCGGCGGGGTCGATCTGAAACGGGAGGAGCTCGGGCACGGGCACAAGGGGAAGAGGGATGGATCGAGGGGAAGGACAAGCGCTGATCTGGTTGGTGGGTGGCTGAAAACGAGGTGGATGCGGGATGTGGATTTGGTGGAGCGGCGCTGAAAACAAAGAGAAAGAAGATTGCAGCGGCGGCGATGGGACATGCTGCCTAAAATCTAGGGTTGCCCACTTATATACGCAAATGGATTAGGTTTGGGGGTATTTGGTCCCTCCGATTTCTAATCGGACGGTCGCGAATAAAATAGCTAGGGATACCAAATAAGAAAACGGTGATGTTTTGTAGGTGTTTGGGGTTGATCTGGGCACAGCGGTGGCGACAGCCCGGGTCGGGTCCGGGACAACTATCGGACGCGCGCGAGAAGGGACGCGGGCTGGCAAGAGAAGTTAGGTTGGACCTGGCGGTTGTCAGCGGACTGTGCAGGAGCTTAGGGCTGAGAGAAGAGAAGAGAGAGACCCGGCGACAGTTTCCGGAGACCGAAAACGTCCGACGATTTGACCGACTATATTGTCGCTATAGTTAACGGTTGGGGCGTCAAACGGACTCCGAACGCGATGAAACTTGGCACACGGTCTACTAACAACAAAACAACACCGCACGCCAACTTTCATCCCATTCCGAGAACATTTTCCGGCCACTTATAAAATACTATTTCGGACATGCCGCGGGCGCGTGCAAGTGTGTCTGGGCTCAAAACGGACAACGGAGAGAATGAGGAGGCCAGGACGGATGCAAATTTTGAAAACATGATGGTGCAATGCACATGATGACATGATAAGATGCAACACGCAAGCAAAAGACAAGGCAACAACAGCGAATAACTGGAGGACACCTGACACATCGGTCTCGGGGCATTACAACACTCCACCACTACGAGAGGATCTCGTCCCGAGATCTAGGATGACACCGGATAGAAAACGGAAGAAGAAAGAGGTAAAACTAAGTTGCTTCTTTGACAAAAGAGTGAAACCAACGAACCTTGAGAGGTCGCAAAGCTTGAAGAAAAGACACGACGGAGGTGAACAAAATCTAAAACACTCCGTTCAGAAAGAGGAACAAGGAACATGGAATACGGCGAGAAAGAAGAGTTTACGTGACAAGATAGACATTGAAACCACTCTCGTTAAAACTAGACAGAGAAGGAACAAGAATGACATAATTTGGGCAACACTCCGACTGAAAATGGAAGGAATTGAACATGACTTGACAAGATGAGAGGATACTTGAAGAGATCAACAGCACACTGCCTCCAGGAGTATTGAAAGAATGGCACAAGGTGTAAGAAAGATTTCATACGGCACTCCGTTTAAGAAGGGAGGCAAAATTATCTAAGATGAGAGAGCTCGAATGAAAACACGACACTCCGTTTAAATGGATAAGCAAAAGGAAAGAACATGATCCTCACAATTCGAGATGAAGAGTGAAGAGAGCAACATCACAATGCCTCCGGAAGAAGAAATATAAGTTAGATCATTGGAATAAAGGAATGGAGAAGAAAATGACAACTTCTACCACAAATGAGTTTGGAAAGCACCCTTAAAAAGAAATATAGAATGGAGTTGCTGGAAAAACTAGCAACGAAAAAAAGAATAAGTTTGTAGTGGGCTGATAGAAACATCTCAACATTATGAGGTGAGCTTCTGCCACCAACGGAAACAAACGATTGGTTGATATCAACAAGGAGACGAGAAACTTATTTCACCGAGAGGACAAATGAAGAACTTGGGTCATTTATAAGCACCATAATAGCAACAATCCTTAGGGAAAGCTTTAGGTGAAATATAACCCAAGATAACTCCAATGAAGAGATTGATGGATTTAAATATCTCATTCTTGACAACAAGTGAATCATGAAACATGAATGAAACTGTCAAAATGACATAACACCACCTCAAAAGATAAGGTCGAAAGAATTGCACTTCGGAATGCAAGATGAAGAATGCTTGACTCCTCAAAATAAAACATGTGTTGAGCACCATGTTTAATTTTGAGTATAGCTTGACAGATCTTAACTCCGAGAGAAATCTTGATGAACAATTGAAGAATGAAAAGAATCCTTGACGAAGCACCATGTAGAGCCTCCATGAAGAACTCCGGTAATAAAAGCATGATAGAAAGAAAGAGAAGTTGAAAACACAAGGTGAAGCCTTGCGATGATTTAGATGGAGCTTCGCGACGAGATAATGCGGAAAACTTGGAACTCCGGAAATGAAAAGATGAAGCATCTCAAACTGAGAAATGTGACATGATGAACAACTCTGGAAAGAAGAAACTAGATCACTTGGATGAAACAAGAACAAGAATTATGTTATGCGTATCCTTCACCAATTTAAATTGATGACAAGCAACGGATTTGGCATACTACTTATTCTTGTAGAAAAGATTAAGAGAGATATAGCGTAAACTTGGGACGGTATTGATGGAACCACCGGTGGAATTTGGAAACAACGAATGAATTAATATGATAACGAAGGAAGTGAAATCTTGAACGAACCACCATAAGAATTGAAAATGAATGAAGAAAAGATAAAGAAACACCGGAAAGAATTAGAAAATGACGTTGATATCTGAGTTAATTTAGATACAAATGAACGAATAGATCACGAGCTAATTAGAGAATACTTGAATGATGCACCGGTAAGATTTGGAGAGCGAGAGCTGAAAGCTGGAATGAGTAATTCTGAGATGATGAGTTCCAGAGAATAAAACTGAAAAGACTCCTGAATTGCTCCAGATGGGCAAAAAGAATTCTCACAATCGAAAACAATTATGAGAGGATGGCATCAAGCTAGAACCATGAATCTTGAAGAGAATGGAGCGAGATTTAAGAGAAACTCTTCATCGGTCTTCAAATGCTGAGAATGACGAGGAGAAACACCACCAAACTGTTGAGAAATTCCGGAAGGATTAAGAGAGGAAAGGTTGAGCCAAAGATGAAAAGAATTTGAAAGCGATCTTGGAGAAGGAATATGACTGATGATACTTCATTCTTACGTCACAATTGGAAAAGAATTCGGGAATAACTCCGGAAAAATTAGAAGAGTCAGGTAAGATCCTGGGAAAAGACCTGTGGGTTAGGGCCCACTCAAAAGAAACACCCTTGAACGATTTAAAAGATAGATTGTGCCGGTTGAATTAAATGGCTTGAATGAGATAGCATCCTCAAAAGAAATTGAGTGAATTGAGAATGGAAACTTGAATCTTCTGAGATATCTTCATCACTCCGGAACAAATGAATAGTGAGAGGTGAATGATTAAGAGGTGCACCGGCATGAGAAAACATTTGAAAAGAGGAAAAGGGATAAGATCAACACCGAAATCTTGAATTAAATCCACCGGAGAAGAAAAAGAATGAAGAATGATAAACTTGAAGAACATCTTCTTGAGAACCACCGGGTAAGAACATTGATTGAAAAGGATGAAGGGACTTCACATGAATAAAATGGATACTTGGTTAAGACATCTGATTCCTTGAAGGAAAAGGGTGGGCGGGTGGGAAAACAAAGGCAACTTGGGTCGGATGAAACGAACACCATTGAGAAAAAGCTTAGAATTGACCTTGCGAATGTTGGAATGATCGGATTTACTTGAAGAGAGACACACCGGTTGAAAAGGATTGACATGGCACTCTCAGTTATCATGAAAGATTGGTATCCACATAGGAATATGAGAACACCGTTTGGAAAGGGTATGGAATCAACACTTGACTCCGAAGCAACTCGAATACCACAAACCAAAACAAAAATAAAGGATTGGCTCACAGAATAAGCCGGAAACAAACATATGATAGATCCCATATCGTATCATGTGTCTGTTGGAAGGATATCCTACGAGATACTTGAATTCCCACTTATAAACTCCCGAAACTTTCTGGTTATGCAATCAGGTGTTGGGGATACAGGGGACACAAAATATATCACCCAAACTAACAATACCTAGATCCAGTTGTATCCATCCTTCAACACATAACCAAGAAACCTTCGGAAATCGTCTACCTCAACCTTCGAAAAGCATCCGTTATACGAGTTATGGCAATACTCCCGCACTCGCCTCAGTACTGGGCTATCAGGGTTATCTCACCAACAACTGTACAAAAGAGATTTTCGATGTCGGCGTACTAAACTCAGGTATTCCAGAACTGCAACGATAAAATTATGACGACAACACCTCGGAGCTCAACTCCCCGGGACACCTCCACTAAACCCCTGCTGACAGGAGGCACCAAGACAATGTTGTCATCACAAAACCATCGGAACGATTCTAAGATACCCGCGTGATCCTAAATTTTTTTTTAGTGAAATTTGAGAAGAGAAGAGTCAAAACTCTACGTCAGGATGCCTTACCAGAGCGATGAGGAGACTGGGAAGTAAAAAGAATTCCTAAACTCTCCGATATATAATTCCTAAATGACTCAAAACATTTTTCTAGACACAACTCGGCCGCTAAAGACGATCAATCAGTGGGGGCTCCTAAGGTCGGGGAAGGCTCTGATTACCAACTTGTAACGCCCTCGATGCGGCTATATCTCCCACGTGTCGAAGCACGACTTAGATGCATAACCGCATTGAAAGCAATGTCGCAAGTGAGGTAATCTTCACACAACCCATGTAATACATAAGGGAAAGAGATACATAGTTGGCTTACAATCGCCACTTCACACAATACATGAGTAAAACAATACATCATTCAGATACAGTCAAGGTCCGACTACGGAACCAAAAAAAAGAAGAACCCCAAAAGCGACAAAGGTCCCCGATCGACCCCAACTGGGCTCCACTACTGATCGACTAGACAAAACAACATAAAGGATAAGATCTTCATCGAGCTCCTCCTTGAGCCTGGGTGCGTCACCTGCACGGTTTCATCGGCACCTGCAAACTGGTTTTGGAAGTATATGTGAGTCACGGGGACTCAGCAATCTCACACCCGCGAGATCAATACTACTTAAGCTTAAAGGTAGGACAGGGTAGTGAGGTGGAGCTGCAGCAAGCGACTAGCATATCTGATGTCTAACATACGCAAATGAGAGCGAGAAGAGAAGGCAAAAGCACGGTCGAACAACTATGATCAAGAAGTGATCCTGAAACTACTTACGTCAACCATAACTCCAACACCGTGTTCACTTCCGCCGAGAAGAGACCATCACGGTTACACACGCGGTTGGTGTATTTTAATTAAGATGAACTTCGGGTTTTCTACAACCGGACATTAACAAATTCCCATCTGCCACATAACCGCGGGCACGGCTTTCGAAAGTTCAAAACCCTGCAGGGGTGTCCCAACTTAGCCCATTATAAGCTCTCGCGATCAACGAAGGATATTCCTTCTCCCCGGGAAGACCCGATCAGTCTCGGAATCCCGGCTACAAGACATTTCGATAGTAATAAAACAAGTCCAAGAAAGCCGCCCGATTGTGCCGACAAATCCTGATAGGAGCTGCACATATCTCGGTCTCAGGGCACATCCGGATGAGACAAGCTACGAGTAAAACCAGGCCTCGAGTTTCCACGAGGGGGCCCCGCAGGCTGCTCAGTTCGAACCAACACTTAGAGAAGCACTGTCCCGGGGGGGGGGGGGGGGCTAAATAAAGATGACCCTTGAGTCTGCAGAACCCAAGGGAAGGGGATAGGTGGTGGTGAGGCAAATGGTAAAACCAGTGTTGGGCCTTGCTGGAAGAGTCTTATTCAAAGCGAACTGTCAAGGGGGTCCCATAAATCACCCGACCGCGTTAGGGACGCAAAATCCGGGAACATAACACCGATATGACGGAAACTAGGGCGGCAAGAGTGGAACAAAACACCAGGCATAAGGCCGAGCCTTCCACCCTTTACCAAGTATATAGATGCATTAATTAAATAAGATATATTGTGATATCCCAACAAGTAAACATGTTCCAATCAAGGAAAAACATCTCCATGTTCCAACAAGGAACAAACTTCATCTTCACCTGCAACTAGCAACGCTATAAGAGGGGCTGAGCAAAGCGGTAACATAGCCAAACAACGGTTTGCTAGGACAAGGTGGGTTAGAGGCTTGGTTTAACAATATGGGAGGCATGATAAGCAAGTGGTAGGTATCGCATCATAGGCATAGCAAAAGAGTGAGCATCTAGCAAGCAAAGATAGAAGTGATTTCGAGGGTATGGTCATCTTGCCTGAGAACCCGCAAGGAAGAAGAACGAGTCCATGCAGAAGACAAACGGACGTAGACGAACGAATCCTCACAACTCCGGAACGAAACCGAAGCTAACGAGATAAGCAACCCGGAAAGAAACAAATAACATAGTAAACAAACATCACATAAACATGGCATGATGCACAATCAAGTATGATGCATGTCCGGTTTAATGAGGCATGGCATGGCAAAGTGCAACAACCAACACTACAAATTAAGTGGAGCTCAATATGCAACGGTGCATATTGACAAAACACCATGACAAGTTATTTAGTTCGATCTCGTTTATGTACCCAACAATATTAAATGTTGATAAACATGGCAAGAGGGTGAAGCAAAGTAAAACTACCTATCTAGTCAAGTTTAAATGAGGCCGGAAGCAACGAACAACAATTCCGGAAACTCCTCATGAGCATATAATAGATTTGGTACTGTTCTGCCCTAAACACAATTTTAGAGTTGTTAAACATGCAAAGTAAGGCCACCATGTTAAACTAGGCAAAATTCTACCCCATTTACATATAAAGTTTGTTAGGTTTGGAGCTACGGTTGAATAGTTATGAATTAAATCATTTTAACATGGCATAGGAGCAAATTTAATCAAACATCATTTTAATCATTTTAAACATAGATGAAAGTTGCAAATTATTAATCTACACAAAATTTTAAGTAAGTTTCAGATATAACTTATTTTAAACCGATACACGGTTTGTGAGATATTAAATGCATGAACTCCAGGGACTATTCTGCAAAACTGCGCACTCTGGAAAAATAGACAAATTCGCAGCAGGAAAAAAAACCCTATATGGGCCGAAACTGAGACAAGCCCAACAGAAAGAAAAAACAAAAGGTGGGGCGCTGTGGGTTGCCTCACCCATGGGCTTCGGCCCGGGTTGGTGGAGAGGCCAAGTCGGCCTTGGTGGAGCTGGGCTGGGAGGCAGTTGAGGCTTGGATGGATCCACGCGAGAGAAGTCAACGCGGGCGGGTGCTCGTTCCCGAGCGAACAGAGGCAGAGGTGGCGCTGTGGCTCCCGCGGGGCAGGGCGCCGGCGAGGGACTTGGTGGGCGAGCATGGATCCGAGGCAGAGGACTCGAGGAGGACTTGGCGCTGGCCTCGTCCTCGAAGCAGAGGAAGCAGGTGCACGACGGCGCCGGGGACAGCAAGGAGGTGGCTCCGGTCGGTGGGCCGAGGGACTTGGCCGGCGGCGCGTCTTGGGGCAAAACGGGCGCGGGGATGGAGCTCCTAGCAAGGAACGGGGCGACGACGAACATCCTCGGGAGGCGCAGCGGCGAGCTCCATCAGGCGGCCATGGCGGAGCTCCTGCAGGAGAGAGAGAGAGAGAGAGGGGTTGTGAGAGAGGAAGACGAGGGAGAATCAGAGGGAGGAGGAGAGGAAAACAGGGCAGCGGCGACTCATCTCCGATGAGGTCGGAGCTCCGGCGAGGCCTGGTGGGCGGAGCAGCGACGTGAGGCGGCGGGGTCGATCTGAAACGGGAGGAGCTCGGGCACGGGCACAAGGGGAAGAGGGATGGATTGAGGGGAAGGACGAGCGCTGATCTGGTTGGTGGGTGGCTGAAAACGAGGTGGATGCGGGATGTGGATTTGGTGGAGCGGCGCTGAAAACAAAGATAAAGAAGATTGCGGCGGCGACGATGGGACAGGCTGCCTAAAATCTAGGGTTGCCCACTTATATACGCAAATGGATTAGGTTTGGGGGTCTTTGGTCCCTCTGATTTCTAATCGGACGGTCGTGAATAAAATAGCTAGGGATACCAAATAAGAAAACGGTGACGTTTTGTAGGTGTTTGGGGTAGATCTGAGCACAGCGGTGGCGACAGCCCGGGTCAGGTCCAGGACAACTATCGGACGCGCGCGAGAAGGGACGCGGGCTGGCAAGAGAAGTTAGGTTGGACCTGGCGGTTGTCAGCGGACTGTGCAGGAGCTTAGGGCTGAGAGAAGAGAAGAGAGAGACCCGGCGACAGTTTCCGGAGACCGAAAACGTCCGGCGATTTGACCGACTATATTGGCGCTATAGTTAACGGTTGGGGCGTCAAACGGACTCCGAACGCGATGAAACTTGGCAGGCGGTCTACTAACAACAAAACAACACCGCACACCAACTTTCATCCCATTCCGAGAACATTTTCTGGCCACTTATAAAATACTATTTCGGACATGCCGCGGGCGCGTGCAAGTGTGTCTGGGCTCAGAACAGACAACGGAGAGAATGAGGAGGCCGGGAGGGATGCAAATTTCGAAAACATGATGATGCAATGCACATGATGACATGATAAGATGCAACACGCAAGCAAAAGACAAGGCACAAAAGCGAATAACTGGAGGACACCTGGCACATCGGTCTCGGGGCATTACAACACTCCACCACTACGAGATGATCTCGTCCCGAGATCTAGGATGACACCGGATAGAAAACGGAAGAAGAAAGAGGTAAAACTAAGTTTCTTCTTTGACAAAAGAGTGAAACCAACGAACCTTGAGAGGTCGCAAAGCTTGAAGAAAAGACACGACGGAGGTGAACAAAATCTAAAACACTCCATTCAGAAAGAGGAACAAGGAACATGGAATACGGCGAGAAAGAAGAGTTTACATGACAAGATAGATATTGAAACCACTCTCGTTAAAACTAGATAGAGAAGGAACAAGAATGACATAATTTGGGCAACACTCCGACTGAAAATGGAAGGAATTGAACATGACTTGACAAGATGAGAGGATACTTGAAGAGATCAACAGCACACTGCCTCCGGGAGTATTGAAAGAATGGCACAAGGTGTAAGAAAGATTTCATAGGGCACTCCGTTTAAGAAGGGAGGCAAAATTATCTAAGATGAGAGAGCTTGAATGAAAACACGACACTCCGTTTAAATGGATAAGCAAAAGGAAAGAACATGATCCTCACAATTCGAGATGAAGAGTGAAGAGAGCAACATCACAATGCCTCTGGAAGAAGAAATATAAGTTAGATCATTGGAATATAGGAATGGAGAAGAAAATGACAACTTCTACCACAAATGAGTTTGGAAAGCACCCTTAAAAAGAAAGATAGAATGGAGTTGCTGGAAGAACTAGCAACGAAAAAAGAATAAGTTTGTAGTGGGCTTATAGAAACATCTCAACATTATGAGGTGAGCTTCTGCCACCAACGGAAACAAACGATTGGATTGATATCAACAAGGAGACGAGAAACTTATTTCACCGAGAGGACAAATGAAGAACTTGGGTCATTTATAAGCACCATAATAGCAACAATCCTTAGGGAAAGCTTTAGGTGAAATATAACCCAAGATAACTCCAATGAAGAGATTGATGGATTTAAATATCTCATTCTTGACAACAAGTGAATCATGAAACATGAATGAAACTGTCAAAATGACATAACACCACCTCAAAAGATAAGGTCGAAAGAATTGCACTTCGGAATGCAAGATGAAGAATGCTTGACTCCTCAAAATAAAACATGTGTTGAGCACCATGTTTAATTTTGAGTATAGCTTGACGGATCTTAACTCCGAGAGAAATCTTGATGAACAATTGAAGAATGAAAAGAATCCTTGACGAAGCACCTTGTAGAGCCTCCATGAAGAACTCCGGTAATAAAAGCATGATAGAAAGAAAGAGAAGTTGAAAACACAAGGTGAAGCCTTGCGATGATTTAGATGGAGCTTCGCGACGAGATAATGCGAAAACCTTGGAACTCCGGAAATGAAAAGATGAAGCATCTCGAACTGAGAAATGTGACATGATGAACAACTCTGGAAAGAAGAAACTAGATCACTTGGATGAAACAAGAACAAGAATTATGTTATGCGTATCCTTCACCAATTTAAATTGATGACAAGCAACGGATTTGGCATACTACTTATTCTCGTAGAAAAGATTAAGAGAGATATAGCGTAAACTTGGGACGGTATTGATGGAACCACCGGTGGAATTTGGAAACAACGAATGAATTAATATGATAACGAAGGAAGTGAAATCTTGAACGAACCACCATAAGAATTGAAAATGAATGAAGAAAAGATAAAGAAACACCGGAAAGAATTAGAAAATGACGTTGATATCTGAGTTAATTTAGATACAAATGAACGAATAGATCACAAGCTAATTAGAGAATACTTGAATGATGCACCGGTAAGATTTGGAGAACGAGAGCTGAAAGCTGGAATGAGTAATTCTGAGATGATGAGTTGCCGACGAGGATTACCTGCCTGGATAGAGGAGGCGAGGAGCGTGAAGGAGGGTTGCCGACGAGGAGGCGGCATCGCTGCAAGCAAGGAGTGAAGGTTTCAACTTGGAAAAGAAGGCGGAAAGAGGTGAAATGTGGATTTTGGTAAGGGGGAGGGGCGGGGAGGTAGATATATCCGCAGAAGCCGAAAATTAGGAATTGCTTCAGCGAAAAAACTGGCGCGCAAAGTGTCATCAGACATGGTCCCTTATCCAGTGTATGATATGTGGACATCACAAACGATTCAGATAGCTTAACCCGTGTGTGATGAGTTTGAACGTCAAAAGTTTTGGTTTGAATTTCCATGGTTACAGTGGTCATCCACGTCATTGCATAATTTGGGTACACAAAGGAGACTACATCACACCCACACTTCTTAATCGAGCAAGTTTAGCAATTAAACAGAGCTAGCTGACCTAAACATTACTCTAACAAATTAAAGACCGGTGCTCTTAGTTAAACAAAACAAAGAGTACTACTATGGCTGGTGCTTGTCGATCTCTGCCGCCACCTCCATGTCCAGCTCGCGCCCGACGGTCTCCTGGGAAAGGGGCTCCATGGCATCCATCGCACCATACTCAGCAAGCATCTTGCCATCCGCTTCCGCCATCTCTTTCGAAAAGGCTGCCACGAGCTGGGTGTGGGCGGAAGCGACCTCCGTCGTCGCAAGGTATGCGACGGAGGAACGGACGGCTTCTCGAACGCTTTCGGCGATTGCCAGCTCTTCGATTGTCGGTTGCCGACCGTTGTCGGAGAAGCTTCGTTCGATTTATGCGGTGACCGCCATGAGCTGGGCCTGGGCGGCCGCGACATGGTCGTGGGAGGCCTCCCTCAGGGCTAAGGCCGCCGCTGCAGAACGGACAACTATTGTGCCACTCTCGCCGGTTGCTATCCCCGAGGCAGATGTTGCTACTGCCACCTGAGAAGCAACATCGACCGTTTGGGCTGCCTTTGCCGCCCGGTCGCAGATTGCGGTCGCGCTCATGCACCTTGTTAGCACGCGCATGGCGGCTGCGGCCGCGCTCTCGCGGGAGTGGGCTACCGAAGTTTCCCTTATGATGCGGGTCCACGTGCCCATCTTTCACCGTCGACGATTGAACAGTGAAATGATATTTGGGGAGCGAGCTAGTGTGCTTGAGATGCCGGTTGTGGACTGTAGCCGACGCACCTTCTCGCATAAGCCATAGCCGTACTATACACCGATGGTGCTCCAGGATATTTTGTGCTGCATCTCACACGGTTGCTGATAATAAACTGTGTACGACCTACTTGATTTCTCATCTTGATTTGAATTACATAATGGGGTCACAGCGGCAATGGACGGTGTTTGAATTGCTAGACCTTTTATCTGGAGTGAACATGCAACTACATGAGTGTCGTAAAAGAATTGGAATTATTCAGGGTTCGTTTGAACATTTCATACATTAAATTGGTTTTCTAGCCATTTAAGGTGAACAATTCAAATTTGAACTACATGCACATGCTCCAGTGCATATAAATTGGTTGAAAAGTTAAATCTGTGTCCTTGGGTGCATGCTTATAGGTCCCATGCAAGAAATGGGAATGAATTTCAAACACCAAGGCACCGTTGATTGCCGGTAAAACATTGAGATGCCTGGTTTTTTAATACTAGTAAATCAAAAACTCGTCTGAAATTCATTAAAATTGGCATGCTATCATGGAGCGGCATCAACATGCCGTGGTACAAATGTTGTCCCATTTGGGGCAAGTTTGGGTATATGCTTCTCACAAACCGGAGCTTCTCACAAAAAGCATGATGGTTTTTAGTAGGGAACGTCCCACCTTTGGGGACGAAACGATATCCATTGCCTCTTATTGCTTTCAAATTTTTTTCTCATGTCAACATAGAACAAACAGGAGTGTTGTGTGAAATTTTGTGATTTTTCGGGGTTCATTTGGACATTTTTATGCATTAAATGAGTTTTCAATGCATTTATGTGCATATTTCAAATTTGAACTACATGCACATGCTCCAGTGCATATAAATTGGTTGAAAAATCAAATGTGTGTCCCTGGGTGCATGCTTAGGTGCCATGCAAGAAATGGGAATGAATTTCAAACACCAGGGCACCGTTGATTGCGGGTAAAACATTGAGATGCCTGGTTTTTTAATTCTAGTAAATCAAAAACTTGTCTGAAATTCATTAAACTTGGCATGCTATCATGGAGCGGCATCAACATGTCGTGGTACAAATTTTGTCCCATTTGGGGCAGGTTTGGGTATATGCTTCTCACAAACCGGAGCTTCTCACAAAAAGCATGATGGTTTTCAGTAGGGAACGTCCCACCTTTGGGGACGAAACAATATCCATTGCCTCTTATTGCTTTCAAATTTTTTTCATGTCAACATAGAACAACATGAGTGTTGTGTGAATTTTTGTGATTTTTCGGGGTTCGTTTGGACATTTTTATGCATTAACTGAGTTTTCAATGCATTTATGTGGATAATTCAAAATTGAACTACATGCACGTGCTCCAGTGCATATAAATTGGTCGAAAAATCAAATTTGTGTCCTTGGGTGCATGCTTAGGTCCCATGCAAGAAATGGGAATGAATTTCAAACACCAGGGCACCGTTGATTGCCGGCAAAACATTGAGATGCATGGTTTTTAAATTCTAGTAAATCCAAAACTCGTCTGAAATTCATGAAACTTGGCATGGTATGATGGAGCGGCATTAACATGCAGTGGTACAAATTTTGTCCCATTTGGGGCAGGTTTGGGTATATGCTTCTCACAAACCGGAGCTTCTCACAAAAAGCATGATGGTTTTCAGTAGGGAACGTCCCACCTTTGGGGACGAAACAATATCCATTGCCTCTTATTGCTTTCAAATTTTTTTCATGTCAACATAGAACAACATGAGTGTTGTGTGAATTTTTGTGATTTTTCGGGGTTCGTTTGGACATTTTTATGCATTAACTGAGTTTTCAATGCATTTATGTGGATAATTCAAAATTGAACTACATGCACGTGCTCCAGTGCATATAAATTGGTCGAAAAATCAAATTTGTGTCCTTGGGTGCATGCTTAGGTCCCATGCAAGAAATGGGAATGAATTTCAAACACCAGGGCATCGTTGATTGCCGGCAAAACATTGAGATGCATGGTTTTTAAATTCTAGTAAATCCAAAACTCGTCTGAAATTCATGAAACTTGGCATGGTATGATGGAGCGGCATTAACATGCAGTGGTACAAATTTTGTCCCATTTGGGGCAGGTTTGGGTATATGCTTCTCACAAACCGGAGCTTCTCACAAAAAGCATGATGGTTTTCAGTAGGGAACGTCCCACCTTTGGGGACGAAACAATATCCATTGCCTCTTATTGCTTTCAAATTTTTTTCATGTCAACATAGAACAACATGAGTGTTGTGTGAATTTTTGTGATTTTTCGGGGTTCGTTTGGACATTTTTATGCATTAACTGAGTTTTCAATGCATTTATGTGGATAATTCAAAATTGAACTACATGCACGTGCTCCAGTGCATATAAATTGGTCGAAAAATCAAATTTGTGTCCTTGGGTGCATGCTTAGGTCCCATGCAAGAAATGGGAATGAATTTCAAACACCAGGGCACCGTTGATTGCCGGCAAAACATTGAGATGCATGGTTTTTAAATTCTAGTAAATCCAAAACTCGTCTGAAATTCATGAAACTTGGCATGGTATGATGGAGCGGCATTAACATGCAGTGGTAAAAGTTTTGTCCCATTTGGGGCAGGTGTGGGTATATTCTTCTCACAACCCGGAGCTTCTCACAACAAGCATGATGGTTTTCGGTAGGGAACATCCCACCTTTGGGGACAAAACGATATACATTGCCTCTTACTGCTTTCAATTTTTTTCTCCTGTCAACATAGAACAACAGGAGTGTTGTGTGATTTTTTTTTATTTTTTGGGGTTTGTTTGGACATTTTTATGCATTAACTGAGTTTTCAATACATTTATGTGCATAATTAAAAATTGAACAACATGCACGTGCTCGAGTGCATATAAATTTGTCGAAGAATCAAATCTGTGTCCTTGGGTGCATGCTTAGGTCCCATGCAAGAAATGGGAATGAATTTCAAACACCAGGGCACCGTTGATTGCCGGCAAAACATTGAGATGCATGGTTTTTAAATTCTAGTAAATCCAAAACAAGTCTGAAATTCATTAAACTTGGCATGGTATGATGGAGCGGCATCAACATGCCATGGTAAATTTTTTGTCCCATTTGGGGCAGGTTTGGGTATATTCTTCTCACAAACCGGACCTTCTCACAACAAGCATGATGGTTTTTGGTAGGGAACATCCCACCTTTGGGGACGAAACGATATCCATTGCCTCTTATTGCTTTCATTTTTTTTCTCGTGTCAACATAGAACAACATGAGTGTTCTGTGATTTTTTTCGGGGTTCGTTTGGATATTTTTATGCATTAACTGAGTTTTCAATGCATTTATGTGCATAATTCAAAATTGAACTACATGCACATGCTCGAGTGCATATTAATTGGTCGAAAAATCAAATCTGTGTCCTTGCGTGCATGCTTAGGTCCCATGCAAGAAATGAGAATGAATGTCAAACATCAGGGCACCGTTGATTGCCGGCAAAACATTGAGATGCCTGGTTTTTAAATTCTAGTAAATCCAAAACTCGTCTGAAATTCATGAAACTTGGCATGCTATCATGGAGCGGCATCAACATGCCGTGGTACAAATTTTGCCCCATTTGGGGCAGGTTTGGGTATATGCTTCTCACAAACCGGAGCTTCTCAGAACAAGAATGATGGTTTTCGGTAGGGAACGTCCCACCTTTGGGGACGAACCGATATCAACTGCCTCTTATTGCTTTCAATTTTTTTCTTGTGTCAACATAGAACAATAGGAGTGTTGTGTGAATTTTTGTGATTTTCCGGGGTTCGTTTGGACATTTTTATGCATTAACTGAGTTTTCAATGCATTTATGTGCATAATTCAAATTTGAACTACATGCACATGCTCCAGTGCATATAAATTGGTCGAAAAATCAAATCTGTGTTCTTGGGTGCATGCTTAGGTCCCATGCAAGAAATGGGAATGAATTTCAAACACCAGGGCACCGTTGATTGCCGGCAAAACATTGAGATGCCTGGTTTTTAAATTCTAGTAAATCCAAAACTCGTCTGAAATTCATGAAACTTGGCTTGCTATGATGGAGCTGCATCAACATGCTGTGGTACAAATTTTGTCCCATTTGGGGCAGGTTTGGGCATATGCTTCTCGCAAACCGGAGCTTCTCACAACAAGCATGATGGTTTTCGGTAGGAAACATCCCACCTTTGGGGACGATACAATATCCATTGCCTCTTATTGCTCTCAAATTTTTTTCTCGTGTCAACATAGAACAACAGGAGTGTTGTGTGAATTTTTGGGATTTTTCGGGGTTCGTTTGGACATTTTTATGCATTAACTGAGTTTTCAATGCATTTATGTGTATAATTCAAATTTGAACTACAAGCACATGCTCCAGTGCATATAAATTGGTTGAAAAATCAAATATGTGTCCTTGGGTGCATGCTTAGGTCCCATGCAAGAAATGGGAATGAACTTCAAACACCAGGGCACCGTTGATTGCCTGCAAAACATTGAGATGCCTGGTTTTTAAATTATAGTAAATCCAAAATTCTGTTAACCGTTCACGTGACGCCACGTGTCTTGTTTTTAATGGTTGTAGGAGGTGCCGTGCAGACAGCTGCTTGACCTTGACTAAACGGGAGGCGTGCGAGCGCCGTCCAGTGCGTAGGCTGACCAAGAGGCGTGCAAGCTGTCCTCCAGTGCGCAGGCTCATCAGAAAGTGTGCGAGCTGTACGCTGCGCAAGCTCACTGAGAAGCGAGCCCTTTGACTTCCATGGCCGCCCGCCTTGCTCGCATCCTCTCCATTAATGGTGCCCAAGCCGCAATTTAATTCGCTTTTTAAATATAAAACACTCATCACAAACGTTTTAGTTAGAACACCTGTATGCAAACCGACAGCTTCCCCAGGAAGCCAAGATAAAATGTGCCGAGCAAGATAAAACCTGTATGCAAATCACTAGCAGTATCTAATTTTTGCAACTAAAATTCAGTAATTAAGATTCATTCATAGATTAAGCAGTCGTTCTTAATTTATACAAACAGTTCAACTCGACAGCTGAAATGACCAAACTTTTCCCCAATTGTTGCCAACCACGTACTAAAATAGCTAGTTCAACTATATATACTAGCTAATTTTAAGTACGTTGTACAGTTCCACCACATCTATAGTCAGATGAACTGAACAAAATAGCCCCTAAATACTACTACTACTGCGGAGGAGCTTTGTACTACTTCCGGCTGCCTCTCCTCTGACAAGCGCGCTCAGTAAGAGGCGGCAGAGGAGGAGCCAACCAACGAGCTGGGCAACCGCAATGCGGTGCCTGCCGCTAATGCAGCTTCAGCGACGCTCACCTCGAACGCCCTCTGCCGCTCCAAAGAACCTCCAGACGACCCCTCTCGAAGTGGTGGTTCTCCTCATAGATCTCATGATTCCTCACCTCTGAGGTGGCGTGTGCCGCAGCCACGGCGGCGGTAAGGCTCTTTGTGTGCTCGATGAGGCGCTCCTCCTCCTGCCGCAGGAACTCGGTGTAGCATGCAAGGTCGCTGACGCACGTGCAGGCATCCATCTCTGCCTCCCGTCTTCGAGCGGCGATGGAGGAGCGGGTGATGACCCTGGCGGTCGACGGTGGGCTGGCGACCACGGCGGCCGGCAACGGGGTGGCGGCCACGACCACCACTTCCCGCCTTCGGGCCGCGGTGGCGGAGCGGGTGATGGCAATAGTGGACGGTAGTGGGGTGGCGGCCACGACGGCCACCTCCCGCCTTCGGTCCGCGGCGACAGAGCGGGCGATGGCCCTGGCTTTCGACGGTGGTGTGGCGGCAATGGCAGACGGAAGCAGCTGCCGACAGGCACTGGCGGCGGAGCGTGTGGTGGGTGTTCCGCGCACACCCAACAGGGACGCCACGCGCACTACTCTACACCGGGGACTGCGCCGCCGCCACGGTGTAGCCTCCCAGCTGGAGCTGTGCTCTGATGAAGGCGGAGTGGCTGAGCGACAAAAACTGACCGGTGCCATTGGCGATTGTGGGAGAAGCAGACGAGATAAGCTACAGGGATGGAGGGGGAAATGCGACGCAGGAATCGCCGGCCGTGAGGGTTTTCATAGCAGGACGGTAAGCATCGTGATTTTGGGGGATTTCATCGAGTCAGGCAGGAAGCTTGCACGGGAACCTGCGAGGTTGCGCAGGAACGGGCTCATTGATGATTCATTGGCGCCACCGTTTGGCAAAAAGAACGCCCCCGCGCGCTGCGTAAGCTTGCGTTGTAAGTCATCTGCGGCAACGGGGTGACAAGACATGCAAGAGGAGGACGAAAGGCCACGTACACATACGGTTAATAAAAAACATTTGCGATTTAATTACCTACTATACCACCGTCCTGGTTTATTAGTATGGTTTAACTAATAAAATACGAATGCATGTTGCCAAAGATTATATAGTTGGATTTGTATTTGAACATAGTTTCCAATTATATAATTTTCAAAACATGCATTAACATTTTGTTGGGTAAATTTGAGGGCAAAGTATGGCACAGAATATAAAGGAGACTATATACTAGATGGAGGTGGTACCACACGGCCGCTCTCTACGCAGCGACACAACTGTCGGTCGGCTTGTAGGCAACCATTTCATGCGTGTTCAACTGCTCTATGCGTGTGGTTGCTTGTAGTTCAGGCGGCCACAGCACGCTCTACTCGGGTCCCGCCGCGCGCGCTCTGCTCTCGCATCCCACCGGGTGCTCTGCCCTCGTCCCTCCATGCGCGTTGCCAGTGTTTGGGTTCAGCGCAAGATCACGCATGTTCATGTGCAAGCGGTTGCACCGGGCGCGGCGCGATGATGTAGTTACCCGCTGCAAAAACTGCCATGCGGACGCGCCGAGAATCCACTCCGCCCGACCCCCTTTTATCCCTGCGGCCATTTACCTTCATCTCTCGTCTCACACGACACAATAAGCACACCCACGAGGACACATACAGAGAGGAGATCCAGCGGTTCCAATGGCGCCCCGTGGCTCCAATGGCGCTCCCAGCGGCCGGCACGACAACGGCTTGCAGTTCACCATGCATCACGTAGTGGACACCCACGTGAGGGGGAAGGCTCTCTCAGTGCTGTACACAAATGATCCGGTCTCGGTGGAGAGATCCATCCAAACTATGGAGCAGTTCCTTGCCGAGGACAAGTACCGAGTGGTCGGCTTCGACCTCGAGTACACCATCGGTCATGTCGGGCACGATCAGAAGGTTGTCGTCGCCCAGTTGTGCATGCGACATGACGTCCTCGTCTACCACTTCCACCTTGCCACAAGGCCTTGCGAGCGTTTCTCCATGTTTATCAACAGCTCCGACTATAGTTTCGCTACGGTGGACACCACCAACGATCTAAAAGCGCTCAAGGTTTCGGACTTGAAATGCACGAATCTTGTCAACATCCAGCACCACTACAAGGTCTGGGGCAGCGACAAAAATAAACTGAACTCCCTAGTTGACCTCGCCTCGGCCATCGTCGACCCCTACTATGCGAAGGTGAAGAATGAGAGCAATAAGGACAAGAACGCCTGGCATAGTGTGTGGCATAAGAGACTGGATGAACAACATGTCAAGTACGCGGCCATGGACGCGTACACAAGCTACGAGATGTATAGGCGGATCATTGACATGAGGAAGTGTCTTCTTCCTAACAAAACCAAGGGACCGAGCCACATAGCAGTGGCGGGAGCGTCACAAGAAGTAGATGACTAGACGATCGTTTATCCTACTTTAGAATACATGCAATTGTTTATTGAGGTGTGTGCGAATGATCTATATAGTCACTTATGTAATTGGATGTTTATTTCAGTTTTATATATATATATATATATATATATATATATATATATATATATATATATGTTATTCTACTGTAGACAGAGCAATTCACACGGCTTATTAGCAGCAATCGTCTGTGTTATTATTGCTCTTCGCACATATTTTAGATTACGGACCTGTTTGCCGCGTATCTCACACATCTTGTTCAGTTGAACCATTTCCATTGTGTTGCCTAATCACACACAGTTCATCCCAGTGAACCATATGCTGTATATCGCACACGCCTTCATCTGGTTGCCCGTTGCTTTTGTTCCTCCTCATCCCAAACAGTTAATTGAGCTGAACCGTATGCCCTACATCGCACACGCAACTAAAATCTGAACCGTGTTTGATGCATCCATCATCGCAAATGTTTTGCACCTTTTTTGACGGTTTTTTTACACCAACGTTTGCGATTATGGCATCACACACAGTTTCATCGAAGGGTCTCTGATCGTAGTATCGCGTTTGGACCATCCTGCAGTAGTGTATCATCGTCACAAGAAAAATAAAGTTTCTATGATCTGATCGTGGAGGTGAATATTTGAGTTATGAGTTTTGTCTTCATTTAAAACAATGTGGAATAGTTTCACAACTCACGCCACCTGGAACACCACAGCGTAATGGTGTGTCCGAACATCATAATCGTACTTTATTAGATATGGTGCGATCCATGATGTCTCTTACCGATTTACCACTATCGTTTTGAGTTTATGCATTAAGATACAACTGCATTCACGTTAAATAGGGCACCATTTAAATCCGTTGAGACGACACCATATGAACTATGGTTTGGCAAGAAACCAAAACTGTCATTTCTTAAAGTTTGGGGTTGAGATGCTTATGTGAAAAAGTTTCAAACTGATAAGCTCGAACCCAAATCGGAGAAGTGCGTCTTCATAGGATACCAAAAAGAAACTGTTGGGTACACCTTCTATCACAGATCCAAAGGCAAGATATTTGTTGCTAAGAATGGATCCTTTGTAGAGAAGGAGTTTCTCTCGAAAGAAGTGAGTGGGGGGGGGGGGAGTAGAACTTGGTGAGGTGATACGTCTCCGTTGTATCTACTTTTCCAAACACTTTTGCCCTTGTTTTGGACTCTAACTTGTATGATTTGAATGGAATTAATCCGGATTGTCGCTGTTTTCAGCAGAATTGCCATGATGTTGTTTTATGTGCAGAAAACAGAAGTTCTCGGAATTAGCTGAAACTCCACGGGATGTCTTATAAAAAATAATAAAAAATCCTCGCCAAAGATGAAGACCAGGGGGCCCACACCCTGTCCACAAGGGTGGGGGCGCCCCCCTTAGGGCGTGCCCCCTACCTCGTGGGAAGCCCTAAAACCTCTCGGGAGGGCTGATCTGGAGTCCGTTCAGGGCTCCGGAGAGGGGGATTTGTCGCCGTCTTCATCATCAACCATCCTCCATCACCAATTTCATGATGCTCACCGCCGTGCGTGAGTAATTCCATCGTAGGCTTGCTGGACGGTGATGGGTTGGATGAGACTTATCATGTAATCGAGTTAGTTTTGTTAGGGTTTGATCCCTAGTATCCACTATGTTCTGAGATTGATGTTGCTATGACTTTGCTATGCTTAATGCTTGTCACTAGGGCCCGAGTGCCATGATTTCAGATCTGAACCTATTATGTTTTCATGAATATATGTGAGTTCTTGATCCTATGTTGCAAGTCTATAGTCACCTACTATGTGTTATGATCCGGCAACCCCAAAGTGACAATAATCGGGACCACTCCCGGTGATGACCATAGTTTGAGGAGTTCATGTATTCACTTTGTGCTAATGCTTTGTTCTGGTTCTCTATTAAAAGGAGGCCTTAATATCCCTTAGTTTCCAATAGGACCCCGCTGCCACGGGAGGGTAGGACAAAAGATGTCATGCAAGTTCTTTTCCATAAGCACGTATGACTATATACGGAATACATGCCTACATTACATTGATGAATTGGAGCTAGTTCTGTGTCACCCTATGTTATGACTGTTACATGATGAACCGCATCCGGCATAATTACCCATCACTGGTCCAGTGCCTACGAGTTTTCCATATACTGGTTCTCGCTTATTTACTTTCCCGCTTCTACTGTTACAATCACTACAAAATACCAAAAATATTTACTATTGCTCGCACTACTCTTTTGTTGCCGTTACCACCACTATCATATTAATGTGCTACTAAACACTTTGTTGCAGATACTAAGTTTCCAGGTGTGGTTGAATTGACAACTGAGCTGCTAATACTTGAGAATATTCTTTGGCTCCCCTTGTGTCGAATCAATAAATTTGGGTTGAATACTCTACCCTCGAAAGTTGTTGCGATCCCCTATACTTGTGGGTTATCAAGACTAATTTCTGGCACCGTTGCCGGGGAGCATAGCTCTATTCTTTGAGTCACTTGGGATTTATATCTGCTGGACACTATGAAGAACTTGAAAGACGCTAAGACAACAATTTATCCCTCAACTACGAGGGGAGGTAAGGAACTGCCATCTAGCTCTGCACTTGATTCACCTTCTGTTATGAGTAAGCTAGCGACACCTAAACCTGCTTCTGCTATTCGTTCCGATATGTCGCATGTTATTGATGATGCCACTTCTGCTATGCATGATACTTATGATGAAACTACTTCTATGCCTGATACTACTATGCCCCTTAGTGAATTCTTGAAGAACAAATTGCTAGGGCTAGAGAAAAAGAAATTGCTGAATCTGAATACGATGATGAAAGTGATGATGAAAATATGCCTGTTATTCCTGAGGGTTATGTTTTTGATAAAGAATCTTCCTTAGCTATTTTAGCTTGCAAGGATAGATATGAGCTCAAGAGGTTATAAGTTAAATGGAACAAAGAATCACTTAGAGATAAAATGAAACCCGACCCTGCTTTTGCTACTTCACCTATCTGTGTTCCTAATAAGGATTATGAATTTTCTGTTGATCCAGATGTAATTACTTTGGTTGAATCTGATCCTTTCTATGTCTATGAATCTGAAACTGTTGTGGCACATCTTACAAAGTTAAATGATATAGCTGCCCTGTTCACTAATGATGAGAGATCGCACTACTTTTATATACTCAAAATATTTTTGTTCTCATTAAAGGGTGATGCTAATATATGGTTTAATTCTCTTGATCCTGGTTGTGTGCGTAGTCCCCGGGATATGATTTTTTACTTCTCTGCTAAATATTTCCCTGCTCATAAGAAACAAGCTGCTTTGAGGGAAATATACAACTTCGCGCAAATTAAAGAAGAGAGTCTCCCACAAGCTTGGGGGAGGCTTCTCAAGTTACTTAATGCTTTGCCTGATCATCCGCTTAAGAAAGCTGAAATACTTGATATCTTTTATAATGGACTAACCGATGCTTCCAGAGATTACCTGGATAGTTGTGCTGGTTCTCTTTCAGGGAAAGAACACCGGATGAAGCTGAAATTCTATTGAATAATATGTTGACAAATGAAAATAATTGGGCGCCTCCTGAGCCAGCTCCCGCTCCAATTAGTTATCCTATTCCCAAACCAACTCCGAAGAAGAGAGGTGTTCTATTTCTCAGTCCTGAAGATATGCAAGAGGCAAAGAAATCTATGAAAGAGAAAGGTACTAAAGCTGAAGACGTTAAGAATTTACCTCCTATTGAAGAAATACATGGTCTTAATCTACCGCCTGTCGAAGAAACATATGATCTCAATTCTTTATTTACTGAAGAACCTCCTGATCCCGATATCCCGACACAGGTAGTAAAGGTAAATTCTCTTTATAGATATGATAAAGCTGAAGTCCCTCCTACTAAAATTGCTAGTCAGTGCTTGGATGAGTTTGATAACTTTATGTTTAAGCAAGACGACTTCAATGCTTATTTTGGTAGACAATTAAAAGAAAATGCTTATATGATTAGACGCTTGGGTGATTATATGGCTAATATTAGAGGTGAACTTAAACTTGTTAACAAACATGCTTCTATGGTTACCACTCAAGTAGAACAAGTGCTTAAAGCTCAAAAAGAAGTGCTTGATGAAATGAATAGTAAGAAAAATGATTATGCTGTTAGAGTGGCTACTAGAACTGATAGAATTACTCAGGAACCTTTGTATCCTGAAGGCCACCCTAGGAGAATCGAGCAAGATTCTCACAGAAATAATATTGATGTTCCTAGTTATTCTAAAAATAAGAAAAAGAAAAATGATAGAACTGTGCAAACTTCTAGTGAACCTATTGCTGAACCACCTGATAATCCTAATGATATATCTATGTCTGATGCTGAAACACAATCTGGTAATGAACATGAACCTAATGAAAATATTAATGATGATGTTCATGATGATGCTCAACCCAGTAATGATAATGATGTAGAAGTTGAACCTGCTGTTGATCTTGATAACCCACAATCAAAGAATCAACGTTATGATAAAAGAGACTTTGTTGCTAGGAAACATGGTAAAGAAAGAGAACCATGGGTTCAGAAACCCATGCCTTTTCCTCCAAAACCATCCAAGAAAAAGGATGATGAGGATTTTGAGCGCTTTGCTGAAATGATTAGGCCTATCTTTTTGCATATGCGATTAACTGATGTGCTCAAAACAAATCCTTATGCTAAATATATGAACGATGTCATTACTAATAAAAGAAAGATGCTGGAAGCTGAAATTTCCACCATGCTTTCTAATTATAGTTTTAAGGGTGGAATACCAAAGAAACTTGGAGATCCCGGAGTACCTACTATACCTTGCTCCATTAAAAGAAATTATATTAAAATGCTTTATGTGATCTTGGAGCCGGTGTTAGTGTTATGCCTCTCTCTTTATATCATAGACTTGACTTGAATAAGCTGACACCTACTAAAATATCTTTGCAAATGGCTGATAAATCAACTGCTATACGTGTCGGTATTTGTGAGGATGTGCCTGTTGTGGTTGCAAACGTTACTATTTTAACAGACTTTGTTATTCTTGATATTCCCAAGGATGATAGTATGTCTATTATTCTTGGAAGACCTTTTCTTAATACTGCAGGGGCTGTTATTGATTGCAACAAAGGAAATGTCACTTTTCATGTTAATGGTAATGAGCATACGGTACACTTTCCGAGGAAACAACCTCAAGTTCATAGTATCAACTCCATTGGAAAAATTCCATCGATTATATTTGGAGGTTTTGAATTTCCTCTTCCTACTGTCAAAAAGAAATATGATATACTTATTATTGGGGATGTGCATATCCCCGTTGAGGTAACTTAGTGCTATTCGAAATTTCTCCGGTTTCATGATTATCTGAATGAGTTTGTTAACAAGACTTGATCAACCTTGTTTGTGGATTCTTTTTTATGAGCATGAGATGGATGAAACTAGAAGCACCACCTTCTGTACCCTCTCTATACTTTCTGTTATTTAGTAGAAATAAACTAAAAATAGTATTTTCTGTCTGTTTCCTGGCTTATCCGTGCAATATAAAAATATCCCGAAAATAAAAGTCATCAGAATGCCATGCCAATTTAATATGATTTTTTCGGGAATATTTGAGGATTTACTGTGCAAAAATTACCGGAGGAGGAGCTGCCACCTGGCCACGAGGGTGGAGGGCGCCCCCCCCCTTAGGGCACGCCCCCTGCCTCGTGGGCCCACGGTGGCCCTCCTCCACTTATCTCAGCAGCCATCTTCTTCCTCTGTCTCACACAAACCCGAAAAACCAACTCAAGCACGAGTTCCAGCCACTTTTGCTATGATTTTCGATCTCCTTGCTCAAAGCACCTCTCGCAAAACTGCTTGGGGAGATTGTTCCTTGGTATGTAACTCCTCAATTGGTCCAATTAGTTTTTGTTCTAGTGATTTATTCTTTGCAAATTTGTGCTGCATAGGTCACCATGTTCTTGAGCTTGCATGTCAAATTTATATGGTTCCAAGTAGTTCTAATGCTTGATATAGGCTCTAGGCACTTGTAGGAGTAGTTGCTATCAGTTTTATTGAAGTTGGTTCATTTTTGTTTGAAGTTACTAAAAGTTTTAGATTATTTCAGAAAATAATAAAGAGATTTTGAGGGTCTCATCGAGCCGAAGCTCAAAGGATAAACAAAATGAAGAAGCTCAGAGGCCCAAATATAATTTGCCTCGCACCACGGAAATCCGGCCGTGTGAATGGCCATCTGATAATTTCTTGAGAGAGGCCGGGATTTATGAGGATTTCTATTCATTGATTGAAAATGCTGGCCTCACCGACTTCGTCTGCGACCAACGTCCACAGTATCTCTTACTCACAAATACTTTTGTGCAAAACTTCTACTTTAACCCTAAAGAATCACCTCCTTCGGTAGAGTTTCATTTATATGACGTTGTGAAGAAAATCCCATTGTCTGAATTTTGCGCATTCTGCAACATACCCCATGAGGGTATCTTAGAGGAACCACCTCGTAAAGAGTTGGAACCATTTATTAACCTTATCTCTATGGGAGAAACCAGGAAGGTTTCTGATGAGAGAATCACTAGCATATATTTTCTTGTGTTACGCTATTTTGCTTTATTTGCTAGTCGATGCTTGATTGGTCATGGGAACTGTGGGAACCTTAGTGTTCCCGATATTATTATTCTGTTCCATGGTTTATACCGCGACAACACTTTTAGTATGGGCAGAATTGTTGCTAGACGGTTGAGTCTCAACCGTACTAAAGGCCCCATCTTTGGAGGCATTTATGCTTCTCGCCTTGCTGCACATTTTAACATAGCTATTAGGCATTATGAGAAAGAAGAAAAATTTCTGCCTAATGCTTATCTAGATTATAAGAGCATGATAGCCCATGATTTTCTTGTTAAGGGCAGGGATGGAGAGCTCAAATATAAGTTATACTTTGATAAACATTATCCTGAAACTATTACGTTGCCTGCTCCTTCTTTGTTTAATTTTGTAGGACCTTACCTTGTTACGTGGGCTGCTGTCCAAGCTTACAAAAATCCTGCACCAGCCCCGGAACGGGAACCACAAGATGAGCCTCCACGAAAATCTGTTTATTCCTGGGATCCAGAGATGACTGTCAGCCAGTGGCAGTCAGAGTCTTCTTCATCACAATATGATCCCAACTATTCCTCGTCATAGTACGACCCCAGCTACACATACGGGTATCCGCCAGGCTATCCCTAGCCATAGACCAACTTAGGCAAAAAGCCTAAGCTTAGGGGAGTACGTATTTCTCACCGACATTACATTTATGTTCACACACACTCGTTGCTAGATGTCGGTGCTCATACTCCTTCACTGTAATATCCATGCTAGTTTATTTTCTTTTTCCTGCTTTCTTCTTGTGTGTTTGTTAAACCTTAAGAAAAACCAAAAAAAATTAGTAGTAGTTTATTTCTTTACTGTAGTAATTAAAAAGAAAACCCAAAAATATTTCTCGTTCTTCTTTTTCTTGTTGGGAACTTTCCCGTGTAAATAGTTTTTATTTCTTTTCTTTTCTTTGGGAGTCAGTAGGAGAAGACCATAATTTAATTGTTGAAGTGGCTCTTATATGCATTATTGTTGATTTGACCCGGAGCCCATATTGCCTTGTCTTCTCTTGTTTATCGAATGCTCGCAGATTCCAGCTTAGTCCAGTGCACGTGCACTCTTATTATTATTCACATCGCCCGGTCGTGCAAGTGAAAGGCAATTATGATGATATATGATGGACTAACTGAGAGGGAAAAGCTGGTATGAACTCGACCTCTGTTGTTTTTGTAAATATGATGAGTCCCTCGTTCTTGATTCAGCTTATTATGAATAAACATGTTTGCAATGACAATTAGAGATCATAGTTGCTTGTGCCATGCTTGATTAGCTATGAGTTATAATGATTTACCTTGTGTGCCAACATGCTATTGAGATGATTATGATGTGGTATGATGGGGTGGTATCCTCCTTTGAATGATTTAAGTGACTTGACTTGGCACATGTTCACGCATGTAGTTGAAACAAAATCAACATAGCCTTCACGATATTTATGTTCTTGGTGGATTATATCCTACTCATGCTTGCATCCAATGTTTATTAATTTTAATGCATGTACATGGCTGTTGTCGCTCTCTAGTTGGTCGCTTCCCAGGCTTTTGCTAGCCTTCACTTGTACTAAGCGGGAATACTGCTTGTGCACCCAATCCCTTAAACCCCAAAGTTATTCCAGATGAGTCCACTATACCTTCCTATATGCGGTATCTACCTGTCGTTCCAAGTAAATTTGTATGTGCCAAACTCTAAACCTTCAAATAAACATTTTGTTTTGTATGCTCTAATAGCTCATGTATCAACCAAGGTTGTCCTTATCTTCCATGTTAGGCGGGTTATTCTCAAGAGGAGTGGACTCCGCTCCTCACTCACGAGAAAATGGCTGGTCATCGGGATGCCCAGTCCCATGCTTTATGCAAACTAAATCAAAATTAATTGCAAACAAAACTCCCCTTGGGACCTGATGTATGTTGGAGACACTCGTTGTTTCGAGCAAGTCATGGATTGATGCTTGTTGGTGGAGGGGAGTATAAAATTTACCATTCTGTTTGGGAACCGCCTATAATGTGTTTAGCATGGAAGATATTGCCATCTCTTAGTTGTTACGTTGACAATGAAAGTATACCGCTCAAAATACAATTTATCTCTATTTCAAAACCGAGCTCTGGCACCTCTACAAATCCCTGCTTCCCTCTGCGAAGGGCCAATCCATTTACTTTTATGTTGAGTCATCACCCTCTTATTAAAAACCAATAGCTGGAGAGCACAGCTGTCATTTGCATTCATCATTGTTAATTTATATTGGGTATGACTATGATTGGATCACTTTTACCATGAATTACAATGTCTAGTCAGTCCTTGATCTTTAAAGGTGCTCTGCATTTATGTTTTGCGGTCTCAGAAAGGGCTAGCGAGATACCATCTTGTTATATCATATTATGATTGTTTTGTGAAAGTGTTGTCATCCGAGATTTATTATTATGGCTTGCTAGTTGATTATGCTATTGATATGGGTAATTATGAGACCTGAGAATTATTGCAAATGTGGTTAGTTATGATCTTCGCTGAAAACTTGAATGCTGGCTTGACATAGTTATAACAACAAGAGCAAACAGAGTTTGTAAAAGTTTTTCTTTCTTTCTTTCAGTTTGTCAACTGAATTGCTTGAGGACAAGCAAGGGTTTAAGCTTGGGGGAGTTGATACGTCTCCATCGTATCTACTTTTCCAAACACTTTTGCCCTTGTTTTGGACTCTAACTTGTATGATTTGAATGGAATTAACCCGGACTGACGCTATTTTCAGCAGAATTACCATGATGTTGTTTTATGTGCAGAAAACAAAAGTTCTCGAAATTACCTGAAACTCCACGGGATGTCTTATAAAAAATAATAAAAATCCTCGCCAAAGATGAAGACCAGGGGGCCCACACCCTGTCCACGAGGGTGGGGGCGCCCCCCCTTAGAGCGCGCCCCTACCTCGTGGCCCCCCTGGAGAACCTCCGACGCCAACTCCAACTCTATATATTTGCTTTCGGAGAGAGAAAAATCAGAGAAAAGAAATCATCACGTTTACGATACGGAGCCGCCGCCAAGCCCTAAAACCTCTCGGGAGGGCTGATCTGGAGTCCGTTCAGGGCTCTGGAGATGCGGATTCGTCGCCGTCTTCATCATCAACCATCCTCCCTCACCAATTTCATGATGCTCACTGCCGTGCGTGAGTAATTCCATCGTAGGCTTGCTGGACGGTGATGGGTTGGATGAGATTTATCGTGTAATCGAGTTAGTTTTGTTAGGGTTTGATCCCTAGTATCCACTATGTTCTGAGATTGATGTTGCTATGACTTTGCTATGTTTAATGCTTGTCACTAGGGCCCGATTGCCATGATTTCAGATCTGAACCTATTATGTTTTCATGAATATATGTGAGTTCTTGATCCTATCTTGCAAGTCTATAGTCACCTACTACGTGTTATGATCCGGCAACCCCGAAGTGACAATAATCGTGATGACCATAGTTTGAGAAGTTCATGTATTCACTTTGTGCTAATGCTTTGTTTCGGTTCTCTATTAAAAGGAGGCCTTAATATCCCATAGTTTCCAATAGGACCCCGCTGCCACGGGAGGGTAGGACAAAAGATGTCATGCAAGTTCTTTTCCATAAGCACGTATGACTATATACGGAATACATGCCTACATTTCATTGATGAATTGGAGCTAGTTCTGTGTCACCCTATGTTATGACTGTTACATGATGAACCGCATCCGACATAATTACCCATCACTGATCCGGTGCCTACGAGTTTTCCATATACTGGTTCTCGCTTATTTACTTTCCCGCTGCTACTGTTACAATCACTACAAAATACCAAAAATATTTACTATTGCTCGCACTACTCTTTTGTTGCCGTTACCACCACTATCATATTAGTGTGCTACTAAACACTTTGTTGCAGATACTAAGTTTCCAGGTGTGGTTGAATTGACAACTCAGCTGCTAATACTTGAGAATATTCTTTGGCTCCCCTTGTGTTGAATCAATAAATTTGGGTTGAATACTCTACCCTCGAAAGTTGTTGCGATCCCCTATACTTGTTGGTTATCATGAGGTAATTGTACCTTCTCTTGAGTTGGAAAGTAGTTCATCACATAAATCAGTTCTAGTGATGCCTACAGCAGTTAGTGAGGAACTTAATGATGATGATCATGAAACTTCAAATCAAGTTATTACCGAACCCCGTAGGTCAACCAGAGAACGTTCCGCACCAGAGTAATCCTATTCTGGAAGTCATGTTACTAGACCATGACGAACCTAAGAACTATGAGGAAGCGATGATGAGCCCAGATTCCTCAAAATGGCATAAGGCCATGAAATCTGAGATGGGATCCATGTACGAGAACAAAGTATGGACTTGGATTGACTTGCCCGGTGATTGGCAAGCGATTAGGAATAAATGGATCTTCAAGAGGAAGACGGGCGCTGATAATAGTGTTACTATCTACAAAGCTTGAATTGTCGTAAAAGGTTTTCGACAAGTTCAAGGTGTTGACTACAATGAGATTTTCTCACTCGTAGCAATGCTTAAGTCTGTCCGAATCATGTTAGAAATTGCCACATTTTATGAAATCTGGCAAATAGATGTCAAAACTACATTCCTTAATGGATTTCTTAAATAAGAGTTGTATATGATGCAACCAGAAGGTTTTGTCAATCCTAAAGGTGCTAACAAAATGTGCAAGCTCCAGCGATCCATCTATGGACTGGTGCAAGCAACTCGGAGTTGGAATATACGCTTTGATAAGTTGATCAAAGCATATAGTTTTATACAGACTTGCGGTGAAGCCTGTATTTACAAGAAAGTGAGTGGGAGCACTATAGCCTTTCTAATAAGTATATGTGAATGACATATTGTTGATCAGAAGTGATGTAGAATTTTCTAGAAAGCATAAAGGAGTGTTTCAAAGGAGTTTTTCAAAGACAGACCTCGGTGAAGCTACTTCGTATGGGGCATCAAGATCTATAGAGATTGATCAAGACGCTTGATAAGATTTTCCAATGAGTACATACCTTGACAAGATTTTTGAAGTAGTTCAAAATGGAATAGTCAAAGAAGGAGTTCTTGCCTGTATTGCAAGGTGTAAAGTTGAGTAAGACTCAAAACATGACCACAACAGAAAATAGAAAGAGAATGAAAGGCATTCCCTATGCCTCAGCCATAGGTTCTATAAAGTATGCTATGCTGTGTACCAAACCCATTGTATACCTTGCCATGAGTTTGGCAAGGGGGTACGATATTGATCCAGGAGTGGATCACTTGACAGCGGTCAAAATTATCCTTAGAAGACTAAGGAGATATTTCTCGGTTATGGAGGTGATAAAGAGTTCGTCGTAAAGAGTTACACCCATGCAAGCTTTTACACCAATCCGGATGACTCTGAGTATCAATCTGGATACATATTGAAAGTGGGAGCAATTAGCTAGAGTAGCCCCATGCAGAGCATAGTAGACATAGAAAATTTGCAAAATACGTATGGCTCTGAATGTGACAGACCCATTGACTAAGCTTCTCTCACAAGCAAAACATGATCACACCTTAGTAATATTTGGGTGTTAATCACATAGCAATGTGAACTAGATTATTGACTCTAGGAAAACCCTTTGGGTATTAGTCACATGACGATGTGAACAAATCACATGGTGATGTGAACTATTGGTGTTAAATCATATGGTGATGTGAACTAGATTATTGACTCTAATGCAAGTGGGAGACTGAAGGAAATATGCCCTAGAGGCAATAAGAAAGTTTTTATTTATATTTCCTTATATCATGATAAATGTTTATTATTCATGCTAGAATTGTATTAACCGGAAACTTAGTACATGTGTGAATACATAGGCAAAATAGAGTGTCCCTAGTATGCGTATACTTGACTAGCTCATTAATCAAAGATGGTTATGTTTCCTCACCATAGTCATATGTTGTCATTTGATGAACGGGATCACATCATTAGAGAATGATGTGATGGACTAGACTCATCCGTTAGCTTAGCACTATGATCGTTTAATTTAGTGTTATTGCTTTCTTCATGACTTATACATGGTCCTATGACTATGAGATTATGCAACTCCCGATTACCGGAGGAACACTTAGTGTGCTATCAAACGTCACAACATAACTGGGTGATTATAAAGATGCTCTACAGGTGTCTCCGATGGTGTTTGTTGAGTTGGAATAGATCAAGATTAGGATTTGTCACTCCGATTGTCGGAGAGGTATCTCTGGGCCCTCTCGGTAATACTCATCACTATAAGCCTTGCAAGCAATGTAACTAATGAGTTAGTTGCGGGATGATGCATTATGGAACGAGTAAAGAGACTTGCCGGTAATGAGATTGAACTAGGTATTGTGATACCGACGATCGAATCTCGGGCTAGTAACATACCCACGACAAAGGGAACAACGTATGTTGTTATGCAGTTTGACCGATATAGATCTTCGTAGAATATGTAGGAGCCAATATGAGCATCCACGTTCCGCTATTGGTTATTGACCGGAGATGTGTCTCGGTCATGTCTACATAGTTCTCGAACCCGTAGGGTCCGCATGCTTAACGTTTGATGACGATTTGTATTATGAGTTATATGATTTTATGTACCGAAGGTTGTTCGGAGTCCTGGATGAGATCACAGACATGACGAGGAGTCTCGAAATGGTCGATACATAAAGATTGATATATTGGAAGGTTATATTAGGACACCGGAATGGTTCCTAAGTGTATCGGGTATTTTCCGGAGTACCGGGGGGTTACCGGAAGCCCCCGGGGGGTTAATGGGCCTTTATGGGCCCTAGTGGAAGAGAGGAGGTAGCAGCCAGGTGGAGGCGCGCTCCCCCCAAGCCCAAACCAAATTGGACTACGGGTTGGGGGGCCCCTTTCCTTTCTCTCCTCCTCCTCTTTCCCCCCTTCTCCATGTAGGAATAGGAAAGGGGGGGGCGAATCCTACTTGGAGCAGGACTTCCCCCTTGGGCGCGCCACCCTTGGTCGACCTCCTCCTCCCTTCCTCCTTTATATACGTAGGGAGGGGGGCACCCTAGAACACACAAGTTGATATTTTAGCAGTGTGCGGTGGCCCCCTCCACAGAAACACACCTCAGTCATATAGTCGTAGTGCTTCGGCGAAGCCTTGCATCGATAACTTCATCATCACCGTCACGACACCGTCATGCTGACGAAACTCTCCCTCGGCCTCAACTTTATTAAGAGTTCGAGGGATGTCACCGAGCTGAACGTGTGCAGATCACGGAGGTGCCATGCGTTCGGTACACTGATTGGTTGGATCGCGAAGACGTTCGACTACATCAACCGCGCTACTAAACACTTCCACTTTTGGTCTACGAGGGTACATGGACACACTCTCCCCGCTCATTGCTATGCTTCACCTAGATAGATCTTGCGTGACCTTAGGATATTTTTTTGAAATACTATGTTCCCCAACAACTCAGACAGCACCGTGGGCAATGAACTCAAACAACCCGCATGGTTTCTAGAAAGTAGGCGTGTTCGATCAACTAACAATCACACACGGCTTCCGGCAGCGAACAATTTGCGTTAGGCCACCTTGCATAAATGTTTCCACACAAAGAACTGTGTGTGATATACATACCTACGGAAATGTTTTTCTAGGATTCACCATGTGGGATGTACATACCTACGGAAATGATTTTCTGGGAATCACCGTGTGGGATGTACATACCTATGGAAATGTTTTTCTGGGATTCACCGTGTGGGATGTACATACCTATCTAAATGATTAGGTTTCGATGCCTCGCCTGATCGCACACGAGCTCATTTGGTGTCCCAGGAAGGCCTATCCCAGACGGTTTCTGGGTCGTGTGGGAAGGACCCCCCTATCGCCCACACTCACTTGGCGACGGTTCCAAATGCCGTCGCGGAAAGGGGTTAAAACCCGTTTGTATAGCCCGCCATTGTACCAGTGTCTGTGTGTAGTAATCCAAGTCCCACGCTCTACTGCTCCTGCAATGGTGACATTTTCTACTCCCACTAGCAGACCTGGTTCAAGATCAGAGGCAACAAGTAAGGTCCTACTTTGTGTCTATGTTAGTCTCTCAGCTCGGTATAATTCATCCCCAGCCCTCTATGTTCACTTCACTTTAGTTAAACTAAGTTAGGCATAACGCTCGGATGCAAGTAGGGTTTTTATGGATTTATGTATTCACTATAACAGTAAAGAACATGTATTATTAAACCTTATATGTGATACACAACTATTCTTCAGGAAGAGAAGAAGATAAGAAATGAGCTGAAAAGAGGATAAAACTAGAGACAATGGCTACATGGATAACTAGATTAGAAGAGTTTGAAAGTGGCCACCTTCCTTTCATGCACTTGCTTTATAAAGGTAAGGATTAAGTTCACCATACAATTCATGTTGTTTTTATTGTAAGAGTTTCATACTGTTGCATGAGAAATGTAGAGGGAAAAGGTGCATGGTTTTACTTCTGGGATTGGGTACATCTCTTATTATTCACATTCTTGTCAAATGGCTTTAAGCATTAATTATCGGACACTCCAAAGTATGAAAGTGTGAACCGTGGTAGTTTACTTTGTTTGTTGTTTGTATATCTAAAATTTGTTTGGTGTGCCCCAAGATTTGAATTATGTGAGTTTTATTTGATCGCTTTGTTTTTTTATTACTGTCCTAGCGTCCTTCTCATGCGTTCTTATGAAAATCAACTGATGCAACTGGAAGATGATTCTATGGGTCCAGTAAATAGGAAAATTGATAATGAGGGCCAACTTCAATACCCATCCCACTATGTTGCTTTGAGTTCAGATAATTCATGGTGTCTATGTTGCTTTGTGTGAAGACTTGATGTGGGATAAAATCACAAAAACATGGTCATTTGTTATGCATTGATGGATCCCTAGACACATGGTCATATTGTCTTAATGTTCATGTGCTTAATAGCCTCTTAAAAGACGAGAAGGTTTGCACTTAATACTTGACTCTCTCGATATTTCGTGCTTATCATAAATTAGAGTTATCTATTCGTATCTTGAAAATATAACATTTCTCACAAGATTGTCTGACAAAGTCTTCCTTTGTCCCATCTATGTCTTCTAATAGGTTGGTCAATCATAGTGGGCAGACCAAAGGACTGTATGAGTAATATACTGTATTACTAACAATTCTTTTCATCTGTGCCTTCTAATAGGTTGGTCAATCATGTTGTTAGACCATAATATCAAAGTCAATTTACTGGAAAATAACATAAGTAGTTACCCCAGTTAGTTCACTTTCTAGGAACAAAAACTGTTGGGTATTGTACTGGCCACACCTGGCTACTCAGTTTACTATTGTACACTGTGAGAGACATTGTTGAATCAATGATGTTGCATTTATCTCTACTAAGAGATATATTGTGTTCCTGAGCTCATTAAGATACTACAAAAACTTTGATGTCATGACAACTACTCTGCCCCTGGAATTGCATGCCTATCCATGTTAGCTTCTCCTATCTTTCATCTAAGATTCTGAATCAAAGACGGTACCCATATGTGTGTACTGAATTTTTGAAGGACATCCCATATACTTTAGTGCTTGTATGTTTATCTTAAATTCTTACGGCCCGATCTTTTCCCATAGGAATTCGACTATTGGCTTTGTTGTCTCTAAAAATGGATGATGGGTTATGAAAATTTGGTGACTAAACTTGGTGGCTATTGTGTTAATTATTTTCTTAATTTTGAGTGTGATCTTGTTTTATGGGAAACATAATCACAAGACACATAACTCATTATGCATGTTATGTTGCCTAGATCATAGACAACTACGAGCCCCAATAACTTGTCAATATTTAGATAGGGTAAAACATGTTTTAATGAAAACAACTAGACCTCACCATCATTTGTTAGGTCTTGTTTCTCCTTCCAGTTCCATGTTGGGCCAGTGAACCACTTGAGTGGATTTGTGTTTGCCATCCAAGAAGCTTTCTTTTATAATGTTGTTTATTTACACTTAAGAGCTCATTTATAAGGATCTCAATTGTACGTACCATTAGATCACCAATTGATTCCACCTTCTTTCATTGCTCAGACACTTCTAACTAACAACCAGGTGTTAATGATTTTCTATTCTTTCTCTTTCGTCCACATTTAATAATTAAACAGTTACATTAAAAACCTATCTTTCAATGACAATTTCCTTAGCCTTATCTTTATTTCAACATATTGTTAAGCTTTTTTGAGTTTATTCCAAAACACAAACAACTCACGCTAATTGACTGTGCTACCTAAATCACTGCTTCAAAAGGGGGTCGGAAGGCTTTGCTAGGGCTCTAATCTCTGCACGGTGGAGCTTGGGGATGGCAGGAGCGAAGAGAGAGAGAGAGAGAGAGAGAGAGAGAGAGAGAGAGGGAGGGAGGGAGGGAGAGAGAGGAACGACATGAAATGGATTGATTCTATCATTTGCCTTTTATAAGCCAATAAAAACACCTAAGGGGTGTACTATGTTGCAGTAATTTCACAAGTTCCGACGCGATGTGCATTATGTGCTCATGTGAATCGAGGGGTTTTTATTGATGATGTCACCAAAAATCCAGGGGATGATCTCTTTATTTGACAAGAAATGACAATATAACAGCCTCGAGCTACGCTAAACACGGCATAATGACTACCCGCGGGACCTTTCAGCTCTGTAGTATGTGGTGGCGGTTCAGGTTCGGTGAAAGTTGTCAGAACATGACCCAACCAATGCACCCATTGCAGCACAGGAAAGCTTCATCGTTAAGATAACTAGGTGTGGGAAGGATCTTTGGATCCGATGAAAAAGAAAAGTGCTTCTCGGGAAGCTCAGATGGGCTCGAAGGTCCGAGGTATACTATTCCTTGGACAAAATGATGGTTTCTTTGGAGGGAGATGCGCGAAGAAGGTGTTGAAACAATTTACAAGGTTGAAGTCAAACAACGAAGAACAAAGCCGTCTGAGGATTGTCCTCAGCTTGGAAGACCGGTTCAGGGGCTACTGATGGTGTCCTACATAGGGGGTGCTAACCACATCGGCTCCCAGAGATGGGCTAGGCCGAGGACCCCCGAACAACCAACTAGTGGGCCACATTCGTCAGGCCCCGTGGAGTAATCAAGATGGAACCCTCTGAAGACTTAGCGTATCATCCAAGGCACGAATGCAATCTTCAGCATGTTTATCCTCAGATGTGATTGACCTAGATGTAACCCTAGTGAAAGTGCATGTGGCACTTTACTATATTTTGGTGTGATGAAAATGTGTTTAGAGGAACTAATATCGGTTCCTAAAGTTTATCTCGGGATATTGGTTCCATGAAGATTATGATGGAGTTGTGTGACCCCCCAATTCAAAAAGGTCAAGGGCATGGTTACCGGTGACGCGAAGGGCTTCATTTTGGTTTGATTTGAGTCATAGGATAAACCTCACTATTAAGAGGGATCATTGTGGATTTGTGTCTCGTGGGAATACTTCCACACTGGTACAGCGAGGTGTTATACAAACGGTTTTTAACCCCTTTCCGCAATGGTGTTTTGAACCGTCGCCTAGTGAGTGAATGCGATAATGGGGTCCTTCCCACACGACCCAGAAACCATCAGGGATAGGGAGCCTTGATGCATATAGTTGTCCCTATAAAATCATTTCTGATATCTCGAATATTCCAAACGCTTCATCCTTGCTACTCGTTTGTGCTCGCATTGCCATCGCAGTCGGAGTTCTATGGTTTTACCTAAAACCAGGCACATTCCATGCACGTACCAAACTGGCTTTACGTTTATGATGCCTGGCACATCACAAACAGCTCATGATTGTAAACCGTGTATGGTAGGTAGACAATCACACACATTTAGTTTCCGCGCATCGTTTGTGATAGTGTCTGACATCACACACGCTTCGCAAACGGCAACTGTGTGCATTGTTACACACGTTTCCTCTCTGTGAACCGTGTTGGATTATGATGTATATCACACACGCTGTGCTTTATAGACCGTGTGTGCCGTAATGACCCGCAGACCGTAATTTCACCGTAATTTGTTTGCTCTATTTAAAATTGTACCTAATGTGAACTTGAAAGTAGGCTATAGCTTTATTCATAGCCATCAGGTTCAAACAACCAATGCATTATTTGATTCACAGGTACATATGTTCAAGAATTACATAAGCACCAAATAAAGAATGATGAACCAGGGTTCTATACTTGTACTATTACAGATGGTAAAGAAAGAGGCAACAGACATTCTGGTTGCTGAACAAGGTGAAGCGGAATGGACCTATTGTGCTCTCCTGGATGTAGAAGGCACGCACGACTCTAGTCCAACCCCTTATGATGGACAGCCGCCAATCATGTAGCTTCAGAGGTAATCTTGAGTAAACTGCTTCAGGATCCACTGCAAAGGAAAAAAGATTCAGACATTGTCATCTAATACAACTCATTACAGGCAGTAAAAAGAAGGCTACAGAGTTCTTACTTACCATCCTACAGTTCACTGTAGTCTTGCTTAAAGTGTAAACCAATAGTTTGATTGACATCTTTTGACCCATTTTAATAACAATCTTTATCGGTTTCCGCACTTGATGCTGGTTCACGAATATCTTATTGCCCCATACGTAGAAAGGGTTGAATTGTGGATCTTTGGCAATCACATATGTACCTAAAATCACCAAGTTAATATTAGATGCTAAACAACAATTGCAAAATGATCGGGTGCGACAATCATGTGTCGTGCTACAGTTTGTCGTGCCGAGACACCACGTGATGATCGGGTGTGATAAGCTCTACGTTCACATACAACGGGTGCAAGCCAGTTTTGCACGTGCAGAATACACAGGTTAAACTTGACGAGCCTAGCATATGCAGATATGGCCTCTGAACACTAAGACGGAAAGGTCGAATGTGAATCATATAGTAGATATGATCAACATAGTGATGTTCACCATTGAAAACTACTCCATCTCACGTGATGATCGGACATGGTTTAGTTGATATGGATCACATGATAATTTAGATGACTACATGGATGTCTATCTAAGTGGGAGTTTTTAAGTAATACTCCCTCCGTTCCTTAATGTAAGGTGTATTAGTTTTTAAAAAAGTCAACCATTGTCTATGTTTGACCAACTTTATAGCAAAATCTATAAAGATTTACAATATTGAATATTTAAAATATAGAAATATGTTTCATGGTGAATCTAGTGATAATGATTTGGTATTCTAGACATTGATATTTTTGTCTAAAATCTTGGTCAAAGTTAGAGAAGTTTGACTTTTTGAAAAAATAATACACCTTATATTTAGGAACGGAGGGAGTATGATTAATTGAACTTTAATTTATCATGAACTTAGTACCTGATAGTTTTTACATGTCTATGTTGTTGTAGATCAATGGCCCGTGCTACCGTTCCCTTGAATTTTAATGCGTTCCTAGAGAAAGCTAAGTTGAAAGATGATGGTAGCAAACTACATGGACTAGGTCCGTAACTTGAGGATTATCCTCATTGCTGCAAAGAAGAATTACGTCCTGCAAGACCCGCTGCAGGAGCAACTCCGGACGTTATGAACGTCTGGCAGAGCAAAGCTGATGACTACTCGATAGTTCAGTGTGCCATGCTTTACGGATTAGAATCAGGACTTCAAAGATGTTTTGAACGTCATGGATCATATGAGATGTTCCAAGAGTTGAAGTTAATATTTCAAACAAATGCCCGAATTGAGAGATAGCTGCAAGATGGCGGAGAATAATTCTGTTAGTGAACACATACTGAGAATGCCTGGGTACCACAACCACTTGACTCAACTGGGAGTTAATCTTCCTGATGATAGTATCATTGGCAACTCGAAACAGGGGCTACAGATTAAACGAAGATTGGCTAAGGACGAGGTGACGATGCGCGTGGGAAATTGTTCCAAAGTCGATGTGATCGCCGTCGGCACGCTACCTCTCTACATCTACCATCGGGTTAGTTTTAGACCTAAATAATTGTTATTTGGTGCCAACATTGAGCATGGCCATTATATCTGGATCTTGTTTGATGCGAGACAGTTATTCATTTAAATCAGAGAATAATGGTTGTTCTATTTATATGAGTAACATCTTTTATGGTCATGCACCCTTGATGAGTGGTCTATTTTTGTTGAATCTCGATTGTAGTGATACACATATTCGTAATATTGAAGCCAAAAGATGCAAAGTTAATAATGATAGTGCAACTTATTTGTGGCACTATCGTTTAGGTCATATTGGTGTAAAGCGCATGAAGAAACTCCATGCTGATGGGATGGAATCACTTGATTATGAGTCACTTGATGCTTGCGAACCATGCCTCATGGGCAAGATGACTAAGACTCCATTCTCCGGAACAATGGAGCGAGCAACTGACTAATTGGAAATAATACATACTGATGTATGCAGTCCAATG